>JAEIHA010000860.1:0-600000 GCA_018904595.1 Zaprionus indianus | reverse complement strand
TACACTACTATTTATATCCCCAAAGTTTTAACAACATATTTTCCTGTTCAATAACCCTTGCTCTACCGATAATTGCTTTTAAGCTATGCTACAGATTGTTGTTCAATTGCATTCAGTGTTTTTAAGCAGATCTAAGTCCCAATATAGCTTAACAAGTTTGAAATTCATATTTAAATAAAAACTAACACAAATCTCTTTCCTGTTCCTGCTGGTTTTTAATGTGCGGCTTAAATCAGATTGGAGAATCAACAGGTTTATGGCATAAACTAGAAATAATACAAATATTTGACAACATTTGCTGTCGAACAAGTCAATCTACGGGCATTATGGGCACTGGGAGTGAGTGAAACTATTTGCTCCATGTAAAATTCAGTACGGACTGTTGGGCAAACAAATATGGTCGTTATGTTGAGCTACAAGCAAACGAAGGCCGAGCAAAAACTGCACAAATACACATACACAAAATACCCACATACATAGCCACACACACACACCTGCAATCACATACACACACACACTCAGTGGTCTGCCCACAAAGTGCAATGGATCCCATCCAAACAACTACAACTGCAAGTATACGTGTGTGTGTGTGGGTGGGTGTTTGTGTGTGAATGGTTGTGTGTATGCAATTATATACACAAACTGTGTGTGCATACGTGTGTGTGTGTGTGTGTGTGGGGGCACTGTGCGTTGGCCGACCAAACAATTTTATCGCTCTGGCTATTATTTTTTTGCCATAAATATTTATTAGATATTTGAGCTCGGGCCAAATTGAAGGCAAACTTATGGAGAGAGGGGTGCGCAGAGAGGGAAGGGAGACAGAGTTGCCAAGCAAATTTAAGTGGAGTTCTTTGGAAATTCAATACAATTCCGTGCGGCGCAGCTCATATGCGATTAATACATATCAAATTGATGCGATGCGAATCCCAAATTGCTCGTTCATTATGAAATGGTGGTCAAGCCATAAAAGGAAATATTTTAATACCTCAATTATATAGGGGCAAACTCGCCCAAATCGACATTAAAGTGTGCAACTTGTATTTACGCTATTCGAATATATTTAAGCTGATCGAATTGCTCTGCTTTGGGCAGAAAACGGAGGGGGACTAAGTCTATTTGCCAACGCATTGAAGCATTTCCTTTTATGAAATTACCGAGCGAAAACGTCCCGCTTAATTAACCAAGCGTAGCCCGGCATAACCCAAGCACGGCGTACCCAAATCAGTTGAAGAAATTGCTGATTCAATGCGATTCCGGGGTAGCTTCAATTCCAATGCGGGTCACTCAAATCAATGTGGATGGCTGGGCAGTTTTCAGAACCCATTGAAAGTGGCATCGAGCCGGGGCTACAGAATTGAAAGGGATCGTAGGGAGGGGGGGTGGGAGGAGTGGCCACAAAAGTTTCTTCTATTTACAGCAATGAAATTATGCGCAAAGTGTGAGCAGGGTCAATAAATAAATTAACAACTCGCGTTTATCAACACTGCCGCCCTGCCCTGCTGACGACCTGCTGGAGAGTTTTTAATTATTTGCAAATAAAGGCAGCGAAAACTCTTCCAATTAACGCGGCTGCCACTCCCGCCGCCCCCCAACATGAGAGAAAATAAGTGGGAGTTCAGCGAACAAAAAAAAAAAAAAAAGAAACACTGCAAAGTGAGCAAATCATAATGAATAAATGTCACACCGGAAGAGACGGAAATCTGAGCAAGTTTCCCCATAATGCACAACATTTCCCGTCAAAGGGCCCCAAAAAGTGGCGACGACAATGCGACCCGGCGCCGTAACTGGTAACTAGGCAGTCGCTGAGTGGGTGGCTAGGGGAAGGGGTTGTGCTGCTGCCAGGATAGAGTATCCACGGCGGCTGCTAATGGAAAACGCTGCGCGGCATAATAAACTTTTTGCGCTCAGCGCAGAAGCCAAAAGCGTGTTGACTTTGTTAATAAGTTCCGTAATAAGTTTTGGCTCTCGCCCGGCAAAGGATGACCAAGAATATAAAAACAAAAAAAAAAAAAACTCCAACCGCAAGAGCATAAATAACGTAAGAAGAGGATTAAAAAAATACTGGAAAAAAAGGAATAAAGCTGAGCTAAAAGTTCAGTGCAATCCAAATACAAACAAAGAAAAGCCAGCGAGAGTTACGAGTTGGATGCGTAAGCGGAAAAGAGAGAAAGGGGCAGCAGCAGAGCTGACCAGTCACACTGCTTGGCATGTGCCCCAGATTGTGGCAGAGCAGCTTATGAAACGCAAATAGCATATATCCGGATGTCTGAGACGCATCATGTGAAGGTATGAGAAGCACAAAGATCTTTATAAAATTTGCAGATTATTCGAATAAAAAAGAAACTCTTCAGCTTTAAACATTGAATACTAATGGATCAGTTCTCGTTTCTTTCCAAGACAGAATTAAGGATCTGGCGACAGGACAACAAGAAGCCAAAGCCAATGCCAAAGCCAAAGCTTGACCAAACTTGAGCAACAACAACAACGGACGGAAGCTGAGCAAAAAACAGGCCAACAACAATAAAAGAAAAGATGATTAATTTACGCGGCCATTTGTCCATTCGTCTTCGTTTGCGTCTCCTCTGCCCTTAACCTCATCATCGCCTTCCCTCCTCCTCCTCCGCCACGTGGCTTTGTTTGCACAGTTTCCTTGAGTTTCCCTGAGTTTCCTTCAGCTTCACAAAGACGAGCGAAACTTAATTTGATTAACTCGGGTAGGTCGTCGCATTGGTCCAGCATTGTTTTCCGGCTGCGGTTCATCAGAAATGCCAACTTTGCCACTTCCTCGACCGTTGATAATGATGTGGCCGGGCATTATCAGCGGTCGCTTGGTTGCGAGTATCGTCAGAGCAGGAAAAGTGAAAAGTAGAGAGTAAGAGAGATAAAAAATAAGAAAAACTTACAGACTTTTAAGTGTTGCATTTCTTTTTTACTTCGCCTCTATTTTGTTTTTTATTTTATTTCGGTTTATTGGCCCAACAAATGGAAATAAGCCCGCTGCACGGCAACAAGACAGTGCAGGGAGGGGTGGGGAACTCTGTTTATAGCCAGGGCGTGGCAGAGGCGTTCGTAAATCGGTATTAGCGCGCTTAAATGCTTCACTCCATGCGAATAATCCTCGCGCTGGTGTCCTTCCCACCAGCAATGTGTCGCAAGGGCTTGTGGGCGTGGCAGCCGATGGGCAAGTGGAATGCGAACGTAGTCGGCGGCAATGTTGAGCTGAATGAAGTACGAGAACAATTCGCTGAAATTAATTAAATGTTTTCAACTTTATCCGAACAGTGAAGTGAAATTCTCCTCACGGATTTGATTAACTACTGTCGGGAAAATAGTTTAGCAAACTGACCACTGCAAGCTAGATTATATTTGAATATATTTTAGTATATATAATTTTATTACGATTAAAGTGGAGAAATAGTTTTGAAACCCTTAGCGGCTTTTATATGACCATAAAGTTGGGAGAAGCAGAGAATAATTTTGAATGTAGGAAGATTCGAAAGTCGATAAAAAATTTATGAAAATATCGAGCACATATTTCAATATTTTGAAGGTTTAAAAAGGACAATAAGAAGGTGCCGAAGTTTAGAAAGTATAAGGTCTATAAACTGTATTAACATTGAACCATAAAACACAATCAAAGAAACTAAACAACTTTAAGGTCATTAAATTAAAAATCCATAAATATCGAAGCTCTATCGAAGTATTCAACAACAAAGGAAATCTTCTTCTGAATCCTTCAGCTTGATACAAAACTCGAATACCTCAGTAAATCGGGTTGATGAACAATAATTCGGCAAACATTTCGTCTTCTGTTTTTGCTCAAATTGAGATAAGCCCGAATTGTGTTGTTGTATTGTTTTGTGTTGTATTGTGGCATCCATAGCAAGAGCTTGTCGGCATTGTTACAATTGAATAGGAAGCTAGCAGTGCTATAAATCTGGATCCCTATGCTTGCAACGTGTGGCCACATGTGAGCACGAATATAATTTGTGGGCTGCCCCGTTTAGGATTGCTGGCATTCAATTTATTAATTGGCTTTCCGTAACAAATAGCGCCAGAGCGATAAAGGTAGCACCAGTAAGGTGGCACAGATACACAGCTGGAGTTTGAGTTACAGATACAGATACAGCTACTGTGGGCTATTTAGATAAACACACATACAGATACAGATACGGATACTGGGGCTAGCAGCAGCTGCACAAAGCAGACAACCAATTTGCAATCTGTTATGAAAAATGTCAACAAATGTAAGAGCATTTGATATTTATATGCAATGCCACCTGCACAGAAGCTCACACAAAGCACAATAACACACGCACACACACAAACACACAACGACCAAGCCACACACACACACACACACACATGCACAAACATTACTCATACGTGACATTGTGTAAAGTCAAGAGTATTCTTTCTCTGCATTCTATTTGTATTTGCCAGTAAAGTGTCAATGTATTTGTTACCCTCCTAGCAAGGGAGGATCCTTTGTGTGTGGGTGTGTCTGTCCGTGTGTGTGTGTGTGTTGTGTATGCTTTTCGTGTGGCCTTTGCCATTGCCTTTTATGCAGTTGACTGCAGTAAATGTGCCGCATATGTGGCCCAGACACGAAATCTCTCCAGCACGGAGCTCCAAGCGCGCTCCACTGTGGACTCCGCTCCCGGCTGGATAATTGATTATCAAATTCCGCGCTGCATTTGCCGACGATGCCGCAGCTTCGGCCACAGAGCAATTCTGCATGTTACCCATACAAGCATACTAACCCACACACACACACACATATTGAATATCCTCGTTCGCTGCCAAGCTGTATACGAGCGGCTTTTTATACCCGCTACCACAAGGATAGAAGGGCATAATAGCTTTGTGGCAACAGTAAATGTTTGTAAAAGGTAAAAGGAGGCGTGGCAGACACCACAAAATATAAAAATTTTTATGCAGAAAATTTGGTTGCAATCGGATAATTTAAACAGAATTTATTTAGGAAATATTATTAAAGAAGTACTTATTTCAAGCCACTGCAAAGTATGCAACATATTTTATATATTTAGGAAATCATTTCACTAAGGTAGGTAGCAGGTATATCACAGTCGAGTACACTCGACTATAGCTTTCTTACTAGTTTCTTTTATTTCTCCTCACTTCTTCCTTTCCCCGTCTCCTCTTCTCTACCGCTCCCTTACTCACTTTGCCATAACTCTTAGCACGGCATTTTTTGGCAAACGTTTTAGTCAAGTAGCGAACATATTTTTAATGTGCAAAAATCTGTAAAATTTGCGCTATGCTGCTTTGATTGTGCGATTTATTAACAAATTTTTATTGGCCAATTGCGAATATCAATAGAATTCTGTTACTTTTAAAGGAATTTAGCTATTTGTTTAATTATTTTAATATATCAAATGATTTATAACTTTTTCAGAGTAATTCAATTAAACTTTTATAGATTACAGAAGTTTCCACTTGGGGAAAACCCTTAACCAAAACTAAAAGCCAATAAAAGTGACAGCCCTTTTTCACAATGAGTTGTTGTACATACAATAGTTCAGTAGAGAGCGAAGAAAATTTATTGAAATGGGTCGAAACAAACGCGAAAGCCATTAAAGCATCTATTATTTAGGCGGGGAGCGTTATTGTTATCAATTCTAATTAATTAAAATGAAATTTGGCTGCGGTATCGAACGGAACATTTTTGCAATCAATTGAAATTCAATTAAAATGCGATGCCAGTTGGAGTAGAGTTGTTGTTGTTCTTGTTGTTTATGTTGTTGTTATCGTGCTTGTTTTCGGTTTTGTTGTTGTTGCTGTGGGTAGAAGGGCAGAAAGGTTGCCTTTTTAGACGCGCGGGTTAAGTGAACGTGCGAATGCGTGGGTGTCGAGTGTGTGTGTAGGTGCGAGTTTGGGTGTGTTTGGCCTAATGGCTTTTTCCACTCACACTCACACACACAGCACACATTCATCGTGCAACAAAATCCATTAAATTCAATTAAATTTATTCATCAATTAAAAACAAAAGCTAAACAAAGCTACAGAAAAATTGAACTTAAATTGATTACGAGCGGAAGCGGAAATGCGTAAGCGCCACATTCAAGCGGCATTGAATGTTATCCCAATTTCCTTCTTCCCTTTTCCCGTTTTATCGTTCATTTCTTGCCCTTACATTGTGCGCAGTCAGCCGGCCAAGTTAAAGTAATGCCACAACCGCTCGGGGTATAATAAATTCGGTTATGTCGCAAATTATTCAAGGGAAACGCTTGAATGAATCAATTTGACAGCAGCGCCAGCGGCGATGAGCGCCGGCTCGGGTGACCTTGTGTGCGCAACTGTACTCACTCAACTCGTTGCCTGGCAGATAGATCTCTGGCTGTGGGCCACGCCCACTCGTCAGCAACGGGGCGATGTCTGGCCGGCATTGCATGAGATTGTGTTCATCAATTAGTTATAAATCACACGCTTTTGCCCCTTGGCAGCCTTGCCCTTCCCCCCTCACCCCAACCGCAACACTAAAGCACGCTATGTGCTTATCTCTAAGTATGTGTGTGTGTGTGTGTGTGTGGGGATGGTATTACAATACATATTTGTCGGCAAACAGTTGTGGTTATATGCTGCGGCCACAGTGCGTATGCGTAATCTAATGCAGTAGATTCCTTGGATTTTGCACTGGATTATGCACAGCGCAGTGTGAATAGCTCAAGATCATATGTTCTACTTGATGTTATTTCTTGTATCAGTCTAGGTGTTCCTATTTCGAATTGAATAAACGAGACTTTTGTAAATGAATCCTTAACATTTTTCACTTCTTGAGTTTTCCTAATTTTCATGAGCTATTTTAAGACCTTCCAAGTTTCTATTCTGCTACAAAGTTGCCAGAGCACAGTTTCAGCTAGATATCTTTGTTTTTATAGCCTTCAATCAGCCCTAGATTTCACTGAATACCTAAGCAGAATGCAAATTTATCTTTCCAGACTGTGCATAAAAATGATGGCAACTTGAATCATCCACTCGTTCTTCTGATTGATTTGCTCAGCGCATGAAAGACTGCAAATTGTTTCGTTAGTAAGTTTTAAGCTGATTTTCTTACCACGCAATCGAAACAGCCTCAAACCTCAAACCCCAGCCCGGCGTACAAAGTATGCAATGCTTCAATGTTCGCATGTTGCACGTGGCCCGCATAATCAGAGCGTAATTATTTGTATAACTCATTTAGCCAGCCAGTTTGCCAGTTGTCCGCCTGTCTTTCTCTCTGTCTGTGTGCCTGTCTGTTGGCCTGCTTTTTCCTATTTGTTTCCATGCACTTTTGTTATGTAATTACTGCTGTTGTGTGTGAATGTGGATGTGGGTGTGTGTGTGTGGGTGTGCAGACACTTCCCTGGCCGTTCTCCGGACTTGTAGTGCCAACTGTTACAACTGTTTATGCTGGCGCTAAACAAACGGACTGAATCGCTGCACACGTACACACACGAGCACACACGCAGTGACATGGACATGACCCCCTTCCCCCCAACCTCTGACAGTTGACCATCATCATCAGCAGTTGAGGGTGCTACTCCTGTTGTTTCTGTTGTTGTTGTTGCTGTTGTTGTTGCCGGGTGCCATGCTTGTTGGCCTGCATCCTTTAATTTGCTCGCACTGCATTCGAAAATGTCAACAGCAAAATGGCCAGAATGCCTTTTACGTTTGTCCAACTCGCACAGCCAACTGGAACTTGGAACAAGGAACTGGAAATGGAACTGGAAACTGCAACTGAAACTTCAACTGCGAGGGCAAACTGTGAGTGCAACTGCAGCAACAGCAATGGCGACTGTAACTGAACAGTTGCCCACAAGTTAACACACGAGTTTGCTAAGGATCCAAATTTGGCTTTGGCTTGCTCTCTTTGAGATGCTTTGGTCTATGCGTTTAAGGTTTGATGCTATGATCCGCTAAATTTAAAGAAAATGTACTTTCTGACAACAGCAGTAGAATTGAGAGATCGATATGAATGTTGATGTAGGGAGGTAAGAAAGTTGTCTTAGTAACTAAGTCAATTTTAAAGATAAACTTGGCAGAGCAATGACAAGTTCACTCTTATACTCTATTGTATTATTGTATTAATTAAATTATATTTATTATATATATTTCTGATATAACCTTATTTCCCATTATTTTGAATTTTTGAAAGATCTTTTATTATTTACATCTTGTGAAACCGTTCTTAGCTATTTCCTGTGTCAAGCTATGAAGATAAACTCATCTCATGATACTCTCTTTCTTTCTCTCTCTGTCTTTTTCTCTCTCTATCCTTCTCAAAGTACCTGGATGCCTTCAATCACACTTCAAACAAACAATAAATACAAACTGACCAGACTTCCTTCTAATCACAATTAAATTTCACTTCATTAAATCAAAGCAATTCAGTATTTCCGCATCGATACAGTGAAATTCGACACCTTTATTTGCCAAATTTAGCTTTAGATTTAATAGTTTCACAGCTAAATCGAAATCAGTCTAATACAACGTTATTTAAGCACTTAATTTCCAAGCAATATTTTGGCAAAATTGCAGCATGAAATGATGCAAATGCTGCAGCAAATGAGTGTGCAATCAATTCGAACAATGAGTTAGTACGAAATTAATTTCAGGTTCTGGGGGGAGGGGAGAAGTTTCAGTTATACAGAATATGAATAGAGAAAACCACTCAAAAGCAATCGCCCACCACTGCTCGAATTCGTGAATGCTGCTGCCAACATACTCTGTCTGTGGGCAGCTTAGATCTGATAGTGTTAGGTGGCGTTAGGTGGTTTCTTTGGGTCGGTGGGGTCGCTTCGCTTCGGTTTGGTTTTGGTTATTATTGCGTGTCCGTGTTATTTGCACTGTGGTCCATTTGAGTGGAAAGTGCTTGCGTGTTTGTTAATGAATATTAAAGTAATGACACTAAAACACACTCACAAAAGGGGGTCGACCGAAGAGTTTCAACGATATGCAAAGTAAGTTGTGTGAAACAAAAAAAAACGAAAATTTATTCTCATTAAAAATATTTTTGTTTTTACTCCAAGTCTCAACTTGATACAGCCAAGAAATGTAACATTTATAATAAATTGTTAAATAATATACATTACCACAACTTATCGGTCAACCCTCCGCAACTTTGCACAGTTCACACATTCAATTTTACGGACGAGCCTCATTAAAACATATTGAAACGTCTCTGCATGCCATGCGAGCACTTCTAATAAAATTGCTACCGAAAATTTGCGGGCTAAGCACCATTGATTTAAACAAATATTAGCTAAATACACACACGCACACATACGCATGCACACTCACACACACACACAATTCAGACCCTACTGCAGACAGAAATTGTTAACTGTTAATGTGAGGACGTGAAAACTGTCATAAACAGACAACAAGGCAGACAAAGATGGCAATATTACGTGCTGTCAGTGAGCTTGTCGCTAGCAAACGAAAGAGATGGGCGAACGTGGTGGGCCACGTTGGGCGCCCTAGGGCCGATTGGCCGCCAGGGCAATTAGGCGATTTTGTGACTGTCATGTCACTAATTTTATAATGCACGCCGCAAGACATAAAATGTACAAAGTCAAAATGTTCTCGACAGACAGCAACAGGGGCAAGGGGCGTGGCCGACAAACCTAAATGTTAACAAGAACATACAAAATACTCGTTCGTGTGTGTGTGTGCGTCTGTTAGGGACATGGACACGCATACACGGCTCGTTTTGCGGTTCTTTCTTCGGTCTTGTTTGCGACTCTGCGTCGAATTGCAGCGTTGACAACTGACACGTGGTTTGTCCCTCCTTAAGTCGTCTCATTGCGGCATATCATCGGCACATAAATATTGTCTGTCCCTGGTAAGTTTAGCTTTATTATGGCCTTTAATTACTTGACCACTTGGCCGGCTGGCTGCAAGTTTAATGTAATTTTGCCTGGGCTCCGAAACGATTCGGTTTGCGGCAGTTTGCTTGTAATTTTATTACTTGCCCGTCGGTTCATAAATAATTAATGCCTGCAAGGTATGTAAACTGTGAGTAAGCGACACACACTCACACACTTGCACACTCAAACTCACACTCACACTGGCTCAAAGTGTGTCGGGTCGAATGGGTGTTTAGTTTATGGGCTGTAAATAAATTTGAGTGCCTGGACTCTAATTGTGTTTGTCTTAGTTTGCAGGCAAACACAGTATCGTACGCTGCACAGTATCGTATGCTGCACACACAAGTGTCGGATTAATGAGTGTCGGTGCGAAAGTCCGAAGAAGAGAAGTGCAGAGAACGAGTGGAGTATCTGAGAACATGTAGGGAATATGTCAGGTGAAGTTACACGTAAGTATCTTATTATGGATACGCAGCTTATCTGGTACTGCAACTTATCGAATCAAAGAACAACCCACAAAGCTTTGAGCTAACAATGGCATCACATCAGACCATAATCGATATAAGTAGAGCCAATCTGTATACTCACCTGAGTGCCGGCTCATTGTGTGTTTCTAATTATAGCACAGACAGAGAGCTCTGTCTGGGAGGCGGTCAAAAATGATGCAAACGTGACGACACATGCACAATGTGTGAACAATGCTTGAGCTGCAGAACTCGACGCGTATGGGGGGCGTGGCCAGCGGCAACAACTGGCGACATTTGCCGACCAGTTGCTGCAGAGGCGCAAATTGGTGTCTAATAAACACATAATCAAGGTTCATTTGCTGCACGAGGGCCAAATTGCATTAGCACAATGGACAAACCACCTACTACAATACATATACCTATATACAGAGACACACACACACACACGCACACAATCCTATGCACCTCTTCACCCTCTTCCTGCATGCGCAATCGGCCCAAATCGGTGACAGTTTAGTTTATAGTCCGTAACAAGTTAAGGCGTAACACAATAACAACAACAATAACAACAACAGGAAGAGCAACAATGGCAACAATAAAGACGACAACAGCAACAACAACAGGCTGAGCAAAAGCAATAGCAAGCTGTGCCATTGTAATAAGCCCATGTACCTTGAAGTGAGCAAATGAATGGGGCAATTATAGTGACAACTGCATATACATACATACATATTATGCCCGTATCTACCCACATATGTACATTTATATGTGTGCATGCATGTGCTTATAATTTATAGTATTGCTCTTGCAGGCAACAACATTAACTGAATATATCGATAAGCCTATTAGAAGCTAGTAAACTAGAGGCTTCATGCCAAATATGAACACTTTATACTCAGCAAAGCTTTGATAATTCAACTTAAGAGTTTGTCTCTCTCTCTCTCTCTCTCTCTGTCTTTACCAAACTGTATGCATCTCTCTGTTTATTTCAATCATTCTCTGTTTCAGTTTTTTTTATATCTATCAGTCCATTTGTTGCTTTTTGTTTTATCTGCATCCTCTTTCTTTAATTTATATGTGTTATATTTTCACTCTCACTTTCTTTGCATTTCGTACTCTTTCTTTTTATTTCAGCCTGTAGCCTTTCATTTCTTTTGTCTCTGTATTTCTCTCTCTGTCTTTCATTCTCCATCATGTATCCTTCTTACATTTCTCAGCCTTTTCCATCTCAATAAAGTCATTCATTATTCATCATCTCCATCTACATTTTTACATAATTTTTTACTATCGATATATGTATCGATTAACTTCAATATCTATAAATATATACCACCTTATCACTATAAGTTTGTCTTTCTCATCCATTTATTTGTCTTTCTATCTATCTATTGATTTATCTACCAGTTGATTATTTGTGTGGATAGATCGATTAATTTATGCATCCTATCGATGTATCTATCGTGTTATCTATAAATTTCTCTATTTATTTACGCGCCTCTGTTTCTATCTATCTATCCATTTTTCTTTATGTATCTATCTTTCATTTTATTTCATCTTCCAGTTCTCTTCCATCTTTACTTTATATCAATAAATTTAAGACTTTCCATTCTATATACATTTCCTGCTTTACCTCAATTCGTAACCCAGAACACCCAAATATTTGATAATCTTGAACTGCAATTGAGTCGCTAATCGCCCTACAGCTAGAAATGTCAAATATTTGACACTCCTCTCCGTTTGAGACAAAGCATTCCGGTTGTGGAAGGAAGATGACTTGTTGAGGGTGCCGGGGGAATCAGGTTTGGGATCAGATTGGTCACCAATTCAATGCGCCACTTGGCCGAAGGCATTTCGCAAATGAAACCAAAGGCGACGGAGGCAGATGCTTCTGCGGTTAATTAATTAGCTTCAAATTGGAATCAGTTCAAGCCGGTTACGGCAATTTATCGGACCCACAAATTGAATTTCAATTAATTCGATTCGGAACTGACATTTATTTCATCGAAACTACGTTAAGATAGAAATCCCTCAATTCTCTTTAGTTGTGCATTCGGTTTCATCTTTTTACTCTTCCTTGTCGTTGACGGAGTTGTCCTCGGGATCGCTGCCAGTATTGTACTTGGCAATCTTGATGTTCGTGTTGCGATTAGTGCGTATTCCCCCTGCACTCCGCTTTGCCTCATGCCCAGCACCGCTAAGTAGCCGAAAAATCCTGGTACTGTGCAGTCACGTGGATAGTCGATGCAGTGCGCGTCTCCTCATCGGAATCATCGGCGGTGCAGTGACGCATTGGAGTCACACATGGCTTGTGCTGGTTCTTCTGTTCGCGCAGCAATTGACACTTCTCCTTGCGCAACTGGTTCCTCTCCTCCTGCACCTGACGCTCTCGATCCAACACGGGATTGGTGGTGAGATCCATTAGCACCTTAACGCAGCCGTTCACCGGGCGACAGAAGGCGCGACGGCGCAGTCCCTGCATGTGACTCATTGCAAAGTTGGACTCCAGCTTGGGACGCAGCGTTAGCTTCTCCTTGATGGCGCACTGTGGCAAGTAGTAGTTGCCCAGGCGAATGTACAACTGATGCTGATTCCCAGAGACGGGATGCTGCACCACATCGAAGGCTTCGGCGCCCACGTGAAAGGTTTGCGAGCCATCCGACCAGCGTACAAAGCGTGCATTGGACTCCTTGAACAGCAGGCCAGTGGACACATCCCGACTGATGCGCCAGCGCATAGTGGTCTTCAATTGTGCCAGAAACGACGAATGCCTCTCCGGATCTTTGCTGAGTTCAGCCGGATCAACGCTACTGGTATAGCTGTCGGCCTCGTAGGGCTCTATAGCGATGTGCATGAAACTAGGTATGCGCAACAGATTCGGATTGTTGTCACTCAGCCCGGTCTCGATGGAGGGCAGCTCCACCTTGAACTCGGCAATCAGCTTGTTCATCAGCTTGTACCTGAAGTACTCATCAATCTTGTTGCACACCTCTTCAGTCTCATCGCTTCCATTAGCCTCGTTCAGAGCCGTTTGCAGTGGGACTACGGGTTTATTTTCCTCAGACACCGGACAAGGTAACTTCGACTCGGCAGAGGAACTGTTTCCGTTCCCCTCGCTACGACTTCCGTTGCTGCAATCACTGTCAGTGCCACTGGAGCTACCATTGCCGCCGCTACTATTGTTGTCACTGCTGCTGCTGCTGCTGCTGCTGCTCAAGCGGCACTTCTTCTTGCTTTTGCGACGGCCATGATATTGACCCACTTCACCACTATCTTGACTAAAATTAATTTAAATTATAAATTTATTAAATATGATATTGAAAAATCCTTACCGATTTGAAGCCGCCGAAACCATCTTTGAGTCAGATGAATCTAAGAAGACAAATAAACAATTTTATATATTAATTCATTAATATTAAATATTAAACGAGTTGGAAAACCTTAGCACCTTTTATAGCCTTTTGACGTTGCATCTTGATTTTAGTTTAATTCACAAAAGTTTCTCGCTTTCTTTCTTTGCTGACAAGTCAGAAGTTGCTTTCACTGTGAGAACTTTCAGTACTGTGAAGTCACTTCTTGAACATTGATAGTTTTGACAGCACTGGAACTGGAACTGGTACGGGAATAATCGATAAATAATCGTACAAACTGTGATATTAGAACCTACTTTCTGGTATTATGTTATCGAGGTATTTATCAGAGTAATTAGTGAATTAATTTGTACAATAGTCGAATCGCATTCTTTCTATTACAATTTTAATATTATTTCTGCAAAAACGGAGTATCAGAGCCGGAACTCTGCCTTGCTTGCAGTCGACAAAATTCAATAATTGATAAAGAAAATGTAAATATTAATTATTTTTAATAGCCAAAGGACGTTTAAAATACCAGCAGAGAGAATTACTCAGCAGAAGAAAATAATTCAAGTGATTAAAAGCGAAATTAATTTGACAACTGACAAAGAGGCTGTTTTTACACGTATTCGCGTTGTACTTCCATTAGCGCCCATTATAATGCTCTGCACTCAAAAAAATAAACGAAATGGAATACGAAATCTATGGGGAATACAATATGCAATACGATGTGAGGTTACTATGATATAAATAGTACATATAAAAATACTTTATAATGTTAGTCATCTTTATCGCACATTTTCTCTTCTCTCTAGAGATAATTATGGAATTTGTATCTGCATTAAAATTAGATCGCAGTCTCATCTCATGTACAGGGTACTCTGCGGTCGACTAGCCGCTGCTCTTGTAATATTCGCTTATTATTTATGCATCCGAGTCCGGCGCTGTTCTCGTCAGATCTCTGTTTGCCATATGCCGTTTTATACTTATTTAACACTTTTACGAGTTCTCGATTAATTAAAACGCAACATCAAGCCCGATGTCAGTCGGCACCACCTGAAACCTGAAATTCCGTTCACTCAAAATGCATTCCGTCTCCCCCACCTTCCCCCACGTCCCTCCGTGTCCGACTGGGCGTATGATTTATTCATAAATTCAGCATACGCTAAGTGCGCAAAAAAGAAAAGTGTAAGCCCGCAAATTATGATCGTGGGTAAGGGAGAGAGAGAGAGGTGAGAAAAGGGAGAGGCAGTAATGAGGTTGCCATGGCTGCGAACAGGATGAAAGCCGGACAGCTTTGTGCCCTCCGCTTGCCAATTAATAATGCGCTAATTAAATGCGCGAGTGGAGGCGCCGACGGGTTGGCTCGCTTCAATTGCCGTTCAATTGGCCCTGCTCGAACAAGTTGGCCAGGCCAAAAGTTGGCAAAAACAAATCTCAAACAAGAACAAAATGTTGACTTGGACATGCCAACGTTTTTACACTCTTACAGAGAACTAAACGAATGTACATAGACTGCTTATTTTACTATTATAAAGAGAAATTTACGAAGAATAATAAATATTTATTGTTAGAACATGAAGATCAAGAATATATTGTAGAACAAGTAAGCCATGAAGACAATATAAATATTTATATAATTATTTACTATATATACAATGACCAATAAACATATAGATCAAGAATGTAGTAGAAGTAGAAGAAATATATTCCCTCGTTTGGTTACAAACAACTAAGCAATTTAAATAGACCCCCAGCAAATGGTATAAAAATGAATAAATGTGCGTTTGGCTATTAGGGAAAATTTTAAAAACAGCTAGAAAAGATTTCATAGTTTTTCAAGCAAGTCACGCTGCGCTGAGCTCAGGTATTTTGATTGTTTACGATCCAGCTAAGTTCGCAGTATAATACCATTCTCATGCTGCATCTGCAAATGCAGAATGCAGAGGAAAAACTCTTGCACAATCTAAAATAATTTCAACAAAGTTTCGCTGCACAGTCAAATAGCAAAGAAACGAATGATAATGAATCTACGTTCTTCACGTGCTTCGCTGCTTTCCTCTTCCGTCTCCTTCACATGCACATGCCGCTACTGTTGCTGTTTCTCTCTTTCTCTGTTTGTTTGGGTTCGCCTGCGACGGCTTCATTCGTTGGGTTTGTTAAACATTAAAATGCGGTTGCAAGAGTAGAAAAATGCTAACTAAACGCAGCCAGACAACCCGAAAGGCGTCTGTCTGAGCGTATGAGTGTGTGTGTGTGTGTGTGTGTGTGTTGTATACACACAAGCACACACACGCGCGGGGCAAATACAAACACTCAGTCAGGCTGGCATTGCCAGCAGGCAAAGTGAAAAATAAACCAACAGCTAAAATAAATATTAAAATTTGTGCAATAAAATGCTGAGCAATAAAACGAAAAACTTCAATGTTTGTGCGTGAGTGTGTGTGTGTATCTGTGTGTATATTTGTGTGTGGGCGTGTGTGTGCGCACGTGTGTGTTTTCTTCTAGAGCATGTGCGGAAGTGGCAAGCGCCTCAAGTTGAGAAATATTAAGCTTACATCCATTTCAGTTCGCAGACTGTCCCTCTCCTATGTCCCTCTCGCCCCCCCTCTTTCTCCCTCTCTCTATCTGCCACTTTATCCACCCCTCCTCTCTTGCAGTCCGCCAGTCTGGCAGTGTTGAAAAGCGCCTTGGGGTGGCAAGTTTATCGCTCTCACTAAATCTGCGGCACGGGCCGGAAGTGATGCCCCAGCCAAGTCGAAGCAGCTGAGCAACTTGAAGAAGAAGTCATAGCACACACACACACACACACATATATATATAGACTGTGGCAATAATGAGCGGGCATTGGGGGCATGGCAAAGTGAGCAGCGCCGTGGAAAAGTCGCCGCGAGAGTTGGCGTAAAAATAAGTTTAATATATCCGCATCGAGATTGGCCCCAACCAGAGCGAACGTTGATGGCATCGCCCGATAAAGGAATCCACTTTGCGGCTGACTTTGGCATGGCTGCATATGCAGCATGCCTGCTGCACGTTTTTCCTGGCAGCACAAGGCAAACACCACAAGGCAAAGGACAACAGCAGTGAGAGAAGAACACACACAAAATGCACGTAAAAAGCGGCAGCACCTGAACACACACACACACAGATGGCGCGAGGCTTCCCAGCTGGATGCGCTTGTCTTGGAATTCAATAAGCTGCCGTAGAAAAAGTCAGTAAGTCCCCAATCTCCGTCACCTCCCTTTACCCACCCCCTGCTCGGTCGTATGTAAATTGTAGTTACATGTGTAGAGCAGAGAATAGAATACGAGAAATGAGGAAGTACAATATGAAGAGTCGAGCGTGCGAGTGTGATTCAATAACAGATATCGAAGCAATATATGTTAAATATACATTTCCATTTCCTTTGCAGACTATATGGGCATTATAAACTTCATGTTGCACAGATATTACATTTATTATTAAACATTTACTGACTTTTGGGTCGATCTTGATTTTATTTTGTGAAGAAGTTAGAGAGAGCCTAGAAAGTGAATGTAGCCTTTGTTAATATCAACCGCTGAGTCGATAAACCTCTTTTTGTCCGTATGAACGCGCTGATCTCTGCAATTATAAAAGCTAGAAGCACCAAATTTGGGCTCAAGACTTCTAGGTCACATACGCAAAACAGGATTGTTTGTCATATTACAAGCCACAAACAGCACTTCGCAAAATATTTTTTCAATGTAGTTAACCACGAACTATATATATTAAACGTTCTTGTGCTGGTTTTCTGTAATGGGGTTCTATCCCAAAAAGAAACCTAATTCAATAGGTAAATATCCAAAAAAGAAACTTATTCCAAAAATGGAACCTAAAACAAAAAGGAACCTATCTCAAACACGATAGTTTCTTTACTTACTATAAACTATATATTTATTTTAATGAAATCACATTATACTCTGCCTACAGTTGATTTAATACGCATAGCAAACATTATTGCATTATTATAAAAACAATCATTTATTCAAACTCTAGTGCCAAATCAGTATACTTTAGTTATAAAGAGTTTAGCTTAACTCCCATGCACAGGAGCACCCTCAGCTGCTGCTGCTCGCTTCGTACTGACTGAATGAAATTGCTAAGGAATGTACGCGAATAACGGGAATGCTCGCTAGCAAGGAAATATTGTAGAAGTAATGCTTAAATGATTCAGAAGAGAGAAAAACTTGTTCAGCGCACGCTTTGTGTGATTCGCAAACTGTAATTGTTGCAATTGTGTTGTTGTTAGCGCTTTTGCTACGCGCGCCAGTGTCAGTCAACGTTTCTTACGGATAGTGGAGAAGGGATGGAGGATGGCTGGGAGGTAGGAGATGGGGGAAATGATTTGATGCCTGGCTCGCAGCGTTGCCGCAGCGATAGCACAAACAGCAAACAAGCAACAATAAAGTTTTATGGAACAACAAACAGAAGGGTAACCAGTCCCGTCACAGTGTTGTTTCTATTGTTAGCGTTGTAACTGTTGTTGCTGGTGTTGCTCCTGCTTCTGCTGCTGCTGCTGTTGCTGTTGTTACCGCTGCTGTTGCTGCTGCACCTGACGTTGCGTTGAACTCATCTCCGACTACTACGCGCTTGTTGCTGCCGGCCATTTCCGTCAGCGAGCGCACTAAGTGCCAGACCAAGCGACATAACCGAACACAGGCACACACACACACACACACACACACATATACGCATACGCAGAACAACTCATACACAGGCACAGACACAGACAGCTGAACAACGCTGCAGTTGCAGACGCGTTGCGCATGCAAACTTTGCAGTTAATGACGCAACTGTGGCGTGTTTGTAAAGTGTTGAAATTGAAATTATACCTTAGAGGCTGCTTGTTGTTGCCAGTGTTGTTGTTACTGTTGCTGTTGTTGTTGTTGTTGCAGTTGATGTTGCTGTTGTTGTTTTAATGTTATTGTTGCTCTTACAGTTGTTGCTGTTGTCCTTCGTTGCCGTTGCTGCTTGTGCTGCTGTGCTGTGGCTGCAACAGTAAAACGCAGCGATGCGAACTTGCAGCAACATTTGTTGTTATTTCTACTGCCACAAAAACAACAACAATTGCAACAGTAATGTTAATGAATGCAACAACCAAAGCAATGACCAGCAGCTGCACCACCAACTGTACACAAGATGTGCCAGAAAGTTAAACTAAATATAGATTGTAGTGCTCGCTTGAGAATTCGAACTTAGCATAAATTATGATTTGTGTGCTATTTAAGAAATGTTGGAAAATAAACTCTCAATTTATCGAATGTATTTTTAATTTTTTTCGCATGTCACGAAGCTTAATTTCCTTCATTCTTTCGTTTAATCTGCACCCAACGATTTAAATCATCGTAATTTATTGCATGGTTTCATTAATCAATATATCACTGCTTACTTAATGTTAATCTTTTACACGAACTTATCGATGACCTTAAATTAACGTAGCTATCGATAAGCAATCACAAAGCTATATTCGAGTGTGCTCAACTGGGATATACTCGCCATCCATCTGATTCATCTAATTCCTTTATGGAAATAAGTTCTATAGTTTGTGTTGCATACTTTTCAGAGCTCGATTTGGAAGCCATGTAGATCGCAATGGAGATAAAGTCCTTAAAATTTACGCAAATAACTGCGTAATTAGTATTGCATTAAATTTTATCACATTCCTAATGTAGCGCCCTCGGTGGCAGTCCTAACGCCGGCAATTTCCGGTCGCCATCAATTGTCGCTCTCACTATTTCCGCAATCGTCTAATGAAATCCTTTAATCAGAGAACTGACGCCCCCCCTGACGACAATTAGCAAAGCGAGTGCAAACGGGAATAACGGAATGGCAGGTGGACAAGCTGCTAAGCGGGGAAAGTGGAGAAATTGGAGCTTTGACACATGTTCCATTTATGCAATCTCCAATCAACTTGCCAGTGTCTGGACACCGCTGGGGAATCACGTGCCGCGTGGCAACAGCTGTACTTAATTACTTGGAAATCCAAGAGAGTGAGGCCACCAACCGCCCTCCCCCCTCCCGCAAACAACCCAGGGGTGAGCACATGGGAGTAGTCCGGGTGTCATTCACCTCACCGAAAAACGCAGTGCACGAATCCAGGAATACGCGAGGAATATGCGCTCTTATTATTTCAACTCTCGCTCCCTTTCCCTCGTCGACAATATACTTACTCGTTTAATATTACCACCCAGAGCTGTGCCATGTGTTATAGTTGATGTGCCAGCACAGCTGGAGATGTGTTGGCAGTGGCACTGGGGTGGGGGTAGGGGCGTCAGTCCTTGGAGAAAGCGAACGTCGCATAGGCGCAACCGAATTGAGGTGAACACATCGCAGAGCGCTAAAAGGCAAACAAAGGGAAATCAATCTTTGTATAGTATGTACTTTCAGCATATTGGTAGGCATATGTGCGCGCACACACACACACACACACACACATGAGCATACATATACGCACGAGGCTGGAATTATGAATTTGAGTGTGAGTGTGTGGGCGTCCTGGCGGGGGTATTAGGGAATATTTGCATGCCTTTGTGGACTTTTTCCATATGATTTATGACCCAAATTGTAGGTGCACACACCAGCGTCACATAATTACTCACAAACACACACACATGCGACTGCGGTTGCGTGCGTGTGCGCTTGTGTTTGTGAGCGCCTTGGGAGCGCGCAAAAGTATGCTACACTTTCTGTTTTACGAGTTAATAAGAAGGCGTGGCAGACACCACAATTGCTACACCTTTGCACACTGATATTGATATGTATGTGGGCTTGTGTGTGTGTATGTGTGGATTGTATTTCAATGGCAATCAATTATCGGAGAGACTGTGGAATAGATATGCCAGATAAGTTTCTATCGATCCATGTTATAAAGGATCTTTTAAGCAGCATATTTATGGCTTTTTACTCTTCTTATTATATGTATTTTATATATTTGAGTATATCCCAGCATACTTCACAACTTCAACTCTGAAATTCATGCCCAAACATTGCCTTCTATGATTGTAATGAAGCAGATATCGAACCATATATTTATCTGCCATATATAGGATAAACCACTGAAGTCTCTGATTGTAAAACTCCTTCTGCACTGCTCCGGCACTGCAACTGACATGTGACTATCAATTAGAGGACTTAAGATAGATTCGCCCGATAGACTTGATAGACACTATGCCCACTGCTGGGCAAACTGATTGCAGATTGAAATGCCGCCACAATTGATGACCTCGGCGAGAAAATCAATGCGATTTCAGCTAGGGGATTAGTTAGACAATCCACAGCGTAATCCACAATGCTGCCGATGCAGATATATAGAGGTAATCCAATTCCAAATGCCGGCGCGTTGCGCATATAAAGCTCCCGTGCAGCGGCCACTGATTTTGTCTTGGGCAGCGAGCGGGCCAGCAAAGTGTTCGCTTAGGGCTCTGGTTCGGCTCGTTTGGGTTTCGGTTTTGCTGTGGACATGGCATGGTACAATGTAAGTAGCATCGGCAACATATCGACGGTCTTGCGGCCAGAGGCACGTCTGTCAGCAGAGTCACGACTGCTTGGCTGGAATGTGCCGCCCGAGGAGCTGCGTCACATACCCGAGCATTGGTTAACATACCCAGAGCCGCCGGAATCGATGAACTATCTACTGGGCACACTGTACATCTTCTTCACACTGATGTCGCTGATTGGCAATGGACTGGTCATCTGGGTCTTCTCGGCAGCCAAGTCGCTGCGCACTCCCTCCAATGTGCTGGTCATAAATCTGGCTATCTGTGACTTTCTCATGATGAGCAAGACGCCCATCTTCATCTACAACAGTTTCAATCAAGGCTACGCACTGGGCAATCTGGGATGTCAGATCTATGGCGTCATTGGCTCCTACACGGGCATCGGAGCCGGGGCGACGAACGCTTTCATTGCCTATGATCGGTATAATGTGATCACGCGTCCCATGGAGGGCAAGATGACGCACGGCAAGGCAATTGCCATGATCATCTTCATCTACATGTATGCCACGCCCTTTGTCGTGGCCTGCTACACTGAGACCTGGGGTCGCTTTGTGCCCGAGGGTTATCTGACTTCGTGCACTTTCGATTATCTCACAGACAACTTCGATACGCGCATGTTTGTGGGCGTCATCTTCTTCTTCAGCTTCGTCTGCCCCACCACCATGATCTTGTACTACTACAGCCAGATCGTGGGCCATGTCTTCAGTCACGAGAAGGCGCTGCGTGAGCAGGCCAAGAAGATGAATGTCGAATCGCTGCGCTCCAATGTGGACAAGAACAAGGAGACGGCAGAGATACGCATAGCCAAGGCGGCCATTACCATTTGCTTTCTGTTCTTCGTCTCATGGACACCGTATGGCGTCATGTCACTAATTGGCGCCTTCGGCGACAAGACTCTGCTGACTCCCGGCGCGACCATGATCCCGGCCTGCACGTGCAAGATGGTGGCCTGCATTGATCCATTCGTCTATGCCATCAGCCATCCCAGATACCGCATGGAGCTGCAGAAGCGCTGCCCCTGGCTGGCCATAAGTGAGAAGAACCCCGATGCCACCTCTGTGGCATCCACCACAACGCAACAGGAACAGCAGCAGACGACGACGGCTGCGTAGGCACTTGCTCTGCTCAATCCCAAACCCGAAGACGACACAGACGAAACTCGAGACGTAATACAAACAAAGCCAGGAGAAATAAATAATAAAAGTGAAGATTGAAGGAGAATGAGGGGATATATATATTTTATATATGTGTATATATTATATATATCCGCCTGTCAAGCTTATCATTTGTAGCGATCCCATTCGCGTTACCTAACCCAAATAAAT
This sequence comes from Zaprionus indianus, assembly GCA_018904595.1. Taxonomy (NCBI): domain Eukaryota; kingdom Metazoa; phylum Arthropoda; class Insecta; order Diptera; family Drosophilidae; genus Zaprionus; species Zaprionus indianus. Next base: position 577,469 of record JAEIHA010000860.1, on the reverse strand, counting down.
AGCGTATTTCTGCAAGCAAAGGAAAACTGATATTAAAGCTCGCCTCGCCTCGCCGTTGTCTGTCAACTTGTCTGTCAGGCAGTCAGTCAGTGGGCGGCAGAGGCGAATGTCAAAAATGTTGTGCTAGTTTCGGGTGCGGACGCAACAATGCTGCATACGTTCCACACTTACACACACAGGTTCCACACACAATGGCAAAGCTCTCTCGCGAGAGCAAAGCTCAGCTGCACTGGAATGCGAGTGCGCAGTGCGGGACAGAGACGGAACACTTTGGCAATGGAACAATTGCTGTGGAACCCATTGAGGAAGACAAGACAAGTGTGGGGAATCTTACGGGGGAGGGTACTGAAGAGCAGCTGATGGTGCAAACGCGGCGCAATCACAACTTGGCATCCACAGACTGATAAGGGCATCTATCATATTTAATGCATGAGCTACATCAAAATCTGAACTTTCTCGCACGTTCCGCATGCGTTCCACTTGCGTTCCACTCTATTTACCTAGCATCGTTTGTCATTTCTCTTCGCTGCAAATCATGCGCTGCACTCAAGTTCCACAAACAATCCACACACGCACATCACACCCACGCGTCTCTTTATTGATACTGTATGTGCCGCCCTCGCAAAAGACACCTAGATTTATGTACCCCCTGCACCTGCCCAAGGCAGCATCCACAGCATCCACTCAAGGCCCACAACTGGCCATTTTAGCGTTTCGTTTTTTTGCTGCTGCTTCTGTTCCTGTTGTTGTTGTTGTTGTCGGCCAAAGTGTTGCGCCGTCTGTTTGTGCGGCGCCTCATTATTATTGTTGTTGTCGCGCTGCCCAGTGATTGCCTGGCGGCAGGCTGGCAGCGCCTTCCTGCCTCGCTTTGTGGCAAACCCCAAGCCACAGCAGCAGCAGTAGCGGCAGCAGCAGCAACTGCGCTGCAGGGCGGGTCGAGAATGGGGACGCAGGCGGCGCAGGCCATAAACCAAAATCGTCCGCAGCCACCGACACTGGCAGCGGCAAAAACGAAGCAGTATTAATGAAAATCAACCACGCACACACACACAGTCCCTGGCACACACACATAAAGAAAGACAATTAAAATGGCAGCCACAAACGTCCTTGCGGTGCACGCCAACTGAGCGTCGCCTGAGCTGGCAGAGCAACATCGCCATCGACATCGACAGCAGCAGTGGAAGAAGAAGAGGCAGCGAGACCGAACTGGCACATTTGTCTTCCACGAATTTCACTTTCGCACTCATTAATTAAGATAATTAGGCCTTTTCGACGCCTTCAAAGTTCAACGTGCAACAAACGAACGTGGCAGGGGAATGGGGCTTATTCGAAGGACGACGACGACGGTGACTGCGAAGCATTCAGTGACAGTTCGAAGCTCGACGAACTCGTAATATTCCTGGACCTGCAATTTGCACTGCTTGCGTGGGCACTTGATGCCTTTAATGAGTGGCTTTACCTACCTCCCCCGCCTCCTGCCCGCCTCCACTTCTGGTTAGGGCACACGCCATGTCGCACACACACACACACACTTACAGTGGTTGCTACTCTGCTTCGGACTTGCGTGCGGTCTGCCAAACCGAACAGAGTAGTTACTTATTTATAAATATGTATTTATGTACGATATATAGATAAGTGTGTGAATGTGTGTATGTGTGTGTGTATCTATGAGTGCATTTATATATGCATTTTTAATATGTGAATTCATGTACATGAATGACCCTCGGTGACAACTGTGGACCATCGCTAGCAGACTCTGAAATATGGCTTATTAAAAAGGATTTATATGAGGAGGTATTTAATAACAACTAAAGTATATCAAAGCCATGACTATTAACCTTTAATGACAACTGTGATAACTCCCTCTATTTTTGGCTACTTTTTCTCCCTTTTCCCCCCATTCTCTATTAATTTGTGGTTCTTTATGCTCTTTATATTTTGCCATTCTTCTTACCCTCGCATTGTAACTCTTCATGTTGCTATTCCCTTAATTATGGCTCCCTGCTTGTCAATTTTCTCATTCTGTCATTATTGTTTCGTATTTCATTCCTTTGTCTCTTGCTTAGTAGCTCTTTTGTTATTTTATTACTGTTCCTATTTTAGTCTATATGTTTTTTTTAACCTCTCATAATAATTATACTTTCTTTTTTTCTGCAGTACTTAAATCTTCATATTTTTCCCTGCTTCCAACTGTGTCTGGTTTTCAATATTTCTATAAATTTATTCATATATGTTTTTCATTTACAGGCCCTATTTTTAAATTGTACCTGTATTTTACAAAACAATTCTCCAAACATCTCTCACTCGTATTTTCAGCTTACAAAGAGTTTTGGAATGCATTGCAAGCTGCTGACAAACATTTCAAATATTTCTTTGCTCTCTCTTGCAAAATGATTTATTTCTCTCGTTTCTTTGTTTGTTGTTAGCTTAACACTTTTATTAATTAAATGATAGCATTTTAGTGTAGAACAAAAACCCTTTATGTGCCGTACAAACACAAACGAAACGAAGAACTATTTATAAAAATGAGAATGTTGAAATGAGAATTTCTTTCAAAATGCATTTGTGCTTTTTGTGATGTTTTACACTCGAAAATTGAAATGTTCTCGTGGCAACTCGAGCAATTTATCAAAAAATAACTAAGTTTGCCAAATTACTTTCTGTCTCCGCCCCCTCTCACTCTCTCTCTATCATCACGTTGCAAGGTCTAATGCCTTGCATAGCATTAGTCAAGTTGTGGCCAGCGTGGACGACGTGCTGCCAGTCTCAGGCAATGGCAACAGCAACGAGTATACGCACATTGCGCATACGCCCGCTAGTCCCTCGTTAATTGCAATGTTTGTCGTTTGCCTGTCAATTTGCATTTAAATTACAAAATTTAAACGCCATTTTTTCATCTTGTTTCCCATTGCGTTTCTGTTGTTACTTTACGAGCAGCAGAAAGGGCAACCCAAAAGCAGGCAGCGACGCATTTGTCATGTGGCGACCACAGTGTCAGTTCACTTGGCATGCCATAGACCGTCTGACGTGTGTTTTACAGCCATGCCACGCCCACACAGAGGCAAACAACCGAAGAGCGGCTTAACCCAATCTTTTGTCTCGGCTGCTGCTGCTGCCTCTCGCTGGCTAATTCTCAACGAGCATGGCCAGGGTCGACCAGGGGCAGCAGTGTTTGGGCTAATTTTGTTGCAAATTGCTCGACTGTGAAAAGCAGCGCCGTGTTTTGACCCCCTCCCCCTCTCTTTCTGCTCCTGCACCCCCTAACATCCTGTTAGCTCACGTTGCCGCATGACCTCGAACTTTGCTCTCTGAGCGAGTGCCAGTGCGAGCAAAGCGCGCGCGTTTGCCGTTTAATTAAAGCGTCGCCTTCACCACGTCGTATACCAACAGCCTCCACTCGCCTCCCTCACCCCTTCTTTCCCCCTCCCGCTCTCCCTGCGGGTACTGTGCGTGTTGACCTTATTATGTTAACTTTGTGTGCAGTGCATAAACTGTGATAAAAATCGCATATTCTACGCAGTGTTGCCTGCAACACACCCCCTTAGACACCCTACCCGCCTCCTCTTCTACCCCTCCTGTCCATGCCCGCGCTACCCTCTTTGCCCCTTTTTAAATGTCTATAATTTATGTTGGCCGTTAAACTCGCCGGCTTGGCTTAACTCCGCTCGACTTGGCGCGGCTCCTCGTCCTGGCTCAACTTGGCCTGGCCTGGCCTGGGCTGGCCTGCCTTGTGCTTACAACAATTTGATGGCATATAATTATTAGTTCGTATAATTTATGACTTCATTTTAGCTCACAAAGTTGCGCCAGCTGTGAGCCGTGCCCGGCGAGCGAGACCTGCTGATTTATCACTAATTTAGCTGACATTTTTATGAGCTATCAGAAGTGCAGCGGCAACTTTAATAAACATCACTGCAAGCGATCGAAATTGCACTGCACAAAAACTACATTTGCATATATCTCTCTCTCTCTTCTTATTCTCCCTCTCTATCACTCTCTCTCTGTGTTCACTCACTCATTGTCGCTTGATTCCTTTTTGTTGAGCGAAAACTTTTCCGGCAGCGAATTTATGACGAGGTCGAGCACACTTAATGGACAATTAGGCCCAAATGTTTTTCGTCGGTTTCGGATTGAGTTATCCGAGTAGTCGCCGACTCGCCCGCATGCAAATAATTGCACTCTGAAGAAGAGTAGGGGCAGGGGCAGGGAGGAGAGGAGGAGGGGGGGAGGTAGCAAGTAGTCTTTCTAACCAGGGCGCGACTTCCTGCTGTGCTGCTGGCTCAAAGTGACACCGACTGCATTGCGGAACGGGCGCGTCAAAAACTATTTGCTTGAGTATTTGTATTTCTTGTTACTTGCCAATGTGTGTGTGTGTATTGGTGTGTGTGTGTGTGAGTGTGTCAACTCAACAATGGCCCAAAGTGTTGGCCCCGTCTAAAGCACTCGCTGTTGGCTGTCGGCCAACGAATGCACAGCGAACACATAAACACAACCATTCTGCCCTTTTGCCTCTGCCAACTAAGTCAAATCGAAAAACTGACAAAAAATTTGGCCAAAGTAGGTAAATTTTGGACTTTAAAGTGTCTGCTAAATAGTCTCCTACACGTTGTCTTAAATCACATTTCCTTCTTCTTCTCCAAACGCGACAGAGACGGCGGCTTCTCTAATTTATGCCATATTCCTTACTGACTCGACGTGGCAGTTCCTCAACACGAGTACGCAAAACTTTCGAACTCGAGTCTAAAATAAATTTACCAGAAAATTAGCTACCCCTCCCCTCCTTTTGCCACTCACTCTCTCGCACTCAAAATTGAAGCTATTTTTGTTTGAATTGCAATTTTTATATACATTTAATTAAAATTATAAAAATTCTCCCCAAACACTTCAACTTTTGCATGTGGCAAAAGTTCGAAAAGCACTTGAATGTTACAGTGTGCCCAGGTGGGCTTAGATGATATGTACGGAGCACATAGAACTTTGGAATACCCTCTACAAAAGGTACAAGGTAAGTGGAGTGGAGAAAAACTGAAAAGATATTGACAGAAATATGCAAATTAATGTTGCATTGTTATGTAAACGATGCGATGAAAATATTGTTCAAAATAGATCAAATAAATCTATAATGAATACTTCCTTGCAGTACAGGGTATTCTTAAGTTGTGCGTGCTTAGCAGCTAACTTGCTGTCCTTATGCTCTGGCACTTTGCAATCAGTCTAAAACTATGCGATGTTTTATTTAAGGCACACGCTTCCATCTTCTTTAATGAAAGTGCTGTGTGCTTTGTAAAGTTGACAATATCATATCATTGATGTTGAACTCTAAAGTAGACAAGTTGCATTCTATATATAAAATATCTCTATGTATCATTTATAGCCCATTGATCTGCAGCAAACTTCAGTGTTGCCCATTAGCGCAAACATTCTCAGTGGCAAAAACATTTGATTCCGCCATTGACAAGTTTCATTTCTAATTTGCAAAGTTGTCACTGAACGAAGTCAAAGTTGTCGATTCAAGGCTTAAAATGCACTTACCGCTTACCACAGAGGTTACAGTTGCAGGTTCTATACGTGCAACTGGCGGCTGATTGCCTCTTTAGGCATATCGCTCATACGCCACGTTGTATTTATTTGATGCTCTGCCTCCTCCTCAATGGAGGCTGCTCAACTGCAAGTGAAACTCGTTAGCAATGGTCGTAAAAATCAAATGGCTCTCCCTCTATCCCGTCCTCGTTAGGCACAAACTGAGCACGAGTTGGTGCTGGGTCGGAACCTGACGTTGTTAAAAGTTGTCCTTGGGGCGGCAGTTTTACGAGCTCAAGTTGTAGTAGCTGCCATTTGCTGCTTGTTAGCAGCAGTTCCCAGTTCCCAGTTTCCAGTTCGCAGTCCACAGTCACAGTCACCGGCGGAGTTGCAAGCTTCACTCTGCGTTGACAATGTCGCCAGCAGCAGCTTCGGCATTAGGCAAACACTCTGAGCTGCAAAGAGCAACTTTTGCATGCGACTGCAGGTTGGCAACAGGCTTTGAATCCATGCCATGTTCGTTGTCGATTTCCATTTTGAATTTCGATTTTGATTTTGATTTCAAGTTCAAGTTGTTATAAGTATTTTAAGCTCAGAGCTTCACAAAGTTTTATTGCTTTTCACTTATTTTTTTTTTTGTTTTTTTTTGTGTGTTCTCCTTTTGCCATTTTGTTTCCGTTTTCGTTTTTGTTGGAGATTCGCCCCCGAGCACTTTTCAATTTTCTGTGCGTTGCAATTTTTGTAGAATTCTATTTTTATTTGTTTGATATTTTAAGCGTCTTGTTATAGTTTGCACTCAAATCCACAACGCAAAAGTTATTTTCTGGCAAGCTTATTGGGGAATTTGCCTTTGTGTTGGTTCGTTGCCTGCTCACACACACAGACACACACAGTGGACCTCGGGAATACGAGATATGAAATATGGAATAAAGATAGAAAGCGGGGCTAATATGAAATTGATTTGTTATGCCAAAAACTTTGCCCCGGGCGGCTTAAAACCAAAGTCGACAAAGGCTTTCGCATCTCAGTCTCCCCCTTCTCTCTTTCTTCCCCCCCTTCTTCCTCTCTTTCTCTGTCCATCTCTTTAAGTGAACTGTCAATATTTTAATGGAATTTCTAGCCAACCCATTGACTGCATTTCAAGAGTTTAGATTTGGCAAAGAAGAACTTGACTTACTTTCAACTTACTCTTAGTTAGCTCAAGGGCAATTTAAATAAATATATATAAAAACACTAGCAGATCCCATTTGGTAAGTTTTGTAATTCTTGAAAATATATAAAATAACTGAATTCTCAATTTATTATTTATTAAGATCTTATCATATTTCTAAAATGTATTCTAAGCTCTTTCTCTTTAAAAGATTTGCCTTATCTCCATATAAATTTCTCCACAGAACTGATTAGTCTTAATGTACTAAGCTCTCCAGCAAACTAATATTTTTATAACACATACTATATATATATACACACAGAAATGTATTGGGGCATCATCTTGTGAGCCACTGTTAAAATTGTTTTTCTGCAGCATTTTCATATTTTTACTTAATTGTTCCTCCTTCAGCAAGGGACACATGCAGATGTTGTAGGGATAAATAGCGAAGCAAAGGCAGACAGACAATCAAATATATAATCTGCATATTTTACAATAATCTGTTAAGCAAATGCAGACAAAGAATATCGAGGTGGCAGGACTTAAGAATACCCTGTGAAATTAAATATTGGACAAGCTAAGTTACAGATTGGAAGATCACCAAATAATTAAGATATAATAATAAACTTTAATTTACCCTTTGTACTTAGATGCATAAAGTTTTCTCCTTTGTATGCTGTCTCTATATCTATCTGTCTCTCTCTCTCTCTCTCTCGCAACCTTCTCGGACAAAGTGTAGGGTATATAAAGAGCAGCAAGCACTGACAGCAAAAATCAATATGCTGCATTGCATTGGAGCCGGGGTAATTTCTGCAGTAAGACGATAAACGACAGGGAAATGCCGAAAGCTGTGGAAATTCAAAGGCTACAGATACAATGCCTGCATGACAAGTAGACTCACACACACACACATGTAGACTTGCATGGTGTGCATGCCAGACACGCTGCATATGCTGGAAAGTGTTGCCAACGTCTAGCAAAAACAATTTATTTTTATGTGGAAAATTAAAATTTACATAGTGAGTCGAGGCAAATCTGCGGGCAGGCAGACTAAGAGAGAGAGAGAGGGAGCAACTGAAGAACTGGCAGGCTGTCAGGCCTGCAGTCCTGATTCTGCCTGTGATTCTATCTGTCTGACTGTCTGTCTGTCTGGTCGGGGAGCGGAGTCGCTGGCGAAGTCAGTGACAGATTCAGGCGCCTCGCCGACGGAATACGTGACAGCAAGCGATGCTTGCTCCGCTGTCCTAGTCCCATTTGAGTTGCAAGATTTACGAATGAAAATTCCAATAAAATTGGATAATAAATAAATCGAATATATTTGATCTTTACTGTATTTATAATTTATATATTTCCTTGGTTTTTGTTCCACTGTGCACGAGGTATCTGCGGCCATCTGTTGCCCGCCTTGGGATGGAAATTTCTGTTGGCTGTTGGTTTATTTCGCATTTAAATGCTTTCAATAACTATCCCGTTAGAAACATTGGCTTAGTGCACGTCAGGGCACAGCACAGGCCCACTTGAGTGGGGCTTTGCCTTGGCCATAAGTCAGGCTGGCAGCAAGTCTCCTAAACGGATCTGCTGTCATTGAAATGATAAAGCCATTTGACAAAGGCACAAAAAGCGCACAAGCGGACAAGTTGAGATGCGCGCACGCGAATCTGTGCCTCCCTACCTTCCCCTGTTCCCCACTGCTGCAACATGTCTGGCGATAACGAAACCACCGCCACACCGCATCCTCAACTCGATTTCCCCTCTGTGCAGTGCCATACACTGACTCGACATATCAGCAGCAATGTTGGCGCCATAGAAGACGTTGCTTCCGCTCCAGCCACACGCCTGTCAATGCGGCCACAAAAAGGGACAAGAGGATAACAATCGAAGAGTTCCCCCATGCAGCGGCCTTCGCAGCTGTATCCTGCTCCTGTTCCTACTGTACTACCACTCTCCCCTCCAGCCATCGTAAGCAACCACACCATCCAAATGCAAATCACACGAACGCGAACGTGCCTAGTCCTTGAATAGTCCGTAACCCGTTTCGGGCTTTGGTTTTTTATGCGAGCCCCCCAAAAATGTTGCCCAGCAAGGGGCCCAAATTTATTGTTAACGTATCTCATGCAAATTGAATCTTTTGCTGTACTCTTTCGAGGCTCCTTCCTTGCTCTGGCAACAGGACAATTTGTACTTAACCAGCACAGTTTGAGGCCATTGTTTATCGCCAAGTTGTGATTTCGAAATTATAACCATTAAGACTGTCTCGGAATTCATAATACGAATCGAAGTAGGGCACGGAAACGGGGTATAGGGTATTTAGCATAAATGGTTACATTCATTTTAGTAAATTTGATGAGTTGAGATAAGCCAATTGCAAATTTGATAACCTAGGAAAATACTTAAATACAAAATAAATATTCCTATTGTTTACGTTTGAACTTATTAATTAGTATTGTCTTTGTTTGCTTGTAATTAATTATAGACTTATTATGCCACAATATTTTTATTGAATTTAAGTTGAGTGTTTTTAGTTTATATTAAATAAATTAATAAACTAGAAAGAAGTTTATAGTCAAGTGTTTAAGACTGTAATATACCCCCTAACCAGCTAGACCAAAATGGTTTCTTCTGGTTTTGTGTATTTTGTGTTGCATACCTGGCAGGGGCGGCCTATAAATCATTAATTCTATAATATTTAATCATTATTATTATTTTTTATGTAATATTGTACAATATTTACTTCTCACCTAAATATTGATTTTATTGTAAAGTTGTAAACAATTTTATACCCTCAACAGAAACTGTCAAGGATACAAATTCATGGCCTAAGTAATTATTCGGCTACAATATTGTCATTACCAGCATTGTGTGTACTTCCCCGAAATCCCTGCTGAATATTGTCGCAACGTACCCAAATACGAGGGTCGTTTGATAAGTCCGTGACTTTTTGAATAAAATATATTTTTTTCGTCAAAGAAGCGTTTTATTTCTCAACATAATCTTCTTTTAGCTCTATACATTTAGTCCAGCGTTTTTCCAATTTTTTATTCCTTCCAAATAATAGGTTTTCTCAAGGCCCTCAAAATAGTCGTTTGTTTCTGTGATGACCCGAATCTCTTACCGCCGAGCCATTTCTTCATGTTTGGAAACAAAAATAGTCACAGGGGGCTAAATCTGGAGAATATGCTGGATGGGGTAGCAGTTCGTAGCCCAATTTATGAAATTTTGCCATGCTGACACGAAATTCACTTTTTTCCATTTTCGTTCAAATTCACGAGATCGTCTGCTTTCAATGCCTATAAAACGCAAACCAAAAAACGCAGCTTTCTCAAAATTTTACAGTCAGCTGTTAATCGATAACTGCTGACAGGAGCAGTGTTGTATTTAGAGCAGGTGCGCGGCAAATACAAAAAGTCACGGACTTATCAAACGACCCTCGTATAATCACGAGAAAGCCAAGTTTAGCACTCATTGTGATATAAGAATTATGTATATGAGTAATCAATCAAATAGGACAAACATTTCCAAGAATAAGTGAACTCAGGCTGTCAGAGGAAACTGAAGCGATGCATATGTTTTCCCGAAAGCGGAAAATGGCAAGTGAAAGCGGAAAAGGAACAGGAAATGGAGACGTGCCTGTTCGTTTACATTATTTCGAATTAACATTTTTGTCGTCGGCCGCATAAGGGGCAGAGTTCCTGTTTGCCAGATCGCCCTATCGGGCCACAGGCCCAACAGCCAATTTTAATGACAGCAGCGATTGAATTAAATTATCAATCTATGGCAAAGGCACAAGGGTCAGAAGGGGCCCCAGAAAAGGCAGGCAACAGCGCAATCAAATTGATTGTATTTACTTTGACACCAACAACAGCCACACACAAACAGCGTCGGGGCCAAGCCTCCATTTGACTTAAATACGGTTTTTGGCTCGTTAAGTGTAACTAACAAGTTTCCATTCTTCGCCTGTCGACGTTATCGTCCGTTTTTGGATGTCGTCGCTTATTGTTTGTTTTCCTTTCCCTTCAACTTTCAGCCGCATACCGCTCTGAAAATATTGCCGGGCATATTGCCTGAGGCGATGAGTTGGGAAACATTAAAGTGGGAGCTTACTTTAAAATTGAGATGTTATCAATGTGAAGTGGAGACTGAAGGTATAATCATTTATATTTATTGATATATTTTTGAATAGTTTATTCCACAGGTGATTGGAGCATTCGTCTATGGCCTGTTGAACCGCAACTCTGGCTTGGCCACTTGATCACGGACAATTCACGGGCGACACGTTACGCTGGAAGCCCTTTTAAAGAGCAGTGGCTGAATAAAATAATAAAATGCATACACAATAAATAAATAAAAACATAAAATAATCATGTCACGTGCGAATTGATTGAATTTCTTTTGACGCCATTTTGTTCTGGCCGGAAAGGAGTCGCAGCGCAGCGTTTGTCCCTTTTCTCCCAACAACCCTCCAAAAAAAAGAAGGAAAGGAAAACAGCCAGGCCATGTTGGTTTTTCCCTTTTACTCAGCTCTCTTTCCATGCCCTGCTCATCTCTGCCGCACACGCAGTCGTTCCATTTAATGGCCACAGACAAAAGGTATTTAATTTAATGCCCGCCACTTGGTCAGGTAATTTGAGCTATGAGCACTCGCTACACTCGCAGAAAACTCTCTTGCTCTCTCTCCCTTTCTCGTGTTCGCTACTCAACCGATTTGGGGCAACAAAAAAGCTGAACAGACGCCGCTCAAATCGAAAAGCCAAGAATGCCAATATTCATGCTCGGCACAATGCGAGCAATCAACAAAAAACCGCGGCTTAGATCGTGACAAAAAACCCAAAAGCCCCGCAAGTACGTGTGTGTGTGTATTTATGTGCGCCTGTGTGTGTGTGTGAAAGTGTGTATGTGCGTGTAACTGTCTGTGTTCAACCAGCGTTCGGCTTTGAGCCATTTTGTTGTGCTACAACAAAAAATATTACATCGTACATCCCAACTTGATGCTACCCGCCCTTGAATAAAATTCAAAGCACTCTTCGTTTTTATGTAAAATACTTATACTTTATAAGTATGTTAATATTATGTTATATAACATTAATCTTATCTAAATAAACGTGTTATCTATGCAGGTAGAATATTTTGATCTATAATTTAGTTAAATAATCAAATTTGAACAGACAGATTAAGCAAAAAGAAACTTACAGCGATAAATCGATCAACCAATAGAAAAGTAACAGAAACTTAAGTAAAACAGAAAGAGTAAGTAAAATTAACAGTAACTTTACAGAAATCCAGTGATTTTACTAAATATTAATTTTAACAGTGAATTTACAAGACATTAACTTTAACAGCAAATTTACATAACATTAACTTTGATAAATAGAGAGTATATATCGATAAACATTGGTATTTAGCGAAAAAAAACTTACAGTGATAGATAGATCGTTAAACGTATATAAAAGTCACAGTCAATTTACATAAAAATAACAGTTGCCTCAATTCCATAACAAATACATACCCCACATAAATATGAAGATGGGTATATAAAAATCTCGCTGCGTTTCTCACGAAGACAAGGACTTTTTCAAACGAATTTCGAAATTATCGTTTTTATGGCTTCCGTTCCGAGAAATCTGCCCAAAAAATGACCAACAAAATTGTTCAAGTCCGCGTGCACACAAAAGCCAACGATTTGATAGACACCCCCCACCCTTCACATACACACACACACACACACACAATCACACCTCCAGCACCCTCCAGTCACACACTTGTTCGCTGCAATCGCATGCCCCGTTGGCCCAGTCAGCTAGCCAACCCAACAATCCAAGTCCGGCCAGTCAGCCCACAGGGGCATGGAACTGTGTACTGTGTACTGGGCACTGCCATTGTTATTGTTTCACTGGCAATGAAGGTGTCATCATATTTTTTCAATTTCATGCTGATTTTTTCGTTCGTGATTTTCCTTTGCTTTCGCTTACATTGAAAAATGCGCAAATGAACGCGTGCTGCGGGTTTCGGTCAGGTCTCCATGGCAGAGATCTGCACAGACATAAAACAGAGAAATATTTTCCACTTCAATTATGCACATTCTTTTCGACAATATTTGGGTGCAGTTCGATATAAAAAATACTTTTTCTTTACTTTATATACAAATGATATTCAAAAGTTTTCTGTCTTGTTCACATTCCCCGCGCAAACTGGCGTAGGGTGTCTTGATAGCATTTCGGGAAACTCGCAGAAAAGTCAGCAAAAATATGAACGTGTGTTTGCTGAAGAAAAAACGCTTGTTGCGCTTTATGGGGCCAGTTCAGCTGCAGCTGGAAATCGCAAAAAGGAAACTTCTCGTGTGAGGTAGAAAGAGAAAGTATGACAAACACACACACACACACACGCACACACACCGTGAAGACGGAAAATACGAAAAATACGAGCACGACTTGCAGTTAGAGCGAACGAAAAACTCGTTACAAAAACCGTTAGGTTTTCAATTATGGCGCGTAGATTAGTATTTGAAAGCAATGCAGTTAGATGCGCATGTGTGTGTGTGTGGGTGTGCGTGCGTAAATCTGCCACAGCGAGCACGAGAGAGGCATCCATTATTGGATTTCAACTCGCCCATTGCCAAAGGTGATGCCAAAAAACTCAAAATCCTTCTGCATAAGAAGACCGTGCAGACTGTATTGGGACGCGCTTTCCGCAGATATTTTCCATTTAACTTGGAGTGGAAGCAATGAGGGCTCATGTCAGTTTAGCATGGCCATCACAATGCAGCGAAAGTTACGCATACGCCGCATTGAGCCGCCGAAATTGGCTGCCAATTCAATTGGGAGTTATTTGTTGCGATGAGTACCTTGTGCCACATCTGGCTGTATGCAAAACTTTCAAACAGAATTCACTGCGCTAGGTTTTGTGATTGTATATCAAATACAACATTAACTGCAAACAAATTGTCATACCTTATAGATAAGAGTTTAATCTTGTTGTACAGTGCCAAAATCAATGACAAGTGCAAAACAAACTGTTAAACTGTTTTTAACTTCAATTAATTAGCAAACATCATTTATGCTATCGATAAATGAACTTTTAAGGCGCTGAAATTAATTTTTTGAATATATTTTATATTCCCTCAACTTTTACTTCACTCAATATATATTTTATGTGTATTGACTGTGCTCTTTGGAGTTTGTTTAAAGACTCCAACATAATAATAATTCGAAGCCAAAGAGAATCCACACATAATTCAAGCGATTGCTTGAGCAGCTGAGCATAATTTTTAAGCTTCAGCTAACTGTTTCTTACACGTTTCTAAGGTGGAGTGCACTTGCCACACTCCGCATTGCAATGGCAGCCGCAGTCGCAATCGCAGTCGGAGCTCCGCCATTTTATTGTTCATTGAACGGACTTACGTGTGAACTAGCAGGCGACAACAACTTATGCCATTTCCGTTTCCGACGACCTGAGCCGAACTGAACTGAACTGAACTGAACTGAACGGAGAGAACGCCAGATGCGGCACAATGCCAGAGCACAGTGCAGGCGGGACGAGGTGTGGCGAGGGGGGGAGGCGTGGCAAGACGCAGCAGCATTGTGAGGTCATGTATGTGACAAACAATAAGGACGATAACTTAGCGAGAGAGAACGCTGCCTTGCAAGGCGCATGGGGCGGAAACGGAAGTGCTACTCCGGTGTAGGAGGTGTAGTTATTCGCATTGTGTGCGACTTCCCTTATTCCCTCTATCAGCCTCCCTTTCTCTCTCTCTCTCTCTCTTCCTTCCTTTTGCCCTTCCTCTCTTTATAAATAAAATTAAGTTTTGCGTGCTCTTTTGCCGCAAAATATTGCAAAAAGCCGTTTCTTCTTACGTTGAAAGAAGCTTTGACTTGTGTATAGGTGCTGCGGCACCACCACCAACAACAACAAGAACAAGAAGAATAACAACAGCGAAACAATAATAACAACAAGCTGAGCATGCGGCAGCTGTGTGGCCCGTTGCGAGAGACTTGGCCAAAAGTTTTGTTTGCCCTGACACTTAAAAAGTCGTAAAATGCACATTCAGCATAAAAACCACAGTTTGGAATTATGGCCTCACTGCATATAGTACCAGTCAGCCTCGACTCACCACCTCATACTCGTGCCCCTGCCCACAGACTCCACTCTCCTCCCTCTCCCCCTCCCACAGGATTGCCCGTTGGGTGCACAATATTTTCTAGTTTGAAGTTGGAAATGCGGCTTTTATCTTTAATGCATTCTACGTGCACTTCTCCACTTTATTCGCACTAAACTATACCGCCGAGTCAGTGTGCCACACGATACGCATAGAGATGTGTATGTACTCGTATGTATGTATATCGAAATTGTTTCAATTTCGAGAGTGAACAACGATGATGATTTGAATCCATGAGATTTAACTGGGTCAATACCATTGGGATATTTGCAGTGAACCAAATTGATAATACTTTAGTTAGTGCGATCAAGCTATATGTTAGAACATAAAAGGATATTACTTCGTTACATTTGGCTGCTTTAAACTCTAGTTATCGATAACAGCATAACTGTTAGTTGATACATTTATGGTTACCAGCACTTTAACAGTCGATAAATTTACGACTGTTAAATTGTATTAGCATCGCCGATTGAAAGGTTCCCTATAAAGATTCCCTATATATATATACATAGAAAGAACACGAAAACCTACATTAACAAATTGCTTAGAAACCCTAGCAACTGTATAACTCAGGATCTTCCCAAACTTACGACACAACAACGGAAAAAACCGCTGTGGGGTGCAAAGAAAAGCTGAAACTAACTCGCCCTACGTAATTTGAGCGGAAAAACACTTCCGTCCAGTGAAAAGTCAACTTGCGTTTGCCTGTAAAAACAAAAACAAGAATAAGAATATGAAGAAGAAAAGGAGGAAGCAGAGGAAAACATATCGAGCAAAGTTGTCGAACCGCAAGAACAGTTGTTGAACTGTTGACAGCCAAAGAGCTCGCCGGTGTGCCAGGCGGAGTGTGAGAGGGGCCAAGTGCTATGGCAAAAGGCGAAAAGCGCGCTTGGAAGTCAAGTTGAAAACTTCATTTACTTAAAGCGTTCATGAAGTTTTCCCCAGCATCCAGAAACCAAAACAGAATATTGTACAACAGAAAACGCAATGGGAACACCACCTGTTGGATGCCCCAACTCATGACTTGCCTGCCTCTTACCTTCAACAGCCTCTTGCCACATCCAACCACGAAAACGAAACTTTTTTAATACACAACCTTATTTTGAGTCAACCATTAGCCTGCATAATACTCGTAAACGTAAAGGAAACTTTGCTCTGCCACCCAGAACAAGCTAATGGTGAAGTCTTCGGCGATGATTGAAAGATTCGCCACGCCCCTTACCCTAAGCAAATGTTTTGACCGCAGGCTACAACCTGCTGCTCATCGAGAAGGTCCTCGTTGTTATTGCCGTTATTGGTGCCATGGCTGATGTTGTTGTTTCTCTTGTTGTTGTTGTTGCTGTGGTTAGTATTAGCAGCACATTATTGAAATTATTTATGAATGCCGACACGCCCCCCTACACCTTCCTTACCCTCTCCCATTCCCTTTTGTTATTGCGCGGCCATTGACCGTTAAAACGCCAGACAGCTGCCAAGATGGCGCTTTGCAACTTTTTATAAGTCTGCCAGAGTTTCGATTTACTCGATCTAAGGGGGCTTCATTTTAATTGAAATATATGGTAAATTCACAAAGTAATGAAACAATTTACAACGTAAGTTGAATGTACTTTTGAAAAATTTTAAATTTGTTACGAACGATGAGAACTAACCATAAAACACACGTGTCATCGTTTCTATGCACCTATGCTTAGTGCACTAAGCACTGAACACATTGAGACCTCAAACAGGGGGTAAATCTGTTATTGCTAGTTTTTCGATCGAAGTACCCCAGAGCCCGAAGCATTGAGAGTAGAGACTTCGGCTGCACGCTCGACTGGGGTACTTCGATTTTCGGCTCTCAGTACAAACAGCCCATACTACTTTTATTTTTCAAGAAATTTGTTTGCTAAAGATACTTTTGTATCTTTAAGATACATTTGTACCGCAACCCGATTTTTAGTTTTTGAGAAATTTGTATGCTAAAGATACATTTGTAGCTTTAAGATACATTTGTACCGCAACCCGATTTTTAGTTTTTGAGAAATTTGCATGCTTAAGATACATTTGTATCTTTAAGATACTTTTGTACCGCAAACCGATTTTTAGTTTTGGAGAAATTTGCATGGCTAAGATACATTTGTATCTTTCAGATACATTAGTACCGCAACCCGATTTTTAGTTTTGGAGAATTTTGCATGCTTAAGATACATTTGTATCTTTAAGATACATTTGTACCGCAACCCGATTTTTAGTTTTCGAGAAGTTTGCATGCATAAGATACATTTGTATCTTTCAGATACATTTGTACCGCAACCCGATTTTTAGCTTTTGAGAAATTTGCATGCTTTAGATACATCTGTATCTTTAAGATACTTTTGTACCGCAACCCGATTTTAAGTTTTTGAGAAATTTGCATGCTTAAGATACATTTGTATCTTTAAGATACTTTTGTACCGCAAACCGATTTTTAGTTTTGGAGAAATTTGCATGGTTAAGATACATTTGTATCCTTCAGATACATTTGTACCGCAATCCAATTTTTAGTTTTCAAGAAATTTGTTTGCTAAAGATACTTTTGTATCTTTAAGATACATTTGTACTGCAACCCGATTTTTAGTTTTTGAGAAATTTGTATGCTAAAGATACATTTGTATCTTTCAGATGCATTTGTACCGCAACCCGATTTTTAGTTTTCAAGAAATTTGTTTGCTAAAGATACTTTTGTATCTTTAAGATACATTTGTACTGCAACCCGATTTTTAGTTTTTGAGAAATTTTTATGCTAAAGATGCATATGTATCTTTAAGATACTTTTGTACCGCAACCCGATTTTTAGTTTTTGAGAAATTTGTATGCTAAAGATACATTTGTATCTTTAAGATACATTTGTACCGCAACCCGATTTTTAGTTTTGGAGAATTTTGCATGCTTAAGATACATTTGTATCTTTAAGATACATTTGTACCGCAACCCGATTTTTAGTTTTCGAGAAGTTTGCATGCATAAGATACATTTGTATCTTTCAGATACATTTGTACCGCAACCCGATTTTTAGCTTTTGAGAAATTTGCATGCTTTAGATACATCTGTATCTTTAAGATACTTTTGTACCGCAACCCGATTTTTAGTTTTCGAGAAGTTTGCATGCATAAGATACATTTGTATCTTTCAGATACATTTGTACCGCAACCCGATTTTTAGCTTTTGAGAAATTTGCATGCTTTAGATACATTTGTATCTTTAAGATACTTTTGTACCGCAACCCGATTTTTAGTGTTTGAGAAGTTTGCATGCATAAGATACATTTGTATCTATAAGATACATTTGTACCGCAACCCGATTTTTAGTTTTTGAGAAATTTGCATGCTTAAGATACATTTGTATCTTTAAGATACTTTTGTACCGCAACCCGATTTTTATATTTGGAGAAATTTGCATGCTTAAGATACATTTGTATCTTCAAGATACTTTTGTACCGCAACCCGATTTTTAGTTTTCGAGAAGTTTGCATGCATAAGATACATTTGTATCTTTCAGATACGTTTGTACCGCAACCCGATTTTTAGTTTTTGAGAAATTTGTATGCTAAAGATACATTTGTATCTTTAAGATACATTTGTACCGCAACCCGATTTTTAGTTTTTGAGAAATTTACATGCTTAAGATACATTTGTATCTTTACGATACAATTGTACCGCAACCCGATTTTTAGTTTTTGAGAATTTGCATGCTCAAGATACATTTGTATCTTTAAGATACAATTGTACCGCAACCCGATTTTTAGTTTTTGAGAAATTTGCATGCTTAAGATACTCCTCCTGTTTTAGGTCTCTATGTGTTCAGTGTTTAGTGCTTAGTGTTAATAGTTTAAAGTATCGATTGTTATAGAGTAGCAAATGAATCTGTTTCTAATGAAAATTGGAATTATCTTTGTATGTTATCCATTACATATCTCAGCCAAACTCCACTCGAGTTGAAAACCGATATAAGCCGAAAGGAAAAGTTCTTCGATTGTATATTTCCCAGCACAATGTGTGCATATTGTCAATTTGCCGAGCTCTCAGTGTCAGTGTCGCACACCCCCAAAGGCAAAGGAAGCTGCGAAGTAAGGCGTCAGTTATAATCTGGGCCATTGCGAGGACTGTGAACATATTGTAGCGCAATTTTTAAAATAAAATTAACTGGAGTCTGTCGTCGCGTGAAGAGGCGACTTTGGTCTGGTGTCCTTGGATGGCGGCGAACACACTCGCGCATACTCAAACACACGTACACACAGACGAAGTGAAGTGGACACTTCGAACAATGGAAGACAGAGGCAGGAGCAGCAGGAAAAGTTCCTCTTCTGAGTATAAAGCAAAGATTTTTCCACGCGCACACACTGAGAATCACAGGCTCAAGTAACACTCTCCTACATACAGAAATATACGGGTAGTAAAAGTGGTACACACACAGAGAGACACACAAACGTTGACATTCCAGATGCTGCTGCTGCTGCTGCTGCCACTGCTTCAGTCCGTGATTCAGCCAGATTCAGGCGATTTGCCGTCGAGCAGCTTGGGAAATATGCCACAATTGCAACATAACTTGCAGCTTATTATTTTTTATTGTGGCTAATAAGCTTTACTTGCCAGTTAATGGCGCATTTCCGTTTCCGTTCGCCACTGCACACGAGACCTGTCGTAAAGTTTATAATGAAAATATTTTCAGCTTAGTTCTCCTTGGCAAGACGAGGAAAATAGAAAAACCAGCAAGGGAAATAGCAAAAGGCAAAGGCAACAGCAACGGCAACTTGTTGTTCAACTCGCCAAACTGTCAACTGCACAACCCTAAACACACTTTCAAGCCAAACAGAAACACACTCACAAACACACACCCCTTACACTTACAAACTTTTCAGTTTTGGTTGTGCTCCTCTCGATCTTGTTGTTTTCCACACTTTTGAGCTTATTAAAGTTAAATTTCACCCACTTTTCATTTATTTTATTTGCACATATTTCCTTATTGAAACTTTCAGACGCAGCCGACTCCTTTGTTTGCCTCTCGTGTCCCAGCAAATGACCCCATTTGTTTAGCATAGCCACCCCTTGCCCCCTCCCCATCTCTTCTCTTTCTTCCTTCCTTTCATGCTGTCAAACAATGGTAAAGAAATTCGCTCAGTTTGTTTTTGTTGTGTCTGTTTATTGCATTCGCTGTGTTTTTATTCCACACAAATACGACAAAGTGTGTGTAAATTTGTGTATGTTTGTGAGGATGAGGATGTGTGTGTGAGTGTGTGAGCGTATTTTGTAGCTCATTTGTGTGCTTGACCGGAAGTTGTTAGGTCCGCAGATACGCTTCACCCACAACTAAAGGAAACTCGCCCAGTCCTCGTCTCCCATTCCACCTTTTTGTGTTCTCCTTGTCGTCCTTGCATAATGGAGTTCATAACATATACCATTTAACTGAAAGTCAAGCTCAGTCTGTAAGCCGTAAAAACAATTATGAGGATATTCACGGCAGTTAGGTAACTCGATAATTTGATAAGTTGGCAAACTAATCGCAGAGCAACTCTTATAAAGTATATTAGCTCGATTCCTCAAATATGCATACTTAGCATTCATTTCACTTCCTCTTTATTCTAAGAGTTTAATTTTCTTGTGCAGTGCCAACAATTTTCAATTGCAAAACAGACTGTTAAGCTGCTGTTAACTTTAAGTTGATCAGGCAACAGCAATTCCGCTATCGATAACTGAAGTTTTAAGGCGCTTTAAACGAAACGACTCGAAGTTTTCTTTTAAAGTTTGATCTGATTTTTTGCAAATAGAAGAAAGAATAATTATTTATACTTGCTTATTTATGTACATTTATTTACAATTACACTAATCAGATTATGCTTTATAAGCTCAAAATTTGATTGGAAAATAAATTGAAGATCAATTTCAGTGCGTTTAAATATTTTTTGGGTCATAAGTTATAAGTATTTAAAGCACACATTGTGCTGCAGGAGGCTGGCAATTAAACCTGGATTTATATCAGGGCTTTGGAGGCATAATTGCATAATTATTTTATAAATTAACCCGATGTTGGTCGACTATGCGCACACAAAAACGAAACAATATTAATCCACCACAATCGAAAAGAATTAATCTTGCACTTAATAGGCCAAACAATTATAAAAGCGAATCAAACACACACACACACATACAGAGACACAACAAGCGCCGTCAACCAATTAAAACTAAAATTAAAGAGCAAAATAAAAGCAAATAGCACGAGGAGTTAAATTATAAATAAATGACTGTGTGTGTGTGTGTGTGCGTGACTGTGTGACAAATGAGCTCCAAGCGAGCCCTAGGGAGTGTGCACACGCTCACACACACACACACAGACAAGTGAGTACTCTCATTCACATACGCATCTGATCCGACAACCCTAAAGAGCGCGATAAGGTGCTGGCTGGTCTTCCTCTCCCTCCTTCTCTTTCTGTCCCCGTGGTAAGCCCAAAGTTGTACGAAAAGTTGCGTTTCACAATTTGCCCGATAAGCGCTCCCAATAGCTCGGCTCGGCCCGCAGCTTCTGGCAGGGAGCAACATTCACAACATGCACCTCCCTTTTAGAAAGGTTCCCCCTCCCCCAAAAAATCTCTGACTTTACATTTTTTGGCATTCGGCCAGCGACAGCGACAGGCGACAAGTCTCCAAACTTTCGCCGGAAAACAAACTGCGCTCGCTCGCGCGCCACAAGAATCTTGTCTTGGTTAGCCACAATGCAAATAGAGATAAAAGTGGAGACCGAATGCAGTCTCACAGAAGAAGTTGCTTGGCTGGAAAAATGGCTGTCACTTTTATGCCGTTTCCCATATTGATGTTCCTCGATTTCCGTTCCCTAACCCATTCCCGTTTCCTCGCTCTTTTCGTGCTTTCTTCTTGTGCAAACTTTTCAAGCACTTTATGATTTTTGCGCAAACTTTTGTCAGTTTGGTTCTCTTTGCTTTCTGTTTTTCTTACTTGGCCAAAACTGGCATTATGTTGGCTGTCGAACCATATTGATGATTATTATCGCAGTAGGGCATTAAATTTTCTTTAAAGAAAAGTAAAGTGTGACAGGCCAAAACCAACTTCTAATTGGGTAAACTTTTTTGATGCCCAATACACTGGAATCTGTTTTAATCAATTTGAATAGAACATCGTTGAATTAGAAATTTATTTTATAAAACAATATAATAAAATAAAATAGAATGAAGCAATCTTTATCATATATTTACTAAAAATATCTGCTCATTCACATCAAATATACTTTAAATCCCACATTAACATTTTCTACTTGATTATTTTTTCTGTACAGCGGTCCAAGGAGAAGCATCCTATTTAATGTACACTTCCCAGACAAAGCAGCACGTTAAAATTCAATGAAAATAAATCACTAAAGAACCTTCGACTGGCCACGCCTCGCAAACTACTGACGACTGCAATGGCCTGCTGCCCCCTGTCCCGGTCTTTAAGACATTGTCCAAACAGACAGGCAAATTATACGCACAAGCAATAACAATTTATATGGCTAGAGACGTTTTAACTGCGGCGTACGTGTCGTGCTACTGCCACTGGGAATGGGGGCGTGCAAAAGGTGCGACAACCTTGGTGAAGACAGGAGCATTTCGAAATTAATGATAATTGACAGAACAAACGACAAGTTGAGCTGCCGAGCTGCTGCTGCTGCTGCTTCTGCTGCTGGCTGCGCCATTGGACTTTGGCCAGGGGATAATAGCCAGTGACATTAGAAGCCAATAAATAAGAGAATGAGCACAAACAGCATGCCAAACGTGCAGGCAACGCGGCGTATGCGCAACACACAGACGCAAATTTGTAACGCCAGTTGAACCTGTTAAAATACGAGGGCCGCTATTAAGATAAAAACTAACTGAATATATACATGGAAAACAACGAGATAAAGTAGAGTAAAGTAAACATAACGTAAGGTAAATCTTTGCACACAGGGCAAATATAACTAAATTGAAATTTCACCAAAATAGGCGAATGTGGACACTTTAATTGGAAAGTTCATCGCATTTGATAAATATTTAATAACAGACGATTGTTATGTTACGCAATCAGAATACTAAAAGTAATAGGAAACTAAGTTAACTTTTATATTGGCATATATAATTATATAGTTCATCATATACAACTAAGCAAAACTTGCATACATAAAACTACAAAACATTTGCATAAAAAGAATTTGGTACCACAGCGATCGTAACAATTATCGATAATTCTTAAAAGATAAATGTTAAATAACAGAATAACGCACTGTTTGCGTGCCCGCTGTTAGCAATTGAAATCCAAATTCGGTAATTACTTAAAGTGAAAATATCGCAGTCCTATCAAGAAGCTTTTCCAATTGCCGTTTGAGGAAAGTGTCAAACAATTTAACGCTTAATTACTCGGTGAAACTCGATCGGGGTCCCGTATAAGACTCTAGTTCCTAATTGGACACTGGCAATAGCAGCGTCGTGTTAATTTCTCAGTTCCCCCTCGTCGCGCTCTGCTAATCAAAGCTGCGTTTGATTTCGACTACGTGAACGAGGTGTTTAATGATGTCAAATACGGAATTCAAGGGGAGGCTGGATCCGCTAGAGCAACTATAAAATGTCCATCAACACGTATGCGTGCAATTGAAGTTTATTAAAATAATTAAAACTGATTTGCCGTAAATTATATTGGGCTGTTGCCTCGTAAATGAAGGAGCTGCCTCGATTCCTTTCTTCCCAGCTTCGTGCACGACTCTCTCATTCAATTATACGACACCAAATGCCGATGGAATGTCAAGAAATGAGAGTACGTGACTTGTGGGTTTTGCGGCCTTCTCCTTCATTGTCGTTTACGGATTCAGATTTCGAATTTTATTAATTACAAACAGAGGAACTGATTGAAGCCAAGCCATAATTACAGCGGGATAAAGAGAAAAAATCGAAGTTCGATAAAGTCTTCTTGTATCTAGCAGTTTTTTTTACAACCAATTCCAGCCCCTGCCACAGAATTCTCATTTTGATTCTTTGCAAGTCAAAACTTCCGCCAGACTTGGCAATTACAAATGCAGCAGATGCTAAAAGGCCGCAAACTTTGAGGCAAATTCATCGAACTATCAAATCGCCGGCATTACGTCGGAACGTCAGAACATCAAGTCGAAGAAGAAGGGACCGCAGTGCCTAGCCTTGGGGGCACTTCATGCTCCCACTTGCAGCCCCGGCAGATTCCAGCGATTTGTGCATTCGGAACATGGTCTAACTTTGATGGGGCTTTGTTGCCGAGACTTATGAGCTCTTCTCTTGCACACATCCACACACACATACACATCGAATGGGTTGCGCATTCTTCCAGCTACAAGTTTTGCAGCTGTACTCGTCCTGCCAGCAAATAAGCAATCAAAGACGCAAGGAACGGACAGGAACAGCAGCATGGACTCCGGCTCCAGCTCCGTCTCCGGCCTTAGCTTGAGCTTGTGCTCCTTCTCATAAATATATAGATTTGTGCGTGTGCTGGTGCGCACAAAAACGGAAATGAAACTTTTGCCAATTGAATTATGAGCATCAAATGCGCTTCACTTTGTGATGTGACCATTTGAGTGTGTACAAGTCAGAGGAGGAGGAGCCGGCGACGGATTCAGTTTTAGCCAAGCCAAGCTAGCTAGCTGCCTCATCAATTTGACTGCTAACTTTGTTTCATATCCGATTATTTTGTGGTTGAGTGCGTCCAACTATATGACCCGAGAACGTGTTAATTGTTTTGTCTTATTGACTTGATGGTTCTCCAGATTAGGGCAACTTTAGTTGTATTATCTAACATAGTTATCATGTATGTTCTATATTTTTATAAAACATATTTTACAATTTGAGTACAAAGTTTTATTACAATTAATTGACAAACAGTGCAAAACTTTAAAAAACTATCTCAATTGATGAAGACAACTTCTGTTTACAATATAAAACTAATCGCTATCGCTATTGGAGGAAATCTCATGAGGCTGTTGTTCTGTAGTTTCCTCGATCTGATGATTTTCTCTATCGTCATCATCCTCATCATCCGAATCGGCTATCGGTGCCGTTTTCAGACGCGCAATCAGCTCCTTGGCAGGATTAAATATTCCATTGGTCTGCTGCGAGCAAATGATGCAACGTTGGGACTTCTTGTACTGCGCCAGCGCACATTTCTCGCAGAAGTAATGTTTGCACCTGCAAGAAAGCGATCAAGAATAATCAGCACTATCTCAATAATCAATCAGGGATAAACTTACTTGGTCACAACGGGATTTACGAAGCTCTCTCTACAAATGTGGCATTTGAAAGGCAACGATTCTTCATCCGAATGTATCTCGTATTTGTGATCATCTCCATCGGAGTCGGCATCGCCGCGTCGTTCCGTCTCGTGATCCATTTCCAACTGCCAGCCAGCCTTGTAGTCGCTACGATCGTGCAAGAACTTACAACTGTCACCGAAGCCACAATATCCAGTCTCTTTGTAATCTTTACATATGTCCGGCTGGTAATCCCAGCGCACTGTGGCACGCAAATGAGCCGGAGCTCGAATGGGTCCACTGCGCACCATGCCCGAGCTGGCGTTGCCCGCCACTGTATCTTTCTTTTTGTAGTACTGTGCATAGTTGTTGATGCCCCTGTAAATTTTGTCGTCTGCTTTCCCCTCTAGCTCCTCGTTGATTTTCACAGATCTCGCGTGAATCGCCTGCGCGTCTCTATCCAGTTCCGTGTCCATTTCATTGACGGCTGTTGCGCCCTGATCTTGAGGCCCGTTGGGTATACCTTCACGCTTCGATTTGTATGCCACGCCCAGTGCATCATTGTCGGCTCCACCAGCATCGCCTTCAGATGAATCGTCGTTAGCCGTTGGAGCACCCGCTTTACGCTTCGCTAGAGTTTTGGTGCTCTGAAAATTGGGATTTGTTCGCTTGCGACGATTCTCGGCGCGAACTAGTGCACTGGCTTTACTCTGCTGCTCCTCGTCGCTGCTTTTAGCTGTTAATTGAACATTAAGATGAAACTGCATCCGTGGAATTGTTTGGGCGCCAAACGTTTTCTTACCTGAGTCATTGCTGCTGCTGCTGCTTTGCTTCTTGCGACGCATGGCGGCACCACGATTTATATTTCGCTTCTTAAACCCAAAAGCCGAAGTACTAGGCGCTTCTTCAGACATTTTATTGGTGTTATCAGTCTCTTTTTTAATAATAAACAATTTAATTCCTGCCGGTTTATTTACCAATTGAGAGCGAGCTCAACAAATGTGTTTAACAACACTAGATTTTTTAGGGCTGCATGCGTACATATTTGAATAACAGCTGTTTTCAGACGAGGGTTTTGCATTCTGTGACTTGTGATTACTATTTACGCTGACAATAGAACACTCAAATAAAATAATTCAAAAGTATAAAACACCACTTTCTTAAATTATTATATCATCGTTAAACTCTATTTTCAAACACACATATGCATACGCTGTGAACAGTTCGTCTCTTTGTGACTCACGACTCGTGACAAACAGGTTAACAAAGAATATTTAGTTCAATTGAACTAGCTTTAAACGAACGGCACCACTACCTCAATAAAATCATTGTGTGAACATCATTTCAAACGAATTTCAACAAAGTATTAAAACTTTAATTTGGTTGGTTGATTAATATTTTAAACGCTCATTTGCAGATGAAACTGGAATTAGTGTCCACCGCAAAGTCCTTCGAGGGCGAGCAGCGTGTCTACAAACATCGTTCCGATGTATTGGACTGCGATATGACCTTTGGTGTCTACCTGCCACCGGCTGCCATCGAAGATAAGACACCATGTCCGGTGCTGTATTTCTTGAGCGGCCTAACCTGCACGCACGAGAACTTTGTGCAGAAGAGCGGCTTCCAGCAACATGCCGCTAAACACGGACTCATCGTGGTTAACCCGGATACGTCGCCGCGTGGAGTTGACTTACCCGGCCAGGACGATGCCTACGATTTTGGCAGCGGTGCTGGCTTCTATGTGGATGCTACCGAAGAACCCTGGTCCAAGCACTACAAGATGTACAGCTATGTGACGCAGGAGTTGCCGGCAATTGTCAAGGACAATTTTTCGGTAGTGCCGGGAAAGCAAGGAATCTTTGGTCACAGCATGGGCGGACATGGAGCCCTGGTGTGCTCCCTAAAGAATCCCGGTCTCTATCAATCTGTTTCGGCATTTGCACCCATAGCCAATCCATCGCAATGCCCGTGGGGTCAGAAGGCCCTTGCCGGCTACCTGGGAGCCAATAAGGACGACTGGCAGCATTGGGATGCCACCAGCTTGGTCTCTAACTATGCAAGCACTCCCCAGGAGCTTTTCATCGATCAGGGCTCCGCTGACAACTTCCTTACTGGCAAACAACTGCTCCCCGAGAACCTCCTGTCTGCAGCCGCCCCCAACGATCACATCCAAACCATATTCAAGCAGCGCGATGGCTATGACCACAGCTACTTCTATATATCCACCTTTGTGGCCGAGCACATCGAGTACCACGCCAAGCTTCTGAAGGCCTGAACACGGCAGCATAAATGTTGAGATTTTTGTTTTACTTTTATAATATGCACGAATAAAATTTGTACATGCAAGTATAAAGAAATGGAATCTTAAATTAATACCCTTATACAATTAATCAGTGGTTCCTACTTACGCCGGATAAATGTAGCTAAATATCTCGATATCATTACGTACATTAAAACCCCTCAATTCATAGAGAACCACCTTGCCTTTTTTTCTTATGGAATTAAAAAAACTTCCTTTTGTAGCTTTTCGAAGTTATTGGTCCTTCTTTGATCCGTCTTTTCTCCTAGACATTTACTGATTTTTTGAATGAATAAAATAAAAGACCGGGTTTTTATCATTATCATCACAAATATTGTGCAGTTAGTTTTATTTGGGTTGAGTAACAAATGCATCATAATAATAGATAGTATCGATTATTCTTTCCAAAATATACATATATATTAAAAAATCAGAGCAAACAAAAATGCCTTTTTGGGAGTTATGATAGAAGTACGTACCGGAGTTCGAAGCCTCACTGTCCACTCTATAAATCGATGTAATCTTTTAACATCGAATGTGCGATTCAAATATTGCTGAAACATGTCAGAGAATCCAAATAAATTAGTATGGTTTTTTCATTTTTTCAATATATGGATACATGGGATGCAAACGAAAAACAAACAAACAACGCCTCAATTTGTATTAGATACACTTTTGACGGCTGCTTTCACTTCTCCACTGCCATGAGGACTGTCTCCCGCATGAAACAATACACACAAGTATGTACTTTGGAAATCCCATCGAGATTTCAGAGTGTCGTCTAAACTGTGTGTTGGCCGCAACTGAAAGAGTGGGACAACAAGATGGATAATAATCTCTTTGGAACATTTACACTTTTCGGTCCGATGGTAACCCACCTTTAAAGATCAGTGTTCATATTCGGTTTGCGTGCTGGAAATAAAAGAATCCAACGCGCCTCCAAACAGGCCTGAAATTATGAAACAAATTTTAAATATCGCAACCAAAGGTCTCTGCTTCAGTGGGCTGGCGGTTCTATCATAGACTCCAAATGGGCGTTAACCAAATCATTAATCTTACTGTCTTCAATATGGAAAGAATTATATCGATTCACATAATAAATATCGCGATCGAGTGCCTTAAAGATCTAAAATTCTAACTTCTTAACTACTATATATACGTAAATAAAAAAAACATACAGATATTAAACTAAAGACTTGCAATGCATTCGCCGCTTGAGAAGTTGGGGAAATCATCGTCCTGCAGCAACTGCGATGGGGGAGTTCGACTTGAGCTCCATTCCCAGCTGGGACTGACGCCAAGATCGGAAAACTTATTGAAGTAACTGTGCTCGTCGTCGATAATGCCTAGGGGACTCAGCGGAGACTGCTGGCACTCCTGGAACGCGAAGCTGGTCTGGTCCAGCAATCTGGTGGAGGCCTCGTTCTCGTACTCTGGCGTTGGTTGGTAATCTGTTAATAAATCGTCAATAAAATCATTCCATGAACTTGTTGGCGTCTCATTTGTAATTTGCTGTGCGGCTACACTACCATTGTCGATCTGTAGCATGCCCGAGAGGGAGTTGCTCCCATTGTCCATGGCGGGCTCGTAGCTGCTTCCCGAGTAAGTGGATATTAGCGAGCCATCAGGTGATACTGCTCGGCTGTTCCGGTTGTCATCACGACTGGTTTGACTGTCCGCGTATATACGGGTAATATTTGTTGAGTTATCCAATCTGTTCTTTAGGTATTGACACTCTTTTTCCAGCTTCTTTGTTACCTTGAACTGTTTCTTGAGTGCTTTCAACAGGGATTTATTGGCGTTACGTGTCTCATTGAGTTCCCTTTCAACCGCCTCCATATGCGCCTTCTTTTTGCGTCGGTTCTCGCGCGCAAGTAGCGCGTTTCTGTTGTAAACGTTTGGATCTGGACGTCTGGTCGGTAGGCGTGCCATTCCGCTTTTGCGTTTGCCACTTTCTTCTTCTGCAACATTCTTTGCTCCTTTGTTTGCTGCTGTTTTTCTTTGCTCCAAGTAGTCCGAGGTTATGTGGCCTGAGTCACTGTCGCTTTCCGAACTGCTTACATCAACGTTAGTTTTGCATTGGTATTGTGCCACCAATTTCAGATATTCCTCCATTTTGGAATTTTGCAAGCAGGTAAAATGTTTACTAATATTTGCTCTATTTCTTCTTAGACCCTTGTACTTTACCTTTTAAATATTTTAATAAAACAAAACTATTTTCTTTATGAATATAACTCTCTCCCTATGGTGAAATTGTCAAACGTTTGCGAAAAAGAAAATGACGCAGCGAAAACCTGATACATTTAGCGATGGAAGTCTACAAATCGATGACATTTTTGCCCAAGCTATCGAGAGTTGGCACTGGCTAAAAGAATATCGATAGTTGTTAACGGTTAAATTTATTTATTCTTAATTTTACAGATAATTACTGCACCTGGAATATAAAAAATAAATATTGAAAATGAAGTAATTAATAATAATTAAAATAATAAAGTAAATGAAATATCACTATATTAAATTTTAAAGGTGATTTGGTTGAAATAAATCAATATATACAACATAATATGCACATTTAACCGCTTAACCCATTGCTTTTGTTCAATTGTCGGAGGCTTAACTTTTCTCGTGACATCACTCACTTCAAATGGACTTTTACGACAATCTCAGTCAATTTTGATAAACAAATCCATTAAATGAAAGCGTAGGCAAAGTAGTGCGTAAATAATGTCACGTGAACTGGATCAGATGGGCATATTCCCGTTTATTGCACATGATGGGAATGCAAATGCGTGCAAATTGGTTTGATCCAGAGCACAAACGCGTTCAAAATGTTTATGTACAGTTAAATTTAATTTGATTTAAACGGGTGGTTCAATCCGTACGGATAAAAAATACAATATTTTATTATTTTTAATATATAGCGAATCGGTTGATATGACAAAACATATACATGCATACATACATATATTTTTAATATTATTTTTCAGTTATAAGAAAATTAAAAATGTACAATTTTCATCAATGCTTTGAACAATTTACAAATAATATGTTTGATCTATGAAACGCCTACATAAAATAGTATTTATCAGATCATATAGAGAGTTAAATGTCACAAACCGCTTTAAACTAAACGACGAAAGCGACGCGTGTCTCTCCAACGCCCATTCCCATTCCCAGGTCCAATTATCATCCGCCCAAAGTGTCATTCAGAGAAGTATCTGTCGTTGTCATCGTCCCCCGAGTGGCATTTCACCTACCCATAGAGATGAATGCACTGGACAGGCTTGTTGTCTATGCTTAATACTCATCAAATTGAGTGTGGGATGCGCGATTCCCAGTGACAGCACAATATAGTCTCTAAATCGGACACATACACAAGGAAAACAAAGGTGTGTGTGCACTACATACAAATTTAAAATACTATATACCATCATCATCATCTATGCCTGAGTGGGGCCGGCTATTGTTCGGAAGCTAACGTTGCGAGCTTCACTTGTATATAAAGGTGATAAATCTCTCGGACTAGAATTCAGTTCAATTCTAACTCGCCTCAAAGCCGGTTTACGCTCAATTCCCGACAAGTTTTGTGGAATATTTTAATTGCAAAATGCGTTTCGCACTGTTTACTATTCTCGGTAATTTTCTACTCACGTGAACCTTGGTTATATTTTACACCTTGTTTAGGATTACAAACGAAGTTAGTCGGTAGAAATTTTATGCTTATCATGATCGTTAAAAAGTGTCATTTTAATGATTATTTGACAAAATTTTGTTGTATGTTAAAATTTTATATCTGTTTATTCGTTTGAAGTAGTTTATTCTATGCCGATTTTAAGTACACACACGAAAAATCGTTTACTGCAGATAAGAAAATCAATAATGCATATGCTTTAGATCGTTATCTATTCAGGTCTTATGAAGTTCAAAGCAAACTGACCTTTCCAACAACTCAGAAGATTAGAAAATTTACTAAGTCAGGGGAAAATATGATAATGATCACACGATTAACTTCTTATTAATTTACATTTAATTATACATTTAAGCGTTCTGCCTGCTGGCTTTTGTGCTGGGTAATCCTGCCAAGGATACCAAGAAACCCGCCAATGCCTGTGTTACCGCTTGCGATGACTACGATCCCGTCTGTGCTCGGGCCAAGAACAGCAGCAAGGAACGTCTGCTGACCTTCGGCAGCAAGTGCGTCATGAACAACTATAACTGCCAACACGCTGATGATCGTAAGCCAAAACTATATAACTATATTATAAGGAAACCTTTGCTAACTTAAACATATTTCAGCCTACGAGATCAAGACCAAGGGCGAGTGCGGTGGCGGTGTGAGTGTGCGTCTATCGTAAACAAATCTTTCAGGAAAGTGAATATTATTTATAACTGAAACAAGACAATGTAATATGTATAAATCGAACCCCCACAATAAACAAAATAACCGTTTATTCATATCGAGAAACAGTTTATTTATAACTCATACATATATTATATATTCTACAAGCTTTAATTTGCACAAACTCAAAATTTGAATGGCATTCACAGAATTGTTGGCTAAACACTGTTTTATAATGTTAGCCCCTCGCTCTAATACCACACACACACACAGATTAATTAACTCACAGACACTCACACATCAGTTCTAGGTATTCCTCACTCTTTGTATTCCATGCACACGCTGCACTGGTCTGAAATCACATCACATCTCGTTCACGTTCATCTGAAAAACGAGACAAGTAATTAGATGGACTCCATTTATAAAATGATTATCTGGGGTCTCTCAAAGGGGTACTTACAAAGCCAGCGCAATTCCATCAAAATATGCGTATATATGTGTACGTTTAATAGATTAATAATTGTTGTTATCGTAGTAGTTGTTGTATGTGAGTAACATTCGTATATATTGATGCCGCAATTAGTTGGCTTCCTTCTTCTGCTGCTTGACCTTGTAGTCGGCCAGGGCTGCCTTGATGGCATCCTCAGCCAGCATAGAGCAATGCAGCTTCACCGGGGGCAAACGGAGCTCTTTGGCAATGTCTGTGTTCTTCAGCTTGCCAGCCTCATCGATGGATTTTCCCTTCACCCATTCGGTGGCCAGGGAACTGCTTGCGATTGCCGATCCACAGCCAAAAGTTTTGAATTTGGCATCAATGATTTTGCCATTCTCGTCCACTTTGATCTGCAGTTTCATGACATCACCACAGGCAGGTGCTCCAACGAGTCCGGTTCCAACGGTCACGTCCTTCTTGTCCAGCGAGCCCACGTTGCGCGGGTTCTCGTAGTGTTCGACTACCTGCAATCAAAGGAATTGGCACGTACTTGTTATCTTTGAACATGCTCGACAATGTAAATAAATACACTCATCACACCCATGTGAGCATGTGTGTGTATATAGTATATAAAAGATATTACGAAAGAACTTTCTGTAAGATCAATATGAGTACTAAGTGCGGTAAGTACATGTTGACTGACACTTACATTTTCATGGTACAAGGCCACTGGCACGCTTTGAACTCGACGAATCTGGGATCGCAAGAGTCGAGAGGATGTACGAAGCACAGACATGTTTACTACCAAACTTTATTTGCCGCTAACCAATTGATAATAAACTGAACTGTTGTGAAATGACAACACGAGAGAGACGGTCTGAAATGTATCGCACAAGCAACTGCGCAGTACCTTATCGAACTAGTTCATTGGAGCGATGCAAGGAGCTATATTCGTTCATTCGATTAGTGGTTCTTTTTTATAAACAAAAGCAACTTGCTTTTCTTTAGTATGTATGTATATATGTATAGATAAACATAACATCTAAAATGCAAATGACTCTTGGTTTCCTTTTGATATGGGGGCTATTTGACATTCGTTCTCGTGTCACGGGAACGTCCACCATCGTATCACGATATTGATGAAAATGGTTGGAAAATTATTCAACCAATCAAATTGGAAACAAATGCGCCATTGAAATATAGAATTTAGTAGTAGTTTCTTTATTATAGCATTATCATTAAATCTTTATTATTATCGCCATCTTCAAATCCTCTTGACATCGACATGTTTAAATATACAAAAAATTGTGTATTAAAAAAAAGATTACTTTCCCGTTTGTTGCTGCTTGGTTGGGTGTTGTTGTTGGTAAGTGGGATGAAGTGCGAATCGGCCATACCAAACAAGTTGGCCTTACGCACTGTCGTCCCCCGTTCTACTACCGGCATGACCCGATGATAATTTCGCAGACAACAGACACACTTCAGTCTTCCACGGCATATTTCTGGGTCCATTCGCGTGCATTGCGTATTGCCTCGGCCTCGTTTACCTTCCACAACTCAGCCACATCGTTGGCCAAAGGATCATCAGGATTGGGTGCACTGAGCAGCGCCTGAATGGACAAGAGAATTGTGCGGATCTGTAGCGCCGGACTCCACTTGTCCTTCAACACATCCAGGCAAATGCGACCGAGGCGATCGATATTCGGATGATAGATCTTTGTGATGAAGCGCACCTTGGGCGCCGACATCGGATAGTCCTCGGGAAGGAATAGCTCGAGCTTGAAGACGCCGCCTTCGAAGGGCGAGTCATTTGGACCGGCGACTACCACATGGAAGTAGCGCGCATTGTTCTCATCGGGAATGGCATTGATGCCGGGCACCGGCTCCTGCATAAGGCGCTGCGTCTCCTTGATAATGCGACGTGGCAGACTGGACATGTTTTTTAGCTTTTCTTGACCAAGTTCTTGTAGTTGTTGCAACTGTTGTTGTTGTTGTTGCCGAAGCTGAGTTCACGCAGTTGGA
Organism: Zaprionus indianus; assembly: GCA_018904595.1. Taxonomy (NCBI): domain Eukaryota; kingdom Metazoa; phylum Arthropoda; class Insecta; order Diptera; family Drosophilidae; genus Zaprionus; species Zaprionus indianus. The sequence goes on along the minus strand of JAEIHA010000860.1, from coordinate 543,309 downwards.
GAAAACCAACACAATCAACCCTGTTTTGCGTTTACTTGCGACACACGAAGGAAATGCTAATGCAACTGTCTCGTCTCGTAAGATTTAGTTGCACATTTGAGTATTACAAATGCGATTCTTTAAAGAATTAATTGTGTTTAGATCGAACTTTTTCTAAAAAGCAAACTAGCCTGTGTCCCTAAAAAGTTGAACAAAAAAAACTAGTTCACAATTGTCGTCAAATTGCACAACAGCTGGCCGTCACAGCAGCAGTGTTGGAAATGTACAGAAATCTGTTTAAGGCTGCTTACACGTTCCAACTGCAATCAACGTCTATTGGCTTGGCCTGTGACTGTGTATTAGACGACGGGGCCGATGTCAAACTGCCAACAAGAATAGCAACAAAAGACTGACGACTTACTTCTCCACTCAGATAGTAGATATCAATAAAATTTGATTACAATTTGAAGCGTTTTTCGAATTTTAATAAAACGCCTCCTTAAAATGACGTCACGCAAGCGTAGCGGCAGCGGCTCCACAAAACGCCCAAAGGAAAAGGTTTGCAATCCTACCCGATGTTCCCCGTTGCACGTACAATCTGTTCCTTCCCATTGCAGGTTGTTTACATTTACGAGCTACTGTGTCGTGGCGAAGATCCTAGCGCCGATAGCCCCGAGTTCTGGAACGAGTTCTTCTTGCTGCAGCCCAATTTCGAGTCACTGGAGGACCAAGTCAGCAAACTGAACAACGAACAGCTGCAAGTGGTGAAGCCCAACTTGAACACACTTTTCCAGAAATGCATCGAAATGCTGGACACCTCCAAGGGTAAGACCTGATGAGACATAACGCGCTTTGTCACGTGTGATAACATTATCATTCCATCATTCCCTCCACAACAACAGAGGATCATCCAAAGCGTTTGTGCAACAGTCTGCAAACCTTGTGCTCACTCTTCTATGGCATATTCAGAAAGTGCAATACGGACTCCAGTTTGAACATACTGAACGAAATCTTTGGTCACGAGACAATGGATGAGTGGCTTAAGCTTCTCATGCAATACTGCAATCGCATTCTTCTCGGCGATGTGACGGAGAATGCCCGCTTTATGTGCCTGAAACTGTTGCTGGTGCTGGTGACGGGCACGGATGTCAGTCAGAATGTGCTTTTCGAATACCTCATGATGCACAGCCTGTTCGACGCATTCGTGCGACTACTGAGCGATCCCACATTCCGCATCCAGCATGGACACGATATTGTTATACTACTCACAATTCTGGTGAATTACCGCAAACACGAGGCAACAAATCCGTATGTGGTGCAGCTCTCCATACTGGCCGATGAGCTGGCATTGAACGGGTACGTAGTGAATCATAGGTGTGGCTGATAAGAAATGCTTTAGATATGATTTTTATCATTCGTTTTCAGTTATGGCCAAATGATCTCGCAGTCGCTCATTGATTTCTGCCGTCAGTACATGCAGAGCCTTAACAATGTGCAATCGTCGTCGTGGTTCTCATCGCTCTCCAACATGGTGGGCAACATGTTTGTCTCCGACGAAGGCTGCGAGCGTGTGCAACAGATCAAGGCCAACAATGGCCTGCTATTGGCGCTCTATGAGGCAGTGCATCTCAATCGCAATTTCATAACGACTCTGGCGCACACCCAGGCTGAGTCGAGTGCACCGCCATCGCCGAGCAACACACTGAGCCTGACACAGCCGGTGCCCGATCTGGCCAATGCGCCGATCATTGACATGACACAGTATCCCACCAATCTACTGGTGGCTGTCTTTCAATACTGGTAAGCGACAGTCTTATTTTGTTTTGTCTTTTGTTAATCGAAAGTTTCTATTCTGCCAGCTCGATCGTTATGCAGGACAACAAGAATGAATCGAGCATTGCGAATCTAAAGCTTTGTTTCCTCATACTCACCTGCATATCGGAGGATCAGTACGCCAACTCAATGATGCACGACAACAACTTGACCTTTAAGGTCATGTTGCACCGCGCTCAAATGCGTCATCGTAAACTAAATGTGGACCGTGTGGGCAAATCGCAACCATTGGCTGCGACTCTCCTCGATTTGCTTGTTGAGTTCATTGTGTCGCATTTAATGAAGAAGTTCCCCATGGAACTGTATCTGCTTTGCATTGGTGTCATCCATCGGATACTCTGTTATCAGAAACGCTGTCGTGTGCGTCTTAACTATCCATGGAAGGAACTGTGGTCGGCGCTGATTGGGTTGCTACGTTTTCTGGTGAATCAGGAGCAGACGCTGGTCAAGAAGTGCAATATATTCCATTTGTCACTGCAAGTGGTGAGCATTTTCAATCTCTTCATCACCTACGGCGACACATTCCTCGCCACGACAAACAGCTATGACGAGCTCTACTACGAGCTGAATCGGGAGGAGAAGGTCTTCACGGAGTTGCATGCCATGGGTAAGTTTAGAAATCCTCTACTTATCTCAAACGCGATTAAACCCACTACATATTCCAGTTCTGCGCTACACCACAATGCCGGACTGCGAGTACAAGGATGATGTGATCAAGCTACTCAATGCGCTGGTGAATATACTCGCCATTGTAAAGCACTTCCAGAACAAGATCAAGGAGTGGCTGGCAGAGCAGGGTCTGTCCACACCCACAGAGGAGCAAATACTTGATGTGGTGCGCAAGAACTATGACCTGACGCTAAAGCTACAGGACTCACTGGACCAGTACGAACGCTATGCTGAAGCGCCGCTTCACAGTGCCTTCTTTCAGGCCATGGTGCGAGATGTGGTCAACGATACACGCAAACACATCTACGGTTACGTGAAGGAGGCTGTCTCCGTTATACCCGAGCAGGATGTGCTGCTGGCAACAGTTGCCACTTCGACGGCGACGCCAACTGCTGCTGCACCAGCACCATCATCCACCATCACGTAGAAGAAGCCGATGGCGCCGAGCTTCAAGACTGTTACATTTTTTTGGCGTGGCGTTTGGTTATAGTATATAGTAATGTATTGTATCCTTAACTATTCAATCTCTGGAAGCATACGCTCGATGTAATCTATAAGATTTAAAGTGCTTTTGCGAGCTTTTGTTACATTTCGTTGTCAAGCAGTGCACTTAACCTAAAATTTAATATACATGAGAATTGCATACGTATACACACACAACAATGCCTAATGCTACTATTTATCATGATATGAATGTATTTAAAATATATTTCACAATTTGTCTACATTTTATAAGCTCATGAGTTTTCACTGGGTGGGTATATATGGTATAGTACTTACGATTTGCCCAACATACAAACCCGATAATATAATACGCTTTAATTTTCATATTTCTTTATTTATTCCCAAGCTTTCTAGTTGTTTATTTCCTTTTTTATTACAAAAAGTTTATATAAATGTATATAATAATCATTTTGTTGGCTATATAGATGCTTATCGAAGCTAATTGTAATATATAATATGGTATATGTATATATCGTATGCATATTTTATAATGTAAAAAGAATAAACATTTGCAATGCAATCGAATGGATTTTAAATATATCAAAACAATCCAAGAATGAAATATTTAAAATTTGGGAAAATATGTAAAATACATATGCATAAAATATTTTGTTAAATGTAAATAAATTTCATTAAAATATACAATTTGCTTATGCAAACTAAATGCTACGCTTTTTATACACATTTTAATCAATCAATATTCGCTCGTTCGCTAATTGGTACATACCATATATAGTAAGTATGTAGTAGTATATATAATATATTCATATATATATTGTTAATATATTTTACGACACTTGGTTCAGAAGCAAATCGATCACTTAAAGGCACAATTAACAAACAATATTAAATTAATTTAATTGATTTTCTAAGCAACATCTCAACATCTCTTTTATCTGTCCTGGAATTGTGGCTTAAAGTAATCTCGTGAAATTATTTACAAACTTTATGATTATAATTCGGTAGTTGCGTATGTGTGTGTGTGTGTGTATGTTTATGAGGATGAAGTGTGGTGCACTCTAGAAATGATCCACCTTGACAGACACTGTATGCGCCGCCGCATTGCTGGGCAGATCGATGTTATCCCATTCGGTATGTAGATTCTTCTCGCTATCGGTCGCCTTGAGAGCTAGACCCAACGATGCAGTGCGTCCGGCACAGTGGGGAATGTTGAGTGTTACCGGTACCAAAAACTCAAGACCCTGCGGTCCACACATCACAAGGGGTGAGAGCATCGTTTCACCTGTGAATCGCGATAAGATTGATTAGAAACAAGATTCATGTTGGGGTAAATGGGATAAAATTGAGTAGAGGATGCAGGTGTCTTTTGGTGTGTAAAATAATTGTTTAAAATATAGCAAAATAGTTATAGAAGTGTGGATAGCATTGAAAATAATAATTTTTTTTGTTTAATTTGAGTATTTTAATTGTAGTTAATAGAAAGAATATAGAGGTATTTTTAGATAATATTGAGTATGTAATATTATATGTGAAATTGAAAGGTTATGGAAGCAAATTTTGATTTAGCAACTACTAAATTGTAATATAAAATTCCAAGAAAAAAATATAATATGAACATATTATGAATATATTGTTATGAATATATACAAGTAATATCCAACAGTTAGTAAAGATTAACTACAAGCAGTTACTACCAGATACTACTCTACTTGACTAGAGAATAGGATTAGTTAGTTAGGAACTCTATAATAATAATAAAAAAGATGACTTTAAAAAGATAATGCTTTAAGTAGTTTTACTTTTGTAAAACTAAACTGAAAATACCGCTTTATATGCATGAGTATGTGTGTGTGAGTGGTGAGTATATACAACTACAATATAATATATAGCAAAAATAGGTAGAAAATGATTTGCATTCAAGGAAGAGTCGCAATTGAAAATAAATCAAAAATAGAAACTTGTGAATTTGCTTAAGTATTAGTTGCAGGTTGCTGTTGTTGTTGCATTTGTAAGGTTGCAAGGTGGCAAGTTGGTGTGGGTGGGGAGTAACAAACACAATACGAGCAATACGAGGGAGAGAGAGAGTAGAATAGCTTTATTTAGACCAACCATTTTCCATGTCCAACGGGGGGCCCCCAACAGCTTGTCCCATGCGTGGATCGCTCACTGTGAAGTAAATCTCCTGCCGCACGCCAGGTGGAATGGCTCCTGGTGGTATCTGCAGCGAGACATGCCACAGCTTGTCCGCTAACGTGCCTCCATTGGAATCGAAGAAGCCTCGCGTGGTGCTTGGCTCACGAGGCAGCGTGGGGAAGGCAGCTGGAACAGCACCATTGGCAGCCGCCGGCGGTTGAACTGGACCAGCAATGGGCAGGGACATGCTACTGCTGAAGGGCGTGCTGGTGGCGTTAGGTGGTCCCACGGGCAGACTGGCCTGCGAGGTGTACTGTGTCTCGATGGAGGTGCAACTGTCGCCAATGGGTGAGCTTGGCGGCGGTCCAGTGCGCTTCAAGATGTTGGAAATGTGAAAGGGCGCACGGAGTGCACGCGGCGAGAGTGGGGTAACCACATCGGTAGCCTCGAATACATCATCTGACATGTTCTGTGCCTGTGTCTCATTGGCCAACATGCCCTCGTTGTGCATGTTGTTCTCGATAGCCGTAGGCAGTTCCGTTACATCCTCCGCTGCAGAGGAGCTTTCAGCTCCGGCATCGCATTCCCCATTCGCCTTAGACTCCGCCTCGACAACATCATCCTCGATTTCGCTTTGCACCAGCGGCGCTTGACGATCACGTGCGGCCGTGTTCTCAATCACTGTATCCGATGATCTCTGCAGATCGGAACGACTTAATGTGCTGTCGGGTGCCTCCTCTGGCGCCTGTGCATTAATCTCAACCTGCACCTGCTCCGTTTTGCATTCCTTCTTCTCGTCCGTTTCATTTTCGCGCGACTGCAAGATACTCTCCTCACGCGTCTCATAGATCGGCGCCGGTCGTCCCACATCCCGTTTGGACACATAGATCGGCTCCGCCATGCTCTCCAGCGCCTCGCGCCGCGTCTGATAGATTTGATCACGCAGCTGAGTGCGCGTTGCCTCACGGCGGCTCTGATAGTTAGGATCAGCAGATCGTTCGGAACGCTCGGAGCGATCATCACTGCGCTCCGATTGGCTGCTGCTCTGTGCGCTCAGTTCACGTTCCATATCTCGTTTGCCCTGAATGATCCGCTCCTGCATCTCCCGCTTTGACTGATACAGATGACTACGCTGCATCTCGCGCTGCATTTCACGACGTGACTGATACATCGGCTCCGTTGCCTCGTCGCACTGCTCATTGGCAGCGCCGGGGTAGAAGCGTCGTCGGGTCATTACCTCCGAGCTGGGCGCACGTCGTTGCTCACCTGGCCCTGGCATCATGTACGCACCCTGTCGCGTCTGGTAAATGTCCTGCGGGTGCAGCTGTTGCTGCAGATGTTGCTGCTGTGGATCGTAGCCCCCATTGGATTGACCATGTGGTATGCCACCACGTCCACGAGCACCTCCGGCTCCATTGCGATCTGCTGTTGTGGTGCTGTGACGTCGCACAATGCGTCGTCCATTCCTTCCACCACCATTGGCTGCCGCAGCAGCAGCTGCTTCTGCCTGTCGTCGTTCCAGATCGATGCAGGCTCTATTCGCATACAGATCGTACTGTTCATAGCTGCCGTATCCATTGTCCGGTGGCCTCTGCATGCGCGGCACAGTTGCACCAATATTGCCATAGATATCCTCACTCTCCAGATTCTGATACGTGCTGTTCATCATGTCCTGCTGTTGCCCATAGTGTCCACGATAATAGGGATCAGATGACGGCGGCGGTGGCAGTGGTTGCTGTTGCTGCTGCTGTGATCGTTCATCGAAGCCAGCCGCATAGCTGGGATACTCGTCGGGGTAGTAGGGTCTCTGCACGCCACGTTCCAGCATCGATTGCTGTCGCCGCAGACCCTTTGGCTTGCGTTCTGGTTCCACCATGCTATTCATGCGCCGCAGCGGGCGTGTGGACTTGATCAGGGCGTTCTTCAGCGCTGTCAACGGACTCTTCAGCACCGATTTCTTTTTCTTGTGCGGCGGCAGCGGCGGTGGTGGCGCCAGTTCCATACCGTTCTCATCATAATACTGATCCATGGGTGGCCCTGCATGCTGGCGATAATGTCCACCTCCACGTCCATTGGTGCCGTAGTGTGAATAATAGTTGGGGTCCTGCACGTGCGGGGGCCTCTCATTGGGGTAGCGCGGTGCGGAGCGCGAGCGTTGCATCTGTTGTGGATAGGGGTGAGGTGGAGGCTGCTGCTGATGTGGATGTGGATGCTGGGCATGCTGCATTGGCGGCGGCATGGCGTAATAATCATCGTAGCGCGCATCGTATGGCTCCATTTCGCTAAAGATTTCAATTTGATTTGTTTTTGGGGGAGTGGAGGAGGTTAGCAGATAGTTTTGAAAACGCGACAAGCGCCGAAGGGGGTTGGGGGAAGAGGGGTTTGTTGTGAGAACGCGAAGGGGCCTCATGAGAAAACAAACTAAGAATTGCATTCAAGTAAATGATGATTCATTTTTATCATTATGAAAGAGAAAAATCCCTTGCAAGTTTGATTGAAAATGTTTGAAATTCTTTTTCTTTTTGGTTTCCTTCTGTTTTCTGTTTCGCGACTGTCTGCAAATCTTTCGCAAAAACACACAAGCGCATAGCAAAATTCAAAACTTGGCAAAGAGTTGCTCAAAATACCGATCATTAGATTTTGCAAAGTAACCAAATTATAGCAAAAATACCATATTTTAAAAAAATACCATATACCATTTACCAGGTTTTTTTTAAGTATTCAAAATCAAGCAACATTTATGAGATAGAGAGAGAGAATACTATAAAGAATTCGATTAGTTGTTTTGTTTGGTTGTTTGTTAGTTTTAAGCGTAAATTATAACTGTATTTTCCTTGTTTCTTTTTCAAAACCCAAAACCGATTGAACTCTAGTTTAGGAACATATATAGTTGAGATATATATATAGTAGAAAAAATGCTCGAGGCATGATTGTAAAATGTAGACAGATAAAGAGAGTAAGAAAAACAGAGAGAGAGAGAACTGTATAAAAAAAGTTAACCCGAAAAATGTTTTATTTTCGTTATTTGTTTTTTTTTAAATTTTTTTTTTTTTTATCAATTTTCAACAAACAAAACGAACGCGAATTCTTGTGAAATTGTTGCAAATCTTGTTAAGCATTTTGGTTAATAATTTTGGTTATTGCAAAATACAATAATGATCTAACAATTCTTCGATATTCATTGTATTCCAATACATACACATATATTTTGTATATATCAAATTTGATGCGATTTTGTGCGTTTCGGGAAAAATTGCCTCGATTTGAAATTGTTTTTTTTTTTTTTTTGTATTTTAAGGCTACTTTAGAGATTATCATTATAATGGCCAGTTACCGCATGATATGATTGATCGACTGACTGATTCGAGTGACTGATTACAAAATGGCATATAACAAAAATAAAAACATTTTTCGTTAACAACAAATATGCAGCTGGGAGGAGGAAGAGTACATGAGGTGTGCGTATGTGTGGGTGGGGATCTCACACATGGCATATGTTTATTCGTTCTGCTTCAGGACGTTCTGTGTGTGTACACATGTATAGGTGTCTGTATGGGGTCTGTATGTGTGTGTGTGTGTGTGTGGGGTAAACAGATCTGCACTTACCTCATGTTGTGATGGTGCCCTACAGCGGCGCCTATTTGCGGTTTGCGGTACAACTCAAACGCCGAACCGCGCTGTTCTCTACTGCCGGCGAGGTCGAGGGCGTGACGTTCGGGGGTGTGTGGTGGTAGATTACCTAAGATAGGATAGTCAATCAAGTGTTTAGTAATTGAAGTAATGACCTATTCACTTAAATTAATGTGCAAATGGGATGAGGTACAATGAGGTACAATAAGATACATATCGATCTGATAAGATTCAATACATCATGTAGTCGTATTTGTCTTAGGTTAATCCTTACCTATGGCCGGTGGCATGCCCCTATGTGGCGCTATGTACGGCCCTGTGCCGCTGCCGCCATTATAGTGGTGACTGTTGCCATTGTAGATTGGTGGCGCCGTAAGGCGGCTGCGGTTGTTGCTGCTGCGGTGGTGGCGCTTGGCCATAGTTGCCGTTGCTGGCGCCGTAGGTTGCGGCGTGACCTTGATGCGGAGAGCCTGGTGCCGGTGTCTGTTGTCCGTAATGGTGGTGCGAAGGTGTTGGCGGGTAATAGAAGCCATTGGGTGAACGTGGCGAACCGGAATCCTGTCAAACAAAGTTAGCTTAGTTTTAGAGGGAAACCCGCTAATGCAATTCATTCTCATTCACTTACCCCATTTTCCCAGGGTGTGGTGCCACCGCTACCGCTGCTGCCGCCACTCTGAACAGGTGGACGATAGTTCTTGGGTTTGGGAGGCGGCACCGGCTTAAAGGGTCCGCTGCCATTGCTGCTGGGCGTGGCACTGCCGTTCATGGGCACAGGACCGCCGCCATTCGGCGCTTGCGGATTCTTCGGCAGCTTGTTGTAGTCCGCTTGTGAAACGGAGTTGTTGCGGCTGTTTTGAGGGTGGGCGTGGACGTGGGCGTGTGAATGGTGATTGTGGTGTTGTTGGTGTGGTTGTGGTTGTGACACAAGACGTTTGCAGTGAGTTGAGTGAGTGTGTGAGCAAAACAAAAGCGAAAGAGAGAAAACAATTCGATATAATTAAAGGACATGTGTGAATACTATGAATAACAATGAATAATATTCAATGAACTCATTCGAATAAACAACAATATATAATACTCTTTTCTTTACACATTTCTTTTTTTATTGCACAATAGACATGAAGGGGGACAGGGGACAACCTATATATACAAAGATGATCATTTTTCTAAGTAGGACAGCACGAAGATTGGAATGAATAAATATTCGAAGATAAAACATGAATGATAAGCAAACAAGTGAAATGGGCTGGAGAATTTTCTTCGTTTGTTAATGAAAAATTATAAATTTTTTCGTATATCGTAAAGGGGCAAATATCGTTTCAAACGAGCGTATCGTAGGCTGAGACACTCGCAGGCACCATGGACGGCACCATATGCAGTCGTGGCGCGGCAATTGGTCGGTTATTGGCACTCCAAAACCTGCCTAATGCTGCCGCATCTATGGCATCCATGGCACCTAGACGCGTCGTCAAGCCTTTCAGCTGGAAGCGATGCATGAGCTGCAGATGCAGGTGCTGCGCGTGGGGATTATGCAGATGGTAGCGTCTACTTGGACGGGCAACGATAAGTAAAGGGCAAAGAAAACATTGTATTCGGTTTAACATATTTACGAAACGTTCAAAAATGCATGCGATTTGATTGAAAGTAGTAGGAGAAAGAAGAGAGAAGGATACATTGTTTATGGCTTTGCCGGGAAAACATAGTATTTATAGTAAACTTCGTGCGAGGCTTCAAAAATGTACCTGTATTTGCCATAGTCGGTTTTGGTCTCAACTAAGGGCTTGCGCGGACTGCTATCCAGGCCCAGATTCGAGGGACGTTGCGGCGTGCCATTGCGTGGATCTAAAAAATAAATTTAATTATATTTACTTACTATAAATATTATAGACAATCTGTAAACTCACCAATATTACGGGACGCATTCATGTCGTGGTAGAGTGGGCGGCCGGGACTGCTTTGGCGGTTCAGATCATTGGCTGCGGCAAAGGCTCTGTGATCGTGTGGAACGGATCGACCATAGTCATGGGATTGTCCGACGGGAGGCAATGGACGACCGCTGTGCGTATTATGTTTAAATGTTATTAACAATTTTATAGCAGATTTATAGCAAATTTATAGCAGATTTATAGCAGATTTATAGCTGATTTATAGCAGTTTTATAGCAGATTTACAGCAGATTTATAGTAATTTTATGACAGATTTATAGCAGATTTATAGTAGATTTATAGCAAATAAGTATGTTTATACATACGTTTTCAATTGGCACTTACCTTGCGTTAGGCACTGATTTGAGATCATCGGGCGCATTGGGCCCCAGTCGACCCAGATTCTGCATGGCCAGTTGCGAATTGTTGTACGAATCGTAGCTGGAGACACTGTCGTATGTGGATGCAGGTCCTCCTCCATTGCCATTGACCTTGTGCTGTGCCGGGCTGCCCATGGCGGCATTCAGTCGAGCCTGACGATCGAGCGAAGCCTGTTGCTGCTGTCGCTCGATAGTATCGGCACCTCCGGCACCCGCACCAACCAATGCATTACGCGTGACATATTCCGCCTGGACATCGTCCTGCAGCACTTGCTTGCCAAAGAGACGCTCCTGTGCACTGCGTCCCAGCGTCCCGCCGGAACTGCCATTGCGCGACGAGCTGCCCGAAGTGTTTAGTGGCAGATCACCCGGCTTAGACTGGCGATCGATGCGCGGTGGTAAATCTGGCGCATTGATGCCATACAGTGACTGAGGCCTCGCTGCACCTCCGGAGAGATCGCCAGATTGCTGGAGTGGCAACTGTTGCTGTTGTTGTTGCTGCTGCTGTTGCTGCTGCTGCTGGGGCACATTGGTGCAATAGATGCTGTACTTGCTGGAGTCGAGGGTCTGACGGCGATTCGGTGGCGGTTGCACACCATGATCGTAGGGTACCTGTGCGGTGCAGAGCGCGCGTGTGGGGTGAAGGGTAGCGAAATAGATTAGCACACGGTGAGATCAACATGGGGGATTACGGACTGAGCGGGGGGTGTATCAGGGGGCGCACTAGTTCAAGTGTTAGGTTAGAGAGAGAAGGGACATGCTCTGTGGTAGACATGAGTCGAGTCGAACGGGTGGTTACGGCTTAGTCTGTTGTCCTCTTACCGTATATGGAGGCGGTAGTCCTTCACCAATTATGTCTCTATCCCTATCCAAGTTATCCTGGTTAGTGGCAATCGATGGATCTGAGCTCGCTTTAACCAATTGCGGCAAATTGCCGAGCGACAATGATGCGGATGGCCCGGGACTTAGCTCCAAGTCTGATTCGGGACTTGATGCGTACGATAAACGGGATGTGGTCATGGGGAATAGGAAATCATCGGAGAGGGATTCGACGGGCTGGGGTTCGGTTATTCGGTTATAGTTTGCATTAGGGCGGCGGAGGCAAGTTAATTTGTTTTTTTTTTAATTTGTCATCAAGTTTAGCGATATTCGATTTGTGGCGCGGAAGCAATTTGTACCGGTTATCGATTATCGATTGTTAACGGGAAATAGCAACCAACATTTGATTGTGTTTTGATACGTGTTTGTTTGATTTGTTTGGGTTTTTTGTTCAATAAACGCAAAACAGCAACAAGAAACGCAGATGAAACATAACAAATTGCATGATTGATTGATTGATCGTTCGATTATTCGATTGATATCGATTGCCAAGCATCGTAAATGTGTGTGTGTGTGTGTGCGGACGAACACAAGATATTTTCATAGTATTATTATTATTGTTTTTTTTTGTTGGACGAGGACAATATTGTGTTTTGAGTATACGATACGATATTCGATATATATATACGATATTCGTTTGTTGTGTCGAGGATCGTTTCGGGATATATTCGATAGTTTTATTAATATGCATCGAGGGTTTACGGGATGATTAAGCGGGAAATGACCATGATGATGTGTTGGATTTGGTATATTTGGTATTTTTGTTGTATGTAAATAAAAGAAACAAATGAAAACGATAAACATTTAGTTAGCAACTTGGATATCATATAAAGTATTAGCAAAAACTACGTCACTCCCGCCTTGTAGAGTGAAGTGAGCAATTCTTGCCGAGTCTTACAACTAAATGGAGGAGAATATGGTGAGATATAGTTAAGATCAAAAGAGGACAGTGAGTGAGTGGGTAGAGGGGATAGTGATCTTCTTCTACATGCAACATCAGAGAGGTCTACAGATATTTACAGTTAGTTCAGTAACAACAATTACATGCAACATTTAAAATCGAGCATTTATTTTATGGTTTTTTTTTTGGTATTTATCTAGTATTAAATTAACACCGATTCTCATGCAATGCATTCACTGTTGTTGTTGGTATCAGCATTGTTGTTGTTGCTATTACTATGGTTGTTGTTGTTGCTAAGATTACTGCTATTGTTGTTGCTACTCAAATTATTCAAATTGGCAATCTGATTGGACAGATTATTGAAGGCCAAGTTCAAGGATCTAGCTGCTGGTGTACACGCCTGCGCGCTGCCCCGCAAGAGCTCCGCCACCTCCAACGCCTCCTCGGCTCCACCATCATCGACCAAGGTGCCGGCACTGCTACTATTGCCATTGCCATTCCCGTTGCCATTGCTCAGCAGATTGCTGGTCGAGGCAAAGCTGCCATAGGCGGCTGCCAACTTGGCACTGCTGCTGGGCAGTCGCTGCTGTGGCTTGGCCAGCGGAGCTGCCCCACCTCGCTTGGCCACAGCGGCATGACTGTTACCAGTCAGCCCGGCCGCCTCCAGCTTGAGGTTACTATTCTTCTCCTTTTCCTGCTGCAGCAGATTCAGACTTGAATCGAAGATATTCTTCTGCAGCAACTCGTGGTAGTAATAAGGCGTAGTGCGTCGCTCAATGGACACGGCACGACGTCCCAGGCCGGCGGCAGCAGCAGCTGTAGCTGCCGCACCACGATACCCTGTGGCTCGATCGCCATTTGACATGCCTCCCCCATTGAGAGCAGCGCCTGCACGCGTCCCATTCCCAGGCAGATAGAGATAACTGTTGCTATTGCTGCTCAGCAAATTTGGCTGCGAGCTATGATACTGGGAGCTGTTCGTGGCATCTGCATTGTCAACGGCAACGCCATCGATGCCGTCACCATCGAGGAGATGCCCATTGCTGCCGGGCATCGAGGAGGCGGGCTTGAGAATGGGCACTAGGGTGAATGACTGGCGACTGCGTGACTGGTGCTGAGACTGATGCTGCTGTTGCTGCTGCTGTGGCATATATACGCCTGGCTCATAGCCAACGGTGGGCGGTGGGCGTGGCGGCGGTGTTAGCGTGCAATCGTTAAGGGGCAAGAGCTGCGTAAAGGAGTTGCGTCTTGGCCGAGTAGCGGCATTATAGCGAGGCACAGAGACCGATGTGGGTCGGCAGCAGGCGAACTTGCAAGGCTGCGCTATGTAGGGAGGGAAAAGCATTTCGGTTGGGGAATCGGGAAGCTATAGCCCGACAGCGAGTAGTGTGAACAGTGAGTACAAATATGTGTGTGTGTGTGTGTGTTTGTGTGAGTGTGTATGAGTGAGAGTTTTTTAGGGGGGAAAAAAAGGTTAGAAAATAAAATTAGAATATATATATTGACCATAACCAGTAGAGTAGAAAATAAATTACAGAGTTAACTTGTAAATCGTAAACTAAAATTACAATTAGTTAGAGTACAATTCAAATTATCGAGGGGCTGTGTGTATTTGTATGTGGGGCAGTGTCTGAAGGCTTCTAAAATATGCTATAAACTTTTACATAAACTATAAACTAGAACGTTTGGAACTATTGCATTCTGATTGCTAATCTCTTAATCATGAGATCAAATGGACTTCTCACTTATCATGCATATTGGCAAATTAGGAGTGGGTATATTTATTCTTAAGTATCAGTTTGTCAATTTTATGTATTAATATATTTGGTATTTTCCGCTGTATAAGATGGAAAGAGTTAAGTTGAGTGGGAACATAATATAAGTGATATTACTTTCAATAAATTGCCAATATCTTTCTTTAAATATAATACACTCAGTGATGGCTTCAAATTTCATTGCAATCGGAAGTCTTTGACCTCTTGTTTTTAATAATTTTCTGTCATATTTTCTGTAAAGATAACCTTTTTGTGGTTTGACGTAATCTTTTTTTGGTTTGGTCTACAAATATTTATTTTTTTTAATTCTTCAGTATTTTAAACTAAGGTCTTAAGGTCTTCAAATCTTCTCTACTCTCAGTTCATATTAAACTTTTGCAAACTAAATCAATGAACAAATCCCTTCACCATGGACATGTTGAACACTTGAGGAACGTAAGTAGTTCCCATATAATGTGACTTATGCAGAATTATTATTATTAGAAAAAGAGAATCACGACATCGACAAGGACACTGTGAGAACTAGATACTGAGATGCTTGTAGACTTAGAACTAAACTACACGAACAAAAACACTAGACAACATCGAAAGTTGTGCATAGAGAGAAAACAAAAGGGGGTATTCCGAAAACTCACCTTAGACTCGGACATCCAGACGGCGCCACTCTGCTGCAGATCAATCGAATCGCGCAACTTGCGATACCAGGATTCCTCGTCATTCAGCACAATCTGTGTGCTGAAGATGTGCGACCAGACACGCTCCAGTTTCTGGCACTGCTCTAGCAGTTTCTTGGAGCTCTTGTGCGCCGACTTGGGCAGTCCATGACGCAGCTGTTTGATCACATGCTTGCTGTCGGTCTTCAGGAAGATGACAATCGGATAGAATTGTGCATAGTTGAGGCGATCAACGGCATTGGGTGTTATGTCCAGCAGTGCATGTTTGCCCCGATCCATAATGTCACGAATGTGCGACAATCTGACAATGCGACACTTGCCACTGGTGCCGCTGGTGCTGCCATTGCCAGTGGCTGAGCCACTGCTCGTTGTCTTATCGTCGTCCTGCAACGGTGTGCAGAACTTGTCTGGGAAATCTTTGGCTAGTTTCTCCCTGGCCAAATCGGAAACGGGACCAAAGAGCACAAGGGGACGCACGAAGCCGGGATGACGCAATACAACGCGCTCGTATGCGGGAAACTTGGAAATGCTGTCCGAGAAGACAACATCGTCCCAGTTCTCACGCGACAGACTCTTGGAGCGACGATGCGTGGAGCTAAAGGGGAATTGATAGAATTAGTAAGGAGTATGGAGTAGAACAAGAGAAACTAATGAAGAATAGAAGACTCAAGAGATTGAACATATGCAGAATTCAATATGCAGTCTAGGATTTTCTTTAGAAGAAATCTGAGTATATTCTAAGTGAATGAAATTGAAGTCTTCATTATACATTTTCTATATAGTATGTATATCTCTGGTCTGTCTTTCCGTATAGTTTATCTTCCTTCCCTTCCAAACTTACCGTCTTCTTCTGAAGAAATTGCCACGCGATTCGTTGGCATTCATTTCCTTTTTGGTGGCATTGAACTGCGCCGTGGCCAACTCCTCGGCACGCGATTTGTTTGGTATAACACCGCGTTGCATTTCCTGATGGCCACGGCCGATCTTCAACACCTGCCAAGAGCCAACAACGCCGTTGTGCAGCGTATCGATCACGCGGAAAACGTCACCCGCCTTGAAGGCCATCTCACCCTTGGAGGGATTGTCGCAGTGGAAGTGTGTCTTGATGTGGAACGAGTCACCGCGTTGATTCGTAACTACCTCATCGTATTCCTCCTTGCAGTACTGCACGATCAGATCGATGCGATCCTGCAGGCTGAGCAGAAAGAGCACAGCCTCCTCACGTGTCACACCATGCATGTCCATGTCGTTCACCTTGAGTATCTTGTCACCGGGCATCAGACCTTGTAGTGAGGCTGGTGAACCGGGCTGCACGGCTGTCACAAAGATGCCCGCCTCGTTGCCACCGGTTAGGCGAATGCCCACACTGCCCTCCTTTTGGAATGAGATGAAACGTGGCTCGGCACTCTGGCGCTCTTCGTAAAGCTGTCGACGCGAGCTGTAGAAATCCTCCTGGGCAGCACGCGGTGGCGGTGGTCGAGGTGGCTCCTCTACACCTCCTCGTCCACGTCCGCCATTTGTGGGTGTAACTGGTCTGTCTAGTTGCTGCAATGAGACGCCATCCATGAGTGGTCCACGCGATCGTCCACGTGGCGTTAGATTGCTCTTCTCCTCGTTGAGTCCGTTGCCATTGATGCTGGGCCCATTGGATGTGCGTGTGGGTGGCTGCACGTACAGATTCTGTGAGGAGTAGCTAGCACCACCAGGCAAATACGCATCGTCCAGATTGTTGCTACAACTCGACACCTGAGCCTGATGTGCAGCATACAGATTGGGATTGATCTGTTGATGTCCCGAGTTGTTTAGCTGATTGCCATTGACTGCCGCCTGATTGGTTATGTCTCGCAGCACGACCAGACCCAAACGTTCCTTACAGCCATCGATGATCTTCTTGGCCTCCTTGAGGCTCATTGTGTCGCCACAGTTGGTGTTGTGAATGCGTGAAATGATGTCTCCCTCCTGCAGCGAGTAACCATTGGCTGTGAGCTGTTCTCGCGCCTTGGACGAGATCTCCTTGACGAACAGACGACAGCCAAGCACAATGCCATAGTCATCCTTCTTGCTGCCCTTGGTGAGGGTCACCTTGATGGGTTGGCCACCGTTGCCACTCTGGTTCTGCACCAGCGATGAGTTCAATGAATTCGGTTGACTCATGCTTGACATGCCGGCAACGGCAGTGGTTGCCTGACTGCCGCTGGTCATACCAGCGGAGCCATTGGTCAGACCCAGGCCCACCGAGCTCATGCTGTGCGAGTGCTGATGCTGTGCAGGAATCGCAGTGGCTGCATTTAAAGGCACGCGACGCTTCACCACGAGTGTGACCGTATTTCCACTGTCACGCAGTACTTGCACCGCGGTGGCATATTCCACATTCTCCAGTGAGACTCCATTCACAGAGATGATGCGATCGTTGACTCTGCAAGAGAGAAAGAAAGAGAGATTTGTTAGAGGAAGTACTTGTAATGTTATTGAAACATATATGTTAGATTTAGTTATATATTGGTTGAAATAATGGCAGCTATATGTTAGGGCTTATAGGGAAATGTTGAGGTCTTAAAGGTTTTATCAATAGACTTGACTATGCGGAATTCGGTGGCGATATTTTGAGAAATGAGAATCTTAGATCGTTCTATGGATTCTTTGGTTCTTCATTCCGTTCGACTTGAGTAAATATAGACAATTTTTACTTCACTGTATAAATGTCACGATAATCTTTCAACTAGCATAGAAAGATCGTACAAATTTTTCAATTTTTTTTTTAAACCATGGCATGCACTTTTTATGACTCTGGCAATCACTGGCAAGTTCTCAGATAATAAATGCAGTTCTTTGACATGCCGCAGGCTGTTGTCTATCTTTGTATCATGCATTAACTTAAACTAA
This sequence comes from Zaprionus indianus, assembly GCA_018904595.1. Lineage (NCBI taxonomy): Eukaryota > Metazoa > Arthropoda > Insecta > Diptera > Drosophilidae > Zaprionus > Zaprionus indianus. Next base: position 525,183 of record JAEIHA010000860.1, on the reverse strand, counting down.
GAACTCCAAAATCGTGACTGGGTTTCAACAAAGTAGTAGATAAATACTATACACAGATGTATAGATACATATAGTATATGCAGGTCATTAGGCAACGGCCTTGTTGGAGCGCAACCAATCGGAATTGGACGTTTACAGAATCATTAGTCCAGCAACTATAATTAACGAAATCCACAGTAGCCGAGAGAAGTTGAGAAGTTGGCTGAATTGCACCTGAGCTGACCCAAATGGCTTGCCAATAAGCCACTTTCAATTCAATTGCCAGTGCGGAGTTACAAATATGCTGGTTACAGTGAAATCAGGTTATGCACGGATCGAAGTCATACGCTAATAAACAGACAATTGTCTAGACATAACTTCAAACGAGAACAGTGGAAAGAAAGAGAGTGACAGAGAGAGAGACGTCTAAGCGGCTTCCGCACTTCAATGGAACTTCTAATACAATAGAGAGCCGGCATATTTCTACAGACTTTGTAGCATTATATGTATGCTATGATCCCTCGATCAACAATTAGCAACTGTTCTTGGAACGGAACGGAAGGTAAGACGAGGATGATGAGGAAAAGTAAAACCTGAACTGAAGTACGAGTAACGTAAATAGCACATGACGAATGACTGTTGAAGACGCATGTCTAGTAATGATAATGATAATGATAGTTGATAATGCTGGAAAATTGCATGTCTACAGCGACGTAATTAACATGTCTAAGAGCGCATGAAGAACACACGTTGAAGTCGACTTCAGAGACGGAAAAGAAGGAGGATCTGTGCCACGTTTTACTTTCGGTTGACAAGGCCCGATGAGCAGCTTACCAATTAAGCTGATCAAAAATGCGGCAAAACGACAAGAAGAAGAACGAGATGCGAAGTCGAGAAGTAGAAGCAGTTGTAAGTCACATTCCGAAGCTCAGTTGTGGTAAATTCCAAGTGAAATAACAGTGAAACTTCGGCTTTCATCAGAGGCAATCTTCAAAGAACATACGAGTATCTTCATTTAGAGAGGACTGTGCAGAGTGAAGAAAGAAAACTGAGAGCCGTCCGGCCTTCAGTTCTGCAAGCAATTTACACTTGCCACTCCAACGACTATTTTCCTTTCTGTTCTTGGGATTTTCCTCATGAAATCGCTCCAGCGAGGCAGGTAGATCTGGCCAGGTAGACCGAGAATTATGCTCTGTGCTCTGGCTGCCGTGTAAATAGTTTCTTTGGAAAGGAGATTATGACAAGTTCTTAATCGCACAAGCGCGAATGGTATTGGGCATTGGGCAGGTCGCTGCGCGGCAATGTCTCGTCGGGTCTATTGAAAAACGTTTTGGAATTTTTATTATCAACAGAGATGTGCACACACACAGACACACGCACACACACACACAACTACACACAGAGACAGTCGAGGAGTAGCTGCAGCTCCAAGCGTAATTATTTCAAGGCTTGTCTACGTGAGTTGAAGTCGTAAATTGTCTGCGTTTTGTTGGGGTTTTCAAATTTTTGTTTTCGGGGGTAGAGCATAGAATGTTTAAAGTTCTTAACTCAAGATTAACGATGTCAGCTGATGCGCTGTCAATGCATGGACTTATGAACTCAGTCTGCGATGGCGTGCTGGGAATTAAAGATGAGTAACGAAGATTTCAATATGTTGAAGAAGTGTTGGCAAAGCAGTTGGAAAACTTAAGAACTTTCATTAGAATTTCAAACATTTTAAATAAACTAAGAGGTTTTCTTTATATAGAACAAAGACTAAAACATATTTGAGGCCGCAGAAAGGGCATGTTAAACATTTCCAAACATAACAATTAATTTCCTGCCCTGACAGCGGGAACAGCTGACACAACGACATAGCTTCTATAACTTTGTCTGTGTGTGTGTGTAATTATCAGCAGCTGCTGCTCAAGTTCATGCTTGCAAGCGACATTTGCCAAGTCATCGGGAACTCTAGGGAGTTGTGGAGGTCATCTATCTTTCACTCTATGTATGTTTATACAATACTATACTTACTGCAAACGATCCTCGGCTGGTCCACCTTTGAGCACATCACTGACTGCAATCGAGGGATCCCCGTTCGCAAAGTGGGGATTATCACGTCCACCGGAAACGGCAATGCCAAACCCATAGCCGGGCACTCGAGTCACCGAAACTGTGTGATACTCCCATGTGGTGCGATCGCCCTGCAAATAGGAAGTTCAAAAGGTATTGTAATAATGTGCATATGTATGTGTGTGTTTGAATGCAAAAGAGAATTGAGGCATATATTTCTCTCTCTATCTCTTTTATGTATTTTCTTCAATTTATTTCAATATATTTTAATTGAAATTGGTTAAGGATGGGCGCCCAACAAGGCGGAAGTGCCCATGTGACTTCCGTTTTACAAATTTACCATACACTTGCTGTGCCTGCAGTCAGAAATAAAAGTCAATTTTATGCACGACAGATTTTAATGGCTTATAGAGAAAATTGAATATGAATTAGTTTGGCAATGGCTAGAAAAGTTGGGGGTCAAATACCAAACTTCAACTTAAAACAGGATAAACATTTATTGCAGCAAATCTCTCGTGACAAATTCAACTATATCTTTAAATGTTTAAAATTCGATTCCATTTTAAAGTATTTTCTAAATATCTTTCGCTTTAATTACTTTGTACAGAAATTAAACTCGAAAATCACTTTGGAATTTTATAATGGCAGACAAAAAGTTATCGTAGCAGCAGCAGTTGTCATTAGAGATTAATCGATTTTGGCTCACACACACACGTAAATTGCTTATTTCATTTACTCCTCACAGCATGTGGCCTCAACCTGCCAGCCTCGAAAGTTGTTCGTGCCACAAAGGGGCTGCAAATGCTGCACAAATCCAATAAAATGAAATGGAGATAAATCAATTAAAAATAAATCCCATTGAGGCTCGAATTAGTTGAGCAATTTCGACTGCATTCGCATTCATTCAGACTGATTCACTGCAATCCATTCTCAAGTCTGTCATTCATAGCGCCAATCCCCCAATCCGACTCTTTTGAGGTGGGCGCCGAGTCGCAACATCGAGCTGTCGCGACGCATCCAATTTCGAAAATCATTTGCAACACAACAAAAAAAAAAAAAACAAAATAAAATCAGTTTCAAATATCACGTGGGCTGTAAGCGTTTCATTTGTCTGAATGAAAAACTTTAAAACTGAACTAAGAAACAAAAAAAGAGTTTTGTTCGTGTGGGCGAGTTATAAATATTTATATTTACTATGTACCATATTTATATAGTATATATTGGGCTTGCAGGTGCGATCCACCGAACGGAACACATACTAAAATTAGCATAGCCTAAGATATGCGTCTTTTGTCTCTTTTCGTTACTTTGGGCATTTTGCTGCATTCGAAAAGTTATGCTCGGCTTGCATGATAAACGAAAAACAAAGAATATGAAAGCCGAAAGATTTATGTATACCACATATAAGGCAGCAAGGGAAGGCAGGTACATAGTACATGGTGACCGAGTTCCGTTGCAGGCGGAGCGGGCGATAAAATTATAATTAACTTAATTGCAAGTGAAATTAGTCTGAAGTTTAATGATCTGCTCTAAAGTGAATGCGTGCGGAAAAATCAAGGGGAAAGAGTGGGCGAGAAGAAAGAGAAGACAAGAGAGAGAGGGAGGGGAGACCCGGCATGCCGTCTGGGCTTTCTTTGTAGTTTTGTTTATGTTTACATTCAATTTTGAATGCAATTTATTATTCATGTGCCATGCGTGATGAGTGAGAGCGCAGCTCTAATAAGACGACAAAGATTTATGAACTAAGCAACTATACCATATGGTAATTGGAGATATACATAAATAAGCTACATGAAATTAGATTAAAGTAATTAGCAGTAGATTCTTACGATGCAACCCTAGATATTAAATATTAGTGAATGAACTTGTGCCTAAGTAATTCCTTCCCTACAAAACTTCCCCGCATTCTTCCTAAATCATCTTCCTGCCAACTGCTGACATTTATATAGTTTTACGTCAGTTGGTTTGCCTTATCCCATTCGTAATCAGAATCTCAAGCAGAGAGGAAATAAATTAAAAGCACTTTTCAACTCATTCCCATGAGTTCTTTTCGCTGCCTTTGTTTTGTTCCACACGTTCGAAGTACTTTAACGACTGACTTTAAAATGTAAGTCGACCTTCAAAAAAAGAATAAAAAACCAAAACAAACTTCTACTTGAGATCTATCGCAGATGTGTTATCTCTTTGGGTTTATTCATAATTGAAGTGACAACACCTTGATTTACAGCGCATTTAAGGCAGTTAAACGACTTGAGTTCTTAGTGAAAAACACTACATGGGTTCAGTTTTCTATAACTACTTCTTCTTAATCTTCTTCCTCTTCTTACCAGCATGTTGTTTGGCACATAATCCGGAAATTTCATTTTCGTTGTTGTGCTTGTTCACTTCGTTTATTTTTTGGTATTACAAAAATGAAAATGTTTTTCATACAACTTGGGGCAATTAACTTAAGCATTTAATTCAATTGTATGACATATTTGCTTGTATTCGTAGTATTCACGTATTCGTATTCACACATTCACATTTAGGTACCACTTCACTTGTGTTTACTTTTGGCATATCAGCAAAGATATGAATACACGCAATTAGGCACTACTGTGTGAGAGATAACAATTGTTGGAAAAGATAAATAAATAAATATTGTAATTCAAAATTGAATTTCACTGCGACTGATGTCACTTTCAGTTGCTTTATTACCCAGGTACAAGCAACAACAACAACAATGCACAATAACTAATTGCACTTTTGAGCATTTGTGCTGAGCTAATAATTTATAAATAAAACCATTCTCGTTTAGGCTACAGTTCGAACTTCGCGTCGTCTGAAACTCTATAGTCATGAGAGATCCGAGACGATTTGCCAGTCGGGAATTTTTTTGAGCAACATATGGCGAGGCGACTGGCAACCGGCGCGACCGGCGAGACGAATTTGCATACGTTTTTATGGCAAAATCTATCTGAGACGGCGTCATTCGGTAGCCCACAAGATACTTTACTTTGCTGTTGTTGTTGCTCTCGTTGTTTTGGGGCTAAGAAACTATTTTGTTGTCTCTCTCAGTCACTCTTTCCCTTTTAAAGGGTGTCAGCTTCAGTCAAGGCAAGTTCAATTAACACACACGCACGAATTTACATGCTAATTGCAAAGCGCACGCACTTTAAGATACTTTTGTATCTTTAAAGACATAAATAAATTGCATTGTCTCTTTTCGGTTTTAGGTTGGATAATGCCAATCGTCGAATCGATGCCAATGACCGCAGTTGGCTGCAAATTTGGAGAGCAACAAACGAATTGTATCTCACGGATGCACCGAAAGTGAAATGCTCGCGCGCGCCTTGCAGCTGTGCGCTTCACTGCTTCACTGGACAGCGACAGGCCCAACGAGTAATCACTTTGGCTTGCGATTAGCCAATATTACGTAGTACACACTGTATGAAGTTTTATTTGGGCAGCTGGCCAAGTAATTAACATTTACATTTCACCGATGCGATGCGAGGTAAATGGTACTTGTATCTATGGGATACTTCGCGTCGCTTTGTTGTCGTTGTCGTGTTGTCGCTTGCGCCGTCGCAGTCCGCTCGCGGCAAACGTTGACGTTGACGGCTTGAAACACGCTTTGAAACTATTTTACGATACTTGTGGATGGCAGTCGTCGGGCCAGCACAGTCACAAGATCCAAAACCAGAGAGCGAAGCGAACACAGAGAGTGAAGGAGAGAGAGAGGGAGATGATGAAGGCAAAACAAACAACGAGCGAACACACAAAACGAAACGAAACGAAACGAACGAAGCGAATGAAAGAAGACGAAGGCGAAGGCAGACAAAGCGAGAGCGTCGTGCAGTAGCCGAGGTTGCCTGCCCTATCTCGCTGCAGTTGCATGCAGTCTTGATATCTGTGTGAATGTATGTTTGTGTGTGTGTGAGGCCGGAAAGCGGCGGCGAAGACAAAAATGTAAACAAACCGAAACGAAACGAAAGTAAATAGCAATATTTGATAAAAGTGCGCATAAAAGAGATTTTCAGTTTGGTTTGTCTGCCAGTGTCTGCGTTGTGGAACGTGTGTGGAACGTATCTAGGGAGGTACCAGCATGTTTTGAATGTGCAACTGCACAACGAACGCACATGAGTTAGAATAAAGCATTTGAAGATACAGAGTAAACTACAGGAAGTTAGATATGCTCTATGTAAATATATATAGTATGAAGTATACTTTACTCTCTCTACACACTCATGTGGAACACATCTTTTATACCAGTTAAAGGCATTTGAAACCTCAAAGGAATATGTAAAGAAACCAGTTTAGGGCCTCAACTATTTCATCAGAGTGTGAAATAGGGAACAAAGCTAAAGGAATCTTGATATGATTGTAGATTTATAGATACTTACTATATGCTTTACTTAATGCTAAACAATACACACTCATTCTGTACTTAAACTCTTTGACTGCATTTGAACTGCAGCTGTGATTGCACTTGAGCTCGGTTGCAGAGTTGAAAAGTTCACAACTTGAGGCACAACTTCAATTCAATTAAAACGAACCCTCCAACAGCGATCGTACCGTACTCGGATCGCATCGGATCGGGCGAACAATGGCAACATCTTGACATATTAATTCAATCAAGCGACTGCTTATTAAACGTTTAAAGTGACAAGCAAAGAGATCTCCATTACAACACAATTGCACTTTGTGTGTGTGTGTGTGAAGTAGGAAAAATTCCATGAATTGAATTTTATACGGCAAATGAAATTGTGCAAACTATGCACAACTTTCATGAATTAAAGACGAAGAAGCTCGAAGAGTGTCATGGTGAGAATATGCTCAATATGTACACAAGTATGTGCAAGTGTATTTGTGTATGTGTGTGTGTGTGGAGATATTCATTTACATAGTTCAGCTTGACAGTCGTCAGCACATCATCAATGGAGCTCGCTGACAACGACAACGACAACGACAACGACGACGACGGTGACTGCGACGGTGAGTGCAGCTGACAAGCGCGCATATTTATGCAAAGCAAAAGGCAAATCGTGAAGGCAGTCGCCAGTTTGCCATAGCCCGTTGCCAGTTGCCAGTTGCCACTCCTCAATGCAGCCACTCCATCAACATGGCCAACGATATTGAGCGATGTTTGTGCACCCTCAGCAATGGGTATATTCATTTTGACCAGCAGTTAGCAAGGCTCCATTGAATGTTAACAATTTATAGATATACTCGTATATTCTTTTTCAGCTTCAACAAGCAAACAGTTCCCGTTGTCCGTCTGGCAGTCTATTTGACCAAGCTATCGTACAGTTTCTTAAATAATTATCGGCTTGTATTGGTTATTATTCAAGATATGGCCCTTAGATTCATTACTTTACTTAAACACGACTTTTCTTTCTAAAAATTGTTCCCATTTTAATAATTTTAAATTGTTTTGAGCTCCAATTAAGCATATATCGTGTAATTACCTACAAGTCTATCGGTTCAAGTTCGTGATTATTCAAAGTATCGCCTTAGGTTTCATTACTTTACTTAAGAACGTCCTTCTCTACTAAAAACACTTCATATTTCAACAAATTGCATATATCGTATATCGTATATATCACCATATATCGTGTAGTTTTTAATAAAACTATCGGCTCCTATTAGTATTATTCAAGACTTTTCCATCAAACTCATAACTCTAATTAAAAACAAGTTTGCTAGTTACATTTTAACATAATATCATTACTTTAAACTCCAATTACACATATACCGTATATATTTCCCTGAAAAACTATCGTCTTGTCTTCGTTATTATTCAATATATCCAAACAAATGTCATCACATTATACTTTGCCATTATTTTTTGTAAACCTTCCAAATTTGAACAAAAGCCAAACACTTTAATCTCTCATTACAAGTGTATGTATTCTTCGGTGTGCCAAAGCCTTCTTTCTGTTTTTTGTGTAAAATGTAAACGACTCCGTTTTGGTTTGGTTCGATGCCGATGTCATTCCCTATACAAATACCAAGTGCCTGGTATTATGCCAACAATGATGACTTTAGCGCGACTGTCTGGAATTTCTGAAACGTAGTAGAAATTCTTATTTATCTGCTCTGGCAGGGTGGCTGCTCGACATCTATAGAGCGTTTTGTTTTCGTGCCAAAAATGAAAACAATGCACAGATACAAACACACACACACACACACATACATACGTATATTTGTCCTGGTCTGGTATGCTAAACTATGGACAAATATTGTTTTGGTTTGTGGATATTGAATTGCATTAATGGATATTGAATTTACTGCGCGAACAAACACACAATCTAATGGAATGATGGACTTGCGGTTGCCCTGGAAAAAACATAGAAATAATATAAGGCAATCTGTGTGTCCATGCCTCGTTTTATATTTATATATTTCTCTTTATATTAATAAAGATTTAATAGAATTTAGACCATCTTCTACGGTATGAGGGTTTTATCACTTGGCCCGCATTAATTAAAACTAGAAATTTACTCAATCCTGCTGTGAAGTCAGTTTCCATGTGCACCCAGCATTGCTGGGTCTCACTCTCATTCTCACTCTCCAAGTTGCTATCACTCTAATTGATCTCTTTAATTTGCTCAACACCTCCCGAAGTGATTTAACCTTTTCGTCTCTATTCTTCTGCTCTCTTTCCCTTGAGTTGTACAATTTATCAACATTCTAATGATTTTTTAATCTATTTCGTTTTGGATGCTGTACACATTTCCCATGCCAAGGTCTCAGGGCAATCTCAGCCTCAGGTAGACGGCATTGCAGGGATTTGGGAAAAGGTTTTTGAGCTCAAGTTCCCTTGTTGCCCTTGGCAGGTAGAGAGACGAACATGTCTGTGCAGGCATAGAAGTGGATTGCATGTCAGGCACAACACGTTCCACACAACAATAAAGACCCTCAGGGGGACTTCACGTCGTGTTCATGTTCATGTTTCTATGCAGACCAATTGATAAACAATTGACTTTAGTTTAGTGCACAACATCAAAATGCAATGGGGCGTAAAAAGTTCCCTGCCCACCCCTTTTAGTTTAGGGTGGTTCCAACTGGGCGAGTTGGCAAGTTTTCTTTCATTGCTATTCATTGTCAAAGCTGCTGAGGTAAACACAATTTTAAACTATCCACAGCAGTGATATTGTTTACGATGTCTGCTTCTGATACAGGGTGCCTAGTGGGTTCTTTTCATATTTTTAAATGAACCACCCTAACGTACTCGGGAGATTTCGTTGCTTTTGTCACATTTACATGCAAGTCAGGTTGTACGGGGATTCACAACAACAAGGACCCCAACTAAGGCAGGTTGTGCGACAGGGAACAACAGGTTCTCGTTAGGTTGCTCTGTCGACCCGCCATATGACATACGACTTGTCTGCAACGATTAACAAGTCGAAAGGATGTGCCAGAAACAACCAAACGAGCATGCGGAAGCAACGAGGATAAACCTGGAGAAAGGGAGCGGGAAAGAGACTGTCTGCGACGACAACAGCTCATTTCAATAACAGCATTTGCATATTGTCAATTGGCACGTCCTTTGCTTGCCCCCCCATGGAGGGCGTGGCAAGTGTCGCAATGCCGCTGCCAAATGATGCGTCTGAGTGCCAGTTCCTGCTGCCATTTTGGGAAGCATTTAACGACAGTGATGAAACGTGTTAATGCCCGCTCTAAACGAATCGAAAAAGAGCTTTAACTGCCCGATGAAGTCAATGCGTATCCAATAGATAGATACAAGATAGAGTCTCTCTCTTGGTGCGGTCGATAACTCTTTGGTCATTTGTTGGAGTGGATCCAATGGAATTTCTATGCCCATTTCTGTGACTCGTCTCTCGAGTGTTTCGCTTTGCTTCGTGCGTGGAACGTGCTTCAACTACAAAACTCTAGATTTCTAGATTTCATAAATTAGGTAAAGAGGAAGGCATAAAAAACAGAAACACACACGCACAGATACACACACACACACACAATCGCATCGCGCACTGAGGCATGCGTCGAGGGGCTGACCGGGTCACATTTCCAAGTGCAGCCGAGTGAAAATTGAAATTGAAAGAAAAGTGTGTAAAGTCTGCTCTGGGTTCATGTGTTTGAGTTATGCTGCGCATGCGTGCAGCGACGCGACGTTGGAAAATACCTCAAGTATTTACAGACATCTATCCCAGAGTGATCTCTATGCAGCGGTCCATTTTCGAGATGTGGCACGCAGCGAGGCACAACAATGGATTGCCCTCAAGTGCGGGTCCCTTGCTGTACTTATCATTCTTTAGGGTCAAGCTGGGATTACGTGGGGCTGAGATTGTCTATCTTTGAAAACTGATGAGTAATTAAAGGGACTGACAGCAACAGACAGTATCAGACTATCTAGAGAACATGTTTCGAATCAGAAGTGATACACCACAGAAATAAATGAAGACACCTTCAGAGTATCTTAAAAGTTTGATTGAAAAACTTAATCAAACGCTGACTAATTAGTTAGTTTGTAAAGTGCACAAGTTACACACTTACATATGCAAATATATTCTAGTTACACTCGACTCAACCTATGTCAATAACTTTCACAGCCCTTTGAGAGGCTGCCGAGTGGCATCCTTGGACGTTGGCTGACAGCATAAAAAGAAGAAGAGTTCACAGATCCTTTCACTTGTCACGCCATGCCATACAATGCCCTCTCAACGCCCCCGAGCAAACACCTACTCCATTTTGTGCGACAGAGAGAGGGGGAGAAACGGAAGGGAGAGAGAGATGGGAGAAGAGGCTAGGAAAACGGTCGGTGCAATGCAAACAGGAAACGGGATACAGGCTTCGGGACACGGAACACGTAGTGTAGTGTGCACACTCCTAGTCAAAAGTAAACATTTTGAAATGAGTGTGTAATTTTCTAAGGCAAACAGCAGCAGCAAAAAGGGAGCAAAAAGGAAAAAGAAAAACGGAACGGAAGAGTAGGAAAAATGACAAGCGGCATGTGAAGTGCAAAGAAACATGCAAAACGTTGTGAGACGTGTCTGAATCCGTATCATTTTGTTCCATTCTAATCATTGTGTGCGCACTCGAAAGTGGGACAAAGTTGCATGAATCATTTTCTTTGCTTGGGATGTTGAAGTAGTTGATAAGGTTCAGAGGGAGTTGAAAATGAAATACGATTTCTTTTTGTAACAGATTAGTTCTTGATTACTTTGTGGGATACTTGAAAAAAAAAAAAAAAAAGATTTCTTAACATATATCCTTAGAGTTCAAGAATATAAGTAAATTAATCTCTTGATTTGCAGATTATTTAAGACTCTGCTTATTTTAAAATAATATCTTGAAAGTTTTTTTTGGTTTTCGAAAACAGCTCTAAAGTATGCTAACATATTTTTAATCAAAGTTCGCAAAACATATTTATTTCTTCTTTCAGAAACATCTAGACAAACATAATTTCAGATGGTAAACTTCCTTCATTATTTACTTCAAGAATGTTCTGTCAACTATCAATTAGAATAACAATTAAATCACAGTCTTTAACTGGGTTATTATTCACAATCTTCAGTAATTTGATTTATGAAACAATTCCGAATTAATCGGTCATTTTAATTTAATTACAGTACAAGGTAAACAAAGTGCTCTGCAGCATTCGATATGATTATCTTGCTGTCGGCTCTCGATTAATAACTGCAAAAGAGAATACAAAAATCCCCATGCAAATTAATGGTTTTATTTTCTGCACTATAATCGATGGAAACTGTGTGGCAACGACTATAGCAAGTCGATTAACAGCCCACACAACGATCTAAGAGCAATTTGCATGAATGTCACATGGAAAAAAAAAACAAATAATTCATATCACTTCGAATATGAATTTGTGTAAATAATCACAGATGTGTTCATGTTTGTGTGAGTGTGTCTCTCAGTTGCCTTGGCACCTGAAGTTAAACAACGTGTTGAAGCCACTGTTACTGCCATTATATGATTAGATACTTGTAGAACAAAACGATGAAAAAAAAAAATAAAGAAATAGTCAACTTGTTGTTGTCGCGCGACGCTTCAATGGTTCTGCAGGGGTGCGACGAGGTACGTTCGCAATTAAGTGCCAGGTTACATAAAACTTGCCATCCATTCGAGTGGAAAATGAAAAACTGCCATAAAAAGTGAACAGAGTGTGGGACGTCAGATACTTCTATATACACATGTACAACATATATAATATGTAGATAGCTGAAGCCCTATGTGGCCGAGCACTTGTTGTCGCTCTTCTGGCGAACCTACATGAATGCTATTCCTATTATGGCCCCTAATGGGGCACATGTCCGAGCCGCACTTAGGCCCATGCCCAGTTGCAGGCCCCTAGGCTAATTGGGACCTGTTCGAATGAAAATATTCCATACTCACGAAAAGGCCCCAAGGGCATGCGATTTGTTTAAGGGGACGTTTAACTCACCTGCAATGAAACGAGAGAAGAACAATTTTTATAATTACATTATTGTGGTCAAGTGCAAAAATAACTTATTTAATAATGAACAAAAAAGAATGTTCATAAAAACAGAATAACACGAAGAAGGGTTAAAGACTTTAATACTCCCATGGAAAAAAGGTTATCTTTTTATTTAAATGTAACCAAATATTTCAAAGCCTCTCTGAAACTAAAATACATAAAAAAATAAAAATATAATATAATATATTAGTATACCCACTGGCGAGGGAACCACAAATAGGTATACAAATTCCATTGAATAAATCCAAAGAATCCGGTCGCGCTCTGTCATATCAAAATGTAATTAATTCATATAATGAAAATATTTAGGTTTCTTTCAGTCTTTTTTTGTTCTTGTTTATTTTCAGCTCACATTCGCACACATTGTTGAAAGTCAGGTTTTTTGTTTTGTTTTCTTCTCCTGCTCTTCGCATACCTAATTCCCGGTACTCGTACACTGCGATGCCGATGAATCATAAGCGACGCTTTAAGCATTCAATCATTGTATTCAAATTGTGATCTACAAGATATTCGGCAAGAAATCAGAAATCAGCATAAACCTGTATACACAAGAGTCGCAATTAGCATGCGAGGCAAGAGTCGAATAAGGGAACATCATCAATTTAAGAGCAGAAGCTGAAAGAAGATTCGCCTTCGTTTTGGACTAAATTGCGTTAAAGGTCGGAGTGGTGTGTGCTTGTGTCTGTCTGTCTGCGCCCGATGACTTTGCTAATGTTTTATTCAGAGCTTATTCGATTTGCATATCAAATTGTCTGTTAGTTTCTTGTGACTTTTGGATTTACAGATTCGGGTTTTCGGGTTCTTCGAGAAACTTTCACGTGCCTGAGAGAGAGAGAGTGAAACCTTAATCAAATGAGTTTATTCGATTTCGAATCAAGCATTAAAATTCTCCGAAACGAAGCCACAAATTAAACTTTGACATTTGAGTGGAAAACTGTGTCACAAAATCTATCGAAGGCGGCGCAGACGACCCACGCGCAGACACATTAAACGGATTAAACATATTTGGAAGGTGTGAATAATGGTTGATTGGAAAAACAAAAACAGGAAAAATACTGTTGCAAATGTTAATGGCATAAATGCTTGAGAATGACATTTGTTGAAATCAATTTAGTAAACCTTAAACAAAAATTTATCTTTACTATTAAAATGGAGTTTTTAAAAGTCACATTGTTTAAACAAAAAGTTAAATGCAAAGCTGTTTTATATTGTCTTCAATCAGCTGTAAAAGCTTTGAGGTTAAGTTAATATAAAAAGATTTAATCGAAAGTAGCAATGTTTGAACAAGAAGTTATATGCAAAGCTCTCATATATCTTAAGCTTTTGACTCCATATACTTTCAACGAAAGCTTTTATCTGAATTTAAAGCTTTTTTAATTGCGAATATTCCTTTCATATCTATATTATTTTAACTTTAAACGACGAACAATGAAATTCATTGTGATTGTTGTTTGGTTATTGAATAAACAATCTTTTGTTCGCGTCAACAATGACACTCACAAATTGCACTTTTCAATTTCAACGTAAGCACATTTTCAATTTCCATTTCAATCGAAATAGGAAATGTCATCGAGGAATGCAAAATGAGTGTGAGTGAATCATGGAGTTGAATGAATGCAAATGAGTGAGTGCTACGCTGCAGGTGTTTCAAACGACAGTAAAAACTAAAGAACCAAACTGTCCGAACTGCTTGGAATGTACAGATGGTTCTGCTTGATTTGATGTGAACTCAGTAGGGTGTACTATAACGAATCGAAGTGAGAACAAAAAGGAGGAGTTGCTGCTTAAATTATTGTATAATGCAAATATTTGTGGCGAGTACGCATAAACCGGTTATGGTTGTTGTTCTTACGTTTCGCATTATGAATCAATTGCAAGGAATTTTCGCGTTTATTATTATGGCAACTGGGTGCGGTGCAGGTCTGAAGTATGTGTATCTTAAAGATACAAATGTATCTGCAATAACATACTCTGCGAGTCCCAATGCATTGCAGTTCATTTCCTAAGTCAAAATGCATAGCAAATGCTCATTTGTTGTTGCTACTTAAAGCGCGTTGTTAACTCTTGTTGAAGTTGCTGTCCATATGTCTCTCTGTCCGTCCATATGTCTGTCTGTCGGTCTGTTTATGTGTCTACTGTGCCACTAACTTGGTTTTGTCCGGTGTTTCGTAAGCAAACAAGTCTTGCCTACAGCTTGCCGAGGGGCCCCAACACACAAAAATGCCGACACATTCAGCAACCGCATTTTTCTTGGACAGTAGATGTGGAAAATCTAAAAAAAATACTACAAAAATACCCCAGCAAATTCAGCTCAAAACGCATTTTACACGTTTTCGTATCTTGTATCTGAGTATCTAGTTGTAAACGAAGCCAAGCTATGCACTGCAATTGTAAAACTCGCTGAATGGAACTCGCTAACTCAACTCCTCAGCTCTCAGCCTTTGTCTCAGTTTCTATTTCGATATTAGTTCCAGTTCCAGTTCAAGTTCCAGTTCCAGTTTCAGTTTCGCTTACGGTTTCGATTTCGTTGTTCCACTTGCGTTGTTTATCGCGCGATTGTCGCTTTAGATTCGATTTACAATTTAAAAATGCTAATAAATCGTCGTTAATAAGCTGGTTTCACTAAATACCCGTTGTATATAAGTGTGTGAATTTCGTGAGTTAGTTTACGTTGATGTCTTTAGGCCTGAGAAGTGGTACAAGTCGAACGACAATCAGCCCGAAGGTGAAATCTGAAGCTGCTGCTCCAACTTGTTTATGATATATTTGAGAATTGTTAGGATTTTTCTCCCGATCATAAGAGATTAATATATTTTATGTTTATTATAGTGATGATGACGAATTGTTGTATATTAATTGGCATTCTTTATATGAAGAAGTCTTTTGAAGTTATATTTGTTTCACTTTAATATTTCATCTATTTCAATTCCAAACCAATCTCAACTTTATTTGTTTATTACACTTTGGTTCTGCCAAAGGCTTCCTACCAAAACGAACAGACTTAATTGCCTGACGTGAAAATTACCCGAGAAAGAAAAAATAAATAACGCGGGCGATTCCATCAAAGTCTGAAAAAAGCAATTTAAGCTCACGTGACTAACACAATACAGAAGCTAAATTAACAATTTTACAGCTCAATCGGAGTCGGGACCCAGCCCAATGAACAAGCCATTATATTGTTGCTGGCACTCATTGTCTGGCAAAAGGGTTCCACCACAATGCAAGCCAAACAATTATGAAGATTAACATGGCAACGAATAAGCTCAGTCAGGGCCAGGCCCATGGCATGCCAGGGATGACTCTGTTTCTGACTCCAGCCCAATCTCTCCTATCGATTCAATTGTTTGATCGTTGCAGTTCACGGCCCGTTAGATAACTTTCGAAACGCGAAAGAGTCGAGTCGAAGCGGCGTTAAATTACCCATATAAATCAATGTGTTAAACGTGGAAGAGCAACAGCAATTCTAAAGTCTGAACACCCGCACCCGCATTGCAGAGGCCAATGAAGAAGAAGAAGAAGACTTGGAGTACCAGAGGGGAGCACACACAGTAAAGTCTCCAAAGGGCGCGGGTGCGCCTTCTGGTCGCTTGGTTTGCGACTCTGAGCCGGGACCAGGTTTCGAAAAATTGACTCCATTGGAAAACCTGTTGAACAACTTGACTTGATTCTAAAGACTTTTTCTTTCTTTTCAACGAGTGAGTTGGATACGTTTTTCGTTTCATGGTTCTTTGGCTCAATGTTTTCGTTTTGAGTGCAACTCAAAGACGTGTTCATGTATGTCTGTATGTCTGTGAGTGTTTTAGGGCGACATACGAGTCGTGTTTGTGTGAGAGATCGAACCTTTTTTATGGCCTGAAACCAGTTTCTTTATGTGTAGAGATTCTTTATGGTCACCTTTGTCTGTATTTGCTTTAAACTGCTGCTTTACTTATTCCTCTTTATGGCCTGCTCTTTTTTTCTTCTTCTTGGCTCTACCAGAAATCGGTTTAAAGGATTTGAGCTGCACATTTGTGCGCATAAATTGCGGTTTTAGGTGCTCTGAAATGTCTTCATAAATTTCTAGATCGTGCAGAATAAATGTTCTACATAGCTATAGAATAGATATTTCTAGTTGCTAAATATTTAACTTGGCTTGTTAGAAACTAATATTCGATTAACATAACATAAGCATTCATTCTACCATCTATAATTACCAGTATTTTTATGGCACGACTCTGAAAAACAACTCGCAACACGTAAGTGGCTATAAAAAAATGACTAGAATGCGTGGAATCTGTTGCGCAGCATAGAATTTATAGCCATTTATATTATTAGCCATATGAATTATTTACAATGTGACATAAAGTTTGTCGCTGTTTTTATAGATCGACTGGCGCTTAGTACGATGCGCCGAAGCGACGATAAAAAGTGAATGCCAGCTGCAGTGAGTGGCTGCGCCTGCATTGGTCAAGCAATGTCAAGTTTCTCTGGTTAATGTGCAGCTAATACTTCACATACTGGACAAACCAGATTGTCAGAGCGAGAGAGAGAGAGGGGGGGAGACAGAGAGAGGTGTGAGACCAGGTGAGGCGCTGTATTTAAGAATCTGCGATAAAGTTTCGTTAGGAATGTTTATAAATTCGTTTTAAGCATAATAGATTGATTTTCATTTCTAAGAAATGCCATAAGCTGACAGCCACAACTGGATCTAAACTTTCTCTCTTTGATATTTATTTCCTCTTTTATTTACCCAAAATCACATACAAAAAAAGTACCGTGGAAGCTTTATAGGATATCATCTTTTTTTATGGCTACAATTACTGCATCAATTTGCCATACAAATTGATTGTTATTTTTTGTCATCTAATGCCCCTAAAGAAAGGCTTAACAATTACCCGAATGGGCAAGAGAAACACTCATTCCACACACTCACACACACTCCCCATTGGCTACTGTTATTCGCATTCATTTTGGAAAACGTCAACGTCAAAAAAGTTTCACTTTCAAAAGTTCATTAATTTTATGAGTACTCGTTTTTTGTTATTCACAACTTTTGCACATATTTTGTACGTTTTTACGCTGATTACTCAGCAGCAGTAAAGACTGGGTCAGGGTAGGCCCAATGCAAAGGGGTACAGGGTGAACGTTGGGTGGGGGTAGGAGGCGGTGCCAAAGTAATCCTCAAGACGTAACGCCAGATTTTAATGACAGTCCAGCTGCACATGCGCCTAGCTTTTTTTTTTATATAATTTCAGCAGTTGCTGCATTTTCGTTTCTTGTTTCGCTTTTGTTTTGTTTTGCTTTGTTTCTGCACTGTTATTGCTTTTGCAGCTGCCACCGAGTAGTGTTGCATGTGCTGCCTAGTGCCGCATGCGGCATGGCATATTTGTTAAATTATATACTTTATGTTAATTGGCAGCAGCAAGTTTGCCTTTGCAGTCTTTTCGTTTTTCATTTTCATTTCTTTTTCCTTTGCTTTTATGGCTTTTCGTGCCTGTTTACGATGTTATCAGTGAAATTGTGATTGATGCTTGTTTTCGGTATGGACACTTATCAATGCATTGGCATCAGCCACATATCGGAAAAGAGAGAGACAGAGAGAGCGACTCGATTGGCAGCCAATCAATATCGAGTTTATAGCCAAGTTTATAGTAAGTCTGTCTATCTTTTATTGAACTATCTCCCCAAACTGCAATTTGTCGCATTCATTTCAATTAGTTTCAACTTGATTTGGACATTTCATGTTGTCATGTTGCGATGAAACCTTTTTGGCATTATGATGTTGCCATAAAAGTCGCCGATTTCCCCCCGTGTTGCATTTTCACTGCAGCGACGCGTGTCGCGAGTTTGTTTTTCGTTATTTCTCTTCTTCTTTGCCAAATATGCCAAGCCTTTTGATGAGGTGAGAGTTTGGCAAACTCACAATGTGGTAAATATTTCATTAGGCTTAGAGAGTGTAGGAGTTGCTAATTATAGTTTTACTTATCGAGCAAGCGCATTAATTAGGTTTATTTCTTCATTGAGATTCCTTAACAAAATAAAAACTTAATAACAGGAAAAACCTCAGTCAACATCGATGTATCTTCAGCTTCTCAAGACTCTTTCCGTTCGAAAATTAATACTTTTTCTACACTAAAACCTTTAACTAACGGTAGCATACGTATACTGGACACAGTTCTAGATTTGTGATAGAAAATATCAATATTCCATAATTCATATATCATTATAATGATCAAACTGACAAACTTCACCCGCAGGCAATATATGCGATGCTAATGATGCGCAAAATATGATCAAATTCTAAGAAATTGTGAAAAATTAATAAAAATAAATAAATTCATCTGTTTATAGCAACTTTATGTTCATTTTTATGGCACTTTACACACAGTGCCTTCAATCAATTTTTTTTATCTTGCACTCATCTGAGTGTGTTGTGAGATGATTATCGTGTTTACCTGTTGCAGCAGTGATTCATGCCGATAATGATTGTTTGGCAGAACGTGCTGATTGCCCGTTGTTGTGCCGACGATATCCATGTTTGTGTTGTAGTCCACTAACAACAACAACAACAACAGCAACAACAACCAAAAAATGATATGTGAGAGGTTGTTGCTGTGCCTGTCTGTTGCTCGCTATCTCGCTCGCTCTCTCTTCTGCTTTTAGTGCGCCTGCTGCTGTTGCAACAACATGTTGCACAAACTAAATGCACAAGCGTTGCGCATGCGCCGAAAAATCACAATTTTCACTATAATTTTGCAATTACGTGTGCCGTGTGTGTGTGTGTGTGCGAGTGTGTCACAATTTGGATAATTAAATGCACTTTTTATGCACTTTTTTTCTGCACTGCACTTTCAACAAATTTCCTTTACTTTGTTGCACTTCAAACTGACAAACTCGAAGGGGGCGCAGGGGGGTGGGGTGGTGCGATGGCGTTTGGTCGCGAGACGCGCGCGTGACATACAATTTGGGTTGGGTGAAATACAACAAAAAAAAAACACACAACGGAAAAACGCGACGAAAACTGCAAACGGGGCACGTTCAAAAATGCACGAATACTTTTCAACTTGACTGTGTGTCCGTGTGTCCGCGTGTGTGTGTGTGTACAAAAGTACAGGCGCCCCTCGAAAAATCAAAGCGCACGACTAGAGATCGTAATGGCCGTAAAGCGGTATCGCTATCGAAATCGACCAGGCCCAGCGAGTTGAAGAAATTCATCCGTTAATCGCGTCCATTCGCCAGCAAACGTTGTCGACTTTTGAAATGGACGCTGCGCGCTCAAGAAAGCAAAAGCCGACGACGACGACGACGTTGTGGAAAACGTACAAAAAATATGCTCAAAAATGCCCAGCAAACGCGACGCGACGTAGCAGCAGCACACACACACACACAGTCGCAGGTAAGCAGCGCGCACCTTTCACACAGATACACACATGCACGACAGGTAGACGACAAACTTGTTGCTGGCAACATGCGCGTTTGCTGGCTGGCAAAAATGTTGCCGAGCAACTTTTCGAAACATGGGGAGACTCAAACTGAGACTGAGACCCGGTTTAAGGCACGTTCTGTGTGTGTGTGTGTGTGTGTGCTTGTGTGTGTGTGCCATATACCTGTATGCAGCAGCAGCAGTGTAGAGTTGAGTGAAGCGACAAAGCAACAGCGCGACAAAACTGCAGCTAGAATGGGCAGCACTGGCAACGGGTTTTTGATTTTATTTAACATTTTCGCTGCGACTCAAACAGCGACTTCAATTCCTTGGCAGGAGCTGAAGGAGTGTTGGCAATCAAAGATAAAACTACAACAACAATAAAAACAGCAACAACAAAAACTTGCCAGCACAGTGAGAAGTGGTATTTATAGGAATGTGGCTCCCTTTGTTGCTGCTGCCGCTGCTGCTGCTGCTGCATTCGCAATGAGTGCGAATGTGACTCTGTTGCCTTGCCTTGCACTGGCTTGCCCTGGCTCGGCATGAGTCAGTCCAGGGCCAGCAGGCCGGCAGATTGCGCCTGCCATAGCGAACCTATTGCAATTGATCTATTGCCAGGCATAATGCGACGCCAACTGCAGCTGGCGATAAAGGAGGCGAGTGTGCTTTAGCTAACGGCGGTAGCAATTGGTAAGCCCAAGTATAGTTGATATATTTCCCTCTCTTTATCTGCTTCTCTTATGTGGTTTATAATTTGAAAACATATTTATGGCACTGCAAGGGCTTAAGCAAGAAAGAAAAGATGAGCAGAAGATTGCAGTATATTCTAAGCGATTTTAACAAGGATTTTAGATTATAAATCAGTTGATGCTTAAGGAAATATGCTTTATATAATAAAGTATGGAGAATTGAGCACTTAACAACTGAACTTTGGCAGTAACAGACATCTTAGATTATAAAATAAAAATGTAAAAAATATATAATCTAGTATTAAATAAGAATTTAATGTAAAGGAATTATAATGGTAAAAGATAATGTTAAAGAATATGTTAAATTTGATAACTGAACAAACGAAATGAGGGTCAAAACAATTATGTTAAATTAAATAAATCTTGAAGACAGACACTCAGCAACTTTCCAAAAAATGTAATATTATATTCTACAATATGTAGAAATCAATGATTGCAATGAAATGTTCTCGATATGACATAAAATATGGCATATATGGCAGAGGTAAGTTTTTCAAGCATTCATGTCTGTAGGAATATATGTTAAAGTCTCTAAAAATACTGTTTAACTAACATAGAAGTAGAGAACTATTAAATTTATGAACAATTCTGCTCAATTACATTATAATTAAATAAATCAAGAGGTAATAAAAATTTATAAAGTTTATTTTAATAACATCCTCCATACATATCCCACAACAACTAACATTACTCCTTAAATGTTCTTCACTATATCCTACAATCTTAAGCACTTTAAACATCGTCATGTAGTAACAAAGAAAAAGGAATTAAGTCGCAGTCGCAGCAGTTTGCTTGTAATCAGTTGACCGGGTCAACCAACAAGCACTTGTGCCGACATCTTCAAGCAGACACAGACTTGGCCTAGCCCAACATCGTCGACAGTTGGCATTGTGTGTTGTTTCTGAAGACATTAAGGAATGCCTCGAGCAAGTGCATGAGTAGACACAAAAACCTAAACGAAATGTGGCTTCCGTTTAAGGTGGAAAGGGAGGAGATGAACTTCACTTGAGTTATTTTCCCCCCCTTTCGATATTGATTTTCAGTTCAAACGAAACTCTTTGCTTAGTCGATTGGAATGTGTGTGTGTGTTGCATTTTCAATTAAGAATCGAGATGTTATCGAAGTCGGATTAAGCTTGTCTTAAATGAAATGAAATGAAACTATTTGCTTGCAAGTTGGCAAAATATTTGTTATAAATTTTTTGATCACTATCACGTTGCAACTAATGCACATTTGTTGTAGCAACCAAAAGGCGTCTAACAATTGTTTTTATCTCCTATTTTTTATTGTTGCCCCAACAATGAGCACGTGCAGCAATTGCTTTTTAACGTTTGACTGACACAATTAAAGAGTGGAAGGAGGAGGGTATAGAGCGGACAGGGGCCATGAGGCAACAGGCCGCGCTGGTCATTAGCACTCTTGAGTTTCGGGGCTCTGTGTGTGGGGCGGTTTGGATAATTTGATTTGTGCACGAAACACGGCGGAGATAAAGCTTTATGAGTCTAATTGTTGCGTCGCTGAACACGCTGGTTTGCTGTCTCAAAAAAACGCATTAAAAATGAAACAAGTTTAGATTTAAATTGTTTGGCTGTTAGCTACCCTATAAAGCTAAAAGCCATAGTAAGCTAAATAAAAAACTATTGAAACTGAAACAAATAATGATCTTTCTCTATCTTTCTTTCTTCTTCTTTTATGAATAAACAAATTCGCAGTTTTCCCTTGAGCCTCACAAAGAATCCTTAAGTTTCTCTCATTCTTCTTCCCTTCTTTCCCTTCTCAAGTCCTTGCAATTTTTTCAGTTCCTGTTGCAACTCAATTGCAATTGAGCAATCCAATTGTGTACGGAATACTTTAATTTTTCTGATTGATCTAAAAACCGAAATTGCTGCACTGCATTCGAAATGAGCAACGTTTTTCAGTATTTTGTATCTGAAAACCACTGCAGATTCCTGTTGGCACGTGACTGCGTGCAACCAAGTAAAAGAAAGAGAAGCAAAAAAAACAAATAACAAGAGGAGGCAGCAGAGAAACAAGTACACTGTGCACAATTTTGTTCAACAACTTCACTTCACACACTAAAATGCCACAACACATGCCAACACAGCCAGCGAGGGGTGCATCATGTTTATTCAATTTACAAGCAACTCTGTTATATATTGTGCCCCGCCCCGGACAGTGACTGCATTGCGACTGCATTTTGCATATGTGACAAGGTGTCGTTGTCTGCCCACAGTTCACAGTGGCAGCCCTAGTCAGTTTGCCTTCCCTTTACCACTAACCAGAAATAGTTCTCAGCTTTGCGTGCTGCCCAGAAATTCATTGCAGAAGTTGGCTTTAATCCAAGCTCCCGCTCTCTCTCTCTGTCTCTTTCTTCTTGCTCGTATTTCAAGGGTTACACAGTCGGCGAACTGGATGATAGCATAGAATTTAATGAGATAGCAAGTTTTTCCTCGTTCGTTTTCATTTATTTGATTCCGAGTTGATTCGAGCATGGCTTGAAATGGAATTTTCGCCAAGAACGGAAGTTGAGTCATTCCATGCACAGTGGCAAAAAATTACTATAAATGCAGTTTTCTGTATCCAAAAGGAAACAGCATTTATATTTCATTGAATTTCGTGTATATATTTTGTTAATTTAATAAAGCAATCAATTTAAATTAAAAAAGATTTTTGTACTCTTAAGTGAACATTTATAATTTATACTAAGCCCACAGTGATAGGAATAAAGGCTCCTCTTACAAGTTTAGACTGGTAACTTTGTGGTATTTTATATATTAATTCCCCACTTCTGCCCACTGTCACTCAGAAAACAATCAACGAAACCGATTTCTCAAACTTAAATGTTCTACAGAATCAGATACAGAAGCGGCATAAATAATGCCGGCGGCGTATAAAAAATGGCGCAAAATAAAACTAAAACTCAGCTCTGCTCTGCTCTGCTTTGGTTGGGCGCCCTAATGATGGTACTGCGGGAGGGAATACTTCAAAGTCACTGACGAAATGGTCAGAATGGATGATGAACCTGACCGAGCCCGAGGCCGAGGCCGAGGTTGAGGCCTGACGGCATAAATAAATATCTGAAAAAGGGTTTTTGGTAACCATGGAAACCGCAAGGGGAGCTCAAACTCAAAGGAACCACAGCAGACAGTGGCTAGCTAGGAATAGGCACCTGGCAGCTATAACTGTGTATGAATGTGTGTGTGTGTGCCAAATTAGCTGCTACTGTCTGTGCCGACTGTGGCCGCAGGCAGAAATTTTGAACATCATTAATTTTAATTTTTGCGCAGACGCGCCCTGGGGGCCTCCACGAGGGGTTCCACCAGAGCTCACTGCAGGCTTCGCTGCGTTCTGTGTGTGTGTGGGGGGGAGATGAGTGATGGACTGAAATTGAAATTGGAATTGTCGCATGGAGTTGAGGAGTCGCCGCAATTAAGTTAAATGCAAATGGAAATGTTGCAACGCAGACCCAGACAAATTTGATTCTGGTGTCGCTGCTGATTGATCACCTAGTCTGGGACTTACCTTTTTGAAGCGCCGCCGTTGCTGTTGCTGCACGGATGAGGAGGTGTGCGTCGAGCCCGTCTCGAGCTGGTTATCAGCATTGGCCTCACGCTTGCCCAACGCACACAGCAGATCGTCCACGTTGCGTATGTAGGGACGATCCCTGGCACCACGTTCCCCGCCGCCGCCACCGCTAATGCAGCTGGTTATACTCTTGTTGCCCAGACTGTTGCTGCGTGAACGTGAACGGGAACGTGAGCGCTGCTTGCCCAGCCAATAGACCTGATTCGCCAGATTGATGTCCGCTGCGGCAGCTTGGCGTGCGCCACGTCTTTCCGCGTTCGCTTGCTGTTGTTCCTCAGCCTCGGCCTGCTGCTGTTCGCTAGCAAGATATTCGCCAGCAATGTGCACCTTGGGCGTGGTGACCAACTGCAATCCGGTGGCACCGAATTGCTGTGGGAATTCGTGTAGTTCGAGTGGAAAACGTGGATCCATAGGCTGACCAGGCTGACGAGGGTACATGTAGCCATCGCGTAGAAACATTTTGCTGGTCGTGTATACCCGATCGTCGATCTGGTAGAGCCCATTGGCACCGGGACCACTGCCGCCCCCGATGATGCCATTGCGCACAAAGGCGGTGGGGCGATAGCGTACAAGGGGATTGCAGATGTTCGTTTTGGGTTGCAGTTGCTTCGTTTTAAAGCTGCGACGTCGCGTTGAGGATTTCATTTTGCAATAGTTTCTATACGCAGTGCCAGTGTGGGCGAATCAGTTTTTTTCCCGTCAAATTTAGCTTTTTAAACACAAAAAATAACGAGCAGCGGGAAATCTAGTTTTTTAAACACCGAAAAGTATGCATGAAAATTTGTATGAGGGCTACCACATCGCAACGCGCAAAAGTAAGCAATGTTTATTTTCGCAGTTGCGCCAAAAAGATGCAACACTTTTTGTGAGAAACACAGCAAATCGACCAACAAGTGTTGCATATTTTTGTGTGCTATGAATATATGGGAATTTCGAAATTTAAATTTTTTTTTTTTTTTTAAACAAAAATATTAATTTTTTATTGGACTAGTACACCCATTTGGGAAACTTGACCTAATCTGTAAGAAATTTTGAAATGGAATTTTGTATCGTAATTTTTTAAAATTTCTCTATTTTTGTTTATATTTTTTATTTTATTAATGAATATTACACTTTTCCGCGTGAACCGACAGCGAGACGCACAACACAACGTTCGATTTTTCACTGCAATCGCTTGCAATTTTATTGCATCAACTTTTTCTACTTTTTGCTGGAAAGACACGCAGCTAAGCCAATTAGTGTGCCAGTCGCCTCAGACCTGAACCCGAGCCGAGTGCGACATGTACGAAAGGTAACTAACTGAACTGACTGATGACTGACTAAAGAATTGACACAGTTCTACGTACAGCGAGCTTCTTCCTCCTCCTGCTGCTGCACACTTAGTCAGATCCATGCCCCACGCCCTCACCACGCCTCAAATTCTATGCTAATCTGTCAATCGGGCGCTGACAAGTTAAGCTAGATTTGCGAAAAGTTATTGGCTTAGTCAGTGCCAGTGACCACCGGTGACCCCAATACGACCACGTATGGCAAATGCTATACGAGTATCACGTATCCAAATTCGCGAGATTAGACGGAAAATGAAAACGTTCGAACCAGTAAAACAAACAACACACGCGTAATTCAATTGACGCCCCTCATTTTGGCTTAGAATTGAGTTCAGTCATAGAATTTGTTTCAAGGTTAAGCACGAAACGTATTTCTCTTTACCAACTCTGGTAATATATCTAGAATTCACTTGAGGGTTTCTTAGCTTCGCTTGATTCCCTTTTGTGCCTGTGGTCAATCACCTTTAACAAGCGTCTTATCGCATGAACTTGTCCACTTGACACTTCCGCCCGCCCGAAACGGAAAATTGTTTTTTCGTTAGGCTCCCGACAAGCAACAAATGTGAACTAAACGGAATGCATAAATTTGAGAAGCAATCTATGGATAAATGAAATTCCATGGGCCATTCATTATATAGATAAAGCAATAAGAGCAACAACAAGAACGTGGAGAGAAGGCACAGATAACTTCCATAGAAAAATAGAGAGAAAAAGAACAAAGCAAATTGCGATAATATTATTGAACGCGTGTGGGCCGAACCGTTTTTTTTATAGAGAACATGATTGAAAAACACCCCCTTTATTGGAAGCAAATCGAAAGAAAGAGACACAAAAAGCTTGTGATTGTGTGTGTGAATAAAAGCTTTGGGATGTGAATAATAAATTGAATAAAAAGAATTCAAATTTGGAACTATTTACAAGATGTGAAGCCATAGCGATAGCAATGATATATGGATGAAAATTATGATATTTAACATAACTAGGCTTTTTGGTAGATATAAAGAAAAAGGAGAATAAATTTATAATATTGATTGTTTCAAGATATATGTCTCAGCACATTTCTCTAGAAACGTGTTTCACATGTTATATTTCAATTCCTTTACTGCACTTGAAACTAGAGAACAAATTAAGAGCAACCAAATTTAAATATTACATAAAGATTCAATACGCTTAACTATAATTTGTCTTATCTCTGAATATTTCAGACCTACAAAATTATATTATGTTTGAGCAACCCCTCAATTAACCCATTAGCATCGCAATAAGTTTTCTTTATGATGATAAAATGTAATGATTATCTGTGCTCTCCTCAGCCTGAGGATAAATTTGGTATAGCTAACCAGTTGATCATTCTTTTAGTCAATAAATTAAATTCCATTTCTCACTTCTCTCTAAGATTAAACAGTAATATTGCATTCCCACGTGAATCAGATACCTTAACATAGTTAGAAGAGAGAAAAAAAATGTCTTGTACTTACAAAAAACTCATCCTCGATGACCGGATCGGCAAGCATCTCAATGGCCTCCGTCATGGAGCGGCAGGTGCGGTTGGTGTTCTTCTTCTTCTTGAGCTTGCGTCCCAATGTGGCAGCATCACTGAAACGATGCAGCAGCTTGTCGCGCTTGCGCACAGCCAGTGGACTCGCTGTCGAGCTGGCATGGCAGAGTAGCGAAGAGTAGACGCCATTGCTGGTCGAAATAGTTCCAGTGTTGGCATAGAAGTTCTGCGGCTGATACTGTGCCGGAGCAGTCAACGTGCTGTTCGAGTCGATCTTCTGGATGAGATTGTACTCGGACTGTGGATATTTGCTGGCAATGAGACTGCTCGACGCATGCGACGAGGAGTCTGTGGACTGCAGCGATGCCTTCGATGTGAGCTGCGGCTTAGGCGGCGGCGGTGGTGGTGGCTCCTTCATGAGCGCCACACGGCGCGGTGCAGCACGCGGTATGGTGGCACAGTGGGGCGGTGAGACGCCGCCACCGCCATAGCTAACTGCACGACGATTGCGATCGTTCTCCTTCTCTCTGAAAATGGAAATGGAAAAAGAAGGAAAAACCATTTAGTTAGTCAAGTGTTCCAATCTGTTTGCTGGTGCACCTTAGCGCACCTAAAACGCCGTCTATGCATGGGCGGACTGAAGAAACAGTTGGGCGCCAATGGCAGAAAGTATCCCCACTGTGGCTCGGCTGCCTCTGTGCCATCGTGATAGACGCCCAACTGTGGTGTTAGCTCCCTGGAGTGGCTGCTGGCGGCAGCAGAGCCACCAGAGCCAGCACGCAGCGTGGGCAGCGAAATGCGCTGCGGACCATAACGTTGACTGCGCAGTCGCTGCCGCTGTTGCTGACGATAGACATGGTGCTCCAATGAGGATGTGGTGGTTGTGGCATCCGAATCTTCCAGCGTGCCATCCGAATGCAGCACATTCTCGAGCGTACCATCGCTGGAGTCATCTCTGCCATGTCCCGAATGCCCCGATCCCCTCCTCGAAGTGCGAATCATTACGTCGTCTTCGTCGCTGGAGCACTCGGGCACCGTGTAGCAAGTATAATCGATCTGCGACATTTTCTACTTTACGATATTCGGCAAATTGTTCAACACTGTCATTGCCCGCGTTCTCACGTGATTCGTTCTGATTTGAGTTTGTCTTTAACTTGGATTTTAATTAGCTCACGACTGATTTATAGATTAGTTTGTTGCTTCTGTCTGTTTTTTTGTGTTACTTTGTGTGTTTCTTCTGCCTTTCTATCTTCTTCTTCGTCTTCTTGACAAATGTTAAATGACAATTTCATGTTGTGCGGAACACATGTAATTACTCTACCCTTCACTCTTCCGACACATTTCGTGCTCGACTGCCCTCATGCTGACTGAACGCACCCACACTCATTCGTCATGTGTCAACGCTATGCAACATCCTCATTCCACATTTTCTCCCCTTCTTTTCCACCTTAAAGCTGTGTCCAGTTTGGACGCAATTAAAAGTCGTTTTGCGCCCGAAAAATTGTCATAACGAGGTGCCGAGCGGAAGAAGAGGCACTCAATTGTCTAGCCTAGTTAAGATACAACCAAAGGCATTTTGAGGAAAGGGGGGAAATTAGTTTACATTTTCTTCGGGTGACCACAAGTCATTGCATATGGTAAACATGTTTCAAGTTGAGAAAAGTGAAGAGAAAAGCATTAAAATTATTTTCCACTTAGAAAAGTCTACAAAAGAAGGCAACGTAAAGCGCAGTGCGAAAAACTTCTGCCAATTTTTTAGTATTCCTTAAGGTTCAACCCTAGAGATCTCTACTTTAAAAGGGAATATGAAAAGTGCAGTCCAGTCTTAAAATCCACACTGCACTCTATATCCGAATTGCGCCGAATACGTAATGTGCCTTCGCTACGCAGAGTTGAAGAGTTCATTAAGAATTTACAAGAAAGCAAGAGTGTCAACAGTGAAATCCATCAACAAAGCAATTAAGATGTCAGCCGAACCGCCTGCTCCACCCACCGTCTCCCCTTGCCAGCACTAACTGAAGTGGACAACATGACAGCAAGTTCCCTTTTTATTTTCCATCTCCCATTCCCATTTTTGCATAATAATGATGATGCAAAAAGCGCCGTCAGCAATGAATGAGGCAGCCCCAGAATGCACTCAATGGAGTCCAGTGTGGATACAGTTGGGAGCTGCTCGGGTGCTCATCGTAACTGGTAGCTAAGAGCGGGAGCAGAAGGCGACACGGTGTGCCAAAGACACACACACAACATGCCGGATATGCGAGATTACATAGGATTCCACTTGTTGTTGTTTTAATGTTGTTGTTGCTGTTCTCTGGGTTGTGTTTATGATGATTTTATTGTCGCAATTATTTTAAACTTCGCGCAAATGAATAGAACAGAACTTAATAATGGCAAATGGGCTTGATTAATGTTGGAAATAAAAATAAAAAAAAAAAAGGGAAACAGTTGCGGAAACAAGTTGAATAAGTGAGACAAATTACAGCGATATCATTAAGTGAGTTTTAGAATGCCGATTACAGTGGTTGAGCAGAGACAGAGAGAGGTAAAAGGAGAATGGAATAGAGCATAATATTGTAGACAACATGAATAATGATTATGAAACTTGACAATAGTAAACAGTGGAGATTAATTATCCATAAAGTTACTTATAGAAAGAATCCTTTGCTCAATAATTATAAATTACTAACTGAAATATAATGAAGCTAATAAGGAATTTGAGTATTTGTAGTGCTCTTTACATAGTTGCAAAATCTCATCTAATATTTCCATGATAAACTGCTCATTTATTTTTATTTTCCCAGAACTGCAGAAGAAAATCATTTCACATTGATTTGCATTCATGAACAGCGCAGATCTTTGCCAGACAGTCGAACAACAGGTGATTCGTTTTCGCTTTCAAATAAATTGCCATACTAATCACTGTCTAGCACAACATCACGCACAGACAGTTGGTATATATACTATAAATACCGTAGTATATAAACGTCTATAATGCTTTTGCTTTCATTTTGCCGACTAATTTGCATTATTATTCACATTATGGGATTTTCCTGCTATTCACAAAAATAGGCAGAAGAGGCACGCACACACACACGAGGAAAGAAATAGGCAGCCTAAAAATTCGAATATTTCGAATAATTCACAGAGCGATTCGAGCGAGTAAAATGTGCTTGACCGCCGGCAATTTTCAAACTGATTTCGAACAGTGCGACAGAATTTTCTCAACTACTTCAGCTGTTGTTGCAGGGGGAAATGAGAGCGGTAAGGAGAGAGAGAGAGTGAGTGAGTGTGTGAGAGAGCATGGGAGAGCGGAAGAGACTGCGACGATGAGAACCCTCGGAGACATGCGCGACAGACTCATGTCTCAGCAGGGGGAGGAGAGGGGGAGACACTGCTCTAAATAGGCACAAACATTGTTGACTAAATTGCTCGAAATTCGGACAGAAATAAAAACAAAGGCAGAGCCAAGTACCTCAAATTGCTCAAGGCGTTGCGCACACGTTTACAACTGGATAACTGGGCGCATGAGTGATTTCTATGTGTGTGAGTGTGTGTTTGTGATGAGTGTGCGTGTGAGTGTGTGAAATGTCATGCGAAATAAATGTCAAACGTTTAATTTCCTCATCCTCCTTAGGCCGCGCAATTCTCTTACTTCCCCTTCCCTTGCTCACTCTCTCTTGGCCTCTCTCTCTCTCTTCTCTCGCTCTGTCTGCACCTTCTCTTTAAGTCTTGGGAGCCAGATCATGCCGTGACTCTTTAAAAATATGTTTCTTAAAAATAGACACGCAGTCGCTGCGTCGACGTCGTCGCTCGACTTCTCCAGGGCAAACCGACAATTTCCACTTGTCACGCAGCCAATTTCCCTCCCTCTCCCCGTCTGCGAATGTGTGCCACACTGCAGCAACTTGCTTTATTGACATCTGTTCCCTTCCCCGTCCCCCCCACACCGTCTGCAATTGGTGTGATTAATAAGAGTCGAGCCTGCTCTGCCTCCAGTGCCTTATCAATTACACTTGTTAATTAACGCAAACCAAACTGGTGACTCGCATTGGCTCAGGGATTAACCCGCATTTCGGGACACCCGTTACAGCTCCTACCCCCCTGACCACCCCTTGCTCCGCATGCAGGGTGACGATATTCGATAACAATTGCATGTGGACTGCAATGCTGGCCTGGCAATTGCAATTAAATCAGTTCTAAACGAGCAATTGTTGTTGTTACTGCCATTGTTGTTGTTGTTATTGGTCTTTTCATTAACCATACTGGTTGCTAACTGAGCGAGCCAGGCGTGGCGCTTATATGGGTTGCGAATAGCATAAAAATTAATTGAAGCAATGCGAAGAGATCTTAAAGATTAGTTTCCATGGAGCGAGCGCAATGCACACACATGCCACGAGTGCTTTCCTTGGGGTTGAAGCAATGGTAGACGAAGTAGAGATACCCTCTAAGCTACATAGTTATTGTGGGGCAAGTCATGAAGAGCATAGAATAAGGCTAAGTATGCCCAATAAACGAAAATTAACTTATGCAAATTATTTATGAAAATTCACTTTGGAATAAAGTTCCTTTAAGATTTTATTCAAGAATAATATTATATAATTTTTGTATTTATATTTGTACAGTTTTCTATAATTCCTATTTTCAATTTTTCATATTTAAACAAGCTCAAAAAAAAATATTTGAATTTCAAAAGTTTATTCTCATTCATCTTTTCAGGAAAAAAACATATAAAGAAATTCTTTATAATGAGTCAGTTTTTTTACTCATTATTTTATTAGTAGTCAGCTATTTAGTCGTAAACTGAGGCAGCTGTATAATATCTTCAGACATCCTCAACCTATCAGCACCTGCCACAAATAACTGATCCAATTAAAAAACTTACACCCTGAAGTCGACTCAGACTCGGGGGAATGATTAAATTGAACTCTAGACCAAGACGCTGCACTAAAAAACTGCGACGTAATTATAATGCACGATGTCAAATGATTTTAACCTCTTAGCACGAATACCTAATGCAATTACTTAAAGGAGAGAGAGAGAGAGAGATGGGAGAGAATAGCGGCAGCTGCTGCTGCATTTGCATTTGCAATTTGCAGTTGACTTTTATAAGGCAATGGAACAAATGATACGAAACTGTGCAAAAGGGGAGCACAAAACAAAAAAAACAGCAACAACAACAACGACAAAAAAATTAATAATTTAGTGAGACGAAGAGCTCTCTGGGTGCCCCGAGATAATATTATAGTTCATTTAGTGCGATGACAGCGACTGATTAATGTTGGCACGTGGCCCGATTGACATATTGCAATAGTGCAAATTATGCCGCTAAATTGCAATTAATTATGCAATCTATTAAGAGAGCAGGGAATATATTAAACAGGCAAAACTTTTTATAGAAACTACTACTACTTTTTAGTGAATTATTGGCAATTTAATAGCATAAATATATGTGAATTTACTAGCATAAAAACGTGATTATATTTAATAAATATTTTACAAGTAAAGTAGACTTTACATAGGAAATTATATTCATAGTGCACACAACAAACAAACAATTTGGAGACTCTAACAAATTTTGTATGTAAAACACCTCGAAAATTTCTCCAAAAATACTTATCGAACAATTTATGGACACCCCCGTGGACATGGTTAATGCCACTCTGTCGACCCTCTCCCTGTCATAATTCATGCCAAGAAGCACAATAAATCAACAGCAGACATCACTTATGAAACTGAAAATGTTCTGGACAACAAAAATATATATGTATAGTATGTGTTTTATATATATTTTGAAAATCTTTTAATGCTGAATTCCAAATAGGAATTTCCAATGTTCTGCAGTTTAAATGTTTTCGAAGGGAAAAACTAAAAGTTTTCGGTCATTAAAATTGCTTGAGATGCCAAAACATTGTTTAGACATCTCCGGGGGGACTCATCTCTCCCCAGCCTCCCAGAAACATATTGCCCTGTATATGTCACTATAAATAACAACAACAAGCTAAATTAATAACCATAAAGAGAGCAGCAACAACAAAAACAGCAACAACTTGGCAACCCTTTAAGAGCTGCAGCTGAGTGAAAAAACATTCATAAATTTTGGAAATCACACGCGTCGGTTGAGGAAAATCCGCCATACGAATGGAATTACAGACAGACGGGCAGACTGACAGCCCGACAATGGCACACAGTCGCCTAGTGCAGCTATAATTATGGTGACAAGCTGGCGGTGCCATAATAAAAATAAATTTACCGTCTTGCGGCGAAAATGTAAGACAGCAAATTGTTTTTCGCCGCACAATTTGAGGAGTTTTTTTCTACAATTCGGCACGAGTCTAGACTGCTGTCTCGCTCGCTCTCTCCCTCTCTACCTCCTCCTCTCTCTCTGTATTGCGGGACGCCATTTAATTACATTCCGCAGCTCATAAATCACGATATATCTCTTTCTTCCACTGCATTGCTGCATTTTGCAATTACAATCGGCTTTGATATATCTCGATATGGACAAAGATTGTCATCGATCGAATAAAATGGCAATTAAAATTCATTGATTTATACGACATACCCCTTTTGGTATAATTACCCAAGAGAGGAAGGGAAGCTAAATGTTAGAGGATGATCAACACTAAATTAAAAAGAAAAGAAAGCAGACGTGATAACTTTGGGTCAGAGATGAGAACTCAGCGAACCTTTCAGCCTTGTTTCATCTTGGAGATAATCCTAAACGATTAAAACACTGTTGAGATCTTAAAGCTTTCCAACACGTCTTAATGAATGCCATGCGAAAGTTAACAATTACATTGCTATCGCGTTTCCCCATCGCTTTCAAACAATTGTCATTAACCAGCTAAATGAATGAATTGAAGGCGCTGCGAATACACTCATTCATATGTACATAAATGCTGGTATTGATTTCACATAATGGGAAAATCTCAAGGGCTCCATTACCGAGAGCCGCTGAAATTACATACTTGAAAAGGCTTTATTATTGATGAAAGGTTTAGCTGTGCGTTGTGGAGGCCCCCGTCGAGTTGGTTACGTGGCCTGAGATCAGTCGATAATAAAGTGCTATAATTGGATGAGTACCCCAAATTATTTGGTTTGAAGATGCACTGCAATACCTTGACACGATGTACAAGAGACAGACAACAAGCAAGTGATTGTTTATCTCAAGATTCTCAGCATTTGACTGGAAAGTTGCGATGTTGTCATATGGCAAAACCTTTTTAGGAGCTTATATAGACATCAACTTTTGCTAACTCGTTGTGCAATGTGGCAATAAGTCATACCGAGTACCTGTATTCATTAAGACCAGCACCTTGTTTGCCACTTAGCCTCAAGGTTAGTTTCATCTTATAATGCACTGACGACCGAAAATGTTTAAGTCATTTTGGCTTTAGCAAAATCTTAACGTGTTTCAGTACTTTGCATATATTTCATATTTAATTTAAACATTTTTTTTCATTTATTTAATCTTTACACATCATCTGTGAATGCTTTTATGATGAACAGCCAAACAGCACTCATGCAAAACAGCGCTAAGAATATGAGAAAAACCAAATAGAATGGATATGCTATACAGGTGTCGTAAAAAACTGTGCAAAGTGCTTGACAAGCAAACATAAGTTGCAAATATTCCGCCTTGAAAACATAAACATTTTAAGAAATAAGTGAGAAATGTGCACAAGGAAGCACGATGCGATTATTTTGAAAGATTAAAAATACGGTTTGTATTATATAAGTAAATGTTTAGTCAGAATTGAAGATTAATAATGAAAAAACGAAAACAAAGACTATATTTAGTATGCCAAAAGTTCTATAACCTTGAAGGTGCTAATCTCTTCTAATCTCTCTAATTGTTTTAATACTTATTATCAAAAATGTTACAGAATTCATTCAATATCTATAATATCTTTAATATCTGTCTCCTAATGTGGGTTGCATACTTCTGACCAAAAATAATATACTCTCATCAAAGGCATAAAAAACTTTAATAGTCTCAATGTTCAACTACAATCCTTAGCTTTTCTATAAGTTAAACCTTTAACAAATTACACTGTCCATACAAATCATTAAATACAAATAATAAAACATAAAGAAAGGATGTACTTGCCTGTCCGCCCAAAAATAATTGCAAGCAAACGTCCAATTAGAAATTATGGCATATTGCATGATATTACCCAAGACACAAACCTAAAAAAAAAAACGGTGCCACACACTAAATCAAAAAGTGAAGCCCTCCGCTGGCTTGCAGGCTAAATTGGCCCCAATTGTGGCATTAAAAAATCTGTGCGCTTTACAACTTGCCAACTTACAGCTTGCTCAGCACTCGGTTGCTCTTGGGTGTAGCTACCAGGAAACAGATAAATTGCAGGCAGCACAACATCGTCGATTGAGTCATAAAGTTATGACTAGCTCTGACTCCAGATCGAGCTCCAGCTCTGGATATCGTACTGGCGCTGACTATAGCTTCGGGACGCAGAAGCTGTTGCTGGTCTGGCTCCAAATGGGAGCAATAATGGTTGCCAGTTGTTGTCAGTTGCCTTTCCATATACATATTTTGCGATTCGGCCATCACGAATTCTGCTACAAGGCAACGCTAGAAGTCATCTGCCACCCGCTGCCCGCTGCCCCAACCCACGCAACGAAAAACCAGTGGCAATTTAATTTGCGCAGCGAATGGATCGTAATTATTTCAGTGCTTATGGGGCTTACGGTTCCCCCCCTCCCCTTCCAACCCTTGCCGATACGAACGTTTCCTCTAATTAGGCTTGGACTGTGGGATAGCGAGACGGCGATTTGATGACTATTTAAGCTGGGTGCGGTTGCCTCTCTCTCTCTCGCTCTTTCTCTACTCTTTCCTTCTTCTCTTCTCCCTGTTCCATTTGGCTGATTTCAAGCTTGCTGATTTTGTGCCTCTAATGACGCAAAAGTTCAGAGTTAATCAATTGTAAGACAATTAACCGCAACATTTTGAACTCTGCGACAACCAGAGGCCGCCACAATTAGCGAAGCAATTGCAGCAGACAAACCAAAGCAAGATGCAGCTGTCATGGCCTGGCGAGGGCGCAATCGTACTGGAAATGGAGCTGAAATTGAGATCGAGGGAACGAGGGGAAAGGAGTCGGACAACTGCAGCATCTGCGGCGCGTGTTGCCAATTTATCTTGAGCGAGTGCCTCGCCAAGTTTGCAGATTTGTGTGCCACAGCTCCAACTCCAGCTGCTCTGACTCATTGCCTTACGGTGCCTAATCCTGTTTTTGTGTCAGCTTGACTTATCGCCACTGCGCTGCCTTCTACTGGGCGAGGTATTCCCATTTGAAAAGCAACTTATGCTCGTAATGTACTGCGACTGTAAATCGGGGCTCAGAAGTTAAGTACGTTGTAAAAGTTGTAAGTGCCGCCGACTGTTTTTTTTTTTTGTTTTTGTTTTGACAACTTTCAAGAACTGAACGACTGTACAACAGGTAGGTCAGCTAACTGTTCTGTTGGTTTACTTTAATTCTATTTATGTTTTCAAAGCAAAAGAAATGAAGAAAACTTGGCAAAATAAATATTGTTTCACTCTATGATTCAAAAAGAACCTTAAAACTTTCCTATTTCTTTTTGATGAGAGAACAATCTTGTAGAATTTCATATTATGCATCTTATAACTTTAATTATGAACATTTTAAATGGATTTACTTATTTCATTTTGATTTAAC
Source organism: Zaprionus indianus (assembly GCA_018904595.1). Classification (NCBI taxonomy): domain Eukaryota; kingdom Metazoa; phylum Arthropoda; class Insecta; order Diptera; family Drosophilidae; genus Zaprionus; species Zaprionus indianus. Next base: position 488,427 of record JAEIHA010000860.1, on the reverse strand, counting down.
AAATTCCAATCAATACTCGTATATCAGATTTGATAGAAAGAGGATTAAATTCTTATAAAAGCTTTGATCATTTTTAAATTTCAAGACTCTTGTTTATTCTGACAACACAATAAAGTAAGCCCGATTTATTTTTAAGTTATCTGAGTAAACTAGAATGACAGTATTGTGGCAGAGATTAAACACCTTGTCAAACAAGAGTTTAATTTTGAAAAGAGCTCCACAAAAGTCTAGTTAGATCATAGAATATCACCTTCATATTTCACACATTAATTTGCCGAGCTTTGCATATAATTTTGGAGTTGAATGTTTGACTATATCGTGTGTGATATGTAATTTTCAGTAGCTGCCCGTCTAATTTGTAATGTGCAAGGCATACAGATTTCGCCATAACTCAGGCACACTCTCGCACCAACACACACACACACACACGTCACACCTCGCTTTGTTTGCATGGCCAGGGCAAGTTCTGCTTTGTTTATAACTGGTTCAAAGTTGGCACGTCTTTGGCATATATAATAAAAAAATAACACAGAAAAAGGCCCAATACACACACACAACTTGTTTAACTGTCTTTTCAGCTGTCTGCTGAGCCGTACTGCCTGTGCCCGGGTACCTGTACCTGCCCCAGACTCGTCGCATTGTGTCCCGATGTGTCCTGTGCAAGCTGCGCTTGACAGCCAGTTGGAAAGAGTTGTGGAGAGCGCCAACAGCTGCCAGTTGCTTTGCTATCCTGTTGGCATCCCCCTACCTTTCCTTCTCACTCTTTTCTTTCTTTAAACAGTGCCTGCAGTTCGCTTACTTTGCATGCGAAGTCTTCCAGCTAAAGTTGGCTTATTTCTTCGTTTATTCCTTGCACCCATCTCTACCTTTCTTCTTTTAGCTTCTATTATGACTTCACATAGCTGGAAAATGCTAATGTTGGCCGGTCAGATTTCATGACTGCTTTTAAAATGCTCCACGTGCATTTCCTACTCGTATGCTAATTTAACACATGGCAAACGTTTCTTGAATTTCAACCAACTAACAATTTTGGGCCCAAGCCAAATGGCGCTGCCTTCGCCGGGTTATTAAAGAGATATTGCCATATTCTGGGCCCCCCACCCTTTTTTACTATACTTTTTGGGTCAACGGGGTTTGGTTGCCAAATTGGAGTAATGAAAATACGGTAATTTATGTGTCAAGTGAGCTCACAATATCACAAGATCAGAAAAATCACAAAATCAGATACAGGCAAAGCAACACCCAAGCCGTAGTTTATTTTCAGCCATTTTTTTGGCTATTTTGCATTTTAACTTGGGCGAGCTCGTGCCATGTTGCACATGCACCCACAGGCGACGCGGCTTTGTTGTTGTGAAAGCCGCAGCAAGAACTCAACAACAACGGAGTCAAATAAAATGCAGCTTGAAATGCATTTATTAATGGTTCGTAATGATTGCAGGTGGTCCGAAAAATGCAAGAAATAATGCAGCGAAAACAAGAGCAAAATATGAAAAATATAAATAAAAGTGGGCGCTAGCGTAACGCCCACCGGTTGAGCAAGTCTCTCTCCCCCTCTCCCTCTCTCTCTCACTCTCTGCCTTTAACTTGCTGAAATTTATTTGGTTCCGAATTTTCGGGGCGTTGCGATGTTGCAACGCAACTCGTATCGGATGAAGATAAACGTTTAATTAGAGCACTAAATGCATTTTAATAGTCGTAAGTAAAAGAAAAAAACCACAAACAAAACACTTTTATTGTTTTTTTGAACATATTAATTTATCATTGTGCGGCGGACTGATGCGATTTGATTGTTTGTTTTCAACAACAAAACAAAAGACTCAGGCGACAAACTTGTTTCTTTGTTTCGAATCAAACTTTGTTGATTTCTCGACTTGAACTATGAAATTTTCATGAAAGAAAACTTATTGTGTATACACCTTGATTACATTGAAATCGCTTCGGTTTGTCTAGCCCAAATTTCGCCATAAATAATGACAAGTTTTTCCTTTCTTTGCAGACTCTTAAAACTGTTTATTCTTTGTTTCTCAAAGTAAATTTGTAAAATTATCTTCAATTTAACTTGTATCTTCACATCATCTTTCCATCGCATGTGCTTACCCTTAATTCGTTCGACTCTGATCTTTTCAAGCAATTTAGCTTGAAGCTATTTATAAAGTATATTTATTGGTTCGTCATTCGATAGTTTTTGTTGTTGTTGTTGTTATTGTTATGTTAAATGCATAAAACGGGCGATCGTTTGATATTTTCTCGGTTGCCAAATGAAGTTGCCAAAGTTGTCGAACAACAACAACAGCTAACCGAATCGAACAAATAAGCCCCTCTTTAGATTTGAAGAGCCAGCCGTTTCTAGTAGTAGTAGTTTCTTCTGTTTCGTTTTTTATTGTTATTATAATCGGCTAGCGGGCTAGCTGGCTGGCTGACTGGCTTGCCCGAACGTCACGTAATCATCGTGTACCTGGTTACACCTGTTTCTTGCTGTTCGCGTCGGCGTCGGTGTAACGGCGTGTAATGATATGCCACCATCGCAAAGTTAGATGTTTCCCTAGCCGAAAGTTCATCAAACGCAGAGGCATGCACACAGCACAACTACTTATAATTTGCCAAGACTTTGATGCCTGCCTGCCTCATGCCAGCCTGCCTGACCGTCTCTGATAAAGCGGCAATACTTGCTAAGCCAAGCTAATGCCAACTGATTTGTTTTGGTTTTCCCTGTGCCGGCAGACAGTGTGTAATCCTGAAATATCAGCAATTAAAAAACCCGCACTTCGGTGAAAGTTTTTCGCACATGGATCTTTTGCTTAGGAAATTTCGTAATCAAGTGCAGACGCAATAAAAAAGTGTTCAATATTCGCACGATTTGCCGAGGAAGGTAAACACACTGATATTATACAGATATATATATAAATTTGTATACTTTGTGTATGGGGCTAATTTAAATGCGTTACGCCTGAGAAACGTTCGATGACAACGACAAATTGCCCGATCGATTCGTGCGTTTGTTGACTCTTCGCCTTCGCCGTCTTGGCCTCTTCATTTGCATACGTGAGCCAGTTTATTGCGTTTACCCCGAAGCGAAGATGACGCTTAAAAACCACGCACAAACTGACCAACTTACGGACAGTTGGAGGCAACAACAAGCCTCGTTTTTTTGTTTCCCCTCTCATGAAAGTGAAATCGAGCTGAAAGAAAGCGAAACTGCTTCAATAAGTTGTAGGAGTTTCAAATGACTTGACTCAATTTGTATTCGATTACCCCTCGAGATAACATTCTAATTATGCACCAGATAATAATGTTGATGAGATGCTGTAGTTGTTATTGTTGCTATTTATAGCCAGAGCAATACTTAAGCCTGTCAACGCAGGCGAATCTTGTGCGATCGTGTGGGCTAATGCGATAATACTAAATTAAGTTGTTGTTTAACTTTATAAGCTCTCACTTAACATGCTCTATTGGGGATTGGAGTACAGTGAATTTGGGCACAGTTATTTTTATTTACATTTGGGAAAATCCAACACCTACATAGGAAATCCATTTAGCGCCAGTTAGTATAACTCTGTGAATTGTTCAGCTTGTGGGTGCATTTTGAATGAGCAACAAATTTATTTATGGCTTAAAAGAATTTACGATTTTGAAGTCTTCATAAATTTGATTTATTTCATTCGGGAAGTGAAAGTTTAAAATTGGTTCAATCGGACATTAGCAAGTTTTCGACAAAATATATATCAGAAACGTTTGCTATATTTATGGCATACTATGCTAATAGAATATTATAATTAATACTTTAAAAGATGTGCGATAAGATTTGCATAGAAATGAGTTCTTCTTTTCTTCTTCTCTTCTGTTCTTCCCGTTCACTCTCTAGAGATGTGCCACAAGCAATGCGAATGACACTATCCATTTACAATTGTTCGCTATCCCATGGGTAATGAATATCTTATGGGAAGTTAATTAAATCTCGCCGTTCCTGGCTATAATATTGCATTACTCTTTTCATTCCTATATGCATGATGCGATGTTTGTTGTCTGGGAAACGAGTTTCCATCATGGCAAGAAACCAAAAAAGTGTTGTACACATGCACTGGACAACGGCCAGAAACAACAGCAACATCATCAGCAACAACTTCGCATACAACTGCAACAGCAACAACTGCAACAACAACAACAACACGAATGTCATAATTATTTAAAGTCATTAAACTTCGAGAAGCAAAATCTCGACCACATATCAAAAAGCTGAGCAGGCAAAAAGAAGCGAGCAAGAGAGAGAGAGAGAGAGGAGGGGAGGGAGACGGATATACTGTGCTGCGATAAGGAAATTATGTATTAAACACATCAAAGATCGGACGGGCGACATGATCGGGTGCACAAGCAAAAAAAAACAACAAAAAGTCAATCGAACGACGGAAAAAATTACCATTTAATGTTGGTAAAAAGTTAACAAGTTGCCGGTGCCAGCTTAAAAACCGCCACACCAGCCGTTTTTGGCGGCTTTTTAACTGAATTAAATATTGCGCAATCTGCTCGAACTGCGAAACTGAAAACTCGCCCATGTTCATTGGCCATATAAATGGTAACAACGAGATCGCAAGACGAAGACAGCCAGAGCAGGCAGGCATGGGATGAGGGTTGTTGTTGCTGTTGCTGCTGTTTGTGTTGGTGACGCTGCTTGGCAATTGAAGTCCACAAATGGTTTAAATGCGCTCATGACCGCAAGTAATAAAATAATTAAAAAAAGAAAATTGCTGCATAATTCACACTTGCAGTCAGGTTTCATGCTCGACTGGAAAGCGGTGGACACGCATGGCTGATGTCTCCGCAATTAGCCACCTATTTGTTTCAAGGGTGAAAGAGACAGAGAGGGATACAGAAAGAGAGAGAGAGAGAGAGACGACATTCTAGCGACTTTCTCGATAATCATGCTAAGCTCAATCGGAAGTCAGCCATTTATGGAATGCAATCATCAGAATACTTAGATCTCAATCAAATTAACTTTCAAATCATTTGCGGTTCATTCATAACTATGGTAATGACAATCGTATTATTAGTAGAAAAGTAGAAAAATCGTTGCTACTATCGATAACATCGACAAATGCTAGGCGATCCAACAGCACTTTTAGAATATGTCAAAGCTTGCTTATTATCGAATGTATTACAGTACTATCGAGGGGTAACGACATAAATCCGCCGCCATAATTCCGCCGCGCCAAAACGTCATAATATCGCGCGATCTAATGACGCTTAAGGACGCCATATGTTCGCCAAGATAAAAACGACACTATTTCGCCGCCGGCGAACTTATGTCGCTTTTAAGCGCCATAAAATCGCGCGAACTTATGGCGTCTTAAAATTACTCGTGGCGATCTTATGACGCTTGAGGACGCCATAAGTTCGCCAAGATAAAAACGACACTATTTCGCTTGGCGAACTTACGGCGTCTTTAAGCGTCATAAGATCGCTCAAAGTAATTTTTAAACCTCATAAGTTCGCGCGATCTTATGACGCTTAGAAACGACATAAGCTCGCTGAAAAAAAAAACGCCATAATTTCGCGGACAAAATGTACTGGGCGAAATTATGGCGGCGGAATTATGACGCTATGCCACTATCGAATGGGTATATATTTAAACATTATTATATTATATATTATACATACCTACAAGTATATTCAATTTATTTTTTCTGTTATATTTATCATAAAACTATCATACTATCGACAATCTTACTGTTTCAGCATACATCCATTGTATATATTTTTTATTTTTAATCCCTTCATGTTTCTAAAGAATTATAGTTCTTCTACATTTTGCGAATCTGTTCGGTCTCATGTAGCTCTTCCAGGTTGACGGCTTCTAAATTGCTCTCATTACATGCCAATCACACTGGATTCACAGACTGTTCGGGTCTTTGGCCAAGAGACCGCGCTGTGGTCACCCACCCGAAAAACAATTGTTGCCGACTAACAAATTGTAATTGTAGTTCATGTTCATGCAACAGTAACAACAAAAGCAGCAACAACAACAACGACAGCAGCCGTCAGCTGTAGTAGCAACACCCAACACTCGTCGTTGTCAATTTGAGGATTGGTCAACGTGGCGTATACACAATTTGCGCCAACGTTCCGACAATGGCAAATTGTCCAAATGTTCAACTGTCCAACGGTCCAAACCGCCCCGTCCAGCAACGGCAACACTGAGATTAGTAAACAATTATGGTTTTGAAATTGCTACAAGTTAATTCCACATGTAATTGCCTAGCTCGAATTGGTCGCTCGACCCGCCCGACTCTCGCTCTAATTTTATGCACTTTTTTAAGGGCGTTTACCGCTCGAGCAATTTTCAATTCGTTTCGAGTCAAGCCTGAATTGAAATTGACTCATATTGAATTCGAATTTGCATTGCGAATCGTGTTGACAACGTGTCTATCGAGACTATCGATTTAATTGCTGTATTTATCGTTTACTCACTTGTCAATGTAATCGATCGTTTCGATTTCCTTTTGGATTTTCTCCTCGCCAGGGCTGTCCTCACAATTGCCGGCATCTGTAAGTGGAAAAAAAGAGAGACGAATTAGAAATGCGTGCTTGATTCACTGGAAGGCTATTCATTACACTCACGGAGTGTTTACGTATTGAGTGCATTAATTAGCATATAGCAGTACTTAATTTACGACAATTATCTTGGTTTCTTGCCAGACACAACACGATAAAAGTTGAATAGTTACACAAATGCACTCGCTTTTGCACTGACATAAATTAGCTACGATGTTGCTTATAAATCATAATTAGTAGAGCAACTGGGCAAACATACTCGAACACACACACACACACCCATATGGGTGTACTCATTGGAATTGCAAATGAAATGCAAATATAAACATATAGTATATACCGTTTATCGCAAACTTACGCACAAAATTCTGCACAGGCCACAATAATGTTTAACCTTATACGTATATCGGGTATATAAATCGTTGAGCATGTCATGATTTATGACAATCACAGCAGTCAATGGTGCTGCCAACGCAACGTATGTCTATTATGTTTGAGTATCCATTCAAATGGAACACTCAATATGCCGACAAATGTCAATCAGGCCAGGCAAGAAATAAAGAAAAAGGGACTGAGTACATGTGTGTAGATCGAATCGACTGAGATTTTTCGAAAGGGAAAAACTTGAATCAATGTAAACTTGGCATAGCAGTAGCAAGCAAGCAAGCTTTGTCCACGCCCACCTGCAACTGTTTTGTGAATTATAAACAAATTAAGAACTGTTACTAATGATAGCCCACATGCATTGGCAAAGCTCTTAGGAGCGCTTAGAACTGGCACTGGCAACAAAGTATTACGTACGGTACATAATCCCTGATATCTTTGGCTTTGGATTATAGGTAGAATGCCGGCAAAACACTTCAAGTTCAATTGAAATGCGGCTGTCTGGGCAAAGATCAAATGAGCAGACCAACCGCATTGCCAGACAATGGGCTCCACAACGGGGCTGGGCTGTTATACAAATGTGTGTGTGTATTTGGTATAGTTTCAGACGGGTTTCGTTGTAGCGTATGACTGTTAAGTGACTGTCAGGCCTCGATGTGTCTCGGTCGTGTCTCTCGGCTCAGCTCGGCTCACTTTGCGATTTCATGCATGCAAATTAGTTTCTGAACCTGTTGCAATTTGTTGCTGCTGCTGCTGCTGCCAGTGTTAACGGCGCCGCCGCAATGGGCTGGATTGATTCAGTAGTCGTTCTCAGGTACGTGCAGCATGCTAGGCGCGAAAATCACCAACATTGAATTGAGTTCAGGTAGTAGAACCCATGGAAAATAGTGCACCAATTATGGTTCGCCTTCCCCATAGGCCAGAGGTCTCGTCGCGAGGTGCGCAAAACTCACTCGTGCATATCCTCGAGACATGCGTGAGAATATCCACATAGAATTTCTCACGGATACGCTAGAGAGAGACAGAGTGCGAGAGAGAGAGAGGGCTAGGCCAAATGGGAGACGGGAGCGGGCAACCCACCCAACTATGGCAGTATGTTGTGTTCTTGTTGCAACAAATTTATGCGCCGCCAGCAGCAGTTGCAGCTGAGCAAAGGGAGGCTCGTCGAGCTGATTTTGAACTTGTACCGTGCAATGTTTAGACACAACAACAACAAGCAGCACACACATACACACGTGCACACAAGTACATATAACATGCTTAAATTACACATTACACTGTGCTGCAGTTAGTCTAGGTCTACCAGGTCTACCTGGCTGCGTCGTGTGGAATATATAATACGAAAACTTTGCATGTTCCGTCGTCACAATTCGAGGCTGTTGCACTTGCCTCACCTTGCGCCCCGAACTAAGCCCACAATTTAAGTTTTTCATTTTAATATTTAGTTTTCCCATCTGCTGCTCTTAAAACTTGGCTAGGGAATTGCTTTAATGGCTTTGCAAGTGCTAGAGAGATAACATTTCTAAAGTTATCTTTGAAGTAAAGTGGTTCTCTATATTTAATAATATCTTTACCATAAATAAATTTAACTGCGATTGTTACTCAAGAGTTAGTTTAATTTCATGGAATAAAGGCTTTAAAAGTGTCATAAGATCTTGATCATAATTTGCGATGATCATTTTAAGTTTAAGAACCGTCTCAAAGTTTATAATTCGCGTTGTTAAATGTATTGTGTAGTCGGTAAAATACAATATTTGATAACCCATGAATGTTAATATATTACCGGTAAGTGCTACGCACTTTATTTTTCAGTATACTCATAATTTAAAGATCTTTTGTTTATGTTCACTTGGGATCATAAAGCCCAAAAGGTCATCAAATTGTTCCATAATTCTTTGGGTATTTTTTTAAGGAATTCAGTGCAAAATATGTTTAAACCACAAACTGTACATTAATCATAGCGCTGGCAAAGGCCTTGAAAGAAAGTCAGCTATGATGATATTTCATCCGCAAGACAAAGCAACAGCAGCCAACACTCGAACGGAAGCGGAAATATGTAACATCTTGGCCAAGTTGAGGGCAATTTGCGGTTTTAATGGTGCCCAAATGTATCGCAGAGTCTCTGACGGGCGGAAAATAAACGGTTTTATGATGCTGTAATTGCGAGGACCAGATACACCATATGGAGAAAAGAAAGAATGGCACAAAAGTAGAAACAAGCAGAGGATCTTCAACTTAAGGGAAAATTAAATATGCCAAGTATTTCGAGAAAGAATTTCAGTTAAGTAATATAAGAGAAATGGAGAAGAACTAAGGAACTTGGGTTGTTGGGAAAGAGGAAATTTGATATAGTGTGAGATAGAAAGAAAAAGAATCTGATGGGGTGGGCTAGAGAGGCTTTGAGCAAGAGCAGAGTGAGCTATAGATTTTTTTATAGTAAAGCAAGTGAGCTTGGGTGTAAATAAACTTGAAAACAGATGAAAAGAAAGAGTAAAGATAAATATAAAACGAAGTTAATACAGAGCGAGATAGATACAGAAAGTGGGTTCAATTTACAATTACAATGAGAGATAATGAATGGAAAAAAGACTAAGTAATCAGCGTGGGAATCGATTTCAACAAAGTAATATTTAAGTTTGCTTATTTGCCATTGACAAAGAAGAGATCGAAAAAGAGGGACAGGGCTAGAGAGACAGAGAGTGAGGGAGCGGGCAAACACAATTATCATAAATCTTATTTAACAAATTAAACTGTACACAATGTACAAGAAAACTGATAATGGCGGCGGGGAGAGATTGTCGCGTCTTATAAATAAATATCAAATTGAAACACAAATGTGGCGTGTAAATAAAAATCACAAAAAAAAATAAGCGAAAGCAACAACAAAAACTACAGAAATAACAATGGACACATGTGACAACAGTGGTGTTCAAATATTATACCACTTTAGGCAACTGTGCGGAGCTGTGGGTCTGTTGTGCCCCTCCAGCGACCCACTCGGGCGCCCAGACAGACATAGCGACAGACCGACAGACCTAGAGACAGACAGACATTGTCGCGCCAATTTTACTCGAGTGTCAAGTTACCCCAGACGACGACGACGACGGCGGCAGTCGACAGCTTTCAATGTACACATAACAACAACAACAACAGCAACGGGACTGGCATCGAAATAAAATAATATACTCTACAATTGTTGCAACAATTACAAAGTACAGTGGTACGCCGCGCCGTTCGGCAATTACAACAATGGCATCTAAAAAAGCGACAAGTGACATAATTTTTTTTGGCTTTTTTTTTCTTTTCAGGCTAAGGCGATTTATAAAGACCGCAGACACCTTCCCCGGTTCGCCGCTCAAGCGATCTCCCAGGCAGCCCGGGCACCCCCAGAGCATGTGGCATGTCTGGCTGCCGTTTGGCAAGTACTCAAATGCACTCGTACATAAATGCATGAGTATTCAGTTTTCTTTTTTCAATTAGCGCGAGAGAATTGTGTAATTTAGTGAAAGAGACGCGCGACTTATGGCAGATAAAAGATACAGAAAGTAAAGCCCCCCGTCTCATTCAGAGATTAACTCGCGTGATATATGATACAAAGTGCGAGTCGACAAGAAAAGAGTGTGATGTGTGAATGCATTGGCTGCTAAGCCCAAAGAAGGTCAGTGAATAAAGTAAATACGAAACCTGAGTGAGCATATAACATAGATAAAATATTTTTCGGTTTTTAAAAAAACAATAAATTGCGCAGCATTATTCAACTAATTGCACAGTGTTATTATTAAATTATCTTTGAGGTAAAGAAAATATAATTGAATATCTGCAGAACTATTTTTCATTTTTAAGATAATTTACAGTTGTCTAATTCAAATTTTTACTGACATTATTTGAATTTCAGCATTGTAAAACTTTCCCATAATATTTCATCTTTTTTTAAAATACCAAAATATATTTTATTTCGATATTTGCATTTCCCATTTTATTTAACAATTCGAATCGAACTTCAAATATTTTAACATAACTCATCACGCTATAAGAAACTCAATTCTTATGGAAATATATTTTATATAATTATATGATTTAATTATGGTTTTCAAATGGATAAAGGGCTGACTTTTCAAGCTGTGTGTGCATAATTAATAAACTGCATAGAGCTCACCATAATTTAATTTACAACCAGTTTCAGTCAGTGAGGTCAAGTCAAATGGCTCGAACCATTTTTAGCCATATTCACTCCGCAAACTGAACGGATTAAGTGCAGGCCGCAGCAGCACGCTTTGACCATTTATCACAGACATAATGAGAGGCTTTTGTGGCAGTCAAATTAAATACGAAACATGTTCGAAACCTAAATAAGTAACTCAACTAGCAGATATTGTGGAAAAAACTAAAATAAATTGAATAAAATATTGAAGAAGGAGAGAACAAACTACTTCTATAGTATATATCGCATATATTTCACAACTGCCTTTATTTACAGGGTATACAGCACTTTAGAGCCGCAACCAATTTATCGCACTGCAGCATCGCATAAAATGTCACACAGATTAAACGGAGCTTAGCGCGTGTCCATGTCGCAATTGCCGCCAGCTGTCGTGCCCCCGTCGCCAATGTATCTGTTTGGGATTAACAGCACTGTGACATGGCATGGAAATCGCTGAACCAATTGATATAGTCGCTGATATGTTTTAAATTGAGCCTGTGCGGGCGGACTTTGGCCCTGACACTCCATCAATCTGCAGCAAGTGCGTCATGTTAATCAATTTTATTAGCATTAGATACAAATCGGTGGCTGCTAATGCTGAGGCAGACGGGGGGTTCTTAAACAACAAAAAGCAATTTTGTTGTTTTCCGATTTCGGATTCTGTTCCGCCTTCAGCTGTCAGACAAAGTTGTACGCGAGTTGTGGCACTTTTTCAAGTACAATTCCGTACATCAAAAGTCAGCTTTCAAGTGCGCTCGAGTGCGGCAACTCATCAAAGCCTCCGACGAAATATTGTCTATACTATACGATAGACAGATAGATAGATAGAGGAGTACATTATGGAATTATGAATGAGTCGAGGCAAATCGTGAATGACAACGCTGATTTCTACGCTTTACGCTCTCTGCTATTTTAGGTTGATTTTTTCGTTTGTCTTCTAACGATTACGATTAAGTTTTATTTTTTTTTTCGTATTTGAAGGTCGCCCATAGGCCTGTAGACCATTATAGGCCTCGATTTGATGAGCACGGCTCAGGCAGGCAGAGGCAGACAGCAAACAAAAACGAAACGAAAAGTGGCGATTAATTCGATGGCACTTCCATTTGCAGGCATATAAACATCAAGGGGGTCTCGAGAGGGGTCTCTTCACGAGGAAGCGCTCAATAAAAGGAAATAGACATAAAAAACACAAAAAGTTATAATAAATTATGCACAAATTGAGTGGAAGCATAAATCTATGTTTGGGAATTTTTAATAGTTCTCAGAAAGTAGAAACAAAAACAAAGAGAAATACACCCGCAGTAATTACGCAACTGTAGAGAACGTTTTTTGTGTTGATAGAAAAAGCGAATTAAAATTTTGCAATTTTTCATTTTTAAATTAATGATCTTTATCTAAAAATATCTCAGATATTAATCAAAAATAAATATTTATCATTACTATAAAACATATTTTAAATGAATACTATAAATATCGCAAATTTTTCGATACTATAATAATGATATATAATATATGATAATATTTCTTTATTATATGAATGACAAATATTTGTAAATATCTCAGATATTTATTTAATGCACATCACAATATTTTAATATTATGTAGAGATAAAAATCTATGAATATCAAAATATTTATTCAATAAATATCTCAAATATAATAAATATCGAAATATTTCATTACAAATATCTCAGACATTATTTTAATAAACATCGTAATATTTATTTATTAATGACAAAAAATATATCTTAGATATTTGTGAAGTATTTTCAATAGAATGAACGTATTATATTACAGAACCATCGTTACCGTACACAAACAATATACAATCAGCCAAATTAGCCTCATTTAGCCATCGAACCCTGTTCAGCCCACACTTTTATTATGATTTGTATGGGGCATAAGTTCCCCACAGACATATACCACACCTCCACACGTGCTCTGTCTGTCTGTCCCTGTGACATGTACAAAAAATCAGTTGTATTCACCATCGGTTCAGGGATAACCCCCCAACAATTTGCAACAGACTCGTGTGCTCGTGTGCTATTGACAGCTGACATTACAACAAGTGTTTGTACTTGTAATTGCTTTGCTCGGCTTGAGTTTCAACCCCGGCCAAGTTGAGTGCCATCATGCCCGACATGTGCCATGTGCCAGACGATACTATATAGTATGGATGGATGGTATGTTTAGAGCAATATATATTCATATCTGTATGCACTTCCTTCCATCGGCTGCCGTGTGTGACCCTTTGCCAAATGCCGTTTTCATAAAGGAAATTTGATACACCCCTTCTGATGGTAGCGCACATGTGTGTCCAACCAACCCTTTCTGCATCCACCTTCTTCTGTTGGTGCCACGCACGCAACGCCTCTTTCGCATGTGACACACAGCGCACATAATCCCTTAGACAGACGAATTTTGCAATTTTGCCAAAAGTGAAAAAATAAAATAAAATAAGTGAAACAAAATTTGTCATATTCTATGACAGAAATTCGCTGCCTGCAGCTGTTGCCCCTTGCCACACGCATCAGTGCATCCAACGCGCGGTACCCAGTCGAACAGGTCCCCCCTTTCCCCACCCCGCTATCTCATGTCTTTATCCGCTCGCTGCCCCATTCAAATTTCATTCCGCATAAAAAAGCCAAAGGATGTCGAAGACGACGACGACGACGACGACGACGACGTTGAAAGCCTCGAGACAAACTGCAGCAAAGCGCTGATGCCATAATTTTACGATTTCTGTTTAAACCTAACTCGGTGCGACATTTGTGCCATTTTCTGGGTACGCTTCTTTGGGATTTTCTTCTCCCCCTCCAATACCCCTTTTGAAATGCGAATGGAAGGCATTATAAATTGCTGCGAGTGCAGCAAAGTGGCAACAGCAGCAGCAGAAAACGTGACCAGCCGAAAGCTATGGCTATGGGCATAGTGAAATTTGTACATGACAATAAAACAGCATAATCAATTTTATAGCACGCCTGCTATAAATGAGTGTTTGCAATTATTCAACGATTCGTTGTAATAAAGCGACGAAATGGCGATTTAATTATTGTCGATTTTCTTTATAATTGTCCAGCTACATTTCGAGTATAACTTTAACAGTATTTGTATTTATTCTTGCTCAGCATTGTCATCCGTGTAGATACTTTGAGTGTAAGGCCTATTCGAATTAAAACTTACACAACATCTTACATTTGTGTTGACTTGAAGTCAATGATATTTAAATTAAGTCTTTCGCACATTGAAATTGAACAATATTTCCTTTTTATCAACATAACTTCCTCATGTCATTTTTAATTTCTTCTGATTTCAAAAAACGATCGTTTAAAATTTGCCATTCGCCTCTTAATAATATTATACAGACATAAGATTAATGTTTAAATATTATTACCAAAATTTTCGTAATTTAGAAGTACTAAACCTTTTTTTCACAGTTTAAATTTCATCAAATTCAGACATTTGCGATAGTTGCTGTGCACGAATGAATGTCTATAATTCTTAATAACTAAATAATGACATCTTATTGTGTTATTTACGCACATTATAAATATTTTATTAAGAGAAGCTTTGATGGATCGGGTTAGAATTAGAAAGGCAGGCTGGAAAATAATTTAGATGTAATGCAATTAATATGTAATGTGAATAACTGACTAATGAATGCGATAAGAGATGCGCATAAAACTATCGTTTAGCTTAATTCTCAGTCAATTATGTTAGGTACTTAAACTCCGCTGCAAAGGCAATTGTTCTTTAATATTCAACTGCGATTCAAGTTACAATCTCTCTATTATCACAATTGAAAACTACATTGCAATTATGGCAATTCTTAACCCACTTTCGTGAGTCGAGGCAGAAATATTTCTACGCAATTCGCACAACATCAGCAGCAGCAGTTGAAAGCGCCGCCGCGATTAAAAGCAAATTTCACTGCGCTGCGCAGTGCAGCATTTCCACTAATTGCATCTAGGCTAATTTTGCCCATTCCCGGGCTGCATTTCCCGACGCAGCAGCGACAGGTCAGACAGAGAAAGAGAGAGAGAGAGAAAGAGAGAGACAGGGAGAGGGCGATATCAAAGTGGAACGTGCGAAGACGGCGCTTTTCATGCAGCAACTTAGACATACGTCGCGTACTTGCCGCAGGCAAATGTGAGAACGGGAACGGGAACAGCCCGTAGAATAGACAGACAGACAGACAGGCAAGGCGGACGATTGGCGAGGCGGGCCTGGCGCGTTGACAGCTCCATTGAACTTGAGTTCAAGTCGCTGCCAAGCCGACGCTGACGCTGACGCAGCCGTTGCAGTTCCAGCTCCAAACTGGGTCCGTGTGTAATTAAATCAACAGCATGTTAGGCGTGTTGCACGCCGCCAAAGTGCCGCAAGAGTTGCCCAAGCTTTTTTCGGGGGTTCCGGTGACCAAATCGACAACGAAAACGAAACGAAACAAACCTCAAAACATTTAAAGACAATTATGAACGCGCTGCTCCCCCTCTGCTCGCATCAAGACTTGGGTGACTTTGCTGACTTGGTCTTGGTGACTTGGTAATTGTCGCCTTAATTGCGCTTGGCCGGTTAATTGCATTTCAATTGTCATGCCAAGTGCAGTTTGTCGCTGCCGCTTGTCGTTGCACGTTGCACGGCCCATTGAAGGTTGCAACTGCAGCACCAACAACAACAAGAACAACAACACTAACAACAACATATCGACAGCAGCAACGACATCAAAAACGACATCTGACATCTGCTCGTGTCCCATGTGAGTGTGTCTTGCTGATGAGTCGTGTTCGAGTGCGCACTCGCATTGCAAAGTTATTCAAGAATCTGACAAAAAGAAATACTGCAAAAAACTGCATTACATAAGCGCATTAACAAGTTGACTGAGCAAGTGTGTGTGTGTGTGTAGCTATGCATATGTGTTGTTCAAATTTTCAATGACATCGCCCTGTTGTATGTATGATACTTCTAGTTGTTGCTGTTCATATTGATTTTATACGCCGTGAAAATATTTACTCAATCACGTCGCGAATTTTCAATCGAATTTCATTGTTCAATTAGCGCGAGCTTTGCAATTAGTTGCTGTCACTTCAATTAGTTGTTGAAATTAGAAACAGAATCGATTTTGATAGAAAGTCAACTAGATATGCGAATTCCTAAGTTTCAATGTAATCAATTAGTATTCCACACTAATAAACAATACTCAAGGTTAAAGTTATAAACCACTAATCTACGTATTCTCCATTCAAGTCTACATCTGTATTTATCACTTAACTTCTCATCTTATAACAAAATTCTACTTAAACTAAATTCTGAAAACTATTATAAATGCATTCTGTTCTTTCGTAGAATTGCAAACAACTTGAATTTCATTAAAGAAAAATAAACAATTAAATGATAATGTTCATCATTATCTCATTAAATTATTGCAATTTTAATTCGTTCACAGATTTCTTCACTGCAAACCGTTCTTGTTAGCGAGTGCCAACTGTACTTAATACTGCTTTCAATCTCACTCTCATCTCTACTCTCTATGCAATTTGCAAGTAATGAACAATCTGTGATCCATTTTAATGACTACTTATAGAACGTCTTCATACTGAAATCTCAATCCGAAGCATAATCGCCTTAACTGGGCAATCATCAACTCTCAATTATAACTCTGGCATCTATCTGTGTAACTGATTGACAGCCATGAACAGCATTCCACACAGTCAATCGCCGACAATCGCAGATTGCAGATTGCAGACAGACTTGTCAACCGAGAGAAGAGAACTTGTTTGTTTGTGTGTCTATTTTTTCTATATTTTAACTACTTCTATATTCGAACGGGGTCAGTTGGCAGTTGGTCAAATCGGTTTACAGGTCAAGACGATGGCAGAAGTGCAATAAAACTAAAGCAATTATATGGCAAATCATAGCGAAGTCGTCGCACATTGCAAAGTTAACGTGAGGATAGAAGTCGAAGAAGCCGGAGAAACTGTGCAATTCCAGGGAAAATCATTAACGTGTCTTAGGCATAAATAATTAAAAAATCAGCAGAGAAACCAACAACAACAACAACAACAGGGACAGACAACCGACAGGTACAACAACCTGGAATGACAAGTCTTCTACTGCTGCTGCCTGTCTCTGCTGTGTCTTCGGCTTCTGCATCTTTGGCATGCACATCCTGTACAGTTGAGCTTAGGAAAAGTGTAGCAACACAACATTTTCTCTCCCTCTCTCTGTCTCTTTCATTCACTGTGGCAATTAGATAAGGCTGACACGGCCATAAGGAAGCATGCCTGTCAATATGATGAGTGTGCATCCACATCTACAGCATCTGTGCAATGCTACGCATGCGTACGATAGACCGATGTGACTGGCCTGACTTTTCGTGTGACATCCATCGTGGTCGATCTCACTTTACAGTTTTGTTGCGGTCGCATGGCCTGAGAAAGCGCTGCTCTTCGACGTGGCCTCACACGGTCTCTTTTCCTCTGGATATCGCATTTCCGGTGCGGTTACTGTGGTAATCCCATGCAAGGGGAAAACTCAATGCGACGACGACATTAACAATAGAATATATACAATATATGTATATGCATATACTCAAAAAAAAAAATATTAAGGAATAAACGATCTTATTCCATTGTAGATCTCAGTCGATATGAGAAGCATTTTACAAAGGCTCTTCACGACGCAATGATGGTGTCAAAACTAATAGAAACCAGAGCGACACATGTTGTAATATTTTTCAAACCATGGTCAAAGATCAGATTGACCAACATTCCGTCGAATCTTCAAAAGTAGCAAGATTCTTCAGAGTGTTCTCTCGTTCAAGTCATTAGGATATGCTTCTTCTAACTCAGCATTTTTTTCGATTCTCGTAATTCGTCATCCCGAAAAGAAAGGGGCGAAAATTCGATACTGAAGTTTTCAAGTCACGCAGCTGCGTGAAAGAAGATCAAAGAAGGATTAAAACTCAGCTCTTGAACATGTAACCAGAATTATGTGCTTATAGAAAATGTTTTCTTTTCTCAAGCGTACACTTCTTTGAATTCAGTTGGGCTGGTTCTGTATGCTCAATTGGAACTTGAAGCATTTATTGGCATGTCAAGGCAAAGCAATATTTGTACCATATGGTGTAAAAATAAATAAAGTGTTTATCCAGTTAAAATGATTCAACGGTAGCTATATCGATGGCTGGTTTGTACTTTCAAGTCTGCACCTGTATTTTTAGGAAAAAGGGAATTTTGGGGTTAGGTCCGTATTCTTAACAATATATAATTTTCATATTTTAAAACACATCACGTTTGGGCCCCCGAACCCCTTGCCCCCGAACGCGCCTGCATATACTCGTACATCAGTCTGACTGATTTGTTGCCTTATTCTTAATATTTATATAGCACTTAGTACAGCTCAGCACGGCCGATTCTAATGCACCAAATAAATCAGCGTAAATATTTAGCATTCGTTTAACACTCGCTTCAACTCGAGACCCGTCTGAGACCCGTCAGAGACTTCCATTTGCCGTTCTGGGCTGACTCACAAACTTGTCTCGCACGCTCCCACATTTGATAAATATTTAAACATTTTCAATCTCAAGTCTCAGTCTCGGCCCACTCGCCTGGCCCGGCCTGGCTACCGAGTTACCTATCAAGCGCAGTGATTGTTTTTCGCATGCCAACAAAAGCAAAAGCGAATGTATCTTTGTATGTTTGTTTGTGTGTGTGACTGTTGTACTATGTATCTGCGAGGTGCGCTTAAGCAAACTGCTCGAAACTGCGTCAACATATGTATGTACATACTATGTCCGAAAACTGCTATAATAATAGCAAGACAGTTAACGAGCGCCATACTACAGATATTTATAGTGCACTTGGAAAGGGGAAAACTTTCGAAAAACATCTTAGACAGACATTATTTCTTTCCCATGGATAATTTCATTGACATTATGGCGATTGGGCTTTAGGAAACTTTAAAGATCCTGAACTAACAAATACGTACAGATTTAAAACACTTTTATGGCACACATTCAAATACAACGACATCTAATTGATTACATTTTGATTGAACAAAGTCATAAAATACCCAGTGCCCATTTTCATATGGAATACTTAGGATAACAAGTTTTCCCATTCCAATATAAACTCAATGAGCTTTTCTAATTATACATATGGAGTGTAAAAACACTGTTGAGCAATGCAAATTAAAACTTTTTATAAAACTGTGTGTATAAAAATGTTTTGACTTTTACTTTTAATTGTGCAGATAATACTTTATTGTTTAATTTATTTTTTAAATGTCTTTTCACAATGTCAACTTGGCTTTCTCCACTTAGTTTTTTAAAAAAGATTGTGATCCTGCCGTGGTTCTTCAGCGTTATACAACACTCCACTATCGATAGGATTATCGACAGTGTTATCGTTTACTAACCCAACTTAACTTACGATAGTGTAACTCAATAACATAAGACTTTTAAATTTTATAAAAATAACCTTTTTAATTTTTCCAGTTTTCCTTTATCAAAATTATAGTTCAATAGCCAACCACTTTAAAACATATAGTTTATAGTTTATATACTTTATAGTTAACACGATTTGCCAGTCTGTCAAGCTGTCTAGCTGACCAAGAAAATCGAGACTAGAATAGCCACTTTTATTTATGTGGGTGAAGTTTCAAGACATTTGACTGGCCCCTGCTTTATGTCACTTACTGTCCACAGGCGAACCAAAAGTAAGTTTGTTTTGTTCTTGGACAAACGGCACATAATTTGATATACAAACAGAATATATACAATGAATACTACATATATGGAGAACTGTGATCACATTTATGGTTTCATGTGGAGAAAAAGAATCGCAGCAGACTGTAAAAGTTTGAGAGAGAGAGAGAGACTTGAACTGGGCTTGGGTCGGATTCAGATTCGGATTTGATGCTTGAATTTGATTTGGTTTTTGTTCGTTTGTTGCGCAACTAATGAGTTCGGCTCTTCCCTCTTAAAGCACGAAGAACACACTCTCTTTGCTTGACTGCCTGCCTGCCTGCCGGCTGACTGCTTTGTTTATCCCATAAAATTTATGAGGTGTTTTGTTATGTGTTAAGATTTCTTACATAGCCCACAGACAGAGGTCGGAGTCCCCAAAGCGCGACTTGCGCGTGCCCATATACAAAAAAAAACAACTCTATAATACTGGAAGTCAAAGCAGAAAGAAATACATATGTATGTGTATATAGTATATATACGATTCCATTTGTGCACGAGTAAAATTCTAAAATGAAATGGTGGAGCTCATTAAGGCGAGTTTAGCAAATTATATGATCGATGTATTGCAAACGGATGTGTCTGCTAAATACTAAAACTCAGTCGATTCTCAAGAAATCACGTAAGCTCGACGAACCGTCAGTCTCGAACAGGATTGACAAGTTTTCAATTTCGCTTGACTTTACAAAACTTTAAGCGCCATAAAATAAAAACTCAATCTTTGACGCGAAAGTGTCAAATTTTTTTTTATGCCCTTCAGAAATAACTTTAACAAATATTGAAATTTTACGATGAGTCGCCACATCTCTGATGCCCCCGAAGAGCCGTGACCGTGTGGCAATCCCAAAAGGTTGCACCGAATGGATGTATATGACGAGCCCATGTTTTTTTTTGTTGGCTCGGGAGTGTCAGTCAAATACAAGACCATCTTATTGGATCAGTGTTGAACTAATGGATTTATATTTGAAAACGATGAACGATCAATTTTAGTGGGATTCCGTTTAAAGTTTTATAAATATTTAAACTTGTTAAGAAAATAGAAAGTAAAATATGTTTTATATGTTCAATGAACTTCAGAATGTAGTATTCCTATAAATATTCGCAACTACCCCATGCCGAAGAGTATAAAGCTTGAGCCGATGAAGATAAAGAATGATCACACCGAAAACTCAGTACGTGATTGGAAATCTCAATTCCACACAGAACATGCATAATATACGAGGGTCGTTTGATAAGTCCGTGACTTTTTGTATTTGCCGCGCACCTGCTCTAAATACAACACTGCTCCTGTCAGCAGTTATCGATTAACAGCTGACTGTAAAATTTTGAGAAAGCTGCGTTTTTTGGTTTGCGTTTTATAGGCATTGAAAGCAGACGATCTCGTGAATTTTAACGAAAATGGAAAAAAGTGAATTTCGTGTCAGCATGGCAAAATTTCATAAATTGGGCTACGAACTGCTACCCCATCCAGCATATTCTCCAGATTTAGCCCCTGTGACTATTTTTGTTTCCAAACATGAAGAAATGGCTCGGCGGTAAGAGATTCGGGTCATCACAGAAACAAACGACTATTTTGAGGGCCTTGAGAAAACCTATTATTTGGAAGGAATAAAAAAATTGGAAAAACGCTGGACTAAATGTATAGAGCTAAAAGGAGATTATGTTGAGAAATAAAACGCTTCTTTGACGAAAAAAATATATTTTATTCAAAAAGTCACGGACTTATCAAACGACCCTCGTATGTGCATATCACTTATGAGCAACGAACAACTACATGACTATGTCATGTCAGTTCTCGGCTCTCGATTCTTGCCCCAGGCTGCTTATCCATATCCATAACTCAGGCCACGGATTGATATGTATATCAGCCACACCTGAAGTCTGGCAAAATTTATCTGGACACACTTGTGGAAGTCGTGTAATATAATACAACATCAGGCAATTTGTATGCCAGAGGCGTTATATTATTATTATTTAATTTTTTATCTCCATTTTTCATTAACCAATCAACACACTCTCGACTAAAGCGCTGACGTCGCTGCCGTAGCAAATTGTAAAGCAATTATTCGAATCACACGTCGACGCGGGTGCGATAAATTTCATGAAAAATCGAATGGAATGGAATGTAATGCTTTGGCTCTGCATCGCTGCACCTGAACACGGAGGGGACAGGTGAGTTTGATGCCGTGACGTGATGCGAAATAGAAAGAGAGAGAGAGAAAGAGAGGGGAACATAAGCGGAGCTACGTGTAGCGACGTTGGCAAAATAGTTTTTCACTTAATAGCGAAATAACACTAAACAACCGAATGATGATGTCATTTGACATAATGAAGATGAATTTGATTTGTTTATTCGCCACAGCAAAAAACAAAACACAAAAAAAAAGGGAACTATAAATTGAAAGCAAATAAATAATGGAGATTTTATTTTCCAATTTATAAACACAATCGCTATAATGAGCATACAAAGGGTATGCCAAAACGGGCAGTAGAAGATGAAAGTAAATATAAAATAAAAATGGAAAGAAAGAGAAAATCCTGTTTATGAATTTTAACTGAAGTGTATCTTAGGATCAATTTGAATTTTCCCTCTCTTCAAACCTAAAAAAGTAGAGTTTAAATAATATTTTTAAATGATTTTGGTTTTTCATATTTTACAGAACATCTGCTAATCGCACACCATAGTCAGCAATATTTCGCTGCGTTTTATTATTCTTTCTTTGACTGCCCAAAAAAAAAAATGCAGCATTCGAGTACGTTGACCATTTTCTGTCTGGTTTCAGCTGAATTCGGTTTTTTGGCAAGACTCTGTGGCGCCGACTTTGTGGCTTTTCAATTAGTATTTTTGGCCAGGCAGTATAAACACAAAATCTGGCACACAATACTCTGTGTGTGAATATCGGTTATGAAGAAAAAAGGAGAAAAAATAATATAGACAAATAATCGCATAAAACAAATCGCTGACGTTGTCAGTTTCGCTGTGTCTTTCTCCATAAAAACTGCAAATCAAAATGGAGACTTGTTTGTAAAAAAACTTATTGCATTTTGCGCAATTTTCAGAAAATGTTTTTGTTTTTTTATTAGTCGAATTTGGCTTTGTGTTTTGTGTCTAATTTTGCCACCTGCATTTTGGCATATTTGGCAGCTCAGCAAGTCCGGCAAACTTGACCAATTGGCAGCTCCCCAAGTTGGTCCATTGATCGATTGGTTATGGCCAAAAATGGTCGCACGCGCAGCTCATTGGGCGCCAAAAGGGAGACGCATTTTTTTTTTTGGACAAAAATGATTTATTAACGTGCTCAGTTGTTTATGTCGACGCGTTGACTGTCTTTGGCCAGTGCAATTTGTTATTTAACAATTTGAAAACGATCCGTATAATGTCCCCAGACCAGACCGTTGCCAACAATTGTATAATGCGACATTCCAGCTGTTCACCAGTCAGGCGACTTTGATATAGTTATTAGTTATGGAGAGTTATGGCTGGAGTTATGTCCAAACGAAGTGGGGAAATTTTTGATAGGGCGACTTAATTACAATCCAATCAGTTTGGGTTTTGTGGCGTTATTTGACTTTGTTATGATAGTAAGATCACAAGAAAGCTAAAGGAAACTTCTAGTAAGTAAAAATTAATTATAATTTAAACATTTGTGCTTAGTTTTAAAAGGATATAAGATATACCAACATATTAAAGGAATATAATATTAAATAAAATAATTATTCTCTAGTAAATTCGCAATCACTTTAAGAAATAAATAAACCCAACGAAGTCTACTTGTATCGGTTATAAAATATAACCCAAATAACCTGTGGTATTTCGTCAATATCATCGAAAGTCACTGCAATTCAAAGATCCCTAGCTAATTATGAGGTATCTGGCAGTCGAGGAGGCCTTTGCTTTTTAGCTGTAAGCACATAATTGCAGCTTGAATCGAACTCAATAATTGAATAATTATGCAGAGCTTTTGTGGCCGGAAGTCTCTGTGTGGAAGTTGGCTAGAAATGTTCCCTACTTACAGAAAATATCAGTTCGCAGACCAAACCACAATAGACCACGCATTATCTACCCGCCCTCCCCGGGGCTATGGCCAGTGCTAACATTTGGCCATCATCATTATTTGACTTCAAAGCGAAATGCGGCAAGCTAGCCAAATTGGCCATTTTTCGGCCCACAGCTAAGAAAAAAAACGAAACAAAAAAACATTCATTTCCATTTCCAAGCCAACAGCACGTGCAGCTACAAAACACGAAGCGGGCAATAAAAAGAAACCCGACAAGAACGCCGACTACGAGTAGAACAACAATAACAATCATTAAATAATAGAAGCTGTACAGCAACAGCAACAACAACAAAAGTAACAAGTCGTAAATAAATGTTGAATTGAAATGAAAATGGAGAAAAAACACTTCGCCAACTATGCAAATCAAAAGTAACAATACTAACAATAATAACAGCAGCAACAACAACAACTACAATAGCCATAACAATGGCAACAAAATCGGCATTTGAATCTGAAACCCCGACTCCCCGTGCAGGTAAACAAACTCGCAGATAAAGTATCTGAATATGGAAACTATTTAAAGTGCCAGAATCGACTTCTGTTTTGCGGTATGAATTCGCGAACAGCAGTTGCATAAATAAATAAATTTATGGCACTATGATTGAATAGTCTATTGCTAATTGCGCTCTATTGATAAGAATGTTTAGCAAACAAGATATGAAAATAGATTAAACATAAAAAAATGAATATTAGCTTTGCAATTGGAGGAAATTGTATGAATTTTGCAAGCAGCATGAGAATTTTAAGTTGAGTGTAACTGCTTTATCTTTGTAAAGAACATAGATATGAAAAAATACTAATAAAGTTTTAATACTGAATATTCATATGTATTTTTCAAATCGCAAAACTAAACCAAAAATGATATAAACTTATTTTGATTGTGATATGAATTGACATAACATTGATGGGCAAAGATAAAAGCTTCTAATGTTCATGTTGAGAATAAGAAGTAGACAGAAGAGGAAGGAATAAAGTTATGTATAGTATGTTTATATCCATAGATAAATATATGTACAAACATGTACTTTATGAGCTCAAAGATGCCTGCTTCTGTCGTTTAACTGCTCGAATACCTTTATTCCATTATTCATTTACATTCAGCTATTCGAGGTCCGCTTGCTGATAGATCACATGCAATTTAATTATTCCCCCTTTGATCGTGCTATATATTCACTCGTAAAATACGAGCCTTGGGTGAGTCAACAGTTTACTACGCCATGACGCGAGGGAATCTTAAATAGGTCTCTCTCTCTCTCGTTCTCTCACTCTCTCGTTAATTTATATGGCACATTCACAATTTTTTTATGGCATCGATTCGACGGGCATCAAAATAAAGCCGATCATTAAACGTATTTTATTTACTTTTACGTCAGCGCAATTCGTTTCACAAAATCGTACGCAGTGGAAATTAATCGCAGTGCAGTCACAGCATAATTGAGTATCTGTTACCCGCTAAATGCTCGATTTGTAGCAGGAACAAGTCGAAGGCAGTGCGCCGTGCTACTGCTCATATTGTAGTCAGCCCAAGTGCGTAATGAAATGAGAAAGAAAATCAATTTAACGAACTTTATATACTCTTGCAATTAATCTATTTTTAACAAGGAAGTTTTCTATATATGGGAAATACTTTTAGTAACATCTGAGCCATGAAAATACTAACTAGTGTTTAAATTATGCTTTGTTTTGTGAGTTACTTAAAGTGAACTCTACTTTTTTTTTAGAATAAATTTGATTTGAAATATATACCTCTTGTTCTGGGCACTTTATAATTTATCTATAAATTAATACACCTTCTGCAAGGGTATTCAAAAATGCTGTGTGTATGTGTGTGGCAGTGTGTTTATTTTGCAGTTGGCCTCCTGCCATATTTGTACAAAATGCGCATGCGCGCGTGCCTCGCTTGGCCCGCATTCATGGACGTAGAGTCGCGGCGGACTTTTCGACTTTCGGGCGGGTTGACTCCACGCCTTCCTCTCTCCCCACCCCTCTCTCTCAGCGCAAACACAATTGTGTCTCTTCATACAGAGTATTCAAAGCACGCGCGCTTACAAATTGAAAACTTGTTAAGCCGCCCGAACATCGTCCAGCAGGTGAACCAATGTATTGTGCAGACACACACACACACACACACACGTACACTTACGTATTCGGGGACTCGCAGTTGCTGACAGATTTGAGCTGCCAATTTGCGGCATGGAGAGAGAGAGAGACTGCCACATAACTCTGCAGCTTGCGTCGCTGTCGTGTCGATTCGATCAACTCGGATAGAGTTGTTGACATTTTGTGGCTGCCAGAATTTTATGCTAATTGATCGCAGCCGCATTTTTACTCACACAATCACGCACACACCCATGGGTAGATTTATAGATACACCCACCCATTGCAAAGAACCGGCACAAGGTGGAGAGGTAGAGTACATACCTGAAAATAAACAAATAGTCAAAAAAAAATGCATTAGTATTTGAAGTTGTGTGTGAGAACTATGAAATTTGGGTTAAAGCTAAAATGTTCTATGTTATTCTTATCCGATCCCAAGTGTCGAATGTTTACCTGACCATGCTTTGATTTTTAGGGTTCCATGAAAACATAAACATTGCCTATTTCCTTCTTTGTTTCTTTCCCGAAGTGCAATCGACCCAGTTTCTTTTCCAAAACAATTAACATTTCCACAGCCGATTAAGTGGCTTTTCGGCACTCTCCAGAGGGAAATAATACCAAGAGCCAAACTGCATCGAAATGCCATAAACTACTTAGGGCCACTTGAGTTTCTTATGGGGTAAACAGTGCAACACAATCGTGCATGAGACTCCAGAAATAAAGTGCTCGGACCGGAACGGAATGCAATGCATTGGGAAATAGGATCACGTTACATGCAAGCAGTAGAGCAAAAACTATATTCAACATGAGCCAAAGGCTTATACCTTTAAAAGGAACTAACAGAAATAAAATAAAGAAATGGGAAATAATTTTAAGCAGTCTATGGTATAGCAAGTTATGCAAATAGGTTGAACAGAAAAAAAGGGTTCATAGCCTGAAAACTAAACCTATTTTCATGAAATTTCGACAATAAAATAAACGGCGAGTTCAATTAAAAAATCTACAGACGTATGTAAGACAATGTTTACCTTGGTTCCTTAGATCCCTCATTAAGACTATCAAAATAAATTTTTTTCTTTATATTATAATTTTAAAATCATGCTTACAAACTATATATTGAATATCTGTTAGATTCCTGTTCAATGAAATTGAAGAACTCTGATTTGAAGTAGTATATCATCATATATCTGGTAAATACAGTCATATATCATCAGTCATAGTCATATTTCTTATATATATCTTCATATATCTTATACATATATTTATATGTCTGATATATACCGCCATATACCGTCATATACCTTCATATATCGTCATACATAGTCATATATCTTTTATATACTTTCATATAACTTCTACATATCCTCATACATCTGATATATACCATCATATACCGTTATACATCGTCATATACCGCCATATACCGTCATATATAGTCATACATCTTCTATATATCATCATACACCTTCATTAATTCGTCATATGTCAACTATAACATACATCGATTTTTTTTTAAATATATTGAATGCAGTTCTGATTGCTTAAGCTTAGTCAGTATATCATAAATCTAGGAAAAAGGATTTTCAACTAGAAATTTGCAACTCGCTTCGTTGAAACTCGATAAGCGGGTCTGCCATAAACATTTAATACATTTCCTACTTATCCAATTACTGCTGCACAACCTCAAGCCTCTGAAAAGTCGGCGTTTTATTCATGTTATTTATGCATATGAAGCGACTGGGCAGCGTTCTTGCGCGTCCGCGATGCAATGAAGTGCGCTGCCTGTAACTGCGGCCAGGTACTGCTTCACCTCTCCCTCATCTCATCGCACTTTCCCTCTCTTTCTCTTTCTCTCCCTCTCATTCTCTCTCTCCTTCACACAGCTCATATCGCATGCAGGCACTTTGAAGCGCACTCCAAGCGCAGCACACGCTGCCGTCTGCCGTCTGCTACAGTGCGCACTCAACAAAGTGGCCACCGAGTAAACCAATTGACACTTGAACATTCTCAACGTGGGCACGGACAAGGGCAGCCCGCTGCATTGCCAGACACACTACTGCTGCTGCTGCTGCTTCTAGTGGGCAACGCCACCAACGCACTGCCGGGTGGGCCAAGCGAGGCCAGGCCAGGCCGGGGCAAACTGCGGCGGCTTTGGCCTTTTTGGCCCTTCACTCGGTGACACTCGGTTTGACGCAGCGCGTCGGGCAACGTTGACGTTTTATTTGATTTTCCGCTTCGCTGCGTTTTTGCACGACACGAGAAGGAGTAGGGGAAGGAGGAGAATGAGGAGGAGGAAGAGGAGTACGTGGTGGCTGCCTGTCGAGCCACTCGATATGCATGGCATCGATTTTAAAGTGTCCCGACTTCAGACTGGACATAATGCTGCACATAATTTATAACCATATGACACCACAGCCATGGACGACGATGGAGAACAATGGGCAGGATTAATGGGTGCGCAAGGTAAGGTGAAAATGCTGCTGCTGGGCAGAGCGTTTTGTCTATTTACAATTTATTCATGATGCGCTGTGTGTGTGTGTAAATTGTCTGCAATTTCTGGTCTTACTTTCTGCATTTTTAATGAGTTTCCCCTTTTTGGCCGAAACATGACTTGTCACTTGCCTCTCTGACTCGACCCCGACTTGCCCACTTGCCTTGGACTAGCAAATGGCGCATGGTACTCGTACGACTTCATCTTCATTACCATTTTCAGTTTGCCACCTGAGCATTGTCTAGGATCGCCATTGTCTATACTGTCTGTCTGTCTCGCTGTCTGCTTACCATATTGTTTGTCCTCACTTGACATCGCCGAGCTGTGCAAATAAACTAACAGGATTATGGTGCAAACCATTGTTGGCCTCCGGGCTTAAGCACTCGCTAAAGTCGCCGTAATCCTTTAAGCAGCAACTACGCCTGCTGCTGCCCCTATGCAAATTTATTTACTTTGCATGCTAAAAATACAATATATATATATAAGATAACATATACTCCATATATAAGACTTGAAACAAAGGCAACGTGTGTGGCATTGTGTTCTAGGCTAAAACAAACTTGGCAAATGACACGCCGCAGTGCCCAAGGACAATGGCAGCAATTGCAACAAGGATAAACAGACACAAATGGGAGCATCTTAAAATAGCCTGAAAATCTCTGGTCCAGATTGGCATAGATAAGCATGCAGGGCGATCAGATAAATTGTGAATTTAGATCACGTAATTGGATGCAACTTTGAATGCTTTTAAGGCATGCAATGTAAAGAAATCATTGATTGTAAAGCAAGAAGGGCACTGCTTTTTATGGCACAACACTCAACGAATCGTTCTTTATCAAGTTATACATAAGTTATGTGATATTATTCAGTTTTAATTAAGATTAAAGAGATCGTAGAAGGTGCTAAGAATTCTTAGAACAATATATATGAATATATGCTGCATATATAATAAACTTTATTTTACACTGATTGTTCTTACAAGATCTTGATCGAAATCAAATTTGCACAGTAAATAAAGCAATATGAAACATAAACCTACTAAGTAAAATGTTTGTATCTTGAAAAAGAACTAAATTTATATACAGTTTATACAATTTCCGATGATCTTTTCACTTAAAAGTATAATTTATTTCTTTGCACTTTTCAATTCACCTCCAAGCATGTTATAAAATATTATTCTAAAATATTCCCAATTTAAGCAATTTCCGATGATCTTTTCTTCTTAAAAGTATAATTTATTCCTTTGCATTATTTAATTCACCTCCAAGCATGCTATAAAATATTATTCTAAAATATTCCCAATTTAAGCAATCCACACTAAAAACTATCCTGACTAATGAGCAGCTTCCTGTGCTGATTTTAACTTTGCCAATTCAACTTCAACGTTCGACCGTTCGTCAAAACTTCAAAGAGATGTCAGCAAAGCTGAAAAACAAATAAACACATATATTTGCATATATAGATTGACTTTGCAAACTCTGGCAAATGTTTCGAGTGAACTTTTGCCAAATCGAGTCGACTTTTCAATCAGATTTCCATGCTTTTTCCAGAAACCGACAAACCAAAAAAATAAAGAAAAATAAAACTGTCTGCTCATGGCAAAACGAAATCAAAACACAATTGGATTGGACTTGAGGCCGGAGGCGAAAAGAAAACCACAACAAGATCGAACCAGAAATGTAAATGTGCCACGATTTCGAAATGTGCACAAAATGCATTTAATGGATATAAAAATAGACAGAGACAGCAGCAGAGACAGGGCCCGAGGGCAGTAGAGGAGCGGAGAGAGGGGGCAAAGGGCTGCAAGTGGCAGACTGTGAGCGGTTGCCACCGACAAATTTGGTTCGTTCGGATATTTTTATACCTATATACTCGTAGTACACCCAAAGTCTGTGGGGAGTTGTCTGCACTTGTCTGCACACACTGGCTGGCTGGGCCCACAACAGATGCCCTGGCAAAGCCGATTTTTGATTTGCATGGAAAATTGTCTGCGGGCTGCACCCCCTTCTCCCCCCTGGCTTCTCTTCCTCCCCTTCTGTGCACTGTCTTTGCCGCCCTTTGGCGCTGGC
This sequence comes from Zaprionus indianus, assembly GCA_018904595.1. Lineage (NCBI taxonomy): Eukaryota > Metazoa > Arthropoda > Insecta > Diptera > Drosophilidae > Zaprionus > Zaprionus indianus. Next base: position 457,839 of record JAEIHA010000860.1, on the reverse strand, counting down.
AACTGGCGCGTGGCTGCAGCAACTCATAGACAGAGAGAGAGAGAGTACAACACTCTGTGCTGCACCGGCATCTGTGCTATAAGTGCAACTGTTGCTACTCTCTTCCCCCCGTCACACTGCCCCCTTCGTTCAACGCTAATGTTGGGCGACCCGTCGGTCGCATTGGTGCAGAGGGCATCTGTTTTACATACTTGACAAATTAATAATAATTACGCTCTCCATTAGTCTGCGCCACTGTGTGTGTGTGTGTGTGCGCACGAGTGTGTGAGTGTGATGTGTGTGTTGCTAGTGAGTGCATTTCGTGCTGCGTCCCTGAAATGCAGCAAATTCGTGTCTCATGTTACACAAGTTTTGGGCGAGGTCGTATCCCACGGGCGATGGGGGAACATTTTAAGGCATTTCAAAGCTAATTTGATTGATTTCATAACATTTGTTTGAATAATGGGGAAATTCCAAAACTGGCTTAACCAACTGTAAAACTTCATGTTTGACCAAAAGGGTTTACTGTTTATGTTAGTATATTATATAGTATTGAAAATTATTAATATAAAGTAGACAAATAAATGGCCAGAGTAGAGGTATTTTATTTTAGGATCGAATGTCACTTAGTTCGGTCTAGCATTGTGTTGTTCTGTCTATATAAACACAAAGAACTCACTTAATATTAATCTAAACAAGTATAATTTTGCATAAGAGTATATATCACACTAACCTTTAAAGATATAACAATTAACTTTGGCACACAACTTGCTAACTATAACACAAATCTCTCCCTCAAATCAGATCTGCCTATAAGCACAGAAGTTATCCAAAAACTACTTCACATAAATCTAAATTAAAATCAACTTTCGATTGCGCATCTTGAGCAAAAACAGTTGACCAATTTGATAGCCACAAAAAAAAACACTATAAATAAGTTCAGTTTTTATGGCAACTACTTAAAGGAGGCAGCCATCTATTTTCCATTTTATGCTAATGTCATCGCAGAGTCACCAACAACTTCAAGCGATGCTCACTTCTGATACATATTCAAATATCAGTTCATCTGGTTGGGTTTTGCGGCTAACAACCTTGTGAATAGGTGTGCGCAAGCATTGTTCCAGCTGGCTGGCAATAAATTATGGCACGAGTTAGCAAATCGAAGTGGAGCTGGAGTACTCCCCAGTAACGATATGCATCTGCAGCAGAGTGCAATTTATACCACTTAAGCACTAAAGTTGCACCATTAAAGCCCCAAAAAAAGGCGTTAACCCGCCCGTACACAGCGTACAGTGGTGGAGCCTGCGAATGCTTTATGTGTTTGCCGTTCGCTTCGAGAGCGGAAGGAGCAGCTGCAGCAGAAGACAGACAAAAGCGAATATTCTGACCCGGACTGCACAACAGGATGTGGCGGGATGTGGCTGGATGTGGCCTGACTGTGGCTGGATGTGCGCTTATCCTGGCTACGTTCCAGGGCCAAAAAACTTTTCGCCAACATGCAAAATGTTAATTCATTTCCAAGTCGACTTCTGTGGTCCTTTTGGCCGTGTGGCATGAACTGGATTTTTATCTCTCACGTGCCGTGCGGAAGCTACGTTGGCTTTTACCGTGCGGAAGCCGGAGTCGAGCAAAGAAGGTTGGAACAGGAGCAGCAGACTCACAAATGCCAACTAAACAAAATGTTTCGTTTTAGGGCCGGCAAAAAAAAAGGTGCAGGCGTTGGCACATTTCCGTTTCCGCTGACTCTTTCGCTATCTCTCTGTCTCTCTCTCTCCTCTCCTTCTCCCACTTGGCTCATCCGCCACTTGCCACTTAATTTGTGGCCTGTCAGCTCACTAGAAGAGAACGTACGTACATAAAACATTTAGTCTATGTATCTATCTTAAAGGCCTTCCTGGGGCCATTTGTGAGTTTTCCCATGCTGCAAATTGAGTTTAAAAATTCATCCATCATTTTCACTCAACTTTTAATAACTGAATTTCCGTCAGTTAACTTCAATGTAGCTGAAAAATATTGACTTTTAATAAGTTTACTGCCGCAAGCGCTGTCGCACCGTGGTCTGAGTGGCTTTTACGAAATTACTTTTGATTTAATTATTCAATTAAAAAATGACATTAAAATCCATTTTCAACTTTATTAATGTTGCACTTAAGGTGGCAGTCAACAATCCCTGATTGGGTGGAAATTGTTTAATTTTAGCTATTAAAGCATTATGGTAACTCCATTAGTGAAGCCTATAAAATAAAGCTAATGGAGTCATAAAATATATTGAATTACAGTTGGCACTTAAAATTGTGAAGGATTTGCTAAAATTGTATGCATTTGCAAGCAGTTTTAAATGGAAATAGCAAATTGAAATGAGGTTTCAATATATTTTGATAATGAAATCTATGAAAATTTATTTATTTATTATAATAAATGAAGAACTCATATTACTGCATTTAAATAAGAAATACATTTAAGAAAGAGTTAGAACAAACGAAATAAGTGGGAATTGAACATTGAACTGTGAATTTTTTATCTCAGGAATAAACCAAGAATAATAAAAATCAATATAAAAAAAGCAAATAAAAAATAATTGTACTACTCTTTAATTGTGTTTCCAATCGAATCTAAAAATCTTACAAAAAATAGCGACTATAAAAAATTTTAAGTTTTGGAAAATATTCGTTTTAGGACTTATTCTACACTCATCCCACTATGTCTTAAAGAAACCCTTTCATTAAGTTTCTACTCAAATTTAAAATATTATTATATGTATAACTCACTGAACATATATGCTGGCCGATATACTATATACTCATACCACTGTGCCTAAGGCTAACTCTTTCTTTAAGTCTCCATAGTTAGCATAATACTTACTAAACATATTCATTGCAATTTAGTCTACACAGCATAATGCTGTCTAGTCTCTTATAGAACTCACTTAACATATTCGCTGCAATTTAGTCCACACTCAACCCACTGTGCCTAAGACGGACCACGCAGAGCAGCGCACGCTGACCCGTCGATGACGTTGAGTGTGCAGGCTGTTGCTGCCATTCGGCATCGACATCGACATCGACATCGCCATCGGCAATCGACATCGTCGACATCGATATCAAATATGCCGAACAAGTGTGGGTGCCAAACTACATGTGTATGTCCACGATGACAACGTAAACGAGATGTCGATTTGGAAGAATCGATGCTTGAATCTTTTGGCGTTTTAGCGTTGGCTTGCGCCCATGCCCAGGTGAGTGTGCCAGTCTCTCTGTGTGTGTGTGTGTGTGTGAGTGTGTGTGTGAGTGTAGGTCTATGCGAATTTGTGGCGATGAAGGCGCCCACACGGGCAAACAACGCGCCCATATGTGGACATATAGACATGCAAATGGCCGGTGGCGGTTTGGGCTGAAGCAGCTGACGTTGTTGAGCACGCAGCACGAAGACAGCACACAGCTGTAGCTGCACATGTGTATGTCTGTGTGTGTGTGTGCTAGGTGAGTGCATTTACATGACGCAGCGAAAGTGAATCGAAGCCATGATTATACAGGCCGATACAACAACAACAACAACAACGACACGACGACAGGCAACATCAACAGTAACAAAACAACAGCAACGTTTGACATGTGTTTGATTGGACTCACGTAGATAGGATGCAGACAAAAGCAACAACAACATCGTAGGACATTGACGAGCGGAAAGCGCAAAGAGAGGGAGTAAGGGGTAGAGAAGAAGGAGAGAGGTAGAGGGTAGAGACAGAGAGAGAGAAGAAGAGGGAAGGAGACGCAGAGCTGACCATTTGCTCGTTCACTCTCGTTGCGAAAATCACAGTGCACAGTGCTGCCACAGTGCCTGCCACTTACAGTGGGTGTCGTAAAAACATGACTGGCGGCCACAAATTATGTTAAACGAAGGTGCCGCACAGTGCAGCAGCAGGAAGAAGCAAGGAAGGTGCAAGTCAAGTAGCTCTGCAACCGATAACAGCTGAAAGACTCTGCCGGTGCCGTCGTCGCCGCTGTCGTCGTCGTCGTCATCGTCGTCGCTAGCTTTGTCCATGTTGCTGATGAAACCGACAAGGCGCAGCAGCGCGCGTCAGCAACAAAGTTGACGCTCCAATCAGGCAGGAACATCTGTTGCTGGCAGACTCTTGACAGAAGTGACACGAGGGCGGAGCGGCATTCTTTTTCTCCACTTTTCCATCACTTCTCCTGCTACTCTCGCTGCTCTGCTTTGCTTGTAATTTGCATGATTTTCTCCCAAAGTTCCACGAGCAGAGGGAGAGAAGGGGAAAGGGGTAGAAGGAAGGGGAGGAGGAGCTATGAGCTATGCGTAAGTTAAGTGACAAGTTGACGGTATTTAAATGCTCAACAGAGCCAGGATAGCTGCAATTATCCAGTATATGTAATTTTAAGTATATTAAAGATAAATATAGTTGAAGGTAATAAGTACTTTACTGACAGACACCCCTTTTTAAAGAAACCGGAATCACATCTCATCTTACTATGTTTTTAGGCACATATACATATACCTATATCTGAGTGATAACTCTTTATTTATTATGTACTTCAAAACATTTTTCTGTTACGAGTATATTTCAAATGGAATAAGACTGAGAAAATGAGAATTACCCTTCAAACTATTCTCTTTATTCTTTAATAACAAAAGATCTTTAAACCCTATCGTTGCATCGTTGTATACTATAAATCCTAACAGAAAATCCATTCTAAAGTAATATCCTTTCCCATCTCTGAATAACATACAAACCTACAAGTTATCAAAAAAAAAATGAGGCAAAATTTATTAAAACGTAGAAATTTGTATATACAAATGATATATTTAACTACGTAGCCCATCAAAAAATCAAGAAAAACCATTTTAGTTATTAAATAATATATTTCATTCTAAGAATATAGTGAAATTTGATTATCATTATAAAACGACTGCATTATATTGTCGTATTCTCCATTTCCTCCTTCCATAGAACCTCGTCGTGCCACTCTGACATGCTCATCAATTTTATGGGGTATAGTATAGCGAGTATATTTTTGAAATCAACTGAGCCATGAAAATGCGGTGCATGTAATTTATAGCAATTTCCTCCCTATTGCTTTGCCTGCACTTTTTTTATAGACCCCCCTCCCCCCTGTCGTATCGTAGTATCGTGTTGTTATACGAAATTCCACGCCCGCTAATATGCAAATTTTAGCTGCGAATAACAACAACAACAGAAAGAGAAATACACACACACATACATACATAGTATATGTACTATATTTAAATTTATGCAACACTTGAGTTTATATTTATTGTTGTTGTTTTCCTTGTGCTGTGATTTCACGCTACATTTGCTTAGAGTAACAATTTATATGGCCCTCTATATGTATTGCCTGTGCTGCATTTAGTTAGTAATTTATTTCATTAGTCCCCCAAGATGCACACACACGTGTGTGTGTGTTGGTGTGTATAGCTGCAGCTACTGTGGTTCAAGTGTTGCATTGTTGTTGTTGTTGTACTCTAATTGCTTGCATTTTTACTGAGAATTGATGGCTTTAAAAGCTCAACTCAAACTCGACTTGTTAACCTGCCACAGACACCAGACTTGAGGGGGAGGACGTAGGCGTTTCCTGCAACATCACCAGGCAAAGGGTAGGATGAGAAGGAAGGGGGGTTTCTCTACAGGGAAGTGTAATTCGGAGCTAGTTGCATATCTTGTTATTAGCGCCTTAATGAACCTCTTTACAGCTGCCAATCACAATGCGGTCGAGCATTTCAGTAATACTCGTATATGGCCACTGCATATGGAAGTTATTACAAATATGGCAGCTGGCCCGTTGCCAGAGCTGTGGCGGCACCAAAATTGAGTTCGTTTTCACTTTGTAACTGATATATACTCGTACAACGCCGCGTAGGAGGCGTGAATTGTGACTCTTTGTAATACAAATGAGTCGAAAAAGCCGCTGTCGGAAGTTGACGCACACTGCGCAGAGGAAGCTCTTAACTTATGATCGAATTTTAAATGCAATATTCACAAGTGGGTGGTCCCTGTAATTTCATAGCGTATAACAAGCTTCATTTGTGAGCCGACAAAGGGAGTTTTGTGCACCAAACATGTCTGATAAGTGCTTGAGATTATTTATGGTGGCATTATCTTGTTTCTTTTTTTAATTTGTATAGAAAGTAATAATAAAATCGGAGGAAAACATCGTTTATCTAAGCTTTACTTTCCAAATTTATTTATTTGTATTATTTCTTTCATCATATAAGCATAAAACAGTTCGACTTTTCGTATGAACACGTTGATCTCTGGCACCAAAAGAGCCTGTGACTTCAAATTAGGTATATCGATTTCTATAAAGCATTTCTAGATACTGATCATTTAAAAACTAAAGAGTATACAAATTTCACCACTTTCCATCATTGTTTGCAATCAGAATTCAACGCGTTGAAGTTCATAAATAAATATTTTATTGAAGGTGAATGCGTATTTGTTCAACAATTGTCAGCAAAAGGCATTTATTACTTGGTTCGCCCAATTGCCTGGATAATGGTGATATACGAGTACAATATTCACGCCAGCAGACAAACAATAACAACACCAACAACAGCAACAACAACAATGATGGTGATGATGATGACGAGTGCTGCTGGGCCAGACAAAATAATTTATAATAATTGTATGAAATTAAATTATCAATTGCAGCCATCAAGCGACACGCAATAAATAAATTATTGCGTTGGGAATTCTGTGAACTGAGAGAAATTGCATTTTCCCACAGGATCTCGCGAAAAGTTGAGGGTTGTTCGACGAGGAAAGCACTTACCAGACTCCGACTGTGCCATATGCATATGTGTGCGAGTGTGTGTGTGCGCGAGAGTGTGTGCGAAAAATTGCATCAATAATTGCACAGCCAGCGGCATCCGCCCCAAAACGCAGCAAGGGCCAAGGCGGATGAGAGGAAGTTTGTCAGCTCACAAAGTCTGTATTTGCGTTCGACCATTTCCGGCTGCTGTGCACGTGCAAGGGGGGGGAATGTGTGCAAGGAGGGGGGAATATTGACACTGCGTCTGCTGCTGTTGCAAGGCGTGCATGCGTGCAGGCGTCGATTTGACGTTGATTTTGATTTTGGAATTGTTTAGCTGCGGCGGATATCAATCCCATATTTCACGCACTCACACACACACACACGCACACACACCCGTAGAGGGAGGTCAGCAGCGACAGCGCTGTGACGTCAGAGACTGCCTTTGTCATCGTCATCTCTGAGGCAATTGCCACGCCTCTGCGCTAAACGACAATACGAGATCTAATTTGCCATTGTGTTGCGCCTTTACTTTTCTTTTCTCACTTGAAATTCAATTGAATTTAACTCAATTTATTGCAATGTATTTACGATTCCCCCCTCGAAACACCTCTTGCCCCTCCCCCACCCAGTGTAATGGCATCCAATCAACGTGCTGTTGTTAGCTTTGGGGTCTGACCTCTGTGGCTGGCACAGGTGCGCAATAACAGACAGCTAACACATGCGTAGCTGCCGCAGATACAATTGTATCTGACGCAACGAAGCGTTGAGTTTAGCTTGACAATAGGTGAAAGAGAAGGAAAGCTAAAGTACACTAATTAACTTGACTAAGTGGGTTTGTTAACGCACTAACAAACTATGTACTACGTTTTTAGAAAACTCTTAAAAAAGAAGCAATAAGAATGAGTTGTTACCTTTGGAAACTAGGTAGAAAATTTGCATAAAGTTTTGTTGAAAAGTACGAGTAATGATACCATATAGAAAGACGATTAAAATAATATTTAGGCAGTATATATAGGGCGCTGTTAGAGACCAACTGATGTAGTTTATAAGGAATAACTCAACTATAAATAGAACATATACTAATATGTTAATTTTATAGCAAATTGTTATCGTGGTAACAGTGTTGAGACCTTAAAAATTTGATCCAAGTTCTATCATCACATGATGAATAAATATCTCATCAAAATACAATCGATCTATTTTTATTTTATATTTTAAAGTAAACCCTATTTACTGAATTCCATCCCTTGCAAATATTTGTTTGCTTAACCCAAATTTGCATAAGCTGAGCTCATGATGATCAAATAATTTGCAAGCCCACAAATGAGTCTAAAAATAAAATAAAAATCTCGGTAATTTAATCAACTCAGAGTCATCTCTCTGCTTGCTTATGAGACGCCAGTCTGATCTTGATTAATATAGATCAAATCAAGAATGGCAACAACAACAAGAACAGCAGCAACAGCAACAGCAGCAACAACAACAACAACAGCAACAAGAAAACAAGGAAAAAAGGCATAAAACATGTCTGCTGATATTTTTACCGAGCGGCGTCTGGCGGCAAACTGAACGGCAGCTTCAATTAAGAAATTTCATTAAAAGAGGACAGAAAGAGAGAGTGCGAGAGACTCGCTATAGAGGAGGCGAACCAAAGGAGGCCCCTTACTCTGTCCAGTGTCCAGTGGTCGCTTGATTGCCATGGACAAGCTGGAATTGCTGTCGATGATTGAGATAAACAGTGCACGTCGCACATACTACTCGACGTAGTATAACCAGAGCAGGAGCCAAAGATTTGCCGGAAGCTGTGCGCACACTGGCGCCCCCTACGTTTACCACTTCTCCCTCCCATTGCCACAGCATGGACGTGAAGTGAGTGTTCATGGGCAACTAGCGAGTACTACTCGTGAGTACTTGCATGCATTGGTATAATTTGAATTTTTCTATAAAAAATTTTAAATCGTTGCATATTATAGAAATTTATGGCTCAAGCTGTTGAGACGCCTTCTCGGGAATAAGATAAATGTTTCTAGATCGTCGATTCAAGATTATCAGCACCCAATTAAGTAGTTTGCAAACTGAGTGCTTCATGGGCAATTCAACTTATTTTCACTTAATATTGATTGATATTCATGAATGATTTATGTGCATACGGTATTGTAGATAAGAAACGAGTTAGTAATAGTCATTAGAGTGGAGGAAGAAACTGTGATTTATTTCCAAAACTGTTCAAGGAAAGTAATATTCAAATACAGTCTTTATATATATAAATATAATGAACACATTTCATAGCTAGTTCTTAATAAAAGTCTTCATTAGTTATCAACTACAAGTGACAGCTAACTAAATCTGGCCATGCTTACAATATTTGCAGATAAACAAATCTAATAAAATGATCTTTAATTAGCTTATACTCTAAAGATTCAAAACGAATTTCAATATTTCGCCAGCACAGCAAATATTTCTCGCATATCGTTTATTTATTTACACAAATCTGGCGGAAAATCGCAGAGCATTTGAATGAGCTAAGCAAATATTGTGGAAGCTATCGATGAATCTGTTTTCGGAGGGATCGACACACCATATAGGCCAGCTAGCAGTCATAGCCCCAGCATGCGGCGTATTTCTTTAACTCACAATACAATTTCTCATGTCCATTTCGTATCACAACTAGCTCGAGGCAGCACAGCTGTCGTGTCAATCCAAGTCAAAGACAATCCGATGGATCCAAAAGCAATCACAGATGATGACCGACCACGACCACACACACTCAGTGAGTGTGCTCAATTTGCGCCCCTCTATCGCAGCAATGCCCGCTGGCGCCCTTTGTTTGCCTAACTAACCTAACAACCTAACAAAATAGTCCAGAACAGAAAAAAAAAAACAGAAAAAAGCCATGCTCAGTTTTTTGTTTTGATTTCATTAAAAGTGAATAAGTTTTCGATAACGAGATCACATTTCTTTTATGGTAGGTCGAGCCTACCATTCGATGCCAATTGTTTTATTTATTTATTGAAAGCGTTTTGTTTGTGTTTCTTAATTAGTTAAAAGAACACAAAATAGAAGCAAATAACAATGTAGGTAATGCGTAAAGAGATGATGCGTGTGCAATTTGTCACGGATTTATTCGAACGGATACGGAAATGCCTTAAAATAAGTGGCATTTTTTTCGAAAAATGAAAAATATTTTGTTAAAATTATATAAAAAAATAAATGCTCCAATTTTACTTCAGTTTAAAAAAATAACATATAACAATAAACCTTAAAATTCAAATGTTCTTAATCGCCCTCTTGATGTATCATAAAATCTAATCTACAATAAATCTACCTAATTCAAGAATTCAAATACTCAATGATTCCATTCAAGCTTTCATTTCTCTTGTACCTGCCCTAAAACAGCAATTAGAATAGTTTTCGAGTTTTCAAGTTAGCCCCATTTTCAGGCTTAGCTGCAATTATTTTCAAATTACATGCACTCTTCCCTCTCGACAATCATTATTAGGCGATTTTCCAGCATTGACCATAGCTGGCTGGTCCACTTTATAGTATAAAAAACACGCAATAGGAGACCGTCTCGGACCTTAAACAATGAGCATAGGTAAGTACTTTCCTGCCTGCTGTAACAAAGACTCAAGCAAACTTTCTTTTTTTCAATTACGAGCGAAAAATAAAATATAAAATTGCTCGAGTTGTTGGATTGTTGACCTCATAGACCCCCAGTTAAGATGGTAATGACAGTATATATAGGTCAAACTCGCCAACTAAACGGTGAAAAGTGTGGCAAAAATCGAGTTAGGCGAGGGAGGGCAGATTCCATACAATTCAATGCCAGCCGGTCTGGTAAACTGGCTGGCTACTGTGGATCAGTAGCTTTGAATTTGAATGAATCATTAAATCCAAGGCCAAGTCAATTAAACGCCCAAACAGTCAATTTATTAATTTGGCAAGCAAAACTTGAAGCTGCATTACAAAATAAACCAATTAATTTATAATTAATTTGACGCGGTAAAAAAACGAGTTAGGTAGCTGAATGTAGTTTGGTTTTCCCACTTTGAAAATCAACAGAAAACTTCTACATAGTTTAATTAAACATTTGATCAACGAATTATATAGTATATATTTCTATCAGATCACCTATGTATAGGGTCAACGCCGCTTGATCAGACTAATCAATCATCATTTTCAACAAGAAAGAGATATCAAGATCGCAAAACAAAGTCGACTTGGGGCAATGCCACCAAGCACGAGAAGTTGCCCGACAAACGATAAATGAATTATACAAAAAAAAACGAAAAGAGATTGGCTTCGGGACGTAAAGAACGAGCGAAGGGGAAGCGATCAATCGAAACGATCAATAACCGAAGAAGACTATCTGTCTGACCGAAGCAATTTCGATCTTTACGTTCGCTCTGCTGCACTTTATGAGGCAGAACACGGCGTCAACGAATCGGACTATGAATGAAGCCTAACCATGTGTGTGTTTTTAGTCAGTCAAGTCGGTAAATTAAAGCTAATGACTTGTAAAAATAACAAAAATAGTCATGTAAAAGAGGAAGTGAGAGAGAGACAGAAAGAGAGAGAGGTTGAGAGCGGAAAAACTGGGGATAACTTTTCAAATCATTGGGGAGAGACAAAGAAAAGTACCAGATGAGTTTTTCTGCAGTTTGTTGATTCTCCTCAGGTCAAAATGCAGTAAATACAACGGATCTCTCGCTGCGATTGTTGTGGTTGTTGTTGTTGGTGTTGGTGTTCATTGGAAACCGAAACAGTTAAAGCGGCTGCAAGTCTGATTCTGATGTGCCTGCAACTGCAACTTCAACTCCAGCCAACTGGCAAAAGGCTAACGACTGCGCCAAGTTTATCAGCTGCAACAACCAATTTAAAAGGTAAATGCAAGACGCAAAACTGAAATATACCCTGTATTGATGGTGGCTTAGATCAAATTAAATGCCGTTTACTTTATTTCTTTCTAGTGTCATCTTTTTAACATTATATAAAGATTTATTCATTATTCCATTCCAAACTCAATATATTCTATACAAAACTATATACCCTTCATCTACAGGGTATACAAGAGGTAAACACAGCCGGAGCCGGAGCTGCAGTTGCAGTTGCATGCAACAGACGCCAACAGTCTGGGTTCAAGTGAGCGGAGAGTCTGCTGCTGTCTTGGAGAATGGCCGACAACTGCTGCCGAGTACCGAGTAAGGTTGCTTTGCATGAGTCACACCTTCTCGGGGGATTTGTTGTTGTAAAGAAAGAGCATGGAAACGTGGAATCGGTGAAAGAACCGAACCGAAAACAAGTTATCCGCAGACACAACGTGACAGTTGTGTGGGTAAGCGGCTTAAGAGAGATCTTCGTGTGTAATGTCTGTAGAATACATGGAAGTTACAGCCCACAACTCATGCGGAAGAAATGGACAAAAAAGACTTTTGGCTCAGAATCTGAAATTAATAAGGATTTTCCAAATGATGTTGAGGAACTTACTATTAATTTGAAACTGATCTAGTTGCCACCCAGAGGCAGACTTTGAATACCAAATGAGATTATTTCTTTTGTTCAAGACTTAATGTGTTAAAGAAGATAGATATAAGTTCTACGTGTCTATAATATGTTTTAGAAACAATATTATAAATATAGCAGTCAGATAACAACGAATTAGTCCAATTTCAATAATAAAATACAAATCGCAAACAGTTCCATTAAACATGATCAATCGGCACATTTCCATAAAGATTATAACCTGTTTCTATTCAGTTTCTTGAACTAACTTTATTGCGGAACCACCAAGAAGTCTATTAAGATGTAGAGGGAACAACCGGGACAGCTGGCCGGGATTCTGCCGAATGGAGTTCAGAAGAATAAGAACAACAACAACAACAGCATATGGATGTGGTCAGACGACACGAAGACCTACTAGTAGATGAACCATAAAGCCATCGTTTTAATGGCGCCAGACACACATCCTGAGATCGTGTAACTGGAACGAAAGAATCGATGGAAAATCCAAGCATCATAATAAAACGAGAACGCGCCATGAAAACCTACTTAGACCGATCAAAAGAGAGAGAAAGAGAGAGATCGAGAGAAACAGGCAGATCAAAAGAGAGAGATAGAGTGTGCCAAGCAATAAGTAGGACTCGGGGAGAAGCAAAAGCAACAACAACAGGATGCATTTGCGCAGCAGAAACAACAACAAAAGCAAACTCAAGCAAAGGTGAACGTGAACTTCATAATGAAGTTCGAGTGGAGGTAGAAAAAACACGAGTACAAGATATAAAAGACAAGAGAAAACGCGAAATCAAAGAAATCAACAAATAAACATAAAAGGAAACGTTGCTCTGATCACACACACGCGCACACACTAACACACATATGCACACACAGAAAGAAAGTGTAGAACAAGATAAGAGCGGCGCACAAAGCAAAGCAAAGCGAAGGAAACGTTAAGCGGGCGACGAAATGACAGTGGTGGACAGTAGCGGGAAGGGCGGGGGGCATGTGGGAGAAGGCAGCCGAGGGAGGGGGAATGGCAAAGCGATAAACGTCATCGAGCAGATTATGCTGCATAAATTATCAAATGCAAAAGAGACAGTGCCAAAAGGGAGCGGCGCAAATAGATGACAACAGAGTTGCCAGATTAAGCCAAAAAAAAGGCTAAAAATATTGCTAAATTTGCAAATCAATTTAATTTATGAATTTTGAACTTACTTATCCTGCATTTTGGGTTATTTTATTTGTATATATATTGAATTCATTTTTTGCGTATATTTAATGAATTAGTAATTTAAGATTAAATTAAAGTTACGAAATTGTCCCTATTAATTTTTACAATAAATTTTAAAATTATAATCAATTTTATTTTCGAGCTATATTTTAAAATTTTTGTAATACACAATTATAATCAAATTGATTTTTTTATACATATATTCCGTACCATTTCGTTTTAATATCATCTACTACCATCTCACAAATCTCTTTTCTACTACATAGTTCTATACTTCCAACACCACCAGTTGAATATTACTCTATCTTTGTAGCTAAATTTAGCTTTAAAATAGCCAACCACTCCCTACTGAAAAGAACGAAGCGCAGAGACTCATACCCAGGCAAAGATTACGCGCTGTAAATAATTGTAATTTACGAACAGGGGAATGGGAAACGGGAAAAAAAGAAGAGTCTAAGGAAAGGGGAAACAAGCAACAGGGCAACCTGGTACCGGGACTGGCTGTGCACCATCTACCGTGTGCCTGCCTACCTGATCGGCTCGGCGCAAAGCCCAAAGAGATGACGATAATGAAAAGGCAGAAGAAGAAGAAGAAGAGAAGAAGCAGAGGCAGCGCAATAGCAAACAAGAACAGCACGTTCAAGAAATTAGCAAACAGAGTGGAGAGAAGTAAAAGCGAAACGTCAACCCCGACAACAACAGCAACACACACACAAACACACACACCTCACACAAAAAAACCATACACTCCTTATAATGATAATGAAGTTCAACTACTGCTGATCATGATGATGAATGATTATTACGGAGGAGTACGACAGAGCTGATCATGATGACGAATGGCCAGCAGCAGCAGCAGCAGCAGCCAGACGAGTAGCTTATAGATGAAATAAAAAAATAAAACCCTCTGGCAGTTGTACAAACGGAGTTGCACACACACACACTACACACTTGTACTCGCACACATACACACATAGAGACGTTGGCCCCATGGACATTGGACCACGCGTAACGCGTTTCTTGTAATCGTGGCCAGAATCGTAAAACGTGATCGAGTGCCTTATGTACAATATACTACATTGGCCATGGGCTGTTGCAGTTGTTGTAGCAGCGCTTAATACCCCGAGAGTACCCAGCATAATTCTAAATAAAGGGGTATACAGTTTAACTACAGATTCTTTTAGAAATATTTAGTACAGATATATGTAGATCGGTTGCAAAATAAAATAAATAAAATTTATTTGTTTACTTCTTGTAATATCCAGTTTGTGTAAATCTCACGTTGTTTTGTAAGATTCTACAAGAATTCTTTTTGGTAAAGACAAAGCTATATGTTAAGAAAATCGTAGAAATTACGAATAATATGGCCCCATAAAAGGAAATATATAAAAATATAAAATAAAATATTGAAATCCATCGATAACTTCCATAAGCAATGGTTATATAGACAGTAGATTAGAAGACATTTAAATATGTTTATATTGTATTATATAGAAACTTTTAAGTACTTGTAAAGACCTTATTAGAAATGACGAATATATTGCAATATATAAATACATATATTAAAAATGACCTCGAGCCAGCTATAATGAGTGTAAAAAATAAAGATCGCCAAAACTCTTTAATATTAAAAATGTTAAAAAAATTTTAAAATCTATCGATAATTTCCATGAGCAATGATTATATAGACCTTAGATTACAAGACATTAAATTATGTTTATATTGTACTATATAGAAACTTTCAAGTACTTGTAGAAGCCAAGACATTATGTAAAATAATAATACTTTTAAGTACTAGTAAAATCTCCCTTTCTCTTTGAATCTATCATTCCTGGGTATCTGCTGGTCCTAATCTTCCGATTCCCCCTACACGTGCTTAGTCCACTTCTTTTTTTTTGCTCTTGTTCGGTTTGTTTCTTTTCTGGTCCCGTATCTGTATCTGTAGTATGATTATTTTGTTTTGTGTGTTCGAGCTAACAGCTTTTTCATTAGGAAAATACATATGCGCAACTACAACAACAGAACTAACAACAAAAACAACAACAAAAAGAAAAACAACAACAAAAGTTTATATTTTGCCTGGCTACTCCCTTGTTTTTGTTTTCGTAGCTGCGCGATTCGGTCTCAATTTGATTGCTCTCTGTTCTGTGTTCTGTGTACTGTTTTCTGTTTTGTTTTGTTCTGTTTTGTTTTGTTCTCCTCAGTTGTTTCGTTCTCTTCGACCATCCTGTCTGTGATGCCTGTTGCTGTTGCTGTTGTATTCTGTGGCCTCTTCCCTGACGTCGTCGGGGTAATTTACAAGTCTGGCCCCGAAGAGAAATTTACATGCAGTCGGACATCATGTTGGTCTGTTCTGTTCGGTTTGTGTTTTTGTACGGTTTGGTTATAGTAGGTTGGTTGAACTGTATGTTGTTGTGGGTCAACGAATCAATGAATCAGCGTGTGGATGTTCCTTTCAACAGCTGTGCGAATAGTTGATTAACATGAATATTCATTGGGAGATTTCTTTTTGTGGGAGAAAAATGGAATGAGACTGAAAGCAGCGGTAATACATGCATAAATATGAAAGCTTTCTGCTGATTAAGGTGACCATGGGTGATCTTCTTTGATTGATAATGTTATATTATATTAGGTATGTATGTATGTTATTCTATTCAAACATTTTGTTATGAACATTTAATGAAAAAGAACTGTGTTATGAACATTTAATAAACAAGAACTGGAAAAAGGTGGTAGATATTAACAAATAAGACAGCTGTTGCTTAAGGTGACCAGTTTCCAAATATTTTATATTAGAATCCTATCTAGAAAGGTTCTGCACTTAGTGTTCACTTTATCTATCAAAACTCAGTTGACATTTGTTATCACAATAAGAATGACTTTACTTTCTGTTTTTAGAGCAAAATAAGAAAAAAAAAGATAAGAATTTATATTTTAAAATGCCTTTTGAATAAAAAATTTCAAAGATAAGAATTTTTATTTTTTTTTTTTTTTTTTTTTTTTTTTTTTTTTTTTTTTTTTTTTTTTTTTTTTTTTTTTTTTTTTTTTTTTTTTTTTTTTTTTTTTTTTTTTTTTTTTTTTTTTTTTTTTTTTTTTTTTTTTTTTTCTTTTTTTTTTTTTTTTTTTTTTTTTTTTTTTAAAAATATAAAAAGGAAATTATTTTTATTTTTTTTTTTTTTTTTGGTTTTGTTTTGTTTTTTTTTTTTTTTTTTTTTTTTTTTTTTATTTTTTTTTTTTTTTTTTTTTTTTTTTTTATTTTTTTTTTTCTTTCTTTTTATAAAAAAAAAAAAAAAATTTTTTTATTTTTTTTTTTTTTTTTTTTTTATTTATCTTAGGGGTTTTTTTTTTAAATAAAAAAGTAGGACTTATCAAACGACCCTCGTATCATTCTCAAATGCATTTCCTTTCATTATTTACACTGCAAGTCAAGTCTTTAGCGGCTAATTAAAAAGGCTTAAAGCAAGCGAACGGCCAGACGGAAGCTAAATAGCGCCTAGTCACGTCATAAAATTTTGCATTGAAGTAAATTAATGGCACGCAATAATCTTTCATAATCCGCTAACGCCCACAGGCAACTTAGAGTCGTTGCACCTTTATTTGAATATCCATGACCCAACAGTTGTAAAAACCAAGACACACTTTTCAAAAGAAATTCAAAAGCAGTATAACCATTCATTGTTATTATCTCACTAAGAGCTGTTAAGCCCTTCTTACCTTTAAGAACGAATCAAAAAAGAAAAGATTTCTTTAAAAAAAGATTAAGGATAGAGGACAATAAAACTTTGTGCTTCTCTTACGACGCCCTCCAACTCAGTGAAGCGATCTACGCATTATGCAAAACCTAACGTACCCTTTTTTATTCCTTTTGTCTCATTTTTCCTTTTGCAAATGATGTCATTATTTTAAACATCGATTTTAAACGTTGCATACTAACTAACTTCCAATGTATAAACAGCAGAACAGAAAAAATCTATAAAAAAAACTTTTTA
Organism: Zaprionus indianus; assembly: GCA_018904595.1. Taxonomy (NCBI): domain Eukaryota; kingdom Metazoa; phylum Arthropoda; class Insecta; order Diptera; family Drosophilidae; genus Zaprionus; species Zaprionus indianus. The sequence goes on along the minus strand of JAEIHA010000860.1, from coordinate 440,356 downwards.
TGAAGGCAGCTAATGACTTATTTTAATGAAGGATTATCGCAAATTAACGACTAAATATTAGCTTTATTTATAAATCTTCAATCTCCAATATAATCTCTATGTGATATTTTAGTGATTGTCAAAGGTTTTTCTCTCTGTGTATGATGGCTCGAATGTCACCTGTCGCGATCTATACAAATTTGCATAGAACTAGAATTATGTGGTGTATAATCATGGATAATAGCAATTATTATCGTCGCGCCTCTGTAAATGGGCACACCCACGCCACACTGAGAAACTTAAGATGCCTAGTGCAAAAATTACAACAACAAAAAATAGAGAAAAAACCAATTAGCAGAGGCTGAGAAATTTAAGAACCGATCGAGCACAATTACGCGCATAATTTAGAGGCGATATCGCGATGCTAAAGCTGCCAACGCGATTGCCAAACAGGTTATTCAATGTTTTTGTTTGTCTCCCTCTCTCTCTCTGCATGTTTTGCATGCTGATTGCAAAAGGGGTAACCAGGGGGAGTACAAGAAAAGAAACTGACACTCTGAGTTTAGTTAGAAATTTAGTCACTTACCGTTTTTGAGACGATCGTTAATTAAATCCTCAATCAGCTGGGGACATTCGCATTCGATTGCGTAGCAGAATTGCTTAAATTTCTCGAAACCGTTTTTAGCAATGATATCGATAAGATTATCGCACTGCAATCGCAGAATTTCAGCATCGTTGAGGGATTCGGTAACAGCGACGCCGGCACTGCCACTGCCGCCTACAGAGGGCGTAAGAGAGCGATTGTCGCTCTGGGCATGATCACCGTTGACACTTGCACTGCGAGAGGAGCCCGCTAAACTTGAGCTATAATCCCCGCCCACGCCACTGACGCTGACACTGGCACTGCCCCCGCTGCCGCTGCTACTGCTGACGACGGCGCTGAGCTTTCGTTTTGTCAGTGCACCCACGCTGGAGGGTGCGCTGCCAGAGTCGGTAGCAACTGTTGTTGATGTTGTTGTTCCACCAGCAGCAGCTGCTGCGGCATAAGGCTTGAGTAGCAGATCCTCTTCGGATTGGCTGAGAACGGAGTTCTTGACAAGCACGGCCAGCAGATCAGTGCTGCCCAGATCGAGCATAATACGCTCCTGGTGCCGCGAGAGCAGCAGACGCACTTCTTCCTCTTCTTCGCGCGTCATTTTGACGTTTCTTCTTCTGATTCTTATTCGTTATTCTTTTTAGATTCTCTGTTATTTTCTAATCACTTTCTATTGCACACACTCACACACATTTAGACACACACACACATCTGTTGTTGTTGTTGTCGTTTTCGTTGTTATTCAATATGGATCAAAAGGTAATCTTGATATTAAGATTCGACATTATGGTTTGTTATTATTACTATTATTATTAATCGAAACGCAAAAAAACACAGAACGCGCGCCATTTACTGGCGTTGACGCCGTTTGATTCGCTGCTCCGCTCGCACACAACGTTCGTTCAACAAAGTCAGAAAGTAACTGAAAAACCGGCTTGGCTTGAAACATCCACGGAGTGTGTTGTTCAGAGCTAACCTGAGAGAGAGAGAGAGAGAGGGCAAGAGAGCGAAACGCCCGCACAGTGCAGAGAGCACAATGCGCACAGTGGTGCTATGTGTGCAGTTCCCAGCTCAAATTGAAGACTCTCACAACAGCAGAATGTTTGTTTCACATTAATTGTGTTGGATTTTTGTTAAACCATTTGCATTTTATTTCCTTGTCAAGTAGAAAAAAGAAACAGTTATAACAAAAACTTAGAGCACCTAATGATAAATAAATGAATTTATTTACTTAATATTCTGCATATTTAGGTAAACGAATATTCAAAAGCAAAAAAAAACCTTTTTAAAGAGATATTCATAGTAAATTTAACTCAAAGGTTAATAAAGTTTATTGTTAATAAAAGAATTGTAAATCAGTGCAACAACTTAGTAAACAATTTCGGATAAATTATATTACAAGGTATACCGGGGATGATGACCCATCAAATAAAATTCAGAAAAAAAAACAAAACAATTACATTTATTTATTTGATTAAAGTCAACTTAGAGCACTTAATGATAAATAAACTAATTTATTAACTTAATATTCTGCATATTTAGGTAAACGAATATTCAAAAACAAAAAAAAACAAACAATTTAAAAGAGATATTCATAGTAAATTTAACTCAAAGGTAAATGAGTATATTGTTAATAAAAGAATTGTAAATCAGTGCAACAACTTAGTAAATAATTTGATTAATTATATTACAAGGTATACCGGGGATGATGACCCATCAAATAAAATTCAGAAAAAAAAAAACAAACAATTATACTTATAAAAGTCTAACCTGTCAAAATATCAATTAAAATAGGTAAAGAAAAATAGATACATTTAAAAATTATTTCTTGTTTTTCTTACGCGTACCACTGTGCTTGTAAATGTGGTTGTCGGCTCTGCTGCAGCTGCAATTGCAAGCGATAACAGTGGTTTCTCTTTGTGTGCGTGTTTGGGTTGCTTGTACGCTTGTGTGTGTGTGTGTGTGTGAGCAAGCTAGTGTGAAATAACAAAGCCAAACAAAATGTAATTGCATTTGCTTTGCCTCTCTCACGCTCTGCTACTGAGTCAACAAAAAAATTGCCTTTGCATTTGTCTTTACTCTGTTAAATTACATGAATCTCGAATATCGTCTTGTATTATCGTAAATTGCAGTTGCTGTAATGCAACCTACGATACTTGCATACGGTAAAGGTTTGACGAAATGAAGTACAAAACAATGCAAAATAAAATACAATACAAACTTTTCAATACCGACAGAAATCGGAAGCATCCACTTAAATTCCAGACCACACGCAGCACGCATGCTTAACTATTTGTTCCCAACTGATTTGCCATTTCCATCTTACATGTGTACTATACGCCAATAACAGACAGACAAAGGGCTCTAATTACACGTATCTCAGTTCGTTTGCGGCCTGATTAGGCCCATTGGACGGGGGCACCCTGAGACGAAATTGTAACAGATGTTGGAACTGGTGCTGGGCAAACGGATAAGGATAATTAGAGGAATCAAGTGATTGAACCCAGAGAAAGACGGAACAGCATTACAAAGATGAAAAGTAATTGAACTGAGAAATCGAAAAGGATTACTAAGATGAAACAGCACCCAAGAGTCAGGAATTAAGGAGGAAAGTCAAGTTTAATTAAAGATACAGTTAAAGAAAAAAAATAAATAATGATAACCTTAGATGTGACACTAAGCTTCTAAAATCAGAAAATGTTTGTAGATGTAGAGATTTAAGATATTGGTAAAAAAATTATTAAACTTCATGAACATTGGCTAAATTTTCGTTGTATCTCCCATTTAATTCCCCGATTTTTATATAGTTTGTATAACTGATTGCTTAAAAAAATAACTTAAGAATTGAAGATGAAACGCAACGTTAAAGAAACGTAGATCTAAAGGTAATGTAAAACACAAACAATCGATATTGGAACTGGCAAATGTCACGTTCAAATCTATTGAACTAACGTTGTTTCGAATTTAGCACGTTTGAGGCGTGTCTTATCGTCATCATAAGTTCATGTAGAAAACATCAAAAGTAGTGTTTACCTGTAAAGTAACCGATAAGCAAGAGGTACAGATTAAAACTGGTGTATAGATGAAGAAATGTATGTACTGCGTGCCATGAATACTTCCCTCTAATTACAATTTACAGTAAATTAACAGGTGGACACCCACTTTTTGCATTGGACATACATATATATACATATATGTATGTGTGCATATCTTTAGTAAAATTGGATATCATAAAACTCAGTAAGTCTTTTGCCGCCCTCGTCTACGTGCAACAAGTTGGGTAGCCTCATTATTTATGCGAGTATGTTGCCTCAATCGGTGTATCGCCCATAATGCTCGGCGATAAATCGCTGAACTTCCACGCACACCCGCAAATCTGTCACTCAAATCGAATGCAGACAGATTGCAAAGTGTTTTCCACGATTCTTAATAGATCAAGAAAGGAGTGTTAAGTGTGGGCATCATTGCAATTACACTCAATTTGTTCTCGTTACATTCCTTTATACGAAAATCCATTGTTGTGTGCATATTTTGCAATTACTTCAATCTGCCACGAGGTTCTGCACATTGACAAATCACTTAATCTGCAGAATGAGTTAATCAACTGAAATTCCATATGAGAACTCCGCTAAGTTCAAGGTCTGAGAACTTACTATATTTTTTACGGTATTACAATGGTACGAACTATTGCAGTTCTGTTAATTTATTGTTTGTTATCCCCAAGCCAAGTCGAAGAAGAATTTCATATAATATTAACAATATTTTCAACTATCTTAATGATATATTCAAGTTAAAGTACCAGGCTGTACAGGAATCTCTCTATCTTTCCCAAACGCCGCCGAGCCAAATCGATTGGAACAAAGATTACGTTATTTGCAAATGCGAAACAACCATACATCTGTATTAGGTAGGGTAGGAGGATACCCCGCCCGTGATACCATGCGGCACATGTTTCTTCTGGTTCGACACCCGGTTTTATATTGCTCGTCACGTCTCTGCAGCTTCCTCTGCAATTAAGAGATTTGGTCAATAGGCTTAAAGCTCTCCAAATCTCGTTCGCTGGCACTTTGCCGTCTGCTGCATTTCCTCTTCCTGGTCCAACCACCGAGAGGGTGTCTTGGTCATTCATCAATGCTGTTGGTTAACCCTCAAGTGCGAGTGAATCAAGTGAATCCATCTCCCCCCTGCTGTGCCTCCACCTCCAGTTACTCCAACTCCGGCGCTGACGTAGTTGCTACTGGCTGTTGCTGGCAGGCAGGTGTAATTCTTCGATAATCATCTGGGGAGTTGAGGCATCTTATTATTCGGTAGTCAATTTCAAGATTGCCGCTGCACGTGGTAATTCTCTGTGGATCCCACTCGCTCCCTTGCTCTTTCTTTGCTTCACTTTTTCTTTTTTCCTTTCTCTCCTCTCTCACTCGCATTTTCTTGCGCCCATTCATTACTCCGTTATTACTTATTACGCATGCGTTGCTTATCTGCAAGAAAAACCAACTGCCCAACTACCTTTGTCCCAAGAGAAACACCGAAAACGTATAATCTTCAGCTGATTCCATTCAAGAGCTCGAAAATGTGGTAATTGGTTTTAATTATAAGTGCGTCGGGCTTATCGTTTAATACTTTAAGCGTCATAAAATTATGTTATTAAAGTTAAAATGAGTTATATGTAATATAAATATAATGAAAATACATATGCGGACATAAATTTATTATATGTTCTACTTTATTTTGCCTTTAAAGTATATTTAAGAATATTGACTTATAAATTTACATTATCATACATTAATTAACAGTATTTTTTTATTTATTTATTTAAGTCATCAAAAAAGGGCCAATCACTAGGAAAAACAATTTATATAGTTATTGCCAAAAAAAAGAAGAATTAATTTTAAGGCTAACCATCCAAGAAAAAGTATATAGAGTTATTTAAAAAAAAAAATAAATGTAATCAGGTTTACAACTATAAATATTTAAAACTGGTCAAGAATAAATTTGAATATTTAACTTATTATTTAATTTTTAATTCCTAACTTTGAGAAACAATTACATCTGTTTTAGATTCATTAATTTATTTGCACACATAATTACAAATATGTATAACCCTACATTTAAATGTGCTTAGTTTACTCTAATTACTGCATTTCGTACAGTGAGTCACCCTAATGCTACTTCTCGTAAGCACGACTCGAAACGAGTGCAAAGCGCAAGCCGAACTACAGTTAGTCGCACTCTTTCTCTCTCGTTAACTGCCCATCGCAAACGAACGAGTGCCCGAGAAGGAGAATGACGTGCACGAGAAGGAGAATGGGGAGCACGAGAAGAAGAAAAGGAGAATCGCGTGCAGAAGAAAGACGAGTAGTTTCGAAGCGAATTCGAACACTATCGTCACAGCGATGGCGACATTCAGAAGTGAATCCAACAGCGTGCCGAACACAACTCGCAGCGATCGCCTGACGGCATTGAGAGAAAAGCTGACCACGTGTTTCCAGCAGTGGCGCCAGCAGCTGCTGAAATCATCATCCCATCCGCATCCGCAGAAACAACGTGGTGCTGGTGGCCAGTTCTACACTATCTTTTTGCGTGCCGAATGCTCTGCACTGGGCGAGAAGGTTACGTATTTTCGGAAATTCCGTAAGATTTTCACTGCACGGAAAGAAGCAGCAGCAGCAAGAGCACCGGAGGCACAGTTTGTCGAGGAGCAGTTGGAGCAGGTGCAGGAACAGGAACAGGAACTGCAAATTGTTGCCACACTCTTCTCATCCACATTGATATCGAAATACAACTCGAAAAGCTCCAACTCCGGCTCCAGCGGCAACGACATGACCATCATGGAGGACACGTACATGGGGGTGCGCGACGAGTACCCCGACATTGATACCGAAATACGCGCCATACTGATGGCCAATGCCCAGAATGGTATCACGATATCGAGCATCAAAAGTAAGTACAGTACACTGGCAAAAAATATTCCACAATTAAAAAGTGGATTAGAAAATTCACCTTAGACTTGATGAAGGTTGATTCTTGCAAAACTTTTGAATACATTTTTGATTAAAAAACATTCTTAAAAAAAAAATTAAAATATTTTCATTTATTTATCAATTTATTTTTCTCTATTTTTTATACTCAAAACTTCAATCTTCAGATGAATATCGACAGTTAACGGGCACGGCTTTTCCGCTGCACGAGAACATTACCGATTTTCTGCTCACCATACCCTACGTAACGGCCGAGTGCTGTGAGTCGGGCAAGCGAATCTTTAACATCAAGCCAACGGAGGAGACCCGCCATCTGCACGAGATGATACTGCAGCAGCGTCAGCGTGAGGTGCCCAACAACAAGTGCAACAATTATAACAACAACAACAACAACAACACCAACTATAACAAGCAGAACATTTCCTCAATGCAACCGCCACGTCTTTGGCGTTCCCAATATAAGCGACGAATAATACCAAATGTGAACAATATAAATAATTTCAATCATTGTGAGAAACCTTCAGTTGCCGTCAAATCGGTACCAGCTCAGCCCTTGGCCACGGCTGCGTTGGCGCCCTACGGTAGAGTCTACCAGGACAACTGGAAACATCTGTAAGTTAACATCAGCATTACATAACAATAGCTTCACACTCAAAAAAATCTTTAGACTTTTCTGAAAATTTATGTCCCCTTCTCTTAAAAACATTTTTAAATTTTCATATAATATGTTATATTTTTTCGCAATGAAAAAGATCAGAACAAAAGGGATCTTACGTAAGAACTTGATTCATTAAAATATAAACTAATATATTCAGAAATATTCTTATAAATTCTGAATTACATCGTATTGAAATTCTTGATTGAAAGATCAGATCTTTTATATTCTCAATTCAATCAAAATTAAATCCCCTTATTCTAAACCGAAAAAAACAGATCATAAGTATGAATTGAAAGCATTGAAAGATCAACGAAAATATTCTCAAATATTCAGGATTTAATTGAAGTTATATTCCCGATTCTAAATCGTGTTCGATCTTGAATCTTTGCAGCAACAATCAGTATCAGCTTACGCAGGTGCCAGGGATCAACAATCATGTCTACTCTAGTTCAGCAGATCCTGCACAGCTTCAAATTGCACTGCCACTAGAGCATCCCCAACAGCAACAGCAGCAACAGCCGCCTCAGCTCCAACATGAACATTTGCAGCAACATGAGCAGCTGCAGCAAGAACATCAACATCCACATCCACATCAACATCATCTTCAGGTTGGGGAATACACACACAAGCGTCGTCATGAATTCACGCCCACGCCGACGACATTGTCATGTCCATCGCAACATGACTCCATGTTCACCATCAACTCGGACTATGATGCGTATCTCCTGGACTTTCCGCTGCTGGGCGATGACTTCTTCTTGTACTTGGCGCGCATGGAGCTCAAGTGCCGTTTCAAGAAGTGTAAGTATCAGACCAGAGAAGAGAGCCAACCAACCTCTCCTACTCGCCTTGACACTCTTTTTTTTCTTCCTGTGCAGACGAGCGAGTGCTGCAGTCTGGACTATGCATCTCTGGGCAGACAATAAATGCCGCACGGCTGCGCCTGCAGCATGTCGAGTTGCCTGAGATGACGCAAATCATTGTTAACATCGGCTCCGTAGACATTATGCGTGGCAAGCCGTTGGTGCAGATCGAGCACGATTTCCGGCAGCTAATCAAGGAGATGCACAATCGCAGATTCATTCCTGTGCTGACCACGCTGGCACCGCTGGCCAACTATCGCCACGACAAGCAGACGTGCGACAAGGTGTTGCGCTTCAACAAGTTCATACGCACCGAGGGGCGACATCTAACTGTTATTGACATACATTCCTGTCTGGTCAACGAGAGTGGCGTTGTGCGATTCGATTGTTTCCAGAAGTGAGTGATAATCTAGACTTAGTACCTATTTAATTTTGAAGTTGTATAATGCAGGACGTCCATATAACCCAAAAACTACCATATTATGTACTGAAAATCTATAGAATATTCTTAAAATTCTCAAGATCCTCCCCCCTGAGTAAGTTTTCTTATCATTGAATCTGATATGATAACTGTACGAATCATATCTGATTTATATCGAACTTCTTATCTAATTTACTCACTCACGTATAGGTATATTATAGAATTTGTAATATAAACTACCATATTTTCTTGAAATTCTATAGAATATGCATAAAATAGATTTCTTTTCGAAATACAATTACTAGCCTTATCAATACTAGTACTCAAAAATAATGATCATGTAGATTATTGGAATATTATAAGCTTAAATTTGGTATACATCAAAATTTGATGGATATTTGCTATAATTCCTAATATTTGAACAGAACTTTTTAATTTCTAACTACACTTTATACTTTCTCATATTATTTTATTAATGTTTATTAATTTTTAAACTTATTTCCTTTTGCATCTATAGCGGGCCACGTAGCGTGACGGGCTCATCAGAGCCACATGTATTCTGGAACAAAATCGGACGGCAGCGTGTGCTGCAAATGATCGAGCAGAATCTGGAGTACAACTAGAGATTCTTCTCTACTTCTTCTCGGGCTGGCACCTGGCGAAAAGCGAAGCTTGAATTAAATTTTACACAACTATTTGGAAATGACGGCATGCTGTTTTAAAAAGGCGATTGTTTATGCGAACTTCTATTGTTAATTTTAATGTGTTTTATGTTGCGTTTTGTCATGTGTTTTGTCTTAGTCCCCCCTCTGTATAGTCCTTAAGTGTTCTATGTATGTCAAACTGAATGTTAATTGTTTTCTCTCTTTTTGTGATCCGCTTGAAGCTTCTTTTGTTGTACATCGAATTTGGGTACATTGTTTTTGCTGCTGTCCCAAAAACACTGTCCGAAATTTGATGTACAACAAATTGGCATTCAAGTATCTATTATAATAATCTTAAATTTCCCATTTTCCCTGCAACATTTTCCGTTGTGACTTTTCGCACAGAACACAATGGAAAATGCAAATCAAAATCAAAGAACATTGCAATGTTACGAATTGTCTTTAAAAACTGTAAGAATTTTTTTCTGTCTTCTTCTTTTGCCCAGTTTGGCTCATGCTCATGTATATGAACTGACTCTTCTGTGCTCAGGATCTCTATATACATCTGAGACATGGGCCAATTTGTGGTTCTATGAAAATGCTTCTGCTTCAGTTATCGCTTGGCTTGCACGAAATCAATGCCGCGGCTGATTTAGTATCTAAAGCTATCTGGATAACTGAAGCATTAGCACAAATTTCGTGTTTCAAGTAACCTTCCGTCCCTCTCACATTCTCTGCAAAAAGTGTACACTCTACGTTTTAACATGCTGATTAAAGTGCGCGCTGCGTTGGCATGTTTTGGTACAGTGTACGTTGATTCTATGCATATTAAAAACTAATTTCCTTGCTTTAAATCGAGAAATAGGCTCATTTTCGTGATTACTGTAATTATAAACTAATTTATATTGTTGTTTGTATGTATGTTTAATGTATGTGATATAAGTCTTTTTTTTTTATGTCCAACCATAACAAGCAATGTAAAATCCAAAAAAAAAAAAAAAAAAAAATGAAAAAATAAAAAGGGGAAAGTAAATTAAACATTCAATTGTTCTTTATTATTCTTGTTTATATTTGACGATTATTTGCATATCATGATGGTTCTTAAATTAATGAATTATGAATTAAATTAATCAATATCTAACAAAAAAATGGGATCAAATTCTACATTTTTTCCTTAAGTCTTTCAGCAATATTTTGAACTATTATTTTTTACTGTAAATCCTTCGTTCTATTCTTGTGAATTTTTTTCCATAATAACAAACTCAACTCCTTATAATAAGTTTAAAACAAACGGAGAGGAGGAAAATAACAAAATTTCAATTCAATTCTTTGAACATAATACCTTCTTAAAGATTTCATAGTAAATCTTGAAACAACGACTCACTTTAATGGTTTGTATCTAAGTGTGCTTGCATCATTCCAGGTGTAGTACAACGCAATCCGCACAACTTGCAGAGCGATGGGTCGATTGTTTTTCCATCAACTTCAATCAAATGTCGACGGTATTCGGGATATGTTAGAAACTGTAGGGGGCTTTCGATTGTACCACAGGCAATGCAGAACCACGGACCTATAAATGCAAAATTATTTTAAGTACCCATTGGTTGGGTAGAAAATTTAAGTGTTACCCATTGTGTTCTCTGCTCCGAGGGATGTGAGAGCGTGCAACGCCCTAAGACCAATGCGTCTTGTCTGCTTTGCTTCCCGACCATTGATAGTCACAATACTGTTCCTTTCCAGCATCGAATCACAGTCGGACCACCGACCTTTGAGAGTGTAATTCGCAAGTTTCTTTCTATAATGTGATATAGTTTTTTCTTGCTCTTCATTGCTTTTCAGTAGCTTTTCGTTCAACACTTTCAGTGCATTCGCATCCTGGCGTGCTTTACTTAGATCATCTTTTATATTTACAAAAGCGTCTTCCAACTGGAAAGAGTTTTAATAATTAGATTTGGAAATCAAGAACACCAATTATATATTGACTTAACTTTAACATTTTCCTGTCGTAACACTGCCTTCTCTTCGGCGGATTCATTATGTTTTAATTCGGCAAGCTCTTCGGTCAACTTAGAGTTTTCTGCGAGCAACTCTTTGTTCTCTTTTGAGACATCTTCATAACTTTTCAATAAAGCTTGAAGTTCTGTATCTTTTTTAGATTTTTCATCACTATCCTTCTTTAGGTGCAAATGTAATTCATCTAATTTTCCAACAGTTTGTCTTTGTTTTTCATTCAAGGATGAAATAAGAGAACGTATATTTTTGTAGTCTTCAATTTGGTTATGAAATGCAATACCATTCCCATGACCGTACATATGGCCAATTCCATGTCCACTCCATCCATTTCCATATCCATGACCACTCCCATTTCCTTGAAAATAACATCCATTTGCATATCCATAAACACCATATGTATTTTCATAGCCCCTCATATACGAAACACCTTGGGGAGGGCATTGTCTCCAAAACTGAAGATCACGTTCGGAATTTCCCATTTTTTTTCCAGGAACTCAAACAATATATTTGTAAAGCATATGACTTCGCGGTTAAATCTTACACCGAAAATGTCTTATTATCGATAGTATTTTTTTAACGATACCGATGGAATATGTTTTTTTAGCTTCCGATATCTTGTAAACTTGTAATTGGATATATACCTATAAAAAATTGTAAAAGAAGTTATGAGTATTTCTTTACACAAATATTAATTGAACAAATTAACTTTTCATTTTCTGTCGTATTTAATGTATTGATAAATACTTTTTTGTTACCGATTGCAGTAGGTTCTGTCAGCTGTTCAGGATTTTGTGTGACCAAACAAAAATACTAAAAGTATCGATAGCACTGTCGACAATTGAGTTTTAGTAGTCGAGCAAAGTGAGTGATATATTTATTTTGTAAATTTCAAAACCAACAGATTTTAGATTATTTCAATACATTATAGTTCCGAAATGGCTTCATTTTTGGCACGTGCTGGCAATACCCTAATCGAATCTGCAAAACCACAAGCCGCTGCAAAGGTAAGTGACGTGCAATAATGCCAAATGCATAAATTTTGGTCGTACTTTTACATAATTGCAAAAAAGCAGCAAAAACCAACAACAACTAACAGCAAGGTGAACAGAGAGAAAAAACCCTCGCACTCTCTTTCTCTCCCGCATGAGAGCAACGGTACAAAGCAGCCACCTGACTAGCAGCGGCGGTATTTTCGATCAATTTGCTATATACGCATTCATACATATGTGCGTGTGTGTGACGCAATTCGTGTATGTGTGTGTGTTAGAGATAAAATTGGGACCTTGAACAGGGAACAACCGTAATATGCGTCCGATTCTTTTATCAATGAGCAAAACAGATGACAACTGTTGCTATCACTGGCGTCGCAGTTGCCGAGCCCACTAATTAATGGTTTAATCTGTGCGAATTAGATTTGATTATCATCATGAAACACGGTTTATCTGCGCGTCAGTCTTAAAACCATATTTCATCGGTTTTGTTATTGACCTACAGACACAGATTGTGTTAACGTGGTATATGAGTCATATAAGTATTTGTTGTTTACGTACACAATCCAATCGGACTCACGTGACTTGTCTAATTGGGAATTTCATTGTATTTATTTGCAGATTCTTCAGTATGCCCCCCTTGTAGTGCAACAAGTGCGAAACCTTAATGTGCAGGAACATGTTTCATACAAGTTGCTCAATGACGGCAATATTCCGACTCCCAAGTAAGTACCAAAGTATGTCCAAAGTTCATCAATACCATTCTTACAAATGGACTTCGACTTTGACGTCTGAACCACTTGGGTTGTTGATTAAAAGAATAACAAATCCGGATTTAGTTTGCATTATTCTGCTGCAAGTGCTGATAATCGAATTGACAGTTGATGAGGGCACAGATAACTGAAAGATTAAAACTAATAAACTAGATTCAGATCGGGGTAATTTACATATAAACATATTGCAGTAATAAGTATGCAAAATTGTAATTAATGTTAATGAATAACGTTAGTAAATGAAGTCATATTTTTGAAGTATAACACAGTACCAGTTGCAAAGTCCGAATAACCTTGAGGTTCATTAAAATGCGGGTCGACTTTGATTTATTGATAAGAGAACACATGACGCTATACCCCCGATGGCTTATCAGTTAATCAGAATTGGGGTTCATCGGGGTATCAATAATATGATTAAAATGCCTTCCTTATGACTATAATTCAATTTTCTTAATAGGTTCGCTGTTGCCAAAAACCCCAAAGAAGCCCTTGACATTGCAACAAAGCTAAAGACAGACAATATTGTACTGAAAGCGCAGGTGCTAACAGGTGGTCGTGGTAAAGGTACATTCAAGAATGGTTTCAAGGGTGGAGTCCGTGTAGTTTTTGAGTAAGTATGCCATACTCCTTTCTTATACATTACTCAGCTATTATAATCATTGTTTGTACTTAGCCCCAAGAGCGCAGAAGAGGTTGCCGGCAAGATGCTCGATCAGCTGTTGGTTACCAAACAAACTGGTGCAGCAGGCCTGAAATGCAACCAGGTAATGGTTGCCGAGCGCAAGTTTCCACGTCGTGAGTTCTACTTTGCAGTCATGATGGAGCGCGCCTTTAACGTAAGTGTAAAAGCATCAATATTATACCAAGCATAAAATCATTAATGAATTCTTTGTTATATCAATGATACAGGGTCCTGTTTTGATTGCCTCCAAGGAGGGTGGTGTTGACATTGAAGAGGTGGCCGCTTCCAGTCCCGATGCCATTCTGTATGAACCCATTGACATCGAAAAGGGTCTCACCAAAGAACAGGCTACCAAAATTATCGAAAAGGTCGGACTTAACGATAATGCTGAAGAACACGTTTGTATGCTTATGAATCTGTACAAACTCTTCGTCGAAAAGGATGCTCTCCTGGTAGAGATCAACCCCTACGCTGAAGATGCTATGAGCGGCTGTAAGTTTATAGCTTTATGCTCATACTAAAATAATGTGTTGTCATTCTAACATTCTGACTATTCATTCCCCATCAATTTGTTCCATAACCCATTGAATTCATGTTCTATCATACTATACTAATGCTGCTTGAACTTGATACATTAAGGCTGTAAGTATTAAATTAAGTACAGGCATATTCTAATATTTGATTGCTCTACTAACTTAGTTTTATCGATATTTGATGTATTCACCGACCACTTACTAGATTGCTTTCTAATATTAATGTTTCTTAATGACATTTGTAGTCTTTGCCTTGGATGCCAAGCTGCGTTTTGACGACAATGCCGAGTTCCGTCAGAAGGAGCTCTTCAGCCTGCGTGACTGGACCCAGGAGGATCCCAAGGAAGTCGAGGCTGCCAAATACAATCTTAATTACATTGCTCTCGATGGTACTATTGGTTGCATGGTCAACGGTGCCGGTTTGGCCATGGCGACTATGGATATTATCAAGTTGTACGGCGGTGAGCCTGCCAATTTCCTTGATGTGGGCGGTGGTGCTACCGCTGAGGCAGTGAAAGCTGCTTTTAAGATCATTACTTCAGACAAGAAGGTCATGTGTCTGTTGGTGAACATCTTCGGTGGTATTATGCGTTGTGATGTCATTGCTGAGGGTATCATTGCTGCGGCCAAGGATCTGAACCTGAACTTGCCCATTGTTGTGCGTCTGCAGGTGAGTTGTAGATAATTTAATTTTCTCCCAGATGTTGTTAAGCTAACTCCTATTCGATTGCAGGGCACTAACGTGAAGGAAGCCAGGGAACTGATTCGCAATTCTGGTCTGAAGATTTTGGCACGTGACGATTTGGACAAGGCTGCCGATTTGTCCGTGCATCTTGCACAAATTGTCAAGTTGGCTCGCGAAATGAACATGGATGTTAACTTTGAGATTCCTGATGCCCAAAAGTAAATCATTTAATATCTATAAAAGGGCTAAGTCAACCCATAGAACACAAAAGATAGAAACAAGACACACACAAACACCCACACACACATACAGCAACAGTCTAGATACAATTTAAACAAACTACTCAACACTCAATGCTACGTAGCTAGAAAAAGATTCGCTTTTGATTGATCAAAGATTCACACAAATTGAAATAACCTTTAAGATGAAAGTTGTAACTCAAAACTCGTCATTGTTGTGTATTTTGAAAAGATAATCGAGTTGTCGTACATATATTATTATTATAATTTCGAATAATCCTAAGAGTTGCGAGTTTTTTGCACCTGTGAAACAGAAAAAACAAAACATTGTTATGTATGCACGAGAATCGAAATGTTTAAATTATATAGAAAACCTAAAGAAACTACAACTCATTTATATAATTTATTGAAAACTGCAAACTGCTTAAAGTAGTAAGTCGTGTATTATGCAATTTAAATTAGTTTGCCTTACATTAAATCCATTAATACATCAATACACAATCAGCTTTGTATTTTTCATTTAGTTTTCTACAATCTTCCTTCTTTACTTTAATCATTTATTTAACTCTTCCATAGGGGGAAGGGTGGTGACAAATGCAAAGAGAAGTAAGCTGGAAATGATCAATGGGCCAAGCAAATCATATTTGAGTCCCGTTTTGAAATTTTACCTATAGTTTTCTACCTTTTTTTTCATATTTTGATTAAAAGAAGTAATCAAGAGAGGATCAAGAGGCCAAACTATTCATATTTAAATTTAAGGTTTTTTTTTTTGCATATTACAATAATTAACATTTATATTCAAGATAAAAAATCTCGCCAACTGACGCTTCATTTTATTTAGCTATATAATATATATATTTTTATGTCTGGTCATTGTAAGCTGCGAGCGAGAGGGAGAGAGGAAAATTATGAGCAATGGGTGTGTCTCAAAAACGATCGACTAGAGAAAGTATATGTGTCTGCTCCTGTTCCCGCCAGTCGGTGTCGCCATCTCCCAAGTTTCCCGCGTATTCTGAAATTATTATCAAGTTTTGTTCATATAGAACTGATTTGTTGAACATGATCTCCCAACTCACCTCGCATAATGCTACGAATGGTCTTCATGGAGGCTCCGCGCAAGTTTAGAATTTGTAGAACGCGCTGTTTGACTGTCTCAGAGGTGGCGCTAACTTCCAGCAGGATGTAGTCAATGCGTTGCAGCGTGAAGAGGCCACCAGTCAGGCGTTTAATATAGTTATTCTCGGCCTCCTCGTCCTCATCTATGCTGGCATCCTGTAAAGATATTTCGATACTAATAAATATCATGATATAAAGTATGACTATCTTGTTACCTTACCTTTGGCTGTTGATCGATCTCCTTGTCGATAGCCTCCACCTTGCCCAAATACTTTAGATGCAGTTCGAGCAGGCGATCCACCTTCTCGTGATCGTTCTCGGTGAACTTGGCCAACATCCGCTGGCGCTGTGTGCCCTTGCAGTTGCGCAACATGGATGCAATGACGGAGCACACATGCTCCTCGTGCTCGTCCACCGAGAGCAGCCGTTGCTTGTTGCGCTTGGGCGTCTTCATGAACAAGGGAAATATGGTGCGCAAGCCAAGAATCTCAACAAACTTGTTACAGTTCTCACGACCATCTGGTCCGGCCATGGCATGATCGAGCACCTTGAGCGAACCGTTGCGAGACATTTTCTTCTCACGCAACATAAGATTCATCAGTTGTAGTCCTTCGCCGTTGAGGAAACGATCACGATTCTCGCGCGCCATAAGAGCCGAACACATGCAGTTAAACAAGTTGGACATGTACTCCTGCTCCTCATTGCTAGCTGGATCATGGCGCTTGTATACTGCCAATTGTTGTAGCAGTACGTCCACGCCGTCCAGTGTGCCCAGGAGCAGACGGTTCTCGTTCTCTGTTTGTATTAATATTGACAATATCTCGCTGCAGTACAGTTTGTTCGGATCAAAGGGAGATTTGCCCTTGAGACGTTTGAGTATCCAGGCAAGCAGTCCTTGTGTAGCTGCCTCGCGCACAAACTCGCCATCAATCTCTGTCAGGTTCTCTACAATAGCCAAAGTGTTGTGAACACCATCAGCCTCCTCTTTGACTTGCTCGTTGAGGCGTTCAAGGTTTTGCACAAGCAAGGCGCAGATTTGTTCCTTCCGCAGCGCTTCGATTAACGCCTCTGCTCCTTCGATACTTTCACCCAGAATGTCCACATCGGTGACTTCTTGTAGGAGATCAACAACAGCCACAGCAATATCTGTGTTTTGATGTGCCAGCAACTCCAGAAGACTGTGCAGGCCATGCAGCTCGACAAGCAGCGGATAAAGATCTGGCACTGTGGCCACCGCTTTGAGCTCCTGTATAACTGTGTGTAGATCAACTTCTGATTCCATGAATTTCTCTGGGTTATCCGAGAATTTGATGCGCATTTCCTGATTTTTAAGGTTACGCTTCTCAAACACAAGTATCAACTTTTTCAGACCCTGTTCGTCCAGTGCATCGCCTTCGGCATCTTCACTTTCCACATATTTCAATATATTGAGACGCTCCTCCTCTGTAAGTTCTGGATCAAACTCGAATCCACCAGCACTGGCGCCTGACCCCGCCCCAGATGTGTTGCCTTCTTGTGGTTTTCTGTAGTTGGCCGTCTCTTTGGCCTCCGCAATCCGACGCATTCGCTTTGCCTTTTCTTCGCCAATGCCGCCGCCGCCCCGTTTTCCAATATCATTGTTCACCGGCTCAGGTAGCGCAAAATCATCATCGTCCTCATGTGGCCGTTTTGGTGTCTGCTCGGGCTGTTAGCCAGAACAATTATTTATAGGTGTTTTGAGTTTCAATAAATATACTTACCTTAAACGCCAAGAGTTCGCCAATATCCATGTTCAAGCAGCAAATTCAATAAACATCAACGCGACTGCTAAAACGCACATCGATAATAAATTCCCTGTTTATCGGATTATACAATGGTATAAAATACCAAACTGTCATCGATACTCTTGTATCGATTGCCAGTCACAATTATTTCAAAGTAACACAGTACAATGCATAGATTAGCACAAGTATTTTACAGTAGCACAGTTTCAATGCGTACAGTGGTACCACTAACACGACACAAGGACAAACAGGGGAAAGTTTTGTCAGTTTTGAATCCTAGTACCCCACAGACTTCGGCTGCACGCTCGGCTGGGAACTTCGATGTTCGGATGGGAACTTCGATGTTCGGGTGGGGTACTTCGATGTTCGGCTCTCAGTACAAACAGCGCATAGGATTAAAACTGCTTCAGTCGCACAACAGCAGCGAAACAATAAGCATGCGCGTACTCTTTGCGCTGGCGATCGTTTCAATGTGTGCGTGTATGCATGCACATGATGGCATGAGAATGTATGCGTTGCTAGTGAAGTTTGACAACAGGCAAATACTTCGGCCGGCGCCTGGCAGCCTGAAGTCAATTTTGTGTTTCGACGTCGAGACAAATATACTAAGAACGTGGGCAAAGGTGGTTAACTTCCGAAACAATTTAAGACTTTCGAAAACATATAGCATGCTACATGAGAATAATTTTTTGGTAAATGGATATTTGTGTATTCACAACGTTTTGTTTTGATTCGCAGATTTTGTCAATATTAGTAAACACATGAACCAAAAAAATATTTTGTCACGTAATTCCCATTTCTATATTATAAAATTGCTTTACTAAATATAATATAATTATATATAATAATATAATATTAATTCAATCTACTCAATATATAAGTACACATGTTACCAAATTTTAAAAGTTACTGCCCCAAATAACCATTTTTGCTCATTGTAATTCGGTTTCTTAGCTTTCGATGGCAAAACAAAAAAACAAACACACAGATGATTTCAAGCTGCCCAGGCCCGTAGCGAAGTGTGGCAGGGTCTGTAGTGATCAAGGGCCCCTAGCTGGCAGGGATGTCGGCTACCAAACATAGATAGGTTTTTTAATGTTAAAATATTTGGATAATTAAATTCCCTTAGTAAACACAAGTAAATTCATTAAGTAAAGTAATTAAAGCAGCGGCCCCGAGAAGTTTTACACAAGGGCTCGAAAAAACCTTGCTACGGCCCTGTGCCTCAGTCGTTTCGCTCTCCACGTCGAAACACAAAATTACTTCAGGCTGCCAGCGCCCGGCCGAAGTATTTGCCTGTTGTCAAACTTCACTAGCAACGCATACATTCTCATGCCATCATGTGCATGCATACACGCACACATTGAAACGATCGCACAGCGCAAAGAAGTACGCGCATGCTTATTGTTTCGCTGCTGTTGTGCGACTGAAGCAGTTTTAATCCTATGCGCTGTTTGTACTGAGAGCCGAACATCGAAGTACCCCACCCGAACATCGAAGTTCCCATCCGAACATCGAAGTTCCCAGCCGAGCGTGCAGCCGAAGTCTGTGGGGTACTAGGATTCAAAAACTGACAAAAACAGATTTACCCCCTGTTTGAGCTCTCTATGTGTTCAGTGCTTAGTGGTGGTACAATTGTGGTTTTCAGGCCGCAAAGATAAAACGCTATATCCTTAGAACAAGTTTTCCCCCCGAAAATGAAAATTTTTACTTTATGTAGCGTCTTATCTAATCACTTTTCAGATTTTTGCGCCTCGGAAATGAAAATCGTGCTTAAATATTATTGTAGGTATATTAAATAAAAAAACTAATATTGAAAAAACCATGTTACAAAGTTGTATTATTATATTATTAGAATAACTACATTTTCTAATTGTGTACTTATGTACTACTTTTATGTGCTTAACGACCCCATATCGAACGGTTTTCGCGCACAGGGTATACGGGAGATGCTCCAATTGAGGTGTGGTTAAGGGTTGTTTTCAATTGGATGAGTTTTGGGGTCGGTTTAGCTGTAAACGTTTCTGGCTGTTGAAAAAGTGCTCTCCATTCGTGCAGATTGTCGGTATTCAAATAACCTATTTAAAATTTTGATAAATTCAAGTAAGAATAAATTAAAAAATATCATTTTATAATACTATTAAATCCGTAAGAATTTTGTATACTAATCTGCCAAGTGTAGAGCTCGCTGCGAAAGAATGTCGACCAGCCCGAAACCTGTAAAAAAAGTGCCCATACACTTGCAGAGTGCTCAGAATCGAGTCTACATTAAGAATGGAGAAATTGTCAATCACGACAAGAGCTTCAAGGCGGACGTCTACATTGAGGATGGAATTATTAAGTATGAAATTGAAGAGTTAATATCTTAAAGAACTGCAGCTTATTTCATGGAATTTCGATAGATTTGTTGGACCTGCCAGCGAGATTACAATACCAGGTGGCGTACGGACGATCGATGCAACAGGAAGAATGATTATACCGGGAGGCATTGACCCCCATACGAACATGCAGCGTCCTCAAGGGGACACAGTCGCGGTTGATGAGTAAGTTCAACTCGGAACACACATATGATTTAAATAAACATATTTTCAATTTTCCTACAATATATAGTTTTTATCGCGGTACAAAGGCTGCAGTGGCAGGTGGCACGACAATGATAAGTGAGTGCAGTTTTTAAATTCATGTTTTAATAAAAAATAATGATTCTTTTCGCCTTTAGTTGATTGTGTGCTGCCCAAAAAGCACGAATCGTTGGTGGAGGCCTACGACAAGTGGCGCAGCTGGGCAGATCCCAAGGTCTGCTGTGACTACGCGCTGCATGTCGGCATTACCTGGTGGTCTAGGTCAGTCTCCGAGGAGATGGGAATTCTTGCCAAGGAGTTGGGCGTTAATTCTCTGAAAATGTTTATGGCCTACAAAGGTGTCTACATGTTGAACGATGCGGATCTGCTGGATGTGCTTGAGAGGATTAGGAGCCTAAATGCTGTGGCTATGGTGAGTTAGAGTATTTCACCATACCCTAGTTGAGTTAGGTTTTCTTTAATCTGTCTTTCTCTTCTTCCCTTAACAGGTGCATGCTGAGAACGGAGAAATTATAGCAAAGAATACCCAGCGTTTGTTGGCTGATGGCGTTACTGGTCCCGAGGGACATGAACTCTCTCGACAGGAGGAAGTCGAAGCTGAGGCAGTGCATCGTGCATGCATTTTGGCTCATCAGGTAATTATTGTGCAGGATTTGCATAAATAATATAAAAGAGATATCTATATCTTTTTTAACCTGAATTAAAAACTCTTTATTATGATCCATAGATGAAGACACCGCTGTATGTGGCTGGTGTTACTAGCAAATCTTCCGCAGAACTTGTGGGGCGTGCACGTCGCAGTGGCTACTGCGTCTTTGGTGAAACACTGGCCAGCTCTATTGGTCTCAGCATGAGCAATGTACGGAAGCCAGAACGTATCTATTACATTACTAGTCCACCTATTCGCACGTCTGCGGAAACTCCAAGGCAACTGATGAAGTCGTTGGCCTAGTAAGTACTATATTATCATCTATCATCTATGAATCCGCAATATCTGCCTCTTCCTTTTACAGTGATGATCTTCAGGTCACAGGAAGTGCTAACTGTACCTTTAACAAGAAGCAAAAGGAAGTGGGATTAGGTGATTTCACCAAGATTCCAAATGGTGTAAACGGTGTCGAGGATCGCATGTCGCTCATTTGGGAGAAGGGCGTTCAACAGGGTCTGCTCGATCCGTGCCGATTTGTGGCAGTTACCAGCACAAATGCTGCAAAGATTTTCAACATTTACCCACAAAAGGGCAGAATCGGTGGGTGTATAAAATAATCGAAGAACTAACGATAGTTTTAAAAGAAATCGAAGTTTCCATTCTTTTCTAATGTCATATTGTACTTCCTATTAGCTGTTGGTTCGGACGCCGATTTGGTTATCTGGAATCCACAAGCCACTCGCACCATATCCAAGGATACCCATCATCATGCAAGCGATTATAACATTTTCGAGGGCATGACCGTGCATGGTGTACCCGAATTTGTATTGGTTCGTGGGCGAATAAGTGCCGAAAACGGAACTCTACGTGTTGGAGAAGGATTCGGACGTTTCATACCGATGGCCGTGCGACCTCCATTTGTTTATGACATTATCGAGGGCAAAGTACAGTCGGCCGATGAACCGCATGAAGAATATCAAAATGGGAATGTGGCCAAGAAGTTTGCCGAACTGGATATACTTATACCAGCACCGGACCCTGTTTCGGCAATGCTTGCTGGCAATTTACCCATGCCAGCAGAGGGTTCTGTGTGCAGTACACCCTCGGTGCGAGGTCGGGTCGATGGCAAACGTGACATGCAGGAATCCTCTTTCTCAATTAGCGGTAATCATTAATTATTCTGCCAACATTTCTGAAATTGTTCCATATCCGCTTTCGTTTCTATTTTACAGAGGAACTGGACAAGTCAGGCGTGCGTGCCTGTATCAAAGTCAAGAATCCTCCAGGTGGCAAGTCCTCTGGATTTTGGTAAATTATATTCTTCGTCGCTTTGATATATAGCCACATACCATAAACATACATACAACACACATCGCACAAAGCCGACGATAACGCTCATTTGTGTGCTCACCTCTAACATAAGATTTATAAGCGCCCAGAAACTAGCTTCAAATATTGATTTAAATTAGTTAAATTTATAGATTTTTCGTTATCCAGTTGTATTTGTTTTTCCCAAGTGTTCGTAGATAAGGATTTAGTCAATATTAGTTTAAAACTTTGCATCGAGATTGTTTATCAAAACAATTACGATCGTTTCTTACTTGCCTTAAATCAATTTGTATTGGGATCTAAGTAATCTATCAATATTAAATCGGAAATTGACTACTTTAAAGACTGTTTTCACATCAAATCAGAATACTGAAAAATCAAAGAACTCATTACACTATGAAAAACAAAACAGAACAGAACTTATAGTCCAAATTTTTAAAGTCACTTTATAAATGCAATGTTAAGGCCAATTTTGCAGTTTTCTATAATGATCAGATTTCACTGTGATTTTCAAAACAATTTTTATACTCACAGATCTATCAAAACTTTGACAAAATCCACCGATAGCTCATAAAATCACAAACTAGCTCGTAAGGTGTGATTCAACTGAAGAAAGGTGTTTTTTCCACTTTAATAGAGACTTAATGATCTGAATTATCTAATTCCCAATCAGCCTTGAAGTCTAGCCAATAAAGAAGACATTACTTCCAAGAGATTAACTCAGAAACAATTTGATTTTGATTTGACGTTACGTTGTAGGTATGCACTCTTTATTTAAAATTATAATGATTGACAAACTATGTATGTATATTAAACCAATATAAGTATTACAATCAATATACAGTTATTTATGCTGGATACATAATTACAATGTTTATTTTTTATGTTTGTTTAACAATATACAAATATCTTGCAGCTGCTTGAACAGACAATTTGCGTAAAGTATTTAACACAAAACTCAATTAAACATAATTGGGCGGGCAATCTATAAATGTTAAAATATCAACTGCTGCATAATTATATATACTATATATTATATAGTATAATGGGTTTGATGTGAAGTAATAATTTATTTTATAATTGAATTGATTAACTTATCAGAGGTAAAATACGAGTTATTTACTTTCATTCGCCTGCCTGCCTGTCTGCTTGATTCTTATCATCATCTTCTACTACTTACATTTTGTTAAAGCAAAACAATATATACTCATTTATAAAGTCATACGAATAAACAATCTAATCTACTAACTTTTGAATAACTTAACTGTTTCTTCTCTTCGTGTGTGTATGTGTACGATGATTTGTTGGGGAAACAAAAAGTCAGAGACAAGTGGGACGAGTGGTGGAGGGGGTGTGGTGTGCTTAACATCTATTTTCCCTTCTTTATTGGCTTAACATCTAAATCATTCGTAATGTATAACCTAAAATTGACTTAATAACTAAACTTCAATAGCAATGACAATTTATGTGCTCTCGCGCGGTCGATCGTAATTGTTGGAGGCGTAGGAATGCATGCGGCCGTTAAACGATGTTGCGTGATTGATTGAGGAATACGCTGCAAGCAATAAAAAAGTTAATTACTGCACTTTATATGCAAAAGTATAAACAACTTGCAAACTTACTGCGCCCCCCCATCGCCTGCGTTTGCTTATAGCTTCTTTAAATATGCGGCACACTTGACAGCGCTGCTCACTTGCCCCGTATTCAGCAGACTCAGCTTCTTGTGCTTGGCGCGGAATTTCTTTACGTAGGCATCAATCAAATTCTTGATTTTATGTGGGTTGATTTCACCAGAGCGACTGTGACAGATCTGAGAAACAAGAGAACATAAGTTAGGCATAGTATAGAGATAAAGACTAATCGGAAACTTACTTTTGGTACGGCTCGTCGCATAATATCCTTGTAATCCTCTTTCGTAATCACTTTCTTATTGAAATGTGGCTTTAGCACCAATTTCACTTCCTCAACAACTCGTTCCTGGCGATTTAACTTGCGCAGAAACTGTGGGAGATTATTGGATAAGCTTCGTGCAGCATTTGGTTTCGTGCAATCACTCACTTTATCCTTAACTTGTAAGTCGACCGCCGAATTGGGTACATCATCGTATAGTTTGGCATGGTCCTCGACCAATTTGTTGCCTGTAATCAAGGACAAAGCAGACGTTAGTTAAAGTATTTATGGAATATGCAAAGTTAAATGAACCCACAAAATATATGTTTATAACTGTTCGAATAAAAGAGGTAGGACTATTGCTACGTTACATTTACAATCGGACAAAAAGCAAAAATAAAAACCTACAAGAGACTGAGACATTGTTAAATATGATTATACAAAGATTGTTCTCATCTAGCATTTCTCTAACCCTCATTTGTTAAATCATAAAATTAAATCTCTCCCTCAAAGTTCTTGTTCCATACCAATTAAATTCTTTTGCTGAATAAAGTAACAATAAATATACGCGATAGATTCGATTCCGTGTTTCTTAATTATAAACGGGAATCTCGAATGAAAGTTTTATATGAAACCCACCTTTTGTTTTAGATTTGCGATCATTTTTGTTATTTGCACGTTGCTGTTTCCTTCCGCCCGCATTATTAAATCGCGACGATGATCTATGTTGTGTTACGGGGGAACTGCTGCCAAAGAGATTGTCAAACATCTCTGTTTTGCCGCCGCCGCTTCCCTTTGTACGTCCTCTGGAACCACCAATTGCATTGGCATCTGGTGGCGGCTCAAACAAATCCTCATAGTCTGCCGAGCCAGGTGAATATGGACTTTCAATTTCCATATTAAAGGATTCGTCCAATATAAGACCACTGGCACCACCAGCACCACCACTACCACCACTTCCGCCTGCACCAGTACCACTGGCACTACCGGTAGTACCACCTGTGGCTGTGCTGCCATTTCGCAATCCACCACTACCCGCTGGTAAGTTAACAATGCCGCTAGAGCTACTAGCCACACTGCCTGCCCCTTTGGGCATCGTTGAGAGCTTTCTACTGCTCAACGTCGAGGGAGGACTTGAGATGACGGGTATGTGTTGAGATGAGGACACAACGGTGCTACTCGAGAGCAGAACATTCGACAGAACCGTAATGGTATTGGAGCTATCGGCAGGCTTGTCTTCTGTGCCAGTTACCCCAGTCATTGTGGTGCTGCTCATTGTGGTGCTACTGAGATACTGTGAGGATGTGACATCACAGGACTTGTTGGCCAGATCCTGTTGCATTGAACTGCTGCTTGGTTTGTTCATAAGCGCCATAACCAGATCCACAGGATTGATGACATTCGTGTTGCTTTGAGTGGTCGTGTTGTTATTGCTGGCATTCGATAGATTCGCTGTACTTGAGCTCACGTCCGCCATGGTATCATCATTGTGACTGCTTCCGCTGTTATGCTTCGATTGTTGTGTATCTATTTTATCCACACCACCAGCACCCGCAATGCCAGCGTTGCTGCTCTCTAGGCTCTGCGTGGGATTCGGTGTGGGGGAGCGCGGGGATAATGAAGGCGACTTTGTGGGCTCGAATGGATCGTAGGCATCCGGCGAACATGGTCCCGATTCTGGTGGTGTATTGGGACCAATTTTCTGGGCAGGTATTAATACATCATTAACATGCTGTGACTGCTGTTGCTGTGAATCGCCACCATCAATGGCGTTGCGCATGGAACATACCGTTTCCATTTCATCTGCCGAGTGTATATCGTCGGCATCGTCGTGCAACGGATTATTGCGTACATTATGCTGTTTTTTGGCGGGTAAATTAAACTTGACAAGGTGCTGTGGCTCTGGCGGCGTCTTTGGACCTGTTGTTTGTGGCAAATTCTCATAGGAGGTTTCCAAAATCGTAGCCATGCAATCTGTGGGCGGCGTCTTCTCACGCTGTCCGTTCTCTCGCTTCGACTGATGATCCGCATTCGAGACGGCACTGTTACGACGACGTTCACGTCGTGAAACTTGATTATCATTGGCATCTTCACTGTCGGTCAGCACGATGACATCAGCTGGCTCCTGATGCACATGGAAGGGTGAACGTTCTAGATCAATAATTGCCACTGGTTTCGCATCAAGTTTCTTTCGTTTACGTTTCGACCGCTTGCCACCGCTATTGTTTGTCAACCGATCGATAGAGGTGCGTCTACCAACGAGAAACTCGTCACGTGTCGGTGGCAGTGTCACCACAGTCTGCTGCTGTGCGGAGCCCGCGAGGGCATTACTACTACTGGTCACGTCCTTGTTAAAGCTGACGCTAACAAGTATATTGTTCCCAGACGCGAATACCTCCTTGGATGGGATCGGTTCAGGTGTCAGAGTGTGACGCTTTCGCTTCTTTTCCTTGCGTTGCTGTTTGTCCAGTGGCTTTTTCTTTTTCTTGCTCTTGTCTCGTTTACTCTTCATCTTTTTACTCATTACGGGGGTAAAGCTGCGTCGCGGGTCTTCCGTGTAGTGTAGCGCACCAGGCGCTCGTGGCGATGTCAATGGTGGTGTCCAAGAAGAAGGTTTCTCGCCGGGAATTTCTCCACTGTTGTGTATGAAATTCATATGATCCCCCGATAGACTCGGAGTCGGTGATGGGGACCATTGCGATACGCCTCCAGTTGATTTCTTAGGCTTTTTACCCAACTGTGGTCCAAGAAAATCATCCGCATTATCGAAGGGGTCACGTTGCCGGGATATACGACGTAAACGACCAACGGGACTGTTGCTAGCAGGTCGCTTCTTGTTCTTCTTCTTTTTGTCCGCCTTCTTTTTCTTCTTCTTACGCGGACTCTTCGAGCGGCTGCGACTCAGACGTGGCGTGTAGCGTGGTGAATAGTCTGGCGTATGTTTGCCTCCCATCCCCACCAAATTGCGTCCGCCATTCATGCGCATTGGCGTATGAGAACGCGATCGCAATGAGATTCCGCTGTTACCTCGTTGCATGCGATGCAATGGAGTTAGGCGACCACCTGATACACCTCCTCCCATCGCTCCCATCCCGGGTGGTGGTTGAGACGGTGAGCGATTGAAACGACGCTCAACGGGCGACAATGATGCTCTGCGTCGTATAGCATTCACACCCGGCGGAGGTGAGGGGGATATGCTGAAACTGCGGAATCGTTTGGGCGAAGCCGAACGGCTATGCGAATGTGTCGAGCTGCGCGAAAAGCTTCGCGATGGCTTACGCCGTTCAAAGCTAATCGAACGACTCCTTGCCGATCGTGTGGCATCACGACCATAGCGATCCTTTTGATGATGACGCGAGGCGCTAACCACATTGCGCACATCGTATCGCGGCAGCTCACGACGTTTGGGTCGATTGAAGAACGGCTGCAGATTGTGATTGGGATGCTGCTGCTGCTGGTTATGGTATTGCTGACCCTGCTGTTGCTGTGACTGTTGTTGATGGTTATGATACGGCGGCTGTTGCTGGTAATGCGACTGCGACTGGTTGCCTGCTCTGCCCTGCACTTGCTGGTTACGATAACTGTAACGAACACTTCCGCCTCCGCCGCCACGCTCTCTTCCACGCCCATTGAAACCACGTCCAAATTCACGACTCCTGTACGACGAACGTTGGCGTCCAATCGAATTCGAACGTGATCGAGAAAAGGATTTGGATCGACTGTCACGCCGACCACGTGGACGTGGTGATTTACTAAGACTACGGCTGCGATTGAGACTACGATTGCGATTGGGACTACGGTTATGGGGACTACGACTGCCGGCGATACGACTACGGCTGCGATTATTGCGAGTACGGCTAAAGGAGCGTGAGACAGAACGTGGCGTCTTCGATTGCGAACGACGTGAGCGACTGCGTTCCTTCTTCTGCTGTTGTTTATCGCCGCGATAGTTGCGATCCTTGCGACGTTTGCCCACCTTCTTAAATGTCTCCGCGTTTTCCTTATCGCGCTTGGAACTTCTCTTCGTTTTGCTGCCACTCTTATTGCGACGTCGACTGCGACTAGGACTTCTACTCCGGCTGCGACTGCGACTACGACTTCGACTACGTCGCTTTGCTTCGTTCTCATTTGTTAAATCTTCATCCTCGGATATCAACTCTGTACCCATTGCAGCCCCAGTTGAGCCCTTTGCCGCATCATCTTCACTCTCTTCTTTGTCGGATTTCTTTGCTTCGCTTCCTTTTTTGGCATCTCCTGATTTGCGTTTCTCCGATTTATCCGTATGTTGTCCTCCGCTAGTGTTGGCCTCTTCCTCCAATGATTTTTCATCCAAACATGGCGTATAGGAACGCTCTGGTTCCACTTCATCGCCAGGATTCTTTTTGGTGCTGTCATCCTTTCTAGCACTGGCTTTGGCAGGTTTTTCTTTCTCAAGCGCTTTCTCAAACTCTTTCGGCTTATCAATCTCCAGCTCTTCCCAATCGCTGTCATCGTAAAGCTCAAGGACTCCTTTACCTCTGTCTGCGGCGCGACTATCCTTCAGCATTGGACTTGGCGTACTACGTGGTTTATTCTCCTCATCACCATCGCCATCTCCGGATTTTTTGGCAGGTGGTGGTGGTGGTGTAAGCGCTGGACTACTGATGGGTTCACAATTGGAATTGCTAGCTTCTTCTCTAGCTTCGTCAGACGTTCGAGTTACTGGCTGATCTTCGTCCGCTTCTTCAGTTGGATTTTCGGGTTCGTAAAGATCGCTACCAGCTTTGTTATCCTCATTATTTGCTGTAGCTGCTGCCGATGATGATGTTCTATCTGCTTGGGGCGGCTCTGGGTCTGGTGGCAATGGTATATCCTCATCATCGTCTAATTGTACTAAATCTTCATTCATATCGTCGTCATCCTGAGTAAGTAAAATATTTGTGAAATTGAAAGAAGAAGAAAATAACACATCACGGTTAGTCGTCAATGCCAAGGATTCTCTAGATTTTGAATAGGTACGTTTCAAAAATAGAACACTTTGTCATCAAATAAATTTTGAAATTTTGTATATCTATCTATTATTACTTAGACCATTTCTTATTAACCTTTTAAATATCATCTAAATATTATTGGATTAGTATCCAAATAAGTTTCTTTTTGCGCTTTTGAGAATATGAATATGATGAAGCTTTGTTAAATAATTTTCTGCAGAATACTTAAGAAATAATTTTAAGATTGTTCTAAGCAACAGTCAAGTTATAGATATACTAATTATTCTCATTTTTTTCTAGAAATCTGCTTGGAGAACATATCTTTAGACTAAAAAAAAAACTATTACCTATGTACATAAGTACCCTTATATAATATAAAACCCACACCCAAAGAAAGTCTTTCGGACATTATCGAACATAATATAAATATTATATAATGATAAACGAATGAGAAAAGTGTGTGTGATGAGAGAGAGAGAGAGAGAGGAAGGGAGAGAGTGGGGTACATTATTCATACCTTATCTGCGTTGCTTGCGGCTGCTTGTGGTTGCGCAAACAATTCCGTGGCCACAGCCTGCGATTCCTGTGAGTAAATTGAGAAATTTGGACAGTTGTCATCGTCGTCGTCGTTGTTCTGGTTTTCTTGACTTGCTTGAGATGTGTTCCTAGCAAAGGGGGCGTTCATTTTAAACAACGAACTATTCCATGACAGACTAGGAGGCGGTGTCGGTGGCGGTGGTACGGACAATAGTGGTGGCATTGATATGCGTGGTCCGATCACGGGTGCACTTACAGGTGCAGGTAATCCACCAAAGAGTGGTCGCTGTGGCTGCTGTGGGATGAGTGGGTGTGTAAAGCTGCTGCTAGGGCCCGGTGGAGCAGGGGATTGTTGTGAATTTTGATTGCGCTGTTGTTGTTGCTGCTGTTGCTGTTGCTGCTGTTGATTGGGCGAATTAAAGCGAATGTTGAATGGTGTAAAAGTTGTATTGGGCGTAGTACTGTTATTGCTATTGAAGGATTGATTTGTTGATTGAGATTGATCACGCTGATACTGATTGCCAGTAGCTCCACTTCCACTGCTATCGCCTGATCCGGACGCACCAGTTCCACTTGGGCCACCGCCACCAGCACCTCGATAATTGCCATTGTTGCTGCTGTTTCCACTATAACGACTATTATAGTTGCTATTCGAGCCACCTCCTCGACTGAAATTTGGTGCGGCGCCACCTCGCTGATACAGTGGCACCTGTGTGATATGCTGCTGTGCGGGTTGCTTGGATACATCTGCCGGTGGCTTAACAGGTTTGTTCTGTGTTGGCAATTTTAAGCTGCCATCGGCATTGATGTGAACTTCGCCCAGATTGCGAGAGGCATCGTGCCAACGCTCCTGCAGATCCATTATACTAGATAATATATCACTAACTGCGCCGGCATTGCGCGCACTTGATGTGACTGTGCGCTGCGCTTTGCCCTGTAGCAACGCCTTGCGACATCGTGGCGCTCCAATACTGCCAATGCGAACTGTTGTCTGGACAGCAACTCCAAGCGACTGGCCCTGGTCACTGGACCCAGCGCCAATGCCCTCGTCACGCTCATTATCCTCGTCCGAAAAGTATTCCAAATCATTTGCATTACCAAAAAGCGTAAAACTAGATGCACTGCCCCCGCTAATATGAGAACCGTGTGCTCCGTCAATCCTCACACCTAGTTGCTCTGCCAAACGTCTGCTTGCGGTCATTCGCACCCCATCACTCCCACCGGCTCCTTGGGAATGCACTCGTCTCGTCACTTTTCGCCTTCTTCGGCGTCGTATGACCTTTTTAGCTGTTTTAACGGCGAACTTTTCGTCGAAATTATTGAGATCATACTCCACAACGTAGGTGCGATGACGACGAGTTCGACGAGGCCTTCTAGCTGTACGTCTGGTTCTTGAGGTGCCTGCACTGGTACGCGCTAATTGTTGGGTGCTGCTACTCGTATTCTGACGAGTGTTTGCTGTAATTTCTCCTGGCTCCACTCTTGAGGATCTCGTTCGTGTGTGTCGCAACACCGCTGCACGTATTCGTTCATTTTGACGCGTACGTAAGATACGCGGCTGTTGTACTTGACGCACTCGTAGGCGGGTCTCCGGCAAACCCATTCCTCGGAGATCCTCATACAAAGTATTCAAATCTTCGGCAAGCTCCAATTCTTCGTCCTCTTCCTCGTCATTGGAATCAAAACAATTGTCACAATACCAGGAACCTTCAGGTATTGTAAACAGAGGCGGATCCAAACAGTCCATGTGATAGCCTTGATTGCAGCTATCGCAGAGCAGCATTATGTCTTCTCGATCTGCGTTATTGCAGATCTGACAATTTGTAACATCGTCTGCTTCGACCAAAACAACATCATCGTCATCCAAGACCAGCTCCTTTTTCGAACTTGCCAAATCAATACGAACTTCGCGCACAAAATTTCGTCTCTCATACGTATCCAAAACAATGATACGCTCAAATTCAAGACGATCGATAGGGCAGGTTTGAACATTTTTGGCCCATGCCTCAATGCAGGCCGCACAAAATAAGTGCTCGCAAGTGACAGGTTTGCCAACCTCCTGTTGCCGAAATGTTAACAGGCAAATTGGACATTTTTCCAATAGCTCATTGCTACTGCTGGTGCTGCTATCGGAATTAGAACCAGCATCAATATCTAAATCCGCTGAACCAGTCGTTTTTGTAATACCATTAGCTTCATTCTGCTGCTCATCATCTGAAACATTTAGTTTGAGTCGTTTCTTTCCTCGTTCTCTAATTTTCTTTATTCGCCCATCGATCTAAATAAAGAAAAATGGTTGCAAAAATTAGATTAAATTCGAAAAACTTTAATAAAAGTTATGTACATTAGTTAAACATAGATTACATATGTTTATATAATACATCTTATATGCATCTGTGTGTGTGCAAGATCTCCTATTTGTATTTCATTAATATTCGATTTTATTACAATATGTGGATAAAAATGGGCGCAAATTACTCTTCCGAGAAAACTACGCCATATGAATAGATAATGAAACGTTGCAGTACTTTTTGAAAGAACAAAGGATAGAAGCAATTTATCTATACACAAATAAAACGCTAATGTATTTTCAATAAGAATAACTTAAATTCAACTTTACCTCACTCCCACTAGACGAGCTACCGTCACCGTCAGGCTCTTGGTTTATGAGATGGCGGCTGTTGTTCTCACGACGTCTTAAGTGACGTTCTGATCTTCTTGGCGCTCCATTGCTGTTGGAATCCGTCTTTTGAGTTGCATTGGAACGCGTAGTGCGACGAAGTTGAGAAACCGAGGAACACGATGGCTGAGAGCCAAGGTCAATACCGACACCCAAACTTGTAGATGAAGAGGAGGCGGCAGGGACATCAATGCCATTGTTTAAATTCAAGCCCGATTCGTCCGCGTCCGTGTCATCGGAGTCGCTGAATTCTATACGCATTATAATACGACGATTTTTCTTTTCGCGATCATTATTTTTCTGTGCAGCCTTCCTGCTGCAAGACGGCTGATTCATCTCTGCATCGCTGCAGTCGCCGGAATCGGGCATGCTGATGCAACTGCGTGCGTGTGTGTATGTATGTATAATTTAGAACTATGTTTATGTACACTTATCGTATTCCTAGTTAACACTTCCACAAAGTATAAATATTTGCAGTTTTTTATGTATTTATGTTTATTTTCAACTTTTACTCCTTGTTCATATACGATTTTTCTACTTCTTCGCAGCTACATTTTCGTGTTAAGTTGGCTGCGCTTACGCAAACCTATCGATACGTTCCGAATAAACTAAAGATATATCGGAGTTCCTGACGGAGTCTAAAACTGTTGCGACCGCTGTGCTTGCGAATCTTTCACAAGGTAGCAGTGCACATTAAACTATTATTTTCAACTATGTAGCCTTATTAACAAAGGCATCTTAACGCTATATCGTTAGTATTGGCTATATTCTGTCGCATTTACATATGTAACTAAGTTCGAAGTTAATCAAGCAGAATTGATCAAATAAACAATAATTTTCTTGTACTATTAATCACACACACCAACACCTTTATTATAGTGAAGAGTAATCGAGTCGGTGAATATCGTTAAGTATTCGCTTATCGATAGTTAAAATTATGTATGGTATTCATAAATTTTGGTCACACCTTACATTGATTAGTTTTACAATATTTTAGGTAGGGACTTTGTTTACTATAAATTTTAACATAATCAGCACAATTTTTGCGTATATTAAAAAAATTCATTTTAATGTTTTTAAATTGTTTGTAATATTTTTCGATTAATAAAAAACTGCATTTATATTTAAATGTGCATATCGATAGACCGATAAATGCAATACCATCACATTTGCAGATTTCGGCGCCGTGTGCGCGCTAAAAATTATACTTGCTGTCATTGAGCTGAAAAGTGTAATTCAACGGAGTTTTCGCCAAGAAAAACCATTTAATTTGAAAAGTTTCAATATATAAGTTGTGTTAAAAGTGGTGTTTTATCAAGAACAAAAATAATTTATTTGGACGTTGTCGTAATTTCTTTGTTTTACGGCACGCAAAAAGAGCTCACATTTTTGGTGAAGAGTAAGACTCTTAGCAACAACAACGTAACTGCATCTCAAACAAAATGCTTGGAACACGCAAGGAACTGGACGAGCATGTCCACAAAATGCTGGCCAAGCTGCCGCCTGGTCGAGAGGTATGTGCCATAACTCCTTAATATATGTATTTTTTCTTGCAACGCTTGCGAAATAATAGGCGACCGCCATTCATGCATGCTCGTATGTATCCGTATGCGTATGCGTGTGTGTCGGCGTCTCTTTGCGTATGTGTGCCGACAAGAGTGTGCGCCAAGAAGCCGCTAGAAGCTAAAACAAATGCGCTTTTTTTGCGACACCAGCGCATCAACAACAATAGCAGTTGAAATTTGTTTTGTTATTGCACTGTGTTTACACAATGCACATTAGCAATGTTCTTTTTGAGGTTATGTCTGATTTTCTTTTATATTCCCTTTAAAACAGCGCGACATTAAGGGCTGGGCGGTAGGTCGCATGTACTTTAAGATAAATGAATATGCCAAGGCCATCGAATATCTTAATTCCTATCTAAAAGTAAAAGAGGAGGCTGCCGCCTGCAAGCTAATTGCGAATTGTTATAAACTACAAAAGACTCCGGATTACCGTCGGGCATTGGAGTTCTACCAACGTAGCATACAGCTTAATCCCAAGCAGCCAGATGTCATCATTGAGGCCTGCCAATTGATCGTAAAACATAGCTCACTTTACTCCCAAGAGTGTGCCGACTATTGGTTGGACCTTGCTGAATCCACCCAGGATCTATACGATAAAGAAGTGATCTTCGAGCTGCGCAGCATAAATCCGGAAATTCCGTTTTAGGCTCATCTGCTGGAAATGGTAACAGCGGCGAGGATTCAATGGAACAGATTATACAACGGGAGCTGCTGGCACGACCAAAGGATGTTAAAATGCGTATTCGACTAGTACAGAACTTCATTGAAAAGAAACGTCTCAACGAAGCCTTTCAGTATGCCTATAAAGTGGAACTTGAGGAGCCTGGTCAGTGTAATTCAAGCGACTGGTATGACGTCCTCTGGGGAACGCTCAACAGACGGGGACATACAAAAGGTTTCCAAAATGATTTTAATGACTGGTCCTTCTGGCATTTGATGCTCATCACCCTTGACCGTTCTCTATACTTCAGTCTGAAGTCCGAAACGAATGGAAGTCTTGCCGAAAGTGTTGCTCAGCTATTTAGACTGGACTTCTATATCGATAGTTTCAGTCGGCATGCCGACAGTCTATCTAGCTCCAGCAGTCGTGAATACTATCAATGCTGTCTGGATCATTATACCGGGCAACTGCTTCTGCATTCTGCAACGCTACTGTTCAAACGGGAATTGATGGGTAACAAGAACAAATGGGCAACTACAGTTCGTCACGCATTGCCGCTGCTTTTGTTGGGTTATCAAAAGAAATTCGTTAAAGAGGATAAGACATCGCATTGGCAACGTCAATGTAACAGCGATCAACACAATCTGCTCAAGCTATGGCGCCATCAAGCTGCCTTCCGCTCTGCCCAGCTGGGACGCACACTCCATGGCTGTGTGCAAACACCCTCAACGGATGCCAATGACCAGGACTTGGCCTGGCAGCAGACCAATCAATCGCAGCGCCTCTGGTCAAACTCAGACGAGTTACTATCGACAGTACGACAGCATTGTGTGGACCCGCAGTGGCGTCAACAACTTTATCAGCAGCTATTCACGCACCCTGAACACAAACTAAAGGATCAAACCTCGTATTTGGCACGCGATCAGCGACTGCAGCAGCCTCTGTACGAGTGGCCATCTCTGGCTGAAATTGAGGCAGAAGAACAGGAGGCATTACTCCTAGCTCCACCAACATTGGAACAACATGTCTATCTTGCCCTGGGCACCGACAACTTGGCTGAGGCTCCTCGCATACGTTGCCTTGGTGATATGCGACACGATTGCTATCAGGGTCTCAGCTATTGTGGATCCGATAGCATAAGTCAACTGGACGTTGAGGTCTTTCTGTATGCCGTTGTGCTGCAGGTGAAGCGTAGGCTTCAGGTTCAACGCGAGAGCTACAACTCTTTCCATGCGGGCAACGCGAAGGCCTCAGCACGTCCGACTATGTTACCATTTGCCAATACAATGGGACGCGATGATTTGATTACAGAGGAGCAGTTCGACTGGTGGACGATGGTTCTCCAGCTCCAGAAATGCTCCTATTTAACCGACAATGGAAATTGCATCGAACAGCGGGAACATTTACAACTAGGCATCGAGGCGGTACGTGGTGTCAAGGGACCTCATGCTGAGTTATTTGTGGTCCTACAGTTAGCCAAATTACTGTCGTCTCGTGAGGATAGACACAATCTGGAGTTGCGTATTGAAACGTTATATAAGCTGGGCATCCAAATGATGCGTTCCCATCAACAGCAACAGCTTGAACCATTTTATAGATTCTTCAAGTATGCCAATCCTCTCGAGACAAGCGTCTGGTTGAAGACTAAAGAGTTAATCGATGACGCAGCAAGATATTTGAGCAATCGTATGTTTAAGTTGAGCAAATATGAGGAATTCTTGGATAAAGTTCGTGGTTTGGAATCTCCTATGATTGCCTATCTGCGTTCCGAAGCCTATCGTCTATTGGCTGAATCTTCTCGCACTTCTCGTGTGTCGCGTATCAATTTTCAAGATCGTCGCCTGGAATGCCTGCGGCAAACAAAACAATTGCTTGCAAACGATCTGGGTCATCCCCTTGTGTCGCTGGTGCAGCGTGAACTGAAATCTTGTCAATCCGACGAGTCATATTCATTGTCTGAACAACAACAGCACAACAATTCTAGCACCTATGAGGATGCTGAGGATGAGTTCTATGCAGGCACCACCAATCCACTTAATCGCTCTCGTCGTCAGGCTGCAGAACCCACCACACAGCCAGCGACGACATCTCCAGCTCTTAAGGATGTCGAAGATACGGTTAAGGAAATGAGCAAACAGCTTTGCAGCCTCAAGGACGGCATGGACGAGATGCGACAGGAAATTAAATTATTTAACGACAAGTTCTCGTCCATTGAAGAGCTTCTCAAGAAGTGGAAAATTTCTAGCGGCGGCAGCGCTAGTCGAGAGACTCCAACGGCAGCCGATGTAGAGACTGCTCTCGGTCTGGAAGAGTTTTTGAACATGGAGGAAGCACTGCAGCCAAACTATCTAAATGGTGTGCAAGCAAATGCACCAGATCGATTCTTTTCGGCCAGTGGAAATGCTAACCATCCGAATGCTGCTGCCTTTGGCAATCCTCTGTTCAATCAGAACCAGATGTACAACTACTATGCGAGTCAGGCGCAGTTCATGCGCACTCCACCGGCTCCTGGAGCTATTCCCCCCAATTTCTTTGGTAAGTAAACAAGATCATACTAAACATGTTTTAAATTTAATCATGTATGTATTGAAGAATATGTAGAACGATTCAGTATTCATTCTACTTTTAAGCTTCGTACGAACGAGTTCAAGTTTTTTTTATTATATATTTTCAATATTTATTATATTTGTATTTTTACTAAAGGACCGCGTGGACCAGCAAACTACGGATTACCGCCCAACATGTTTCCGAATCCGGCAGCAGGTGCACCCTATATAGATGGCCTAAATTATGGAATGCCAACTCAGCCTCCAGCAAGTCTGGTAATGCCGCAAGTGTCGCAAGCACAGACACTGGCTCAGGCGCCTCAGGTGCAATCAAATTTGCAAATAGCTTCTAGTGGTAACTTCTTCGGTAATACATTTACGCCGTCGCCGATTCAGGTGCCTCAAGTTCCTGCTCAACAACCACCGCAGGTATCGGTATCGGCAACAACACTGGTGCCACCAAAGACCACAACATCAGTGCAGACGTCTGTTTCCTCAATTGGAATATCTACACCAAGTGTTTTTGGTGCATTGAGCTCAACACCTTTGCAGGCTGCTGCAACATCGGCTACTGCTGTTCCCTTGGCTCCAGCTGCTCCATTGGCTGCTGCTGCTCCCTTCGCTCCAGCTGCTCCCTTAGCTGGTGCTGCTATTGCTCCCGTTGACTGCAACTGCTCCATTCGCTGCTACTGCAACATCGACTCCTTCAGTGGTCTTCAATCGTGCACACAATAATCAGCCCGTCGAGAAGGAGCCGCCAGCAAATGTTGTGATCACCAGCTCAGATCCGTTGCCCAAGCCAGCGGTAAGCAGTGCACAGCCCACACTGAGCGTTACAATACCGCCGCAGCATATTAAACCCAGCATAGTGCAGGCAAACACAGAGCCAACAGCCACACCAAGTCTTGACTTCAACTTCAGCAAGACAAACAATACTGGAAATATATTTAGCGGATTCTCCTCAACATTCTCATTCAAGACACAGGTGGCACAGGCGGCAGCCGAGAAGGAAAAGGAACGTGAAGCTGAGGCAGCTGCTCTCAACGAGAGCGTTAAAAGTGAACAAAACCAGAGTTCGAGCCATGATACTACTGCTGAGCTTGACTATGATCCGCGTCCAGATTTCAAGGGCATTATACCGTTGCCCGCTGAAGTGGAAGTGCACACTGGCGAGGAGGATGAGGAGGTGAAGTTTAGTGAACGTGCTAAGCTCTTCCGTCATGTCGAGAATGAATGGAAGGAACGTGGCATTGGTAATATAAAGATCTTGAAGAATAAATCCAATGGTTCTTCACGTATCCTTATGCGTCGCGAACAAACTCATAAGATTTGTGCCAATCATAAGATCACCACGGGAATGCAACTCACTGTGCCCTTGCAGGACAAGGAGATGAAATCTTTCCTATGGATCGCCAACGATTTTGCCGATGAGAAATTGCAAGTGGAGAAGTTCCTTGTACGTTTTAAGCAGCCAAGTACAGCAGCTGAATTTAAGGCAGCTTTTGAAAAGGAAGCATCAGATACAGCTGCGACTACCACTCCATCAGCTCCACTAAAAGAGAAAGCTTTGCCCTTTGTCCAGAGTGGGGGAAATGACAAATTTGCAACAAGCACACCAGCGCCTGCCAGTGCACAACCAAAACAAATTGAGCTGGTCAAGGGCGGTGCTGGCAAGGAGGCAAAACCAGTCGATCCAGTGGTGCCTAAGTCTTTGTTTGGTAATTCGACCATCAAGACATCATCTTCGGAAACAACTGAAAAGTCCTCACCCTTTGCCAATTTCACCTTTGGCAACAGCACCAATACTACCAAGACAAGTTCTTCTAACTTCTCTTTTGGCGGCATCTCAACCATGCCACAAGACACTAGCGCCAACAGCAGCGCAGCCTTCACAACGGCCTTTAACTTTGGCAGCAATTTGACGGAGAACAAAGAGGATAGCACATTGCAGACTGCAAACACATCGGCTAGTGAGGTCGATAAGGTGGATGAGTATGTGCCCACAGCACAATTTGAGCCAGTTATTCCATTGCCAGAACTAATTAATGTCGTCACTGGCGAAGAAAATGAATTGATCTTGTTCGAGCATCGCGCAAAGTTGTTGCGCTTTGACAAAGAAACCAATGAATGGAAGGAGCGCGGATTGGGTAACATGAAGGTGCTGCAGCTGAAATCGGATCCTAGTCAAGTTCGTCTACTTATGCGACGTGAACAGGTGCTCAAACTCTGCTGTAATCAGCGTCTGCTGCCCGAGACAAAATTCAGTTACATCAAGAATTCTCAAAATTCGCTATCTTGGGCCGCGCAGGATTATTCTGAAGAGTCGCTGGTGCCAGAGTTGCTGTGTGTTCGCTTCAAGACCGCCGAAACATGTAAAGCATTTTACGATGTTATTCTCAAGGCGCAGGCGAACGTGAAAAAGGATAAGTCCAGCACCAGCAGCAATGAATCGCAGCAGCAGACTGAAGTGGACAAGAACAAGGATGAGAAACCAAAAGGCTTTGGCGATGCTTTCAAGCCTAAGGCCGGTAGCTGGAGTTGCCAGGGCTGCTATACCTCTAATGATGAGAAGCAACTTTATTGCTTGGCTTGTGAAGCGCCCAAAGATGACACTGTTCCACCCAAACCACAAAAATTAGAGCAAAGCGGCGCATTAAACCTGAGCAGCAGCGCTGGAAAATTCAGCTTTGGCTTTGCACCATCAGCATCATCATCAGGAGGCTTCAGCTTTGGTTCTAAACCTGATTCGGATTCTGGTAGCAAGAGCTCTTCGTCTATGACTGCTTCTGTAGCTGCACCTTCTGTTGCTCCCGCTGCAGCTGCTGCTACTGCAGCCAAACCAATCGGTTTCGGTGATGCTTTCAAGCCCAAGGAGGGCAGCTGGAGCTGCAAAGATTGCTACACAAGTAATGATGCATCTCAGCTGCACTGCTTGGCATGTCAAGCACCCAAGGATGAAACAGTGCCCAAGAAGGACAATAAACTTGATACCAGCGGTGGCATAACCTTCCCAGCTACTACCAGCAAGTTTACGTTTGGCTTTGGAGCACCAACCGCAGCAGCTACACCCGCATCAATTGCACCAGCCTCAACACCAGCAGGTACAGCTGCAGCAGCCACAGCTCCGACACCAGCGGCTCCAGCTGCAACCTCAACTGCTGTTTCAACGCCATTTGCATCGTTCGCACTTAACTGCACTTCTATTGGCGATGGCAGCGTCTTTGGGTCAAGTAGTTTCAACTTCAAACCACCAGGAGCAAGTGTAACGCCAGCAAGCAGTGGCTTCGGCTCAAGCAACCTAACATCGAATACGTTCAGCTTTTCCATGCCAAAGGTACAGACACAGCAGCCCAAGAGTCCTGCCGCTGTATCTGCACCAGGCGCTAGTACCAGCAACAATGATGAATCCTATGCAGAGGAAGAGGAAAGCAATGCTTACTTTGCCCCCGTCATACCGTTACCCGACAAGGTTAGTAATGACTAATAATAATATAATGTACTGAATGTCACTCAATGTTAACCATTTGCAGATCGATGTCAAGACCGGTGAGGAGGATGAGGATCTTCTGTACATACACCGTGCAAAACTGTTTCGCATGTGCGAAGATGGAGAATGGAAGGAGCGCGGATTGGGGGATGTGAAAATACTGCGACATAAGCATACCAAAAATCTACGTGTTGTCATGCGTCGTGAAAAGGTTCTTAAGATCTGTCTTAACCATGCGCTCACTGGGGAAATCATCTACAAACCCAAGGATGAAAAGTCCTGGTTGTTTGTGGTACACGACTTTAGC
This sequence comes from Zaprionus indianus, assembly GCA_018904595.1. NCBI lineage: Eukaryota > Metazoa > Arthropoda > Insecta > Diptera > Drosophilidae > Zaprionus > Zaprionus indianus. Next base: position 399,222 of record JAEIHA010000860.1, on the reverse strand, counting down.
GAAGGTGAATCGGTGTTGGAACGATTTGCACTGCGCTTCAAAAATGCAGAGATTGCCAAGGCGTTCCATAAGGCGGTCACTGATTCACTTGCCGGCACAGCAGAACCCATAAACATACAAGATCGCGAGGACCAATCTGCAGAGACATCAATATCCAATGTAAATGTGACCGATTCTTCCTCCGTTAGCGATGATATGAAGCAGCTGGCAAAGAAGTTGTCGCTTAGCTATGAATTTATGACTAAGGAAACTAATTGTGAAGGCTGTCGTGGCTGTGACCCGGATAATTTTGATTACGGACAACCACCAAATATCGAAACATCATTTAGGTCATTACCCATGACGTTGCCCGCCCTTACAATGCCGCCGCCCTCTACACAGCAAACTGCTGCTCAGCCAACAGATGTTTCTGAGGTAACCCCAACACTAGCTCCAAGTCGTGTGCTGCTCAAGGCAAGCAGCTTGGCAGCCAACAATAGCGGCGGCAACACTTTCGGTAGCTTTAGTATTTTCGGCAATGCCATCTCTGCCAATTCGACAGCCACCACCACCACCAACACAGACTCCCCCGGAGCACCTAAAGCACCCGAAGACGGGGCTGCACGCACTGGAGGTGGTTTTCTCTTCGGCAAGTCGGGTAAGTGACCAATTTAATGCTGTCTTACGAACATTCGTTTAATGGCATTATATATTTGTATTTATTTTAGAAAATTCTGTTTTTGGACAATCATTGTTTGGCAACACCAGCAGCGGAATAAAACCACCAACACAGTCGATCTTTGGAGGAGGTTTGACAACTGACCTCAAATTTGGTGGAACAAGTGAAGGTTCCATATTCGGCGGTGGCTTAACAAAGCCTGCGGTGCCGTTTGCAGGATTAGCCACACAAAACGAGACGCCTAAGGTGAACCCCTTTAGTAATGCAGTATTGACTGGAAGTAGTTTCGGCAACACTACCGGCAATTTGTTCGGCTCCGTCGCTGGAAAGACTGCCGCACCTATAATTGGCAGCGAGGCAAAGGAGAAACAAATTTCATTTGCTGACCTCAGCAAGACTGATGAGAGCCCAACCAAGGACAACAAGGAGAACATTGTCACAGAGCCAGCTGGCGATGGAACGAAATCTTCAAATGAAAGTGGAATCAAGTTCTTTGATTTCTCTGCCAAGGCTGGTGATACTTTTGCAAGTCTAGCGACCAAGAGCTCTGGAGGTAATGCTCTTGGTTCTACAAGGTCCGAGTCGGGCGGCTTCTTTGGCTTGACGCACCAGGATGACTTTAAAAATTTCAAATCGCCGACCAGTGCTTTAAAACAAGATAAAGGAGCAGACGATAGTAATGACTATGACGCTGACTCGAACTATGATCCACACTATGAACCGATTATAGCGCTTCCAAATGAGATTGTGGTCAGTACTGGCGAGGAGAACGAAACTAAATTGTTTGGTGAACGTGCGACACTTTACCGTTATGATTCTAGTACCAAGGAATGGAAGGAGCGAGGTAAGATATAATTTGTTTTTAGTTGAACTATTCTGTATTATGCTTGATTTTCTTTAGGTGTTGGCGAACTTAAGATTCTGAAGCACAACATCAGAAATACCTATCGCATGGTGATGCGACGTGAGCAAATTCATAAATTAGTTCTAAATATGAATATTGGCGATGACTTCTCCATGGATTATATGAATGAGCAAAAGAAGAGTTTCATATGGGCTAACATGAACTTTGCCGAGAACGCCGATGGTGAGCTGGAGCGTCTTGCCTGTCGATTCAAGAACATCGACCTCGCCAACAAATTCTTCGAGACGATCAAACAGCGCAACAAGGATGCCAAAGAGGACAAGTCGGAGAATTCGATAGAGAAAGTTACGGATGCATTCGCGGAAACTGGAGTAACGGAAGCGCACTAAGTTAATTGTGTTTATTCATTGTTTTACGAGTTTTGAAATATGAAATATTAAATATATGAAAAATATCGTGCATGGTGAGATGCCATTCATTAAAAAAAATTTTATTATGCTACCGGCGATTTTTTAATTAATCGGCATGCAACTCTGCGCTTTGATTATGACGTTTTACAACACCGCGGGATGTAAGTATATTACAACACTGGCAAGCTTTGACAGTTGCTCTGTGTGAGAGAGAGCAGCGAGAGCTAACTTTATTTGACATAATGACGTGGTGGAACTGTGCGTGAAAAAAGAACAATAAATTACAGATGCCGACACAATTCGTATTCTAAATTTGAAACAAATTGCATTTGATCTACAACAGTTTGTCAAAATTTAATATTGATACACAAGAAACACTTTGACACTCAAACGCTACACGAAACGGTAAAAGAGCATTTTTTCTATGAGCAAGAGGAAGAAGGTCGATCAGGCGGAGAACGGAGAACGTCTCAGAAACCCAGCAAGGCAATGAAATAATTCAACGTCAACGTTCAACGTGTGCTAGTTGCCTTTGTATTTTGTGTTTGCCTCTGTTATTTACATTTAATCAATAGCCAAGCGGACGTGGTTGTTGTGCTTCACACTAAACTAATTTACTACAGTTGCAACTGAAAACAATCAGACAACAAGAACAAAAACAACAACAATAAGAATAAAGTCGACTACGCAAGTAAGAGAGGGACAACGAAATAATTCTGGGGAGAGGAAGTAGAAGGCGCTAACTCAAGCTGCAGCAGAAATATGATGAACGAAGACAGCGGCAGTGGCTCGACGTCGTCTAGTGGCGGCGGCGGTGTTAAAAGGTTCTTTCAGCGTTTATCACAAGTGAGTAGAGGCAATTGAGATTACGTTGACCGATCTCAAATAATGATTAATCACTTTGTAGATCTACCAATCGACACTAGATCGATCGACGCCCCACACGCGTATGCGTTGGTTATTTGCCGGATTCCTGCTACTGTTATTTGTTTTGCGCATCTTCATCTACCAGGGCTGGTACATTGTGTGTTATGCATTGGGTATCTATCATCTGAATCTGTTTCTGGCATTTCTGACGCCCAAGATCGATCCCGAAAGCGATCCATTCGCGCAAGAGGACGAGGACGATGGTCCCAATTTGCCAACGCACAGTAATGAAGAATTCCGGCCATTCATACGTCGATTGCCAGAGTTTAAATTCTGGCTATCTGTGACGAAGAGCACGGCAATAGGAGTGTTTTGCACGTTCTTCGACTTCTTCAATGTGCCCGTATTTTGGCCCATTTTGGTCATGTACTTCATCACGCTCTTCTGCCTAACAATGAAGCGCCAAATCAAGCATATGATCAAGTACAAGTATTTGCCCTTCACCCGCAACAAGCCCCGCTATCAGCGTGTGAATGAGAATGCGGGCGCAGCCTCAGTAGGTGGCAGCAACTCAAAGTGACAATTAGCCGCACAGACGCCGGACACACAACTAGCGACAACATCAACAACAGCAGGAGCAGCGACAGCGGGAGCAGGAGTTGGAGGAACACCGGCTGCAGCAGCGAGTAGCGAAAACTCAGTAGCGGGATCAACGGCAGCCGCGACCTCGACGGGAAGCGCTAAACCACCGCAAATCATAGCAGTTGAGGATTACTAGAGGAGGTTAAATCGAAAATAAAGTGAAGAAAAAAAACGCAAACAAATTCATGTGAAACAAACAACATCAACATCTGGAAACAACAAGAACAACAATAGGCAACATTCGCAACCATTTTGGAATTCATTTATTACATTTATTTTTTCAATATATCACACGATATTGTTTGTATCTCTTTAGTTTTTGATTTAACCGATCGAATTATTAAGTTGTCGTACGGCGTACTGTGCAAAGCATTGTTAATTGTTTAAATAATTTCTTGATTAATTTTATATTTATTTACATTCAACTTATTTGTAACTCTTCCCCCAAAAAAACCAAACAAAAATTTATAAAACATAAATAAGTAACAGAAAAACAGTTCAAGTTTAAAAGCCTGCAATTAAATTTAATTTAAAATTATATATTTTAATACCTTAAAATATGTAAACATAATTTAATGTTTCTTTATCCAAAAAGTAGATTTACCGAATCTAACAGATATTTTTGATTACATACATTGCCTAGATGCTAAATATATTTTTGCAATATATATATATGTATGTCGTATATATGTATATTGTTAGCGTTAACTATACAAAATGTTAGAATGAGATACTAAGAATGGTCTAAAACCAGGTGGATCTAATGAATAAAATAAAAACAAATGAAATCGATATTTTATATTTTCTTATTTGAATTCCAATTGGTGGTAAATGTAACTTAATTTTGGCGGCAGCCTTGCCAGTTTCTGTGAGCGTTGCCATACTGCAATAGTTGGTGGCCCTAGCTAGTGTTGCCATACTGCCGTATTACTCAGCTGCTGTTTGCTGCCCTGGTACATACTAATGCTGGAAACGGCTGGTCACACACCGTCATTTGCCAACCCTACGTCTTACACCGTTGTTGCGAAATTGCACCACGCACTGTGTTGTGATAGTTCCGAAGATATTTTGTATTTTTACAATTTTAGACCGTTTTTATTAGTTGTTCAAGTATTCGTGTACAAGTAATGCGGCAATGTGCCATAGCTTTGATGGGCGCACCTGCTGCTGCTTCTGTTACCAAAGCAAACACTCAACCGTCGCTGTCGTCGTCGTCGATGCGGCTGCCGTCGACGTCGCCGTCACGAAAACCAATTAAGAGCTAACTCAACATTCCCGCTGTGCCCGAAAACAAGAAAACGGAATAGTTATACGTCAATATATACGTATAATGGGCATACAAAATGATCTGAAAGGCATCAACCAACGTCGCCGCCAACGTCGCCTAATCCTCTACACCATGATCACATCCATTGTAGCTGCCGTTGTTGGTACCCCCACGGCGGCAGCATTATCAACAACATCATCACCATCGCCCGAAACTCCCAACGAATCAGATCTGCTAGCAGCAACTGCCGCCGCAGCACCGCCAGCCATTCCTTATTGTGTGGAGCAGCAGGAGCGGCGCATAGGCCGGAGGTAAGAAGAAGCACATATAAGGCATTCCCTTGCACGTGAGAAATACATACATACATATATAAATACATGTGCGTGCGTGTGTAACTGAGTTCTGGAAAGTTCGTTTTTCATAAATGCAAGTGTAACTCCGAAGAACAATAACTAAAGAAAGTTCCCATAAAAGAGCAGTTTTTAAAGTGTTACATTAAAGTTCTCAAATATGTTCACTGTGCTGGGATATGAGTGTTATATAGAGAGCTAAGCAAATTCAAGAGTTCTACAGCAAATGTTATTCTGCATTCTCAATTGAACTGCAAATTATGTCAAAGGGCCAAAAAAATAAATTAGATGCTTGTTCGCGCTTATCAAGGCATTGTCGGTGAGTCATGTGCAAAAACTTTTACTGTTAACTGTTAACAACTGTGTTAACTGCACCCCCACAATCACAACAACAACAATAACAACAATAAGAGAACGTTAACTATCTGATTAAAGCGTAACGTGTTCCGCATGTACATAAATTAAAAAACGTTAAATTGAAGCTGCTCTGCCAGTTGTTTTGCTTGCCCAAGTTTCTCTTTTTTCAAAACCCATTTCGAATTTCATCATTCTTGCCGCTTGCGCTTTGGCTCTGTTCGTTTTGTTCCTTGCCCAACAGGCTTGCGCAGGCTCCGATGCCGGCGCTGCTGCATTGGTGTGGGTGTGTGTGTGTGTGTCTGTGAGTGTATATGTATTGAAAACACTTGTTGCTGCATTGCGCGCCCTTTCGGACTAAACAAACACGGGTATATCAAATCAGCTGGTCAATTGCGTCTATGCCTCTTCCAGACCTTTGTCTGATGTGGGCTTTTCCCATTGGCGCAGCCCAAGCATTGTTTTCCTTGTGTGTGTCTCGTCTTAAATAACATGTTGACTGCGATAAAACCTCAACTTAATTTATGTATAGAATATTTATTTATGACGTTTGTTTATAGTATTGATTACTTAACGGATATCTCAAAGGTTCATATGAACATTCATTTATTTATATTATGGAATTCGAATTTGTGGTGTAACTGTTGATATAAATTGAATTGTTACAATACGTTGCTCAAATCAACAGTTTACCTTTGATTGTTCTCGAATGATCCAGTAAATTCCTATTGTCATTTGTTCTGTCAATATAACAATCACCTTCCAACACCGGAACTCATTGCTTCTTAACACTAAAAAGACTAAAACTAAAATTAATTAATTAGTTTGTTTTTAATTCAGCTCAGAAGGAATCATCCTAACCTTTGACAATCAAAATTTTTGTGGGGCATAAAACACCCGATAATTCCTTTTCCAAATTCAAATTATAATTCTACATGCGTTTTGCCGACATCAAGTAACAATTGCAAATTAACAATTGCCAAACTATTGAAACTGATGAAATTTTAGTGTTGCGTTAATCATAGAAAAGAAAATTGAAAGTTCATTAATAGTGAATCACTTAGAAATGTTCTATATATAGCATAGGAATACTGCTATACTATTTTAGTAATCTGACTAGAACGCTGATAAGCGAATTATTATTGATCATGGTCAGGGTCGCATGTCTAACTGATATCTGAACTCTTTTTTCGTGATCTCTCGCCATAGATTGCTGTATATAACGACACTTGATGGTCGCCTCAGTGCTTTGGATATTGCCAATTCGGGCAAAATGCGTTGGAGCATTGAAACTGGTCCTGGTCCGCTAATCTCGTCGAGCATACATCGCTTGGAATTGACAAATAATGGACAATTTGTGCGCATGATACCATCGCTAAGTGGTGGAATTTATAAATTTGATGGAGATTCCATAGATCCAATACCAATAACCGCTGAACATTTGCTAAGTTCTAGTGCCAAGTTTAGTGATGATCTTGTTATATCGGGCGGCAAAGAGACACGTAACTATGGTGTCTCTGTACGTACCGGTCAGTTGCTCTATGAGTGTTCCATTAATGGTTGTATAAATGCCACAAGTGATCAAAGTGCCATAAACGATAAAATTGAGGAATTGCCCCGCGAGGATGAAGAATATCATGATGATCAGCACCAGCGGCAGCATAATGATGAGCAATTGCGCGATGAGAATGGTTATATAATTCCTCATGATTCTCTACTTGATGATGTGCTTGTGGTACGTCGCCAAACGCAGACAGTACGCGCTGTAGAATCACGTACTGGTATAGAGCGCTGGAACTTTAGTGTGGGACAACATGAGCTGGATGTAATGCGTGCTGCTGATTGCCATCTGGAACCAAGAAACGATATGGAGATGGCTGTACTTGATGTGGAAATCAGAGTTGTGGTGCCAGAAGGCATCATCTGTGCATTTAGTAAAAGCAATCCTCAAGTGCTGCTCTGGAAGCACAAGGTGAGTGGAGAGAAAAACTTATAAGTAGATTTTGTTCGATTAACAATGCTTTCAATTCCTGCAGTTCAATCATCCCATTGTGAGTGCTTGGCAAACAAATGAAGCCGATAAGCTGCAGTCCATTGATCTGTTTAGCTCCGCGCAGTGGCTTTGGGAACAGGACGAGGAGACACAGCAACAACAGCAGCAGCAGGATCAGGGACAGGCAGAACGACCACTTACTGCCCCCTCCGTCTACCTAGGCATGTACAATAAGCAATTGTATATACAGGAGTCCATACGTTTGCGACAAGAGATAATGGATCAAACGCAGAGCTTCCAGCAGCTGACTGGTGATATCAACTCTATGCCGAAGATACCCTGGCGACCCATTTCAGCCAGTAGCAATTCACTGATGATTTTCCAAAGTGAACAAGATCCAGTTGTTATAGGAGAAAACAGACCGGAAAGCAACGAACTGATGCCGTACGATGATCAGAACTTTGCAGTTGCTGCACAGTCTGTGCTTAATGCTTCGGAGTTTGTCAATGGCAACGGCTTCTATTTCTATACAGATACAAAATGGGAGCAACCTGGTGGAGCCCTGGAATGTGGCACAAACGACACGCCACCTGAACTGGCTGCTATCGAGCCGGATCCGGCGAGTAGCAACAATAATGATACGATTGGAAATCACAGTATCAACGATGATCTCGGCTTCAGTTTGGATGACATCGATGCTCCTGTCAAAGTGGTTATACTCTCCCTCTGGTTCTGGTGGAAAGAGATTGTTGTGATTGCATTCACCTCGGCGGTGCTGCTCAATATGTTTATGGGGCATCGTAATCAACGTGTAGAACGTGAGTATTTGGTTATTGAACGGCATGTGCCTGTTCAAACAGCCATTGAGGCAACAGAAGCTTCCACGCAGGCTCTGCTGGGTCCGGTTGTGCCCATGAGTGGATTACATTCTCAGCAACGTGGCAATCGCATGGGTTTCAATGCTAGCGGCACTGGCGGAACACAGCGCTCTCTATCGGAATCAACAACACACTCTGGGGAACATTATACATCACGTTTCCAAACTGATTTCGAATTGATGCAATGCCTTGGCCGTGGTGGATTTGGTGTAGTCTTTGAGGCCAAGAATAAATTGGACGAGAATCGTTACGCAGTCAAACGGATCACGTTGCCCAACAAGGAGTCGTCGCGACAGCGCGTGTTGCGCGAGGCTCGCACGCTGGCCAGCTGTGAGCATCATAATATTGTGCGCTACTTCCATGTAAGTCGATACTCAGTTATAAAATAATATATGAATAATAAAACTAAATGTTTCATTCCTTCGCAGTCGTGGGTTGAAACCCCACCTACTGGTTGGCAAGAGGAAGAGGATCGCAAGCTCCTAGCGCATGAGATGTCAACATCCATACAAATCGAGACGCCCGATGGCAGCTCTATGCCGTCGATACTGGACCATACGCAGAACAACCGCAATCGCTTGATGTCGTGGGTCTCGGATCCGGCCAACACCACAAACTATAGTTATGCCCATGGACATAAGGAGAATGGATTGAATCATATTAAGGAAGATTATGATGAAGATGAGGATGATTCACTAATCGAGTTTCGAAGCGAGTCGCAGTCGGCTGCTTTGCGTGCCAACGACGATGATGGTGATGATGATGATGATGATGAAGAAGAGAGCGAGGAGGAGGAGGAGGAACAGCAGTTGCAAAAGGATCGCCCACAGTCGATGCAAAATACGGATGTCCAGCGTCGTGTGCAGCGCAATTCCGTGTCTATTGACATACACTCGGCCTCTTTTGATCTGAAGAACATTAACTATACGCAGCATCAGCTCTCCAATTCGTTTCAAATCGAATCTGTACGTTCAAAGAATAATACTAGCGATACAGAAGAAGATTCCGATGCGGCGGCCAGGCGCAGACCGTTAACACTGGCTTTGCAGCCACAGGCACAGCACAGTGGACAATTAGCCCTACCAGCCAGTGGTAGCATGCAAAATGGCTTCCAGGCCAAGCCTAACAAGGTTTACCTCTACATTCAAATGCAACTTTGTCGCAAGGAGAGTCTGCGCGATTGGCTGCGTGACAATCGCACGGAGACACGTGCCACACATATCGCTCATATCTTCCATCAAATCGTCGATGCGGTTGACTATGTGCACTATAAGGGTCTCATTCATCGTGACTTGAAGCCAAGCAATATATTCTTTTCACAAGATGGCCAAATTAAGATCGGTGACTTTGGACTGGTAACAGACACAGCTGACGTAAGTACTGTGCCCAACGATTGTGGAGATCACTCTGGATTGCCTTCAAGTGTACGGCATACGCAACAGGTGGGCACACACCTTTACATGTCTCCAGAACAGTTGCGCGGCCAGAACTACGACTATAAGGTCGATATTTATTCACTGGGCCTAATCTTTTTCGAACTGCACGTTTACTTCTCAACTGAAATGGAGCGCATTAAGACACTGCGCGCTCTAAGGGATGGTCAATATCCAGCAGACTTTGTCAAACAGTATCCGGAACAATATGAGCTTCTCCAGCAGATGCTCTCGACGCAACCGGCACAGCGGCCACAAACAAAGCAGCTAAAGAAGCAGCTGCACAAGATACTGGAACTACCCGACCATCTGATGGACGGGCACAGCGAGCAAGCCGCTATAGCAGCGGCCGCACGTCGTCTCAGCCGGAGTCGTACTTTCAGCAGCAGCAGCGAACAGCCTCAGTGATAGAAAAAGTCATAGATAAATCCAGATAGTTTATTATTAACTCCCATTATGTTTCGTTCGAACATTCGATTTAATTTAATCGCTTCTATTACTCATGACACTGTGGCTTAGCTTCAATTGTTATATACCTATAGATGATGGACCCCGACGTGCCCGTTTCAGAACGTTTGTTTGTATTTTAAGTAATTCTGATTTTAAGTCATCTAGTTTAAGTTACAGTCTAGATTAAACGATGGAAACCCATTTAGTTTTTAAAAGACTTATTTTATAATGATTACACAATGATTACACTAATTCCTAATGTAATGTGTGACATGTACATACGATTCATACGTACATTTATGTACTCCCAACAATTCTTTAGATACTTACTTATTATTTAAGACTTGATTTATTTATACGCACTGATGTGCCCCAAATCGATTGTTCTTATTTACTCCGGATTACAATTTTTGTTTATAGGATAAGTGAAATAAAAATAACTAAAATTCAAAAGCAAATTCAAATTTTTTTAAAGATAAATGGAAACGGGAATCATTATCACCCATCTACGTATGGTGCAAGTTAATTCAGCTAGTGGAACTGAATTGAAATATGCATTTTAAAAATACGCAAAATAAAATGTACAAAAATTTAATTATTTTTAGAGAATTATGCAAATAATTTAACTAGTTAGAAATATTTTGCTACTGCTGGAGTATTTAACAGTAGATATGTATTATAATAAAAATGTATTATCTGGAAGCATTTTTAATAATAATAAATACAATGACTTGTTTAAATAATGTTGCATACTTTCCACTGATTATATACGATTACTGTATATTGAATTTCAAGTTCAATATCTTTTGGTTTAACTTAACTTACCATTGTTCCATTTTACGTACTTCTCAATGGTAAATAAAAAAATTCAAGATATAGATTTGTTTATTTTTGTTTATCACTTTATTCTATTATTCTTTTATTACTGCTTTCTGTGGTTTTCCAAAAACGTTCTCTACATTGCTAACGGATTAGTCGTTACATACTTTTCTGTGTCGCGCAAACAGTTTTGCGCAAACACAATACGTACACGTGGCACAATATATTTGTGTGGTATATCGTATATATGTATATGTATGTATGTTTGTATATATTGCATTGCTTAACAGTTAGTTACGGTGTTGTTTCTTGTCTCATTATGTGGGTAGCTCTGTCCATAATATCAATCATACGTACGTATACCTAATATACTCTATTGCGTTTGCGTTTAAAAAAAAGAGACCGCCTCCTGCCCTATATTTATGCATGTATATGTATATATATTTAAGTATTGTATTGTATATGCTCAAATGTATAATAATCATAATAATAATAATAATAATTAGTACATTCATTCGACATTAGCGTTAACTGCTCTCACTTAATTCTATGTAATGCATCGCTGAACAAACAATAAGCGGCTGAAGCATCATATTGCATTTGATTTATAAATGTTACTATTTATTTTTCGAATACATAACTACAAATATATTTTAGTTTTACTGTTGCAGGCAACGCGTCGCTTAAATTTAATTCAACAGCAAATATTCTTTTGTTTATCTTGGATTTGTTAATGTTTTCTTTTCTCGGTAATTATTGTTTTTGTTTTGTTTTTAGCTTCCTTCTTTAGCGTTTAGCGTTATTTATTTTCAAAAATTAACAGCCATTTTGACGAATCCATAAATGTCCGAAATCATAAAAGAAAACTGGAACTAAATACATAGTACACGTAGTTCTCATTATATACAATACGTTTATAAGTATCCAATAATGTTTGTATGCTTGTGTGTTTGCGTATATATATATTCCATACAATTACATCAAAGCCAGTGGTATGTTTACTACTTGTTTCAAAATTAAAACATTTTCAGCATCTGGGGAAACGATTTCTTTGGAATATTTTTGGAATCTAATGAACACACTTGAACAAGTCAACAAATTTGGCTGCACGTCTCTAGAAAATTTATTATCGAACTCTGCATTATTAAACTTCTTGGTTATCGATATATTAAGTATATTGTTATCAAAGCCCCGATGCTACAATTTAGTAGTTATTATTTTTTATCGAATCTTTATCGCTTTTATTATTGCCTATTTCATTTTACCCTTTAATAAATTCCAAAAATTTACTTGTTCGTCTTCCAGATCTTGAGTTGAGCACAGAATCCCATTGGAGTCGTAGAGGATGTGCCGAACAGTTTCTTATCATAGCATACACTTGGGCGTGCTGCTATGTGAGTGTGTGTGTGTCTTAAGTGTTTGTGTGTGTGCTATAGTTAGCCATAGCTTTTGTTTATTAATAAAGTTCTTGAAATCTCTATGTACAAAGTCAGACTTGATTGCTTATCTTTCGAGTGTTGTTGAGGTAAAGAAAGAGTTCGGTATAGAGTTTTACGTAGATTTGTTATGAAAACAGTGTATACTATAAGTAGAATTATCGAATAGCTATATGTATGTATGTAGTACGTCAGCAGTTTGGTTGCGAAAACTGGTTGAGCTTATCTAACAATCGAATCGATATCCCACTAACACTACAAATCATTTTAATTGCAAAGTATTTATCAATATATTTTTTTAAGTACATCGTGGAATCTCTCTGCTCTATAACACTAAAAATAATAACACAATTGGTTTGTTATTTTTGTGCGCTTACTCGATCAACTTGTAATCTTACTTATTACTTTTAGTTTTGAATCGGTTGATTAGGTTGTTTTGGGTTGAATTTAAGGCTTGATAAATTTATGTGAAATATTTGAGAGTCACGAGATACTCTCGGAAATGAAGTTCGAAAGAAGAATGGCAAAGAATTTGTTTGTAAAGGCAACAATTCGTGTTATCGATTCTACAAAATTCAACCGTTTTAAAATATTACTACTTTTTTCAGGCTTTCTTGGGCAGTTTTTCTGAACTGCTGCGCTTTGACAATTTTCACAGAATCAGAATTTACTAAAGATACATTCTTTCGGTATTTAGATTTTTGTTTATAATTGTTTAACCCTTATATCATACTTAATCATCGTTATAGGGCTATTTTGTTTACTTGACCTCAACTGACTGTTGTCAGATGCTTAAGAACTAATTCTTGAAATGATCACAACGTTAATGAATTTTTACCTTTATATGTTGGTATATAATTTGTGTAATTTATATATAGCTACTATATTTATGTCTTACGTATAGCTACCGTATAAGTATACCACTTCATCTAACGGATTCTAATTTCCTTTTGTTTTTCCTACGTTTTATATTTTGTTTTTCGTGTGAATAACAACAATCCAAATTGTTTATTCATAAAATGTATTGTAAATTATGGTGGGATTAATTGCCTATTACGTACCAAATAACGAAAGAAGAAGAATGTACTCTAACGTAAATTAAACATTGCAATGGCAGCTTTTCAAATTGTTACTACTTTTCTTGCTTAAGTGTTCATCTCGCAGTGGTTGTTGTTGTTCCTTGTTGCTTGTTGTTGTTGCTTGTTGATTTTGTTGCATATTCATGGCTGCAATGAACAGTTTTGGAGCATTGAATTGCAAATGGGAATGCATAAAAAGTTGCAGGCGAAATTGTTGCAGCTGCACTGGCAAAGTCTTGCGAAGCGACGAGCGAAATGTTCTAATAATGGCAAACAAAGGCGTCAAAGAAAATGACCAACAGGGGAGACCGAGACAGCTAGAGAGCGAGCGGGAGCGCGACAGCAAGCTAGATAAGAAAGGGAGCCAACCTGCAAAGTGTGTCGACTACCAAATATATAAAATGCATGTATGCGTGTGTTTACTTATATATGCTAAAATATGCATCAGCAAGTGCTCACCGGGGACTTCATTGTTGCTGCTGAATCGATGCTGAGCTCTGCACGCATACGCCCCGTGGTACGTCCCAGCTGAGGCACCGAGCTGACGGTGCTGGAATACGAGTTGTTACGAGTTAAACGGAAAAGTGTTGTTATTGTTGTTGTTTTTGTTGTTGCTCGTGCTGTGCATTATGCGAGAGATCAAAATGTTTGCTTAAAAACCTTATGCAGCATTTGCTAAAGTATTGTACAGCGTCCTTTATTCCTAGTTGATTGTGAGTAATCGGCGGCAACGAGACCGCCGCCCGATGTGCCAGTGATGCCCCCGCTGCTGCAGCCCATTAGCTCACGAAAAACGTCGCCGATTTTGTAATTGTATCTGAAAGTGATAAAATTCGGTTTAAATTGATTGGAATCATGCGACAAAACATATGTATATGGATGATACTCACTGCGCCGAACACTCGACATATCCGCAACGCCAATGTTTGCGCACTAGCGTCGAGATATCTTTGAGCTCCTTTAAAAAGAGGAGGCAAAATTTAAATATTTTAATATTTGTTTATTATTGAAATGAAAATAAAATTTCCGTAAAATAAAACAAATGTTTCCCTTGGAATATCTATTGTTGTGCCGATAAGTAATTTGAATTAAATATAAGTTATCGATTGCAGAGTTGCAACTGAAGAATGAAGTAAGATCGGTAGAGGCACAAAGAAAGCTCGCAATAAAATTGAAAAAGTCGATAAATCTAGAATGATCGGCGTATTGCAACCAACTTCACGGGTTTCAATAGTTTATCAAATTAACAGCAAATTAAAATTTAATGTTGACTTTCTGCTTACCTGCGAGTTGGCCTGCGCCTCAGTCACATTGTCATATTTATTGCCAACCACAATTATGCTAAAATCACGATGACTGAAACTGTCCAAGATTTGATCTCTAATGGAGCGGCAGTACTGTAGGCAAACATGGAAAGCGCACACACACACACACATACAATCAGACGAAAGGCATATTAGCAACTGCTTTCACAACGGGAGTTTCGGTTGACCTACCTGAAATGTTTCCAAATTACCCATGTCGTAGACTAGAACATAAGCGTGCACCGTTCGCAGCCCCAGAGGATGTCCATTATTCCATTCAGCAAAGTTATCAGCCGGAAATCGCTTCTGGCGAGATTGCCATGCCAATTTGTTGAGTGTTTGTTTTTCATCAGCGCCGTCGCCAAACACAGTGTGTTTATATGTATGAATGTGTATGTGAGAGTGTGTGTGTATGTGTATAAACGTTGTGTTTTATCGTTGTCGGTTTGTATTTTCGTTGGGTATTATTTGGGTCCACATATGAAAAACAAATACGTGGGCGGAAGAGAGAGAGAAAGAGAAGATGGCAAGTGAAAAAATTGCGTTCGGTATTTGAAAAGATAAACGAATTTTCAAATTCTTTTAATGCATTTTTCCCACTTTACTGTCGTTGTCGCTGCATTGTGAATGTGTTTGCATTGGTGAAAAACATTATGACAATAGTTAAACGCGATTTTTGTGATGGCATTAAATGTTAATACCGTTGCGCGACAAATAAATGCGGTTACTGCGGCTGCAACACAGCAGCAGTTGTAACACTAATAATTAAACCTGACGGACCTTTCAATACACACATTCATTCGTCTGTTTACTGATGTGCGAGATATACGGATACTGATACAGACACGTACACAGCTGGAATATGGCAAGTTTGATTTACTGCGGTTGTGGTTTGTCAGTGCACAAAAGACATACAAAAAAATGCATTACGTACTTAATGACATTTTTAAAACATTAATAATTATCATTTAACTGCACAAATAAAATGCTTCCTTTAATCACTTTTGCATTTATAGCATTGAATTAAAGTATCATTTAACTTTTACATATCTAGAACAAATTAGATTGGAGTTTATCAATTGTTGATGGACTCTTAAAATTAATGTACGTTATTTTACATTAATTGATTTGTACTAAAGTGCCTCCTTCTACTTCAATGGTAACAGGATATAATGCAAAAGGAAATGTAGCCTTATACCACTATGGGGCTTTTTAAAAATCAGCTGTCGAACCTTTTGCACTGCACTGCTTCCGTCTGGCAATGTTACTGCACTTGATGGCAATGTTAATGGCTTTTTCATTTGTATACCCTGTACACAGTGTTGGAATATGGTTGTATCACACTGGCAAGGTGGTTAAAATATGATTTATATTATAAATGCTCATGTTAAATTCCTTTTTTTTTTACTACCACTACACAAACATGTGGCGGAATATTCAGAGAGACCATAGGAGCAATAATCGATAGTCACAAAAAGTCAAATATAGTATTTATTGGATATTTACTAACGATCTTTTTTAAAGTGATATCGATAACGATGAAATAACTTGTGGACCTTTTTTATTGCCCTTCACACACAGGATATCTCGCAGTTTAATACCGTTTTTTTGATTTCTTACTTGTGAAGTGCAGCGGGCTTTCCGTTCAGTGTTTATCTGCAGTCGCACTTGAGCAATTTGCAGGCAGAAGCTGTGCTCAGCCACATTTACTGCCCCGTCAGTAAGTGGAACTGGAACTAGTTATTCGTAATGTGCAGTTGGCATGCATTAGCCTTATGAAGCTAAGACGCTGTAAAGCTGCAAAGTAGTAAAATGTGGTCGCGGCATGCTGAGTTGCCCCTCGCCTCCAACTTCCCTTTGCTTCTCACTTTGTAGAAACCCTTTTCTCTTGAGGCACGCAAAAAAAGGAAGACTGTATATTGCTTTGTTAATGCTGCACTCGGCAGGCGGCAGACGAGGCACGGCACACAGGGCTGGGGGTAATCAGTGGCAGTAGCTGGGGAAATGAAAACGAAGCTAGCGAGCAGCGTAAATAAACGTTATAATTAAATTTACGCTGCAGCATTTTAGGCGCAAACAAAGGCCAGACAAGTCGAGACAAGACAAGACACTCAGACAACGCGGCCAACAAATGGAAATAGTACTGCCAAAGGAAGTGAAAGACGGAGTAGCAAAAATAGAAATAGAAATGGGAGCGGGAAAGGGGAAAAGGGAAAACGGGAAATGTGAAAGAACAGAAGAGCGCGCGCTATTAAAAATGTTGGGCGCAGAGCTTAAGAGACCATGCGCCTTGGCACCATTCCGTCCGTCCGTCTGTCTGTCTGCCTGTCTATCCCGTCCGTCCTTCACTTGGCAGTTCTCTTTGGCTCGGCCCGACATTGCCAGTTTCCACTCCCAGAGCTGCTGGCACCGTCGATTTACCGCTATTTGTCTGCTTGTGTCAGTCTGGCTGGCAGCCAGTCGACGTCGACGACGACGACGACTTCAGCGTCGGCTGCGGCGTCTTGGTGGGCAGTAAGTTGGCTAGATTTACGTTTTTGATTAAATTTCATTTAATTTGCGCTTTCCTCTGTTTGCCCCCAGTTGTTATTGTTGTTGTTGTTGTTGCTGCTGTTTTCTTAATTAACGGCTCTTTTAGCTGGGGAAATGTGAGCAGCTCGTTAGCCAATGGCAATGTGCCCGCTCGGAGCTGTCCAACCTGTCCGCCTTGTCTGATTGTTGTTGCTACTTATAATTGTTGTAGCCCACGGAAATTGCTGTTGTTGCTGCTTGCTGCTGTTGCTTTCGGCCCAGATATTTCACGAGATTGTCGCGCCCTTGGGCCATTCCTTAGACACTCAAAGAATTCTTCGCTTTCGCGCAGTCCCGCAAGATAAATACGGATATCTCTTGCGTCCAGCCCAGTTGTGTCTAAACATTGCAGTTAATCCAATTAATTAATTGAAATGACGACTGGTTAATTAATTGTAGCAGGAATTATAAATAATGCGACACTCTGGCAACCCGAAACAGAGCGCACAATCCGATTCCGTTTCCGCTTGACTGTTGCGAGAGCTCTTCAAATTGTTTGAGCGTAATTAGGTTGAGCTAAGCTGGTTTGGCTTGGGGAGTGCTCGATCTGTTGATATTCTGTAGACGGTTTTGTTGCAAGATTAATTACTGACTTGGGGGTAATTCCTTGACAACTTGATATTATCTTCAGTGAAATTGATAAATTAGAAATTTTAGGAAGGTTGCAAAATACCCGGCAGCATGGTTAACTGCATAGCTTAAGTCATTTAAACTACAGAGTATTTGCTCATCGTGTATCATATCAACAAATTGAACTTGTTTCAAAACTAACCTCAAACCAGGAAAAGAGCATTCTGCAAACTCTTATCTGGACTCGACAAATTTGTGTTGTGATATTTTAGAACTTTCGTCGACCTTGTCCAGTTTGGACTTTGTCCATTGTTCTGTTTCAATAAATGAAGCAAAATGGCCGCCAGGCAGCCGCTTCAAACGCATACCTACGCTCGCACACACAAACACTCACACACACACGGGCGTACCCAACACTCATGTATATAGGTATGTGCACTCTATAAATTGTCATTTCAAGTTGTCCCCTTTGCGGTGGCCACTTAAAACATACAATAGCCAACTAGGTGGCCTCCATACTGTGCGTGTGTGTGTGTGTGTGTGTGTCGGTGTGTGAACGTATTAGTGAAAATCTGCCGGAGAACAAAATGCCGTTTGTACAAGTGGAAACCATTAGAGTGGAGACTTTGAGTTATAACTGGCAGGCAGTGCACTTGACGATGAAAAATTTACCACAATAAACAGACCCAGCGACGACGCGTCGTTCGCTATGTAGGTCCGCTCGGCATTTTGGCCCTCACCTTAGATGTCGACGCGACGGGCAGCTATTTGGCCAACACAATGGATGACAAAAAATCGCTAACACAAAGACAACAAAAAAAGTACAAAAAGAACACAAGTCAGTGTGTGTCTGTGTGTGTGCTCAACAAGTAATGTGACAGCACTGGATGTTTAAATATACCCTGTCAACTTTTAGTAAAGTAGATATACGATATCGGTTTCTTGAAATAAGTGTATTAAGGATGTGTAATCGATGTTAGAAGTACGATCACTAATGGAGAATTGAGTAGATAATAAGTAGTGCAAGAAGAAGAACAACAACAGAAAGAAGTGAATGAACAGGCTGAAAGTCTAAGAGAACTATTATTCGAAAAATTAAACTGGATATATAAGAATATAATAATAATATTAATACATGTATATTGAATTGAATACAATATTCCTCTACTAATAACCTGTTTAAATATTTTTAAACTTCTTTAAACTATCATAAATACATAATTTTCTACATAAAAAAACTTTCCTAGAATTCATCGAACTTTTGGATTTTCATTTGCATTTCTTGTATTCTTCTAAATATTTTCTCAAAAATTATAAACTTTATAACACATTTAATGGGTACAGGGTATAGAAAACAAATTCACGCCAAAATGGACATGAATAAATTGAAAGGCATTGAAAGCTGTTGGTCGACTGACGGCAGGGAGCAGCAGCGGCAGCAGCAGCTGGGCAAAGCTCGCATAGAGAACTTAAACGCGGTCGCGAGGGGTGAATAACAAGAGAACGCCGGGGAGGGGAGATGGGCACGGAGCACGGTGGAGCAGTCTTGCAACTGAAAGAGGATGGGACAGATGCATTCACTGGTCGTAGTTAATATGACAATGGATGTTGGTCGACCGCCTCAATGGCAACTGCCTTATCCCGCCTGTCAACTCTTTCAATACAAATTTCTTGTTCTACTTTTACGGGTTTTTTATTCCTTTTGTCTCTGGTTCGTTCGTTCGTTCGTGGCAAGCGCTGATATTTATAGCGAGACAGCTATAAAGATATATATGTATGTATATGTAGTACCGTGTAGCGTGTATAAAGCGCCGCATGATTTCGCTTTTTGTGCCCTGCTCTTGTGCCCTGCACGCTTTGTTGGCTGAACACAAAAAGATTTTGTCATCGAGGTTACAAAGCAAAGAATGAGAAAGAGTGCCAACAAGCGAGAAGCAAAAAAAAAAAAAAAAAATTAAAGAAAAACGTTTGCATATTTAAGCAAGGATATATATTTAAAAGACCTCCATGAGAGCTGAATAGATCAGTTAAACATTGTTAGTTGAACATCATAAATACTGTCTATGAGTTAGAACGAGCTTTTGAGAAGATCTTTATGTCTGGTATATTAAAGTATATTTGCAATCGAATACGCAATACAATAATATAGTGTTCAAGGACCAGCAAAAATGCAATGGCCTGCATGTTTTACTTATAAAATATTTGTAGTTATTTTTTTAGGTTGATGTGGCAGCTTTGCAAAGTCAGAGTCGGCGGCACCTTCAAATATTCTGTCAGCAAAATGTGCTATAAATATTTGATGCTGCGAAGAAATGCAGGCCAAGCCGCAGGACAAACCATTGGATCACTTAAAGTACTCGGACATTCTCGAAGGACTCCTCACACAGAACACTACTTGCTAATTGTCGGTTGTCGGTTTTCGTCGGACAGTTGCAACTGTCGAGATGTCAGTTAGTCGGTCAGACTTTCCGGCTTCATTCTCAAGGCTACTCTCGAGGCCTAAGCTGTTATTTTATGCACACGAATAGCTCGATTCAGCAAACACACACAAACATGCATATAAAACACACAACTGACCACAACTCAGTCACACCCACACACACACACACACAGAAACAGACACGAATACATTGAAAGTAAGGCACTCGAGTGTAAACTTTATAGCTGGCAATAATTGAGCTTTCAGGCATATAATGGACGCCCCCTTTGACGACCCGAAAAACACGTGCAACGTTTTCGGTGTGATTAAAAATTAATAAAATAAACCCACACGATGAACATTGTTGCAATATCGAAATGACGACGAGCCCCCCTCCCCCTTCCCGTTGCCCCTGCTCTGTGTGAACGATATAACCACGTTTTATGGGAGAGAGAATTTAATAAAGTTAACGGCTCACACAAAAATATTCTGTAAAATTATCTTACTTAGTATACTGTAGAAGATGGCTGTGAATAAGCTCGACTAGTGCACACCCTTTAGGGGGAAAATGCTAAGGACAGCCTGACGGAAAACACCATAAGGCAGGTGGGTTCAAACATAAAAAGTCCATGTCAGAAATGAAATCCCCACAGCGGCATCTTGAGTCTAGACAGAACTGACAGGCGGCACAGCAGGCACAGCAAATAAAAAAAAAAACAAAGGCACCGAAGTTAAAACTGATGTGCTTGATCAACGTGTAGATACTATACAATTAAAGTCTAGCATAAACAAATTTTCTTATGAAAACTTTTTAAATAAAGTAAACAAATTATAAAGTACAAAAAAAAAACCTTAAAGAATCTTGAGGGAAACTTAGAAACTCCAATTTAACCTCAATACTGTTGTAAGCATTCCCTACTCACTCACACAGTTTATGTCTACAGGGTACTTAAATCAGATACAAGATGTCTGCTGCTGAATATTTATGCAACATGCCGCGTCAAACTGTGGCACACAGTTGCAGCTGCGTCTCTGCCTCGTCGTCTGCGGCAATTTTGCATAAATTCATTTAAAAGATTAAATAAATTGTAACGGTAAGCTGCGGCGTCGCGGAAAATGTTTGTTGATGTGCCCATTACTTATCATAAAACCACCTCGCCCAACCACCGTTCCATCAGCAACCACAACAAAAACCAAGTGCAGCAGGTGAAATGCAGTGGAAAATGAGTGTACACTGCACAAAAATGGTTTTTCTTTTTGTTGCAAAATTTATATTAACATAAATGGAAATTTTGCACCAAATTTTCCGACAGTGAAAATTTTCTGCATAAACTTTTAATTGAATTACGTAAGAGTTAAGTTTTTGTATTGTTGTTTTTGCGTCCCAGTCGCGACTCACCTGGGGCGGAACGTCCAGTACCATCAGCTCGCGTATGCAGGTATCGCAGACCAAACAGTTCTTATAGATTTTCCGATGCGTTGTCGTCTGATGCGTCTTGGGGAAGTCATGGTAGAAAAATTGCTGGAAAATGGAAATGAGAAATGTGTAAATAAAATTCAGAACTCTAATTGAATAGTTCTTTTCTATTTCTAGCTGCGCTTTGGTTTCGCTTTCAAGGATTCCCTTTGCTGTCGCTTGGTTAAATGAACATTTCGCATAAATAAAGTCAAGCTTATTTATTTATTTATTTTTTATATCTCGGTTTCAATGGGAGCAGCTCGCTTGCTAGCTTACTCCCTCTTTCTGTTTCGTGTTCTCTCTCTGTGTGTGCAGTAAATCTTTGAATCCAGATTTACGCTCAGGCACGCACATACAATCGCCGTGTGTATATGTGTCTGTGTGTGTGTTTGAGTGTGCTTGCGGTCGCATTTGGGCTTGGGCTGCTTATTTAATGCAAATTTCGAGGATATTAAAATTGTGAGCGCACAAAAGTATGCAACACATTATGCAGGTTTGTTTGTGCGCCCAGAAAAATGAGCAGAACCTTTGTATTTACCCCAATACACAAAAATACATACATATTATACATACATATGTACATATGTATGCATGTATACATCTGTGTGGGAGAAAAGTGAATTTCATAATGTACCGAATATGAGTAGGTAAAGGGGTGTTGTGGAAAGCTGAAGTATGTAGCACTAAAAATAATAGGAGTGCACATTGAGTTGCTTAATAATGTAGAAAAAGGGATATTAATAAAATTATTTCAAGAATATTTTTCTCAAACTAGGAAGAGTATCTTAGATAACTCACTCAACCGCAAAGGAATACCAGTTTTCACGGGAATTACATAATGCATTATGAAAGTAATATTTATTGGTAAAATTCCAGTCGATCAAGCGAATAATTGAATCATTTTTCATTTATAAATCCAGAATACAGCGCAAAATATTGTTGCTGTACCTATTACGACAATTTATAGGTTCTCGAAAAGAATTTATAGCATCAAATTAAACCTTATAAGCTTCACTTATCCCTCTCTCCCGCTGTCTCTCTCTCTCCCGCTCTTTATACCTCTCGCTCGTTCATTCAATACCAAGCGAATTGCAGCAATGAAATAAAATTCAAATGAAATGCAAGTTAGGTACATATAATAAAAATTACGCATACGCCCCGAATAACGTTTTGTGTAAATTTCCGCAAAACTAAATGTGCTCAAACATCGAGAGTTTCATTCGCCCCCGGCGCATCTCGCAGTTTATGGCGCAACGTAAGAACGCATAAAAAGGCGCAAAGCCAGCGATGGCCGGGCATAGAGTCTGGGGAGATGCGGAAGGAGTCGCGAAGGCCATCAACGTCATTTCTTATTCAATTACCAGTTCAATAAAAATAAAACTCAATGATATGCGATGGCACATAAAAGCGAAGAGACACGCAGCCTGGATGCACACTGGCTATCGCACACTCCCCATCGGCTCCCTTACTCTCCAAGCATCTCCTCTCGTTCTCTCTCAGTGCATGGAAGCACTTCTACGTGTGTGTGCAGCGTATAATTTAAAATCGCCCAGCGACTTGGCCGGGGCACTAAAAGCATTTCCGTTTTTAAGCATCTGCCAAGGCAGCTGCTGCTGTTGCTGCTGCTCTGCCATTCGCTGGCCACTTCCGTTTCCGGCGATCAAACCAGACTCGACCCACCCACCCCTCGGGGTTATTGAATCGTAGCGAGCATAAATTACACTTGATTTCATTCCGCCGACAATGTAACAACTGATTGGCAAGCGGTATTTGCATTTAAATGAGATGCCACGCCATGCGATGGCTCCCACTGCGCTTGGTGCCGATCCGAGATCTGATGCGATGCGATTCTAAGGCGTTTAGACATTGCGTTGATAATACTCCCCTAAAATGATTGCGACTTTATTATTAGCCAATGTTTTGGCGCGGCTTTTACCCGAATTAGACGCCGACTTCACTTTGACGAGGGACAGTCGACCAGCTCCTTCTGCCTTATCGCAGCACACACTCGACAATTGGCAATCTGTTCGATGAATGCCTCCAGACTGTGCCAATAAGGGCAGGCATCACTTTAAAACGCAATCAGACGTAAAATATCCTTTGAGCCTGTCGCTCATTTGGGCTCATGTATTTCTACTCGCTGCGCTGCGTGGGCGTACACCGAAAAAAAGCGACATTAGCACTCAGTGTTGCTGTTGTTTTTCATCTATACCCTGTAAACTATGTCGAATAATTCGACAGCAGCAAAGTGCAAGTTTCTTGAAGATTCATAATCTGGCAACGCCAGTGTTACTGGTCACAGTTTTATTTAATTCACATACAAATTTTGTTCTTTGTTATCGATAACTGCAAAGTAAGCAGTTTCTGTCTATCGGTAAACTGAACAAACTAATAAAAAATTTAACAAAATCTAAATGCTGCAAATTACTATTTCTATTAAGATTATTTTCAATTTAACGCAAAATCCTTTATAGACAATCAAGTGAGAATTCTTGTATCTTCCCGTTACAGGATAAACGTCTAGTCGAACATGCTCGTCCAATGACGCTAATGGTTTTGTTTTTCTTGTTTTTAGGGCAAGTTTGTAGGGATTTTTTTCGGCTAAAATTTATTTGATGGCTTTGCCAGCGTGTCCTTTATTTTTGGGCTGTTTGTATGTGTGTGTGTTTGTGTGTGTTTCTTTGCGCCCATTGACGCCGATTTTACTTTGCCTGCCTTTGCGCTTTTAGACGCAAATAACATAACCTGCGCGTGGAGCAACTGAGCCCGGCGAACTGCTTACGGGTTAATGGCATCGTTGCCCGTGTTCGCCACTCGCTGTTAATGTTATGAGCTCGCCTCTGAGTTATGTGCGGAGCTAAGAGATTGTGCGGATGTAACTTGAAAATATGTTTATACTCTACACAGGCATCTACTGTAGGTGAATATATCTTATTAAAGGCATTAATTCTGTTCAGTCTATCTCCTTGTTGCTTTACACACACACACACACAGAGCTGCGCGCGCACACACACACACAAACTGTACCCGGGTCGACCACAAATAGCCATTAAAGTGCGCGTAATTGATTTTGCAGCGCTTAAAATACCATAAAAATGCGCAAATCTCGCATTACGCACAATAAAAGTGGCGTGGGTGGCTAAAAGCATAAACACGCTTCAAGTTAATACACTCACACGCAGTCCGGCACATACACACGCACACTCACGCAGTCGTCGTATATTGACCATCATAGAAATTAAGCGCAGAAAGCGAATAATGAAGAGTGAGCGGCAAATTGCAAACTGGAAAACGGCAAATGGCGAATAGCAAACGGCAAACAGCAACTGACAGCAGGCAAAAAGCAATTCTGTTGCTTTCTCTGTCTGTTTCTCTCCCTCTCTCTATCTCTCTTCTCCTCCCACTGTTGCTCTGCGCCGAGTGCAGTTAATTGAATTTGTGAGCAACGCAAAAGCAACAGAGAGAAACAACAATCAACAAGGCTCGCTTAAAGGAGACAGTCACTTATGCGATGATTTTATCCGATTATTATGACATTCTCTTTATTGGCTATTATTTTTTTTTCCCAGTTCTCAACTGGTCCAAGTTTTAAGTTTCTTCAATGGCATATACTTTTATATAGTATTTTAGTAAATTGTGAAAATTATATTGAGAAGGATGACTTTAATTCGACTAATTTATGAAATTATGTCTTTAAATTTAAACATTTTGGGGAACAGTTAGTATTTTTGTTCAAAAATAATTCAAATTACGATAACACGTTCAATTGCAAAACAGCTGCTAGTATTTTAAAGTCAATCCGGTAATACTTTTTAGCTATCGATAACAAAAGCCTATTGAGTGCATCGAAACGCAACTTAAAAATGCGCAAAGTTTGATTTTGCTAATTATCTTTATTTAACGAGTGTGTTTAATTTTGCAAAAAACTTGATTGTAATTTTTTCTGTAATTCAGTCAAGTAACTTGCTTAGCTATAGCATAAATAGTCGTAAGCCCTCCGGTTGTGAAGTCCCTCCGATGGCACGCTTAAATGGGCACACACAAGCCCCGCATTTGCCTTGTCGTTTTTCCATTGTCTAATTACAAAAGATAAACCGCGAAAGATGTGAGGCGCGGCGTAGCGATGCGGAAATCAAATTACGCCACGCCCACACGCACTCAAATGGCTAAACGGGGCAGTGGTGCGACAGGAGGTTGCTGGGGGTTGAAAGGGTCGCAGGGGCGCAACAGCTAAATAGAGCTAGAGCAGCTGAGGGGCAGAGCCATTAAAAGTTTTGTGCGCTAACCTGCTGCTAAACTTTTCAGCTTCCACGGGGCGTCATTAATAATTTAAGACCATGTCGGATGCAAAAAGTGCAACTCTGCAGCCCCCTGTGCTCTGTGGGACCAGGTGGGCCATGGGCGTGGGCGTGGCATCACGTTTGCTCCAGCACGAAATCCGGCTTGGGTTAATTGAAACTGCATTGTTTAAACATTTATTTATGCGACTAGCCAGTTTAATTGGACTACGACGTCGACGACGACGACGACAATGGACGAGGTCGAGGAGGACAAGGACGATGATGATGACGATGATGAAGGATGGTAATTGAAAGGGCCATTAATTGATTTTAATTGCAATTTAAACAGTTGAGTCCTTAATACACATTAAATATGACAGTAGCATTTGACTTTTAATTACTCCAATTTACAGGCCGACGAGTAAATGCTGAAATATATTTATGTTCAGGACAGTTTGGGGGTGCTTTGGGCTCGCAAATGTTGAAATTCGATACGTTTTGGATTAAGGAAGGCCAAGACTGATTTGCGTGATTTTCTTCTGTGTGCCTTAGGATAATAGGATTGGAATCTTTTACAATGTACCCGGTACAAATTGAAGCAAAGGAAAATGTGAGTATATTCGGGATGTAAACTGTTCTGGTGTTTTCTTACTTATACTTATTTATACTTTAAGATCTATTAATTTTGAAAGATAAGGCGACTCACCTGTAATATGCTTGTTTTGCCGACGCCAGTAGCCCCCAAAAATGCAGCTTTAAGGGGGCCCTGCAGCCATGGCGGCTCCGCACCACCCTCCAGAGTGATACGCTATGCCGAAATGCACTTGTTTTGTATATGCAGCTCCATTTCAATTGAAATCTTTGTTGTACTCGCTCGTGTTGGGGTCGTCGATGATGCCTTGCCTTGTTGAGCTTTTGCCGTTGATCCTTTGATGCCTGCTCCAATGGTTTTTTGTGTTGTTGCTGTTGCCGTTGCCGTTGCTGCTGTTGTTGCTGTTTTTGCACAATCACCGACATAATCAACGCTTCGTGTACTACCGATCAATAGTTTCTTAGAGTTTGTTGGCGATATAGTACTACTCCACATTATATTGTTATTGTAATTGCTTATATTATTGTTAGTTCTCTTTAACGACGCCAGCTTGACTGATTTAACGGCTCTATCGATATGAATATGACGGGGAAAGTAAACGATTAATTTTGACTATTGTTCAAAGTGGAGTGTTCGACGTGATGGTGGAGCAAACAAGGCATAGTTCGAGCTGTTGTGCGATGATGTATCTATAAAATATGCTGGAATAGAAAGATAAGAATAACATAAATGTAAGTTATAGGATACCAATTTGTCGTTGTGTTCCCAAAGAACATCTTTTTCTCGCAAAGTATACTAAACTCTCCCGTAATTCCTTGTGATTTACGGGGGTCAAGCAGCTTATTAAGTTTATTGAAGCGACAACGGATATTGCACATTGATTTTATGATTTCATTTTAATAACATAAATATTATACCGACGTGACGCTGCCGATATTACCTACATTAAATTTCAAATTTCACATTTCACTTCCGCTGAACAACGGAAGTTGATTTCTGCGCCCCAAGTCGTAATCGAAATCGGAGTCGGAGCCTCGTTTTCCTTTTGGCTATTCCGTTTTCACAAACAATATTACAGCAAATTCGAACTAAACAAGTAGAATATTTATGTTATACCCGACCGCGTGATACTCTCTACGTAGTACGTGATTTGAACAATACATTACTGAATGAAATCTTGATTAACAATATTTTGTATTCTTGGATTTGATTGCTGCCAATAAATTAATTTGAATATATTTAGGCTGTCAAGGGTATCAGAACAACCACAATAAACGCAGCTTAGTGAAGCATGAAAAATGTGTGGCGCTTTTTATCATCTTTGCCCTGGGTTCAGAGTTCGGTACAGTATGTAAATGTAATCGAAGCGACCCCATAATTAGAAAAGTTTTGCCAAGAAAATAAAAAGTGGAAGAATAATTGGATTTGATTTAGAAAATGTTAATCGAATGTCGCTTAAATTATATGCCAAAGTTTTGCTTTCTTTTTTTTTTTTTTGTTTGGCTAATTTAAAGCTTAAATGACTCGGTTTAGGCTGTTGTGTAAACATGAATTAAGTTAAATCTCTTAAAGAAATTCGTTTGGAATATTCCTGTGGTTTTTATTAATAGATACAGAATGTGCAGAAAATAATGAATAATAGAGTTCGCGACGGGCTGGCAACCCTGGTGGCCGCAACTCAATTAATTAGGCCAGCCGACGGGCGAAAATGCCAACAATTTCATCTATCATCGTCACCAATGGTTGAGGTTTTGGTTTCGCTCAACTTCCTAAATTAACTAACCGCAAGGAGGATGAAACTCAGCGACCTACAAGCAGTTAGAGTTGGCAGACACCCATTGGAGCTCTATTTATAGCAAAGGTTAATAATACAGCCCACGGTCAGAGTCAGAGCATACGTCATTGTAACAAGTTTGGTTACACCTACGATGGGTGCCTCCTAGTTGATTCGATTTGATATGGCTGGGGGCGTGGCTTAACGTACGCGTGAGATGAGATATGAGAAAGTGCTACCAGATGTCAGACATGTTGTTGTGCTTTGGGATTCTTTTTTATTCCCACATAAACATAAACAATGACGCCCAAAGGCAGAAGGAGGCGACTCGCACGTTCCTTGAATTATGCTGGGGTTGCAAGTTGGTAATATGATGATGATGGGGATGGCAATTTCTATGGCTACTTAACTTTTGCCATTGCCATTGTCCAGTTACCGAGCCGAGGTGGCAGAGAGGTTGAACTGGATAATGGAAATGCGAAAACTAAGACAGCTGGAAAATTGTATTTGTTGTGGGTTGGCAACCCCCAATTCCTGCTCCTTGTCTAGCCAGGCACTCTCTGTTACAACTTTCTACTTGGTATCGTGGTAGGAGGATACTCATCTTCCTTTAAAGAGCATTCCCTGTTGGTTGCTCATACGCCCCGTGGCACAATTGATTGATATCTGCACCAAGTTTGGCCTGGGAGTGCACGGTAGTGTGTGTGTGTGAGGGCGACCACCATAAATCCGGCAATTGAAAACTTTCCACTTTTCATTTCCCTTTTTTTGGGCATATTTTCGCCAACACTGGAAACCACTCAGCATTTCGGGGCTCGGCATCGGAATTTGAATCACAATCTGTATCACAATCGGACAATTGCAGCTCAGTTACTTATTGTGCCTTCTTCTTCGACCTTCCCAAGTTGCCCCGCCTTTCTAAGCTTATGTCATCCCCTGCGACCCCTCGGGCATCCCTGTCGCTGGCTTAACAAGAAATATACAAGAATGTTTACACTCATACACTCTCTCCAAGTAAAATTTCTTGTTCAGCTTCTCATCCTGTTTCTTGCCGGAGATTTTATTGCCTGTCTGCCTGCCTGTCTCCTTGCCTTGCTTTGCCTGGTCTGCCTGCAAGTGCTTTGCTGCCGCGCTGGCGCGTCTTTGCTCTTGTTTTATGCCGCATCGTTTTTTTAGGTACCCAGCAATACGAAGTTTACAATAGGGTGTGTGTTTTAGAGGTTCATTCGATATATTCGGTAAGGAATTTGAATTGAAAATTGTGTATATAAATTCTATCGTCAAGAATATATTAAAGAATAAAACTTAAGTAATCAATTATATTTTTAATATATTAAGATTTCGCTCTCGAACAACTGGGTATCTATTAGTCTTTCACATTTTACACACACACACTTCTCTGCTTGCTTACGTTTGCTTTGCTTGTTGTTTGAGTGAAAGTTTTTTATTGGTTTATTTATTGTTTTAAGAGAAACTTGCTACAATTCTTGTTGCTGTTGTTGTTCTTTGTTACTTGTCTTTTGTTGTCTATGTCGCCATTGCCGCGAGGCCTAAGAGCTCCTTCATGTTCTGCACCGCACTTCTTGCAGCACTTACCACTCGATAATCAATTAGAACTTTTCTCGATTTTAATTGCTTAGGATTTCTCTGGTTTACAGTTGGGATTTGGCATTTGGGATACTTTCAGACAGACCTCAATGCCTACAAATCTGGGCAACTGACAGAGGTTTCTTTTTGGCATTTCTGCATGAAAATCAAACGGCCTTGCATGCTTTATTTATTGTACATGTGCTGGCAGGGGGTTGGGACAGGGGTGTGGGGGGTAGTGTGTGCACATGGTAAAGAACGTATATTTTGGCTTGTAATATGCAAAAAATGGCAACCGAGCAGGGGCATCCGTAAAGGGATCTGGTGTTATGCAAATTTACGGTTGGGATGCTCACAGGATGACGCCAAACAGCGGAAATGAAATGTGTGACTTTTGCCTCTCTCTCGTTGTGTGCTGTGCCCTCTTCCCCAAAAGGGATATTGATTTTGCTGCCTTCTCTGGCAAGCTAATAAGAATCGCAACTCAGGAAGGAACAAAAAAAAAAGTAAAGAAAACGCATTTGACTGTTATGTGTGCATAAAAAATACGACTTTAAACCTTTACCACAAACTGAACTCAACACTTTAAATATTTGGTCACACTAATACATAATACAAATAATAAAAAAATAAATATAAGTACAGACTGTACACTTTTTACTTTAAATAAATACTTTAAGCAGCCCGCAAGGACAGTCTTTCATTCGTCTAATTTAACTTCCTTATACTGCATAACTCAATAGCAGATGCCAAAACTGTCCGATTCGGCATCTCAGCTTATTAAGCTCATTATAAAGCTTTCCTCGATTATAATACCTAATCTCATTAGGGCAAAACAATTTGCTTTTAATCCGCTTCGCCTGGCAATTAGTCAAAATTCAATGTTGGCCATTCAACGATAAATCGCAATCGCAAAACACAAAACAAATTTTGTATAACGAAGCACAAGCTCGTCTTACGATTTTATTACTTCTATTTAGGGGCTTACATTACAAATTTCTTCAGAATATACAAGTTAGTGTGCGTGTGTGTGCGTGTTTCTACGTAATCTCTATCTGGTATCTGTGTGTCGCTGGCCGCATGAGATAATTTTTTATGATTATGTGCATCTAACATAATAAACGCCTGTGGAGTCGCGTTCGGGACCATTACATAACGGTAACAACTACACACACACACACACACAGGGAGACACAATGAGAGGCCATGGGAACTCTAAAGACACGTGCTGTGCCAACTGACGGGGGATTACATAAGGCAACAGCGTCAGCTTTCACAGGCATCCTTCAGTGGATCGTCAACGTTCTTATGTCTCCTGCTGACTTGGGTTTTGTCAATTGTGTGGGCATTGCAATGGCAATTACACTGCGCAACATGGGATGTAAATTTGTAAACATAATGAAGAATTCACTGCAAAGCCTGATCAATATATATGAGTATTAGCTTGAGCTGATAGAAGACAAATCGTTTAACATATAAAGGAGTGACAGGGTAACTGTCATCAATTTAATTCCATAATATATTCATATTCAATCTTTAACTCATCAAATTATTTTAAACTTGTTGTACAGTGTAATGGGCCACTTGGCATACAGCTGACTTTGGCTACAGATGACTCCCTCGGCCAGTCAAGTTGGTTCAGACAAAACACTTAAGCACTGTCAATGTGTTTGGATTTCGTTGATTCTGCTTGCGCAATAAGCAGGCACGAAGCCGGTGTCGCAGCAAGGTGTGCCCCAGAACTACACACACCCACACACACACATACTACTATTGCTTGCCGGAAGTGTGGAAGGAGGAACAGGCGGCAGGCGCAGCGGCAGCGGCAGCGGCATCTGTTGCCGCTGAACAAAACGTTCTACTCCCTTTTGCATGCGACTTTGGTGGACTGAAGAGCGCAATTCGAGTGTTTAGCAAATACACGAACACTTACCTCGGCTTACCGCGCCTGCTTTCTAGTGGAAGGGAGGGGAAGGTGGCACCTTCCGTGTAGGGTCTGCTTATGTGAAACTACCTCCGTCACTTTGGCAGTGTGAAACTCGAGCACGTGCCTTGGCACGCTCGATGATTCTGGTTGATTACTTCGACTTAGCCTCGACATCGAGGGGAACACCCTGACTAAGAGATCGTAGCACCCTTACTTCCCGACTTACTTGACACTCCCCCGACATGCATTGAATACGGAAAACGCAACCAAGTGAAGGCCCATATTTGCCAAAGCACGGCATCGCTTCACGTTTACTTAAGCGAATACTCGTACTTACTTTTCTGTTCCGCCCCCTACCAAATATTGTTCCACTCTCCTTCTTTTTCTGCGCCGCTCCCACACAGATTTGGTAAAACTTTTACAATAATTCAAGAAAATTCTGCGTTTGTGTATTTTTACAATATTTGCCGGTGGCTTTTAAAGCAGCTGCAGCAGCTTTATATAATTGAGTGGAAGGAAGCGGCTTTAGCCGCACGACTTAACCGAGCTAGTTGTAGGCAACAAACTGGGCGTGGCTGGGCAATCTAGCAACCACTCGAGCCGAGAGCATCGTTTACCTTTTTGTGTCTTTTGCCGTCTTATTTGACTGCTTATTTGTGATTTAACGATAGAGTTGAGTGGAGAGTGCTGAATTTATGCAAAATTTTGCTTGTTAAGTCGGTTGTTTTGGCAAATGTGGCGAGAAGGGAAGATAGTTAAGGCTATGAGGAAATTTAAGATAATTGGAATGTACCTGGGGAAGTGATAGAGTTAGAAGCATAACTAGGTTAAAGTAGAAGAAGAGGTTGTGGCGGAAGTAAAGGAAGAGATAATTCATTCATTTAATTATTATTTGCACCACATTTTGTCTAATAAAAATAAATAAAATTTACAAATCAAATTCCTTAGTTTAAAGTAAGGAATATTGACAATATTAAATGGCAAAAAATTCCACTAAGATTGAAAATAAAATTGTCCCATTTATAAACCAAAATTAGTGCATATTTATGCATTTAAATGGTTTAACATTTCACTTTAAATTCTGTTCCTAAATTTGAGTATTTTCGGCGCATTATAAATGTACTATTTAGTATCATATACTGTGCAGTACTTTGTACAGCTCACGCTTTTGGTATTTTATACTATAATCGTACATTGATCAACTTCAACGAGGGCATTGCAAACGTGTTCGACCCCAGCGCCCTTGGCTTCCCTTCGCTTCGCGTTTGGGACTGAAGTATCCTGGCATAATTATGCTCATTTTCCATTATGGTCGAACAACAACTTTGGTCGCAATTATTTCGCACACTGACTACGAAATTTCGCTGAGTCAGCAAAGGGGAACTGACTGGCGGCTCTGACTGGGGGCACTGCTGTCATTAGGGTCGATTCGATTCGGTTGCCTCGTTAACACTAGCTGGCAGGGAAGGCTGGCTACGTGTGACCACCCCCCTTTCAAATACAAACAAGGAAATTTTGAAATGTTCAACTGGAAATAAAAGTAGGAAACTGGAAACGAGGCTAACGGTAACTAGGGACTGCAGAAGCAGCAGGTAAATGGACACAGCAGCACGTTCGGAATGGAACTTATGTGTAGAGATGTGTATGTGCGATAGATACATATATGGGGATATCTCTTTGGTAAACATCTTGCCATG
The DNA here is from genome assembly GCA_018904595.1 of Zaprionus indianus. Lineage (NCBI taxonomy): Eukaryota > Metazoa > Arthropoda > Insecta > Diptera > Drosophilidae > Zaprionus > Zaprionus indianus. Next base: position 365,541 of record JAEIHA010000860.1, on the reverse strand, counting down.
TGGACACCCATGCGGGTTACGTGCGTGTAAAAGTCAAAGCAGCAATCAATAGACGCTACAGCAACTTGTCGATAAGCAGAATTGATTGAGGATGCGTGCTCTGGGACTGGGAGTGCAGGGGAGGTTGGGGGATGCGGTATGCTGACCCCTCGTCAGGGTCGTGCCAGCGTGCGTGTTGGATGTGAAGAAAGCGTAATCATAATTGTCACAGACTTAGTTTCACCCGGAAGACTCGAAGATGCCAAAGCCATAAAAGTTATATCTTCATTTCGATGTCGGAAATTACGCATATCCTTTGAGGAATTGTAACGGAAAGTGAAATAATGCAGCAAATGAAGCTGAAAGTGAAAAGTGCCAAGAAATCGCAACTTATGACAAACAACAGTAAAACTTTGTCCTGCCACATCAGGCAGGGACACTAACTTCGAGCTGGCTACACATACTGTATATGTATATACAATATGAATGTGTGTGTGTGTGGCTAGGTGAAACGAGCCTCACGCCCATATCAAAGAATCAACGAGGCTTGCGCTAATGTCAACAAATGGAATGTCACTTATGTTAACTGTGCACAGCTGCGGCTGTCAACTTGCCTGTCTCAAGAAACCAGATAGCGCACACACATACACACATGTTAATATATATATAGTACACACACACACATGTCTGGCTAAGGAAGCGTTGTGAAATAAGCTTATGCAAAATTAAATCATTAAAATGCAAGACAGATGAGTTTTTGTTAAACTGTTTTGCGCACGAGTTGTGCACCCCCGCAAGCTCAAACACGCACACGCACACACCCCCCTCACACACACATAGGAGCACACACATTTATACGCATAATATCTGGCGTGCTTGTGCCTAAGTAGATATTTCAACGAATTCCCATAGAAATAGAGATAAAAACATGGCAACAGAAATTTAAAACGTTTCGTTGCGTTGTGGGGAAAGGGTCTTGTCGCGTCTCGTCTCGTCTTGGTTAACATAACAGCGCCAAAAGACTTAGAAAACCACCCATACTTAGGCATACACACATACAAGCACACAGAGGCATTTTTGAAGCTTAAACACCTACGTAATATCTGCGCGTACTTACACTCATGTTTACTTAAGCTATGCAGGGTATACGCACTGAAGACACTGCTATAGTCACGGAAATACCCTGGCAAAGCTGCTTTAACACTGTGCAACACATGTGAGTTTTAGGTACAGAGGACTAAATGCAATTGGCAGATTTTTGTTGCCTTCAATGTCATATACTTTCCATTTATTTAATGTGCTGTCTATTAAAAATAATAATAATAATTACTTGACCCTGATTTGTAGCAAGATTTACTTCTGAAACCTTGAACTTAACTTCGCTAATGATAACTGTTTAATAATAACTTGTATATTGTTTCAATAAGTGTATTTTTCCACAAATTAAAGTTCTTATTGAACCTATTAAGAATTTTATCTCAACCAACCAATCTCTAATAAAACACTGAGCTACATAGTACATGATAGCTCAAGCAAAACTTTAAGCCAAATTTGAGAACTACTCGAGTTTGCACTTTTAAATTTGAGTTACTTTAACATTTTTGCAACCTCAGCTCATATGCTAGATAGGTAGATAGGTAATCCCCAACAGATGCCTAGTGTTGCGGCAAAACATTTTCCATTTTCAAATCGATAATTTTATGAGAGGCCATAAATTTAAAGCTAATACTCGCATGTGTTATAGATGTGCCCGCAGAGCTTGTGTGTCTGCCTGCCTGCCTGCCTGCTTCTAATGGAAAATACATGTATCAAGGGACGACGAACTCAAGAGAGAGAAAGAGAGTGAGGGAGAGAGTGGATATACTTTAGTTGCTCTGTGCTCGCTGCGGTACTTCATCGATAGAGTCAATGAAAATTCGCGTAGACATCGCATACCCTTCATTATGCGAGTGTTTGCCCTCTTGCTTTGCACTTCCGGTGCTTCCGGAGGGGGAGTGCTGCTGGGTAGGCGTGCCAGGCAACCGGATAAAACTGGAGAAATTAAATTCTAGTTACGTTTGGGGAATCTAAAAAAAGAAAGACAAACGCAATTGAGGAGGTCGAGACCGAGTGTGTGGGCCGGGCCGGGGGCGGGGGCGGGGACACGCCCATTGAACGTGTTCAAATTGCCGGGATGCGTCAAAATTATGTTGATGTTGTACGTGCCGGGAAGTCTGAAGTCTACGCACACAAATTGAATGTGTATTTAAGCGATTGCGCTAAGAGAAAGTGCAGGAAGCACTGCCTACTTTCAGGCGCTGCTAGCCACCTCGACACGACTTTATTAATAAAAAACGTAATGAGGCAACTTAAGGGAATTCAGCTGGCTTAGAGTTTTCTAATATGATTGATAAAATATCATGCCAGAGTTAGGCTACAGATTCACTCAAATACAGGGTGCTTATTTATGTATTTATGGCAAGAGAGCACGCAGCTGTCTGCAGTCGCTGCTTTTGTGCCTGCTCTCAAGGTCTGTTCGCCATTATGCCTTTGCTTTCAGCTAGCTGAATAGTACAACTTGACGAGGTGACTTTTCACTTTCTTAACCTCCTTCCTCGCCCTTCCACTGCACACTCTCCTGCTCTTTCTTCCCCCCACACCACGTGTCACTTTTAATGAGTTTTTGTGTTGGAATTTTTGCCTTTTGGCAATTTGTTGGCAACAATGTCAGCACCTCTCTTGGATAATCAGGTCATGCCTGTCAAATGCGGCTGAGTGTAGGTTGCTTGTGGGCAGAGGCAAAGGCAGCTGAGGGAGGGTGAAGGTGTGGCATGATGATTATAAATTTTATTATGGCAAACATTGTTGCGCTGCAAATTGGCAGCAGCTTCTCGGCTTAAGTGGCAGTCGCAGCGCAGTCATCGTTGCTGTTGTGGGCGTGCAACTAATTTACATTTGGAGGCGATAGAAGCATTCGCACTCGAGTACTCCAAGCAGCGCAAAGCTCGTTAAAATGCCGGAGCCGCCTGCTGGCTGAGCTTGGGTCAAAATCTGCGCGCCATAAACCACGAATCAAACGCAGCGAAACCACAGTTTGCTTATGTCTGTGTCGGTGTGTGTGTGTGTGTGGTGAGTGTGTGTGTCTGGTATGTGGTATTTGCCTTGTGCGCGATTGTGTGTGTGTGTGTCTGTTATGCCTGTTTCTCAAGACAGCTGCAGAAGCTATAAAATTATTTGAAATGCTGTCCAAAAATTATGATGAATAAGAGACAGAGTGAGAGTGAGAGAGAGAGGCGACTGCTTCTGGCGACTTGCCAAAGCGGATTTCTAATCTTGAATAATCTAGAAACTGAAAAGCCAAAGCTGCTTTAAGAGTCGACTCTCGACTCTTGCTGCTGAGCAACAGCAGCTGCTGATAAATGGTAAATAAATTCGATACATCTCAATGAGCACGACTTGCTTGCATATATCACTCATACGACACGTTGTCTGCTCTGAGACACTTTTCGGCCAGCTGAATGTGCCAGTGACAGTCTGTAAATGATGTGGTTGGCTATGTGTGTGTGTGTCTGTGTGTGGAGCTTGTGCACGCGCGTGTGGCGAAAGTTTTGTGGCACAACAATGCTGCATGCATAAATAGACAAATGAAAAGCGGATGGAAAACTACAAAATTCGAACATGCGAAACATGTGCCAACAATTTGATCATAACCTTCAACAATGCATCAGCAGCGACAGCAGCCTCGCAGGATGCGATAAGCCACAACAGGATACAAGTTTTCAATTGACAAGAGAGGAAACTAAAAGAAAGAGAGAGAGAGATGTGACAACTCGCAGACACGGCAGACAATTGCCAGAATTGCCAGGTGCCAACTTTGACGAGGGATAAGTCGTTTAAGTTTCTGAGTGTGGCAACAGTTTGTCTGATGTCAGCTAATTATCATTTCCTCTAGTAATGCATAGTTTAAACTTGAACATAAGCAGGAAGTAGATCGTTGAACGACTCTCACTAATCCTTTGGCTGTTGTGCTAGTTGTTATGGCGGCAGTTTAATAAAAATTAATGCGCCATAAGCTGAAAAGTGCTCGTAAAGCGGGTCTTCTCTTCTTCCATCCCCTAAACCCTTTATGTGCTTCGCACACCCACACACACACACACACGAACATGCGTATCAACTTAAGTTATGTATATTATCATGCTGCGCTCATGCTGCTTCTCGTGTTGTTCTGCAAGTCCCGTCTCATAAATAAGCCCAGACTTTCACATGCGCTTACGCACATACACACACATACATATACGTAGGCATATATGTATATATTTAACCGGATTGGGGTTGGCTGCCATGCAAAATCGGCCGAGTGAGTTAAACATTAAAATTGTCAAGGCGGCAGTTTATTTGAATTTATTACGATTTGCCATATACACAGGCAGAGAATTAATTGTCAGGCTTTCGGTTATGACGCAAACACAAGCACATACGTGTACGCAGATATGCAAATAGACAGACATATGCACACATATCCAGCAGAGCAGAGCTCGCTTGCTGTTAGGCAATAAATCTGTATTTAAATAAGTCAGAAATGTTTGAACATTAAATTAATTTAAATTATTTCATGTATATTTTGTGTATTTTTTTTATATTTGTAAGCTTTAATTAAATGTTAAATTACATATGAATATTTGCATTGACACTTTTAATTAATATCTATTTACTGGCAAAACACATTAAATATCAGTCTGCATTTTGCAGCAAACTTTTCCTTTGGCAAATATTTGTTTTTTAATTAGCAATCGAAACAGTTCATATGCAATCACTGTAAGCTGATAGCTTTATTGCCATGGAAGAGTGGTTAGAACTATAAACAGCAAGTTGAAATTCATTTCATGTTAATCAGACTTTGCTTAAATTAAATTTGTAAACAGTATCATAAATCATGCTCTTCACAAATATTCGCTGGCAATTCAATAGGATTTCGAAAGTAAATCAAATAAAGTTTAAAGTGTCCTAACAAACAATAAAGAACTATGAACATGTTCTAAAGATAATAGTCTGGCAGCAACATGTCCACGACACGACCAGAGATACACAGGAGCTGAAGCATCGTGCGATATACTCACACACATATACACATGTATAGCTTGGCAAGTGCAAATGATGTGGCCAACAGGGCCACACGAAATGGCAAATAAATTTAATTGCAAGCGCAACGGCAAACATCAAGTGCAGTCGAAGGAGACTGCAGCGAGGATTGAAGGGCTCGGGTGGAAGCCAATCGAGTGGCAGGCACTCAGGGTGCAGCCTGAGGTCAGGCTGGCAGGTTGTATAATCAATTTGAAAAATTAATCAATTTGCAGGCAGCAAGAAGGGTCGTATGAGTGATGCGCTGTGATGTAGATGTGGGCTGGTGGTCCTGCCGCCACTGTGGCAAAACTCTGAAAGCTCATCTCAAATATTATTGAGTTCTGACAAGCACCACTCGTTCTTCGGGAATGCTTGACGGTGAGTTGCCCGTTATGATTTAGAAATGCAACGTAAAAGAAACAAAAATTAAAGTTTTCTAAAAGTGAATAAACTTTTGCGGATTATCAACGAACTGACACTTATTTTGAAATACTTTAGCCTTGAGGCTGAATATAGCACATCTAGATGACCCCGCAATCTGTTAGAGCAATGCTATTAAAATGCTTTTTTTATGACCAAATAAACCCAACGAAATCATTGGCAAACATTCAACAAATTTGGCTGTGAAAGAGATTTAGGGGCGCAAGTGACTGTGAATTGTTTTGATATTCATCAACTGCAATTGAATAATAGCTCGAATTTTATTTACTTGATTTACAGTTTTTTTTGTTTGTTTGGAAGCGTCAATTAAATTGGAACATCCCTCACCCACAAAAATAAAACAGGAAAGTGTTCGGAAAGTTTTTAAAGGCAGTTTGCGTTTTGTTTTTCCAATTTAAAACAGAAAGTAAATACCAACTTTGACATGCCGAAAGTTGTATACCCTTATTATATTCAATTTATAATATTTAATGTAGTATTCTAAGGGTTTTGTGAATATACTTCTAAAGAAATATGTTAAGTTACCCTGAATACTTATAGGAAATCTTTGTATATGACACAGTTGTTCTGATATAATAGTTATAATATGCAACAGTAGTTAATATACCTCTTGGAAGAGTATTTAAAATTTAAATTTCTCGCTCAATTGCGCTTTTATTGCATTAGCCTCGAATTGTTTGCCCAACAATTGGCAATAAACTGGGCGAATACAAATAATTTGGATGGTGTAACTCGCATAGGAAGGAAGGGGCAACTTTATTCTGTAGCTACGTCAAATTGTTTAAATCATGTAGTTTTCGTTGACATATAACATTCTATAAAAAGAATACATAAGCTAGTCATGCCTAGCAACACATTAAATACTTTAAATACATATCTTTAACATTTTGCGAGATACACGATACATCTGCATTCGTAAGGGCTTCATCGTTGCCTCCAGTCCATCATCAGGAATGGCAACTATAGAGGAATGCAATATCATTGTGGGCGGCAAGTATCGTCTGCTTTATCCCATTGGCAAGGGATCTTTTGGGGATCTATATTGTGCGTCTTCGATTAATTCGGATGAATATGTGGCCGTCAAGCTGGAGAAGGCGACCGTAATGTATCCCATGTTGCCGCGGGAGGCGAAGATCTACAAACTCTTACGAGGCGGTGTAGGATTTCCCCGCTATCGCTATTTCGGTACCGAGGGCATTTACAATGTGCTCGTTGTGGATCTGCTCGGTCCGACGCTGGAAGATCTGCTCAATTTTTGCGCACGCAACTTTAGTCTGAAGACTACGCTAATGCTGGGCGATCAGATCTTGTCACGTGTGGAGTATCTACACATGAATTGCCTGCTGCATCGTGACATCAAGCCGGAGAACTTCCTCATGGGACTGGGCAACCAACGTACCCGCGTCTTCATGATCGACTTTGGTCTGGCCAAGCGTTACTATCGCCCTAGCACACGCAAGCATATAGCCTATAATGAATCTAACCAGCTTATTGGAACTGCTCGCTACGCTTCGGTGCATGCCCATTTCGCGGAGCAAGGTCGACGCGATGATCTTGAGTCTGTGGGTTATCTGTTGATTTATTTCCTTCACGGTCGTCTGCCGTGGCAAGGCATCACGGCGGAGACGCCTGTGCAAAAGTATGAGAAAATCGGCGAACAGAAGTTCGCCCTATCGCTGGACACTCTCTGCGCTGGAATACCCACTCAGTTCTATATGTATATGAAGTACTGTCGCAGTCTGCACTTCACCGAGCAGCCAGACTATATGTACTTGCGCCAGCTCTTTAAGATGATATTTAGCAATCATTATTTGATACATGATTTCCTGTACGACTGGGTCGATATCGATACAGAGATTGCCCGGCATCAACGATCCGTTCAGGAGGAGGATGCCAAACGGAATAAAAAGAAATCGGCCCCACAGATAGATTGTAGAAAGCACAAAGAACGACAGAGTAGTAGAAACAGGAGTAGCGATAAGAACAGCATCAGCAGCAGCGCTAAGAACTGATGCCAGCTTCCATTTAATTAACTGCTAGTTAACTGTATTTGTTCTGCTCTTTGAGAATGTTTACGTGTGTGTGTGTGTGTGCATGTGCGCAAGTCTTGCCCCGGTTATCCTTTGTTCATCGAATCAATACGCTGTTCGCATAATTGGCTCGAGAACTTGCAACTTTGCTAGTTGTGGCTCATCATCACCGGGGAAACACGGTGCGGCAAAAGTTTGTCTTATGCCACAGAGCATGTCCCAGTCTGCAATACCCTTTCTTCTAGTGCAGATATATAGTTAGTTGGATTTGCAATGTGATTTATTTTCAATTCAGTTGTAAGCCTATGTAGCAAACATAAAAAGCAACATAAAAAAAAATTAACAACTAAACATTCTTGGTGTGATCATTGCTTAATTCCATCTTTATTTGAGCAACAGTTAAGTTTTGCCTTCGTAGACTTGTTCTTTGAACTCTTCTCTTTCCACTTAGTCTCCGGGATGACACAGCCTTTGCTCGTCATGCTTAAGGACCACAAACAAACAACTCAAAAGCATGGCAGGGTATGTGTTACGCACATTTCCTGGCCAGCTCATGCACACACGCCTGGCTGGCAAAGGATGTTAATAAAAGGGTTAATTACAAGCCAAGTCAGAGCATGTTATCGAGGCTGGCAAACCTCCGTTGCTACCCTTTCTCCAGTTGCCCCTTGCTCGTGCAGGAGAAAGAAGGTCGGCCAAGATCTCTGGCATGACAAAGTAGTATGCTTAGCAGCGCGCTGCAATAATGCGAAATGGGGCAAACACACACACCCACACAAACACGCACACACACTTGTGCAAACGGCGACTTAACTATTTACTGCCCCACAGCGATTTAACTGAGCTCTTTTCATAAGACTCCATATGTGGGAGTGCTCTGCGCCTGTGTGTGTGTGTCTGTGTGTGCGCGTATAAATCTATAAATAACTCGCCTGGTCGCACGTATTGCTGCTCCATACCATGTCACAGCCACTGCTGCTGCTGCTGCTCACTGCTTGGTCTTTCTTTGTGTTCGCGCCTGGCTGAGCAGGGACTCGGGACTCGGGACTCGGCACTTGAGACTTGGGACTTTAGCCCAAACCAAATCCCCCAGATGCCACATACCAGATCCGCAAACTTGCCGCGTGCTGATGCATGCCTAATAGCAGTCGCTGCATACTCCACACCCACACACAAGCACCCACACACTCATACACTCACACAGTGCGGTGAAGCATAATAATATTTGGTTTCAGTTTCGGTTTTGGTTTTGGTTTTCGGTAAACCATTTGAAATTAACTTTTTTCTGATCTCCCCATAGTCCGCTCAACGCAAATGGCTTCAAATTTGTATTTTATTTATGCAACCAACGAGCGAGTCGAGTCTAGCTGGCAATGACCAAGTGTATTATGCAAAGGAAATGTTTGGCTGATGGGCCCATTTGTCGGGGGACACTCGTATCGGCCACTTAACGCAAATCGGGTGATTTGCAGGTCAATGGGGATTTCAGATGTCTCGAGATGGACAAATGATGCTCTTATAAATGCTGCGCATAATTTAGTTTGCGGAGAGAATGCTGCTTAGCACTGTAATCATAGTGGGCAAGTATTGATTATAATATGTGGTAGCGTAAGAAATTGTGGAGACATGTACATATGTTACATACGATATGTATATCTGTCTCTTATTGAATAAACGCTGTAGAATGTAATTTTGCGATTCTGATGAAATTGAACCACATATTTCCATTGTTCGCTTTATTGCAAAATCAATAAAGTCAATCATATAAAAACCCCATTGAAATATTTTTGATTAGAAAAAAACATGATTTATTTAATTTATTTGGTGGGAATTTTATCAATTGGTTCGTTTTCGTGATATGTATTCAAAATTAACTTTTAAATTCGCTTACACTTAACTCACATAAAAGGGCATTTTCGACTAAGTTTGAAATAAAATTTAATGAAAACTAAACATTTGTGATTATAAGTGGTAGTTCATTATAAAAATTCGGACTTATCTTACTTATAACTACATTAAAAATTATTAATATATATTTTAAAATATTTAAAATATATAAGAAATATGTTGTTGAACTAAGGTTATTGAAACCTGTCAAATCATTCGATAAAACTGTGTTAAAAATAAAGTTTCAATATTTAAATTTAACTACTTTAAGCTAAATTTAGCGTGCCCCACTGTGCGTTATCTTTGCCTTTGAGTCGTTCTTTACGTTGTGCGTTTACTTCAAAAATATCAAAAATCGTGAATCATTTATGATTATAAAAAAACGGAGAGCAAGTGACCACTGACCATACATATGACTGTTTTACAATCGGCGATTGCAAAATGCTGTGACTATATTTATTACGGAAAAACCTTAGGCAATTAGCATTATAATTTTTTAAAATATAATCTACACTTATAAAAAATTTCATGCCTGTCAAACAGCGCAACAGACGAAAGATCCGTCATTATATTTAGAAACTGTGTTTATGTGAGGCGCCTTATCATGTTATTTAAATAAATTCAGATTTTGTTTTTAAGCGAGTGGGTATTTTTGTTATTTGTATACATCAAACCTTGCCAAACCATGCGGAGTTCAATATATTTTGTTTGTTGATAAGAAAGTCGATTAAACGAGGGCAGAGAATAGGATTGTACGAGCAAACGTACCATAATATATATGTATATTTTCCAGATGCCTATTTATTTATCCGCGTGAGCCCAACTGCTGATTCGTTATAGCTTAGGTTGCCTGTCTGCCTGTCTGACTATATGATAAAATAATTAATATTGATTTAGTGCAACAAAGTAAGGGGACAATTTTCACTTCTGCAAAGAGATAACGTTTTTGAAGCATTTTGAATGTGGAAGAAAAATTTTATATAAAAAAATAAATTGTACACCCTTGCTGACTTTATATGCATTTTGGCTAGAAGTTTGCGAAGCACTTAAGAGGGCATCTCTGACCCCATTAAGTATATATACCTTGTATCAGAATAACCAGGAAAATCAATTAAGCAATGGCTCTGGTGCCCCGATGACTATGCGCAGCAGACTTCGTGATTGCTTATTGTTGCAAACACCACACAAACGCAATTCAAGAAACACAAGTGTATTCGTGGGCACCACTTCTTGTTCTATATATTGATCGGTAAAACAAAATCGCAAATCGAATTCAGTTGACGTCGGACTTTCGAACAAAATGAACGTGAACGGGAGAATATTTCTGATATTGTGTCTTGAAGCACTCGAAGTGCTTTCCGATCATGCTCAGTGGACTCCAATCTCACATTGGTCGTATGACTATAGTTGGTTGGCCACTATGGAATACCGACGGGAAGCAAGAACATCTGAATACTGCGGAGGTGCGGTGATTAATTATCAGTTTGTGCTGACAGCTGCTCAGTGTGTAACTGGTAAATGGGTTAGTGACATGTGTGGGTTGTAAGTAACTTAAATATCGCTGATCTAGCAGAAATCATCTTACTAGTTTCCAATCTGCAGAACTGGAGTGCGTTTGGGAGACTATACAAAAATGTCGCACTGCGCTAATGGTACTTCTTACTACAATTCTTATCAACGATTCGGGATTGCAGATACAATATTGCATGGGGATAGCAATAGTATTGCACTGGTACGGCTAGATAGAAAGATAAGGTCTGAAACCAACATTAAGCCTGTTTTACTGCGCCCAAAACCGCAGCAGCCGATTATCGATACTCAGCTGGTCGTGCCTGGATGGGTTTTACCGCTAACAAAATTAAAGTCTCAAGAAGCATTGAACAATCAAGAGAAAATGATGTGGGCAGGTGTACAAGTTGATATTATAAAAACTGCAAGGGGACGCAAAACTGGACGACGTATGTTGCTCAAGGACATTGTAACTTTTCGCGAAACTTCTAGTTGTGAAAACGCTTACATTTGTTACATACAGTTAGCTAACTACCATCGATGGATAAATCAACAATCGAAAATAAAGTTAGGAAGTGATGTTTTTAAAGCACAGCAATTCCCAACTACTACTACAACCGAGCCGCCAAAACAAACAAATGTGCGGAAAGCTGAGTTTCAATTCCCTACAGATTGTGGCGATAGTCCAATCTATCCGCGAGAGCTAATGGATAGCGGCTACAAAATTGAACCAGATGAGTTCAGTTGGCTAGCTAGTCTGGTATATGAAAAGAATAGCAGCGCTTTTGGGCACTGCAGTGGCTCGGTGATCAGTGCCCGATACGTTCTAACAACACGCAATTGTGTTATTCACAAAAAAAAAATTGGAAAGCCGTAAGTTTTGAAATGCAAACTGTGAGTGACTTTAACTTAACATTCTTTTTTTTATCGGCAGGGTTGGCGTTCGTCTCGGAGTCTTTGACAACGAATCTTTTTGTGATTATGGCACTCCAAGCTGTCAGCAATATCAATATTTCCGTATTGTAGACACAAAGGTTGTTAGAAATTCTGCAGTGACTAAAAATAACTTAGCGCTCATCAAACTCGATCGGGATATTGTGTTTGGTCCCAAAATGAAACCGATTTGCCTGCCCTTCGATGAAACTCGAATTCCACCACCATTTGAAGGCTCGTTTTTGACTGTGGCAGGTTGGTGGACGACAACTTACCCTAACGACGTAATCGCTAAACGCAGTGCGTCTATCGCATTTTGGAACACAACGTCATGTTTAGAAGCTGCTCTCGACAAAGACAAGCAAGTCTGTGGAGTCAAGCCTGGCACGAGTCCATGCACTGTCGAACTGGGGAGTCCTTTGATGAATATGTTCGAGCGCAAACGTATGGTACTCGAAGGTATCGCTTATCGTGGAGTTGGAGGTTGCCCGGGTCCAAACGTAGGAACTTTATTCACTCGAGTGCGGAGCTTTAAGAATTGGATTAGGGCTTCTATAAATGAACTAGAAACAAGAACTACGAATGTTCAGATATCTAACACAGCAAAATCACAGATCCAGACACAAAATAATGGGAGAAATCTAAATTTGGACAGAGGGGCAAACAATTATAAAAACAAACAGACAACAGATAATCGTTATAACAATTTTACAACGAGTTTTAAGTTCTATTGATAATGTATTGTTTGTGGGTCCACGATTTTAAACATACGTATATATTGAAGATGAGCGTTATCGAAATCAGGACATGTCAACCATGTTAATTTTTTAATTAATAATTTCAATTGATTGAAGCTCGATCGACGTTCCGATTTGTATACAAGCTTCACACATACATTATATATTCCAATCCTTAGAAGGTTTAATAAAAATCATGAAAATTATGAAAGATTGGTTTTTGCGGGGCGCCAAGTTTAAGGTCCATTGCGGCCTGTTCAAACGTATGCAGTGCACAGTAAGTGTGTTTGAGCGAGTGTATCAAGTAAGAAAACTGGAAAATGTGAGGAAAAGTGCGAGACACATACGAAGTCTGTACAACTGTCTGCTAGCTTCTAATATAATTTAACAACCGTTAATTCAATTTTAATAATAAATGACATAAATCGATACAATTGTTATTGAAAAAAAAAAACAGTCTAAAAATTACCAAATGCGATAATGGTACTCATAAGCTCCATGCGCAATTCAAGCTGATAAGAGCGACAGAGAGAGAGACTAACACAAGCTTCGAACATAAAATTGTTCGACAGTTCACTTCGGACTTAAGAATAAAATGGACGTGAACGGGAAAATACTTTTCCTACTGTTTCTTCAAACCCTAGTAGTGGTTTCTGCTAGATTTAAATGGAGACAATTTCTTTCGCATGAATACAGCTGGTTAGCTACAATGGTATACAGTAATGGACACCCATTCGTATACTGCGGAGGTGCAGTGATCAGTGATCAATTTGTTCTGACAGCTGCTCAGTGTGTAACTGGCAAAAGGGTTGATGACATGGGTGGCTTGTAAGTAAAATAAATTTTTACAGATATATAAAAACATCTTACTGGTTTCCAATCTGCAGAGCTCGAGTGCGTTTGGGAGACTATACCAAAAGTCCCTATTGCGTTTATGGCACTTCCAATTGTCATTCTTTCCTGGAATTCGACATTGCAAATATCAAAACCCACGAAAATTTTGAACGTAATGATATTGCTTTGGTGCGGTTAAAAAAAGCCATCGAAATTGGTCATCAGATGAAGAGTATTTTGCTGCCCCATCAAACGCCTCATCCGGTTATCAACACTCAGCTGACAGTCTCTGGATCGGTTTTAACGATAAGCCCAAGCGAGTTGTTAGCACAAAGGTTTAAATATTTTTCGGTCAAACAAGCGAACATGTTGACAGGTTTACTTGTTGCACCTGTTGACAATGTAAAAAATGCGCGAGGAAGCTATTCTGGACGACATATGGTGATCGAGGCTATTGTATCTTTCCGCGAAATGAGAGGTCTTCCTAATTATTACACTCCCAGTAATTACACACGAGTAGCTAACTACCTCGCATGGATAAAAAATAACATGGCAGTGAGTGATATTGTAGAATCAGAGGAACCTCCAATAAATTCTACAACCAACCCGCAAGAGCCTGAAGATATCGGGACGGTTGTGCATCGATTCCCTGAAGATTGTGGCGATAGTCCAATCTATCCGCGAGAGCTTCTAGATAGTGGCTACAAAATCGAACCAGATGAGTTCAGTTGGCTAGCTAGTCTGGTATATGAAAAGAATAGCAGCGCTTTTGGGCACTGCAGTGGCTCGGTGATCAGTGCCCGATACGTTCTAACAACACGCAATTGTGTTATTCACAAAAAAAAACTTGGAAAGCCGTAAGTTTTGAAATGCAAACTGTGAGTGACTTTAACTTAACATTCTTTTTTTTATCGGCAGGGTTGGTGTTCGTCTCGGAGTCTTTGACAACGAATCTTTTTGTGACTATGGCACTCAAAGCTGTCAGCAATTTCAATATTTCCGTATTGTAGACACAAAGGTTGTTAGAAATTCTGCAGTAACTAAAAATAACTTAGCGCTCATCAAACTCGATCGGGATATTGTGTTTGGTCCCAAAATGAAACCGATTTGTCTGCCCTTCGATGAAACTCATATTCCACCACCATTTGAAGGCTCGTTTTTGACTGTGACAGGTTGGTGGACGACAACGTACCCTAACGATGTCATCGCTAAACGCAGTGCGGCTGTTGCCTTTTGGAACATAACATCATGTTTTGAAGCTGCCCTCGACAAGGACAAGCAAGTCTGTGGAGTCAAGCCTGGCACGAGTCCATGCACTGTCGAGCTTGGCAGTCCTCTGATGAACATGTTCGAGCGCAGACGTATGGTACTCGAAGGTATCGCATATGGTGGAGTTGGAGGTTGTCCGGGTCCAAACGTGGCAAATTTATACACCCGAGTGCGTAGTTTTAAGAATTGGATTAAGAATTCTATTCAAGAACTAGAAACAAAAGGTACGAGTGACCAGATTTCCAACAAAAACAAAGGATATATACATACACGATTAAGTGGGTAAAAAGGAGAAAAAACATCAAAAAAGAATCAAAATAAATTATTGGTATCCCATAACGGAATCGGTCATTTAAACCAAGGTTTTCTAAATTGTTGTTTATAAATTTACATTGATTGCAACTCTATGGTTCACTTTCCCATACAGCGAATTTTACACAAGTAGTTTATCTTTTGTCAAAGAATGCTTCAATAAAAATCCTAAATACTATGTGATGATATTTCGTATAGAATATGGAACTCGTAGTGAATAAGTAAACTTGATCTGCGTATGGTAAACAGAATACTAATGTCAAATTTGGTGTCTCCAGCTTTTATAATAGCTGAGATCGACGCATACACCCAAACTGACGGCTAGTGATTCTGGGAAAAGTAAAGTAAAGTAAATGCAAGGTTCTTCTCTCAAATTCAGCTTCTCTCCAAAAAAACAGTGTCAATAATTATTTTTGCTGTATGCTGTATGTAACAGCTGATTTAAATATTGATTCAACAGCTTTTTATAATTGATATGGCAACATCAAACTATCGATAACAAGTCACAAGTAATAAATCTGCCAGCAACAAATCAAAAGAATTTGATTTAAACTGTGATCTGCCATGAACATAATTGAACTTAGGAATTTAGAGATTTATTCGCTGTAATATACTTAAATATAAATGGAGAAAATGTAATTAAAAATAAAATTTGCCGAGCTAAGCAAATTAATTGCCCAATTGGCCGAGTTATTAAATCAACTGCACAGGGCGTTTCGGCCTGAATAGAAATAAATTAGCTACATATGTTCAGGCTTAAAATTATTATATTATTATTATCTTTGACGACAGCGTTTTAATTAGAAATAAGCTCAAAGTCTTTGTCTTATTCAATATTACAGTTGTGCCAGCACATTTCGCTTATTAAAAATGAAATTATTTATTTTGAGCGAGGGGATGAAGGTGGAGATAAGGAACTGGCGACGAGTCCAATTATAAATTGCTGCGAAATGGAAATATGTATGTTGATGTGAAATTATGAATTATTTGCTGTCGGCATTGTAAATACTAATTACAATCGCGGCAAGGAAGCAAGAGCCGAAAAGTATAAAAGCTACGTCTCTTCTCAGAGTTTTTTAATTGTTTTACTTTGCATAAAAGTTTTGTTGTTTAATATACTGTTATTAGCATGTAACACGTTTTTCATTAGTTCTCGTTTCTCTGTCTGCTAATAAGCAAGTAACTTTATTCTTAATATTATATCTGCAATTACAGGGCATTCGCTAGTCAACGGTTTCTTTTTACTGACAAGTGCATGAAGCATATAAATTAAGTCGTGAAATTGCCTACAAGGATTACAGTCCCTCTCTCTCTCTCTCACTACAACTGCAACACTTAATTGCATAACTTTGCTGCGAATTGTTGTTGTTGTGCAACAGAAACAATGGCAACAGCATCGATGGCGGCAACAGCTGCTGATGCTGCTGCTGCTGGTGCTGTAAATCCGTCAACAAGGCACAAATGTCCTGCAGCAACAACGGTCAACGGACGCTCTGTCGATAGACAGACGCCTCCCGTATCAGGCTGTCAGTGTGTCGGCCACACATGGCGTATGATTAATGTGTCTGCAACGAGCTTAATGCTTTTAAATACGCATAAATGATTCCCAATTGGTCAGCAGTCCCCTTGTCAATGCAGTTTGCGGTCTGCTCTGCGGCTGTATGGGTGGGTGGGTGTGTCTGTCTAGTTTGGGGGCGTGCCAAAAGTCATTTCATTACTCGGTGGCCGATTGCAATTTGAGCACGAAATGGGAACATCTGCTGCTGGGAAAAGCTCATCAAGGCAAATTAGACTCGTAGTTGGAAAACTCGTTCATTAAAGCACACTTTGTACTGTCCTCAAGTTTTTCTCATTTGTAATTTTGTAGTTTTCTAGCTCAGTTCCATCTTATCATGCCTCGACTGAGTCCACACTTTATCGCTTAATTTCCCAACTGGGCTGAGTCTGTTTGCACAGCGTTTGTGCGTGCGTGTGTATGTGTGTGTGAGTGTGTGTGCGTAACTTATTTACTAATTAGAAAAATATTTGCCAGTCAATCCGGGTATCGAGTGCCGTAAACCCCAGTTTCGAGAGCTCAAGGATGTCCTTTGCTTTTCCCCCTTTCCTCTCTGTGTAGTCTCAAATCACAAAATGGGGTTGATTGATGCGCTAATTGAACGTTTAGTCACAAAGCCAAGGCAAATATTGATTTTATTGCCATATATCGGTGGCATTAACTCATACTCGACACGCTAAACTACTGTGACAACAGTGCCACAGCACACACACACACACACACACAAGCAGAGACTTCTCAAAAGTTTGTCTAAAATTCCATTGTGGTTGTTGTGTTCTTGTTGCTGTTGTCCTTTTGCTGGCTTTTTACGACAGTTGCGTGCGGACAGCGTCGTGTCGATGCTTGCCACCAATTACCACCACCATTCGTGTGTGTGTATGAGTGTGTGCCTCGCCAAAAGCCTTTGGCTATTAAGCCAATTTTGAGGCACACAACAACAATGACAGCAGCAACAAACAACAAATTCCAAGCGAACAACAAGAGCAGCAAGTGAAAATCTGCTCGGCGGCTTTTTGGAATTTTTATTAAATTTTTTCAATTTTTGGTTCCTTTATTGTTGCTGCTGCCACGCCCACTTTGACATCTGTCAACCCTTTTTAATTGTGTTGCGAGCTTGCAGCCAAAATTAGTTGAGATACCAAGAAAATCAAAAGAAGCGGCTGTTTTTATTGCGTGCTTGGGGAGGAGGCATGCCATCTACTTTGGGGCACTTTGTGCCTTTGTCCAAATTGCGCTTTGATTGCCGGTCCTTATCAGTGACAGTTACTCGAATACTCGCTGTCGGAACACGATTCATTTATCCATTAGGAATTTTCAAAGTTAACTTCAAGGTCATTAATTACACTTGTCCCTGTCGCTGTTACTGTTGCCCCAGTTGCTGCGACAGCTGTTGCAAGTTCACAGTCTGCATTAATAATGTATTCATTTGTCGCATGCGATAGCCAGTTGGCCAAAACGGCTGATTAGCCTGGCTAGTTTCACATTGTGTAGAGATAGCTCTTTCCCTTCTCTCCCTGTAGCTCTCTTTCTTCGTTTCTCTCTTTCACTCCGCTTACAACTATTTGCTTGCCACTTAAACATTGACGTGTCTCTAATTAGATATGCGTGTTTGGTAGGTGTTCAATTGCGTCGTGATTAAGTGAGGCTAAAGACACCAAAAGTTTTTGGATAGGATTTCGAGCCAGCAACTCGATTGGCATTATTGGCACTTACAGCGTATCTGGCAGTCGTTGCACAAGCCAATCCCGGCTGCAACTTAAACAAGGCAAGGGAATTACAACAGCTTAAGCCAAGTTGCAGCATTTGTTTCGCCTTGCGCTGCTTCGGCCGTTCATTGAGCATCCACTATACATACTACGTAAACATACATATTATATACAGTATATTCTCTGCTGACTCTTTAGCCGTAAGGTAAACAACAGAGCAGACTAATCTGCAGGGTGTCCTTTCAGAAATTAAGTTATATAATGCACTGCTTTGAGCAGAAAATTAACTGAAGACTGGTTAGCCACAAGGCGGCTTAAAGGTGAAGTACAACGTGGCTTTGTGTGGAGCAACCTATTCAAGTGGACTAATCCAGAGATTGTGGATGGTGGCAGTGCAGTATTTATACAAAGTAAACTATAAAGATATTTGTGTGTGTTGCTTCTTTGCTTAGAACTTGATTTGTGCATTTAGATGTACACTTGCAAAATCTAATTTAGTTTAGATTGGAATAGACTCAATTAATTAGACTGTTAATTATCTTGTGTGTATTACAATAATTGAATATATATTATTTACAAGGTATTTAAAATGCACAGGGTAGCAAGCAGTCAAGTATTTAATTATTTTAGAGTGAACGTAAAACTTTATAGCGTTAATTAAAGGGAAATGCAACACACAGAAACTACTCGTATTTTGTTTTTGTTTGTGTCAAGGATTTACTGTGCTGTGCTCGGGCTGGCCGCAAACTAATGAAAGAGAAGACCAGATAAAACATTTGACAATATAATATCTATAGCAAATACGACTCTTTCGTTGTAGTTTGTGGATATATGCGAGTATAAACAAGCAGTTTGCATGTCCATTTCCAATCGGCAACAAAAGCAGAGTCAAAAAGACAGCACAAAAGCGATGCCGAGAACAAGAACTGTTATTTACGAGATAACTGCGAGTATTAAAAAAACAAACACGCAAACGGCAGACGCTTTTAATGGCACAGACACACACACATGCATACACGGAGAGGATATCGGCCAGGGTTGACGATGACTTCATTGTGAAATTCATTTAATGCCGGGCACGAAGCCAAGTAAACTCATCGGCAAAGCACACGCACGGCGCCTCGACTCGACTTGCAGTACGGCGAAGGCAAAGCAAGAGTAAAAGGTGCTGAGGGGTGGGGAGAGGGGAAAAGGGAGAACTGATAAAACTACAACAAGCTGTAGAAATTGTTTGCCAATGCCCAGTTCAGCAGTTTCTTTTCGCTGCATGCATCCTTGGCAAACATAACCAACAGTTGCATTCACATTGCAAGTGTGTCCCCCTGCGTGAGAGTGTATATGTCTGTGTGTGTGTATGTGTTTGTCGTTTCCGGTATCAAGTGTGTGCACCAGACCAGACCTTTTCGCTCTTTGTTTACTCTTGCGGGTTTCGTTTTTTCTATGCTTTGATCCAGAATTGTTTTAGCAATTTCAGATCTTTGTTTGTATCTACTTAAATTGTTTATTGAAGCAACTTCTCTTATGTTTTTATTAGTTTTGTTTGCTCTGCACTTCTCCCCTTCTCACCCCATCTTGGCCATCGACTGGTTTACGTTTTTCATTTAAATGCCCCGTCCATGTGGCGTATGCGCAACTTCTGTGTCTGTGTTGAGTGCATAAACTGTTCGACGTGCGTTTGGAAATGTTTCTCGAAATGCTCAAGAAGTTTTCATGGCAAGCCATGCGAGAAAGTTTCGATAGTCTTACAGAGTGTAGAAAAGTTCTCGAAAACATAAAAATGCACATCAACTTAGCTGAAGATATTGTTGCAACAATATCGTTTTGAATTTGAACAAATTAGCAACCCTAAGCAAATAATCATATGGGAAAATGAGTTTCGGTTACCCGTATGATCTAATTTGGAAATTAAAATGTGGCCTTAAGTCTCTTAAAGCGACAGTTTAAATTGCAAAAAACACAATATTTTTTTAAATTAATTCATTATTTATATCACTATTTAAAAACTGCATCGAATCTAAGGGATCTCATGACAAACAAAGGATTTCATTTCACAGCAATGCTAAAAAGTATGCTACAACTTTTACACTGTCACTTTAGTGTGCCATTTTAGTACCGTGTACCAATTTGGGACACGACACGACACGGTACAATGAATTACACATGACTTTATGTGTTTATAGCATCAACGGGAGAATTTCCCAACTTGTTCAACGGCATTGCAAATAATATGTAGCAGGCCAGCTGCCCTGTAGTGCCCACGCAGGCTTTGGTCTCATAATATTTCATGCAGCCTCCCTCATTTCCGCATTACAACCATAATCTGAGTGCCCTGTGCAGCACGTAAGTTGCCCAAGATTAATGATTGCCATTGTTGCCTTAGCCTATGCACCTGCTGGCTAGCAGAGGGGAAGGGAAGGGCAGGAGAGAAGCAAGCTGGGTGCATAACATACATTTTAATAATTAATGCATAAATAATGATTTATGCAAAGACCACGTCGACGTCGCTGTCTGCGGCTGTGGCTGCGGTCAGGGCTGACCGAAGTCGAGCCAAAGAATAATACACACAGGGAACAGAACAGTGAGTGAAGAAAGGAAGCATAAGAAAGGGAATGAACCAACCTTTTGCTTTTGCCGTTACCGTTGCTGTTGCTACTTGCGCCACAGCTGCTGCTGCTGCTGCTGCCGTTGTCGACTTCAGTTTCCTCTGGCGCTCGCCACCCCCCTGCAGTCCGCACTTGCCGTACTTTGCAACAAAGCAGTTAATCCATCATCATTATGAATTTGATCGTTGTTGTTGTTGCCGTTACTGTTGCCGTTTTGTTGTTTCGCTTTTTTTTCAGCGTTTATGTTTTTATGCCGCGCGCTTGTCTCTGTTGTCGTCGTCGTCGTTGTTGCCGTTGTTCGAGTTTGTTGCTGCTGCTGCTGTTGCTGCGGGCGCTCTCCTCATGTCGGCAGCAACATAATATCCTTTTGCTGACGGTTAAACAACAACAGCGAAACGTGACAGCTGCGCAGCTGATGGCGAATGGGTTGCAGTTGGGTCAGAGGTCGCTCGACGCGCTGCTTGTGTTACATGTGTTTAGCTCGCACTTCCGAGTGCTGCCCAATTATCTATTATCTATTATTCGTATTATCTGTATTATCTGCAAACTATGCAATTACACGTCAGCCAGACACAGGCACCTCGTTTAACCTAATACAAAATTAATTAAATTTTAATTGCACTTTATTTATGTTTTTCGGTTTCGGTTACGATTTGCGCTTTGCTTTATTTGGAACATCACGTAGTCTCACGCCCACAAATATCTAGACAGTGTGTGCGTGTGTGTGTGTCTGTTTGTGTAGTTTTTGTGGCCACAGTTTTCACAGTTTTGCACAGTTTGCACAGTTTTCACAGCTTTTACAGCTTGTAGTGCCGTCCGGCCGTGTTTAATTTCCACTTCGTGTTTTGTGCTTGAAATTAACTTTAACTTAATGTTGTGTACGCATTGTCACGCCCACACACTAAAGTACGCCCCAAAATGGCCAGACGCCCATACGCCCCCCACATAGCACAGCTGCTATGGTGTTTTTTGTTCTTGTTGTTGTTGTCGCTGTTAATGAGCTTCAGCAGGAAAATGGCGAAAACTCAACAGCCACAGGAATTGCCTGGGCGGCAGCTGCAACAGAGACGGCTTCATCTAACGGTTCATTGGTTGGCTAACATAATTTCGCTAATCTCTTGATCAGATGGGAAAGAGTATAGTTGAGAGTAAAAATTGCATTACTGAAGTGATTAAAAATTCTGCAAAAAGCTTATGGGGAGGATTTTTTAAAACTTTTCATACGGTTTGTGAAAAATGGTCCATTTTGAAATAAAACGCTGCATACTTTTGAGAGGTATTTTAAATAAATGTTAGATTAAATCGAATTAATACATTGCAAACTATAAAAAACAGAGCTAAATTATTTATTATTATTATTGTCTTATTCATTTTATTCATTATTCCTTTAAAGCAATTTTTTATAAAGAATAGTACGGAATTCGGCAGTCATTTCTACATTTATATTTTTACAGACATACTTCGACAAGTCAGAGCTCAAGTTGAATAAAAGCAAAATTGAGACTCTTTAAATGTTAAGTATTATTTCTTGAGTTCAAGATTTATTTACTTGACAATCGTTTGACTGCTTGTGAAAAATAAATAAATTAATAAAGTCTGCTACTAAAATTGAGTGTCGTCTTGCAATGCCAACAAAGTAAAGTAAGCTTTTGAGCGCAAACTTAATTATCCTGTGAGCTGAGGAAAATGTGAAACATCCTCATCAGGACTTATTCGCTTTAAATGTAACATACGAGGGTCGTTTGATAAGTCCGTGACTTTTTGAATAAAATATATTTTTTTCGTCAAAGAAGCGTTTTATTTCTCAACATAATCTCCTTTTAGCTCTATACATTTAGTCCAGCGTTTTTCCAATTTTTTTATTCCTTCCAAATAATAGGTTTTCTCAAGGCCCTCAAAATAGTCGTTTGTTTCTGTGATGACCTCTTCATTTGACCCGAATCTCTTACCGCCGAGCCATTTCTTCATGTTTGGAAACAAAAAATAGTCACAGGGGCTAAATCTGGAGAATATGCTGGATGGGGTAGCAGTTCGTAGCCCAATTTATGAAATTTTGCCATGCTGACTACACACGTGTGCACCCGTGCATTGTCCTGATGGACAAAAAAATTCACGAGATCGTCTGCTTTCAATGCCTATAAAACGCAAACCAAAAAACGCAGCTTTCTCAAAATTTTACAGTCAGCTGTTAATCGATAACTGCTGACAGGAGCAGTGTTGTATTTAGAGCAGGTGCGCGGCAAATACAAAAAGTCACGGACTTATCAAACGACCCTCGTACATTTATTAAAGACGAAATTAAATTCCAGTATGAATGTACGACTTCTTGAAGTGAAGAATCAACTTAATTAACTGGCGTTGAGATATCTAGCTTCAGTGCAGTGCACTTAGCAATGCCAAAAAGTAAAGCATGCTTCTAAGCGAAAACTGGTTTGGGTGGCAAGCTGAGATGATGCCGCTAGCTGGCTTGGCTTCTCTTTTGAAATGTATCATAAAACACAAAGTATAAAATTAAAATACATGTTTCTATATATAAAAGTTATTCAAAAAACACCACCCAACTTGACCAGGGGAATATGCAGTGTTGAAATAAATGAGAAGCCACTAAATTCTATTTAATAAACATAAAAATAATAACCAGGCTTGAATGAAATGCTGCCTTGTTGTCTGTATAATACTGATCATAATCTTAAATAGTCATTTTATTTGCTCAACCAGAATGAAACTCGCAACTCGTCGCATAAGTCATGCTTAAGCGAGGCATTACTGCTTCCATAAATACCCGTGCAGCAGCAGCAGCAACTCGCATCATAACAATAAAATGAGCATTAAAACGCGCCAATGGCAGCCACTACACACACGCACATATGCGTACTCACGTATCATATGCATTTCTAACTATGCTCAGCCGTGCAACAGTGCGTATACGTCATTAAAACGTTGCTGAAGCCGTTATTGCCGTGGTAATTGGACTCAAGCAGCATTGTTGTTGTGCTTGTTATTACTATTATAACTATTGAGGTTGTTGTTGTTGCAAGTGTTGCTGCTGTAGTTGTTGCTGTTGCGAAGGGTTCGCAGCTGTCATCAAGTGATGATACTAACGCGATTTTCATAGCTGTTTCTGCTGCTTATTGGTGGCATCCCGAGGCGGCACATGCCACAACCATGGCCACGGCCAGGGGCACCATCATCGCAACTTATGCGCAACAACAGGCGGCGGCGGCGTTGGTGTTGGAGCTAACGATGCGGTCTGCACGTCTCCGTCGCTGCTGCTTCTGCTGATGATGATGATAACTTATGTAACTAACGCTGCATAAATCCGTGCACACTAACACACACAAGCGTACCCCTGCACACACCCCCAAATCCGTACAGGCACACACACTCATACACCCACACTCAGATGTAAGTTTTTCTTGCTTAACTATTCAAATGCTTTGTTACTTTTGACTTTGCTACTGCTGCCTTCGAATTTTTCTCTGTCTGCGATTTGGCACAATTTCCTATTGGTATTTTCCCAGCTGCTCTTTTGCTGCTGTTTTACCACTAACTAGCGGCAGCAGTGCCAGCCACAGTGGCAGCAGTAGCGGCAACAGCAGCAGCAGCATCACCACCACAAACAACAACAACAACAACAACATGGGGCAACCCATTGGGGCACTCACTTTGGCGACAGAACTTCAACACTTCACATTTGGTCTGATTCTGTAGGCATCGCACAAACACAGGCACACAGGCACATATACAGAGAGACGCGTACTCACACACAAACAGACACAGAGGCAGACAAACGCGTGCACGAGTTTTGCGAGTTCAGCTAACGGGACCAACAGGGCTGCAGCGGCGGATGCGGATGCGACGTTTTCGGGCTGTTCATGTCACGTCGATGGACCATTTTTGACTGACTTCAAATCGAAGTTATTTGGCAGAGGCAGCGCACAGATCTTATAACAGTTGCTGCCACTGTTGTCGTTGTTGTTGTTGCTGCTGCTGCTGCTGCTGCTTCTGCTGCTGCCGCTGCTGCTGTTATTCTTATTTGGCATCTGTGCTAGCCAAATGAGAGAGAGAGAGAGTACAAGAGAGAGCGCCAAAGTGAGCGCGCCTGACTGAGAGAGTTAGGCGTGAGAGCGTGACCCTTGTTGTGTTGTTGTTGCTGCGGTTGCTGCTG
This sequence comes from Zaprionus indianus, assembly GCA_018904595.1. Taxonomy (NCBI): domain Eukaryota; kingdom Metazoa; phylum Arthropoda; class Insecta; order Diptera; family Drosophilidae; genus Zaprionus; species Zaprionus indianus. The sequence goes on along the minus strand of JAEIHA010000860.1, from coordinate 340,478 downwards.
CTGTTGTTGTTGTTCTTCTTGTTCTTGTTGCCATTGGTGTTGTTTTTGTTGCTTACGACTTGGTCCAATGCACGTGAGGAATTTTTTTTATAGTTTCCATGGAGTTGCCAGACAGTTCGAATGTCCTTTGTCAAGCTGGGAACTAAGGGAAGAGTATAAATTGTTATTATTATTTTTTCTGTTAACTTTGATTTCAAGTTGGTCAAGGATAATGAATGCATAGTATTAAATTTACTTATTAAAATTTAATGAATATAAAAAATTGATCTTAATCATATTCTTTATTTAATTTTTTTAAAATATATAAATAATTTTTGTTTCTTTTGAGTTTTTTATCTTTAAGCGCACATTGAGGCAAGAAATTTTTTAATTCTGCATCTTTATAATCTTTTCTTAAACATTTATTTAATGCAAAAATAAAAAAGAAACATAGCATGTATTCCTGATAATAATAATTCTAACAGTCATTCTTCTCTTACAGTTGACTACTTTATCCTTGCAGTTAATAAATTTTAATAACTGATACTAAGCAAACAAGATCTTAAAAATATATTTAGGTTTATATTCTTGAATTTAATTCAGAGGATTAATCTAAAAGGCTTCAAAGCTTAATAAATACCCATTAGACTCTTATAAAATTTAATTACATGTTAATTTATTATAATTTTTATAAATTTTAAATAAATGCTTAAGTTTAATTTCTTTCTGCCGAGCGCTTTACTAGACTTATGTAAGTTTCAACCATTTGGCATCATTTAAATCTCACTGTTCCCGCTCACAGCAGTCTGACTCTCTCATCCTCGTTCTCTCTTATACGCCTCAAACTCTCTTATAATCCAAACTAAACGCTGTGTCTCGCTCTCAGTGTTTTCATCATTATGCAGGACATGCGCAGGCGATTGCCGAACCACTTCGCAGCTAGACCAACAGCAACAACAACAACAACAATGGTACGAAATCGTAGAAGACGAAGAAGAAGAAGAGAAACTATCGTCCACGGTGCCCATAATCTACTTATATAGGTAACCGCATGCCCAAATCGCGTTTAGTTGCCGCGTTGACAACTTTGTGGCAGGCAGCAGGGCCACATTGCAACATATTCACACACACACACACACACACATCCACAGCTTTACACACACACAAATGCAGTACATATGTTGACAAACACGGGGCGTATGGGCAATGGCGGATGAAGAAGCGAGAAACGACAACTTCGTTGTTAAGAAATTGGACAAGCGTTTGGCTAAAGCATTGACCTGGTTATGGTACACACACGCACACGCACACTCACACACACACACACACGCACACTCAGACAAACTCACGTAAGATTTATGCTGGCCAGTGAATTCCTTGACACAACAACAACAAGAACAGCGAGTGGCATATAAATCTAATGTTAAACTTTTGACACTGTCTCGGCGTGGAGCCACGAAGGCACTTCCCTCCACTTCCGGTCCGACTGTCAGCGACAACAAAAGGCATGACACACACAAGCAGACACACAAACACACTCGCAGCAAGAGCTAGAATTTATGATCTGCCATTATATTGGTGTTGTATTTTTAGAAATCTTTGGGAGAGAGGGGCGCGCTGCGCTGCTCTACCCTGCCAGATAAATAATAATAAATTTTGCGCTTTTTACGCCATTCCTGTTGTTTGGTTTATTCCTCATCTGTCTGCCGCAATTCTTATGACAGTGTCAACATTTCTTTAGCGTCTCTAATGGCACGCGCGCACACACACACGCAGACAGATAAATTCGTACATGTATTTTCAATCAGTTTGTTATTGTTGCTCGTTGGGGTTATAAATTTGTTTCGTGGCCCACGTCGAGCATCCAAATATTTTGCGAATAATTTCTGATTTTATGTGGACACGCACACGCACAGACGGACACACACACACACATACAGATAGACTAACACATGTGGCGCCATAAAGTGTCCTTAGCTGTTCGCTGTTGTTGGTCCCTTTCTCCGTCGCTTTATTCTTTTCTCTCGCTGTTTTTGTTTGTCATTTAATAGATTTTTGATATTGATTTCTAATTTTTTCGCTGCAGACCTTTTCGAAAATCTGCCACACACAGTCACACATCATGCATGCGTATGTGTGTGTAAATGCGTGTATTGCTTTGATTTCCCAATTTACGAGCGATTTGATGAATTACGCAAATCATTTTTGTGTGTTGTTTTGTGTTGCTTTTTGTGGTTGAGGCTGTTGCTGCTGCTGCTGATGGTGATGCTGCTGCTGTTGTTGTTATTGTTCTTATTGTTCTTGTTAGGCATTGTTATATGTGAGATGCCTTTGCTGTTATTATTTTGTTGCGGTTTGTCGCTGTTTTGTGTGCGAAAACTTTGCTCTCATTTTATCTTATTGAGTTAGATATGACTTAACAAAAAGTGTTGCCTGCTTCCGGGGGGAAATTAATACCTTTTGTGTTCTGCGTGTGTTCGGCCCCTCTGAACTATGACGATATGCCGGATATAGCGTAAGGTGACTTTTCAAATTACAGAATGCGGTCAAACGCATTTTGGGGGTAAATTGAGATTAAAAGTAAAACACTCACAACTCGTCATAACGGAGCGACCTATCCAGTGACTAGCTTCTTCTTCATTTCCTTTTCACTACAGACTTTTTTTCTTTCCGTGTCTATGACCGTTTATTTCTTCATAATCCTTTCACAATCTTCCTGTCCTTGTTTCATTCTCTCTTTGCATGTGTCTCCGGTTTTATCCATCACTTTCACTATAGCTAAAGCTTCGTTTCAGTTCAGTTTCTCCCGAACTCTGGCTCTCCATTAATATAATCCAAATATAAAGAATACAAATTCTCAACGTAAAATAATTCAATTCATTTAATATGCATACTTATTCTATTAGTTATGGTCACATAATGCACTGACATGTTTAGTTAAATACACAATTCATATCAGCAACTTAATCGCAACAATTAGTGATAATTGGCATGCCATGGGGATGTTGGTCGTTTCCATTTACATAATTAACTGATTCTGTCCAGTAAACTGTCAAATTTCATTTGCCAAACGAGCCACACGAGAGGAAAATAGTTTGAACTATTTTGGACTTAATCGAGTCTAGTTTACAGCTAAATGCACTTGTCGCCAATGTTTAATATTTCATTTATAGTAATGCTGTAGCTGCATACACATACATATACTCCCACACAGACACACAAACAAGAAATGGGCACAAATTTATACACAGACGAGATTCGTTATTGAATTCAGTTCGGAGTTCAATTGAATTGTATAAATTAAGTGCAACGCGGCCTGTATTTACAGACAATTTATGTGCAATGTACACACATTGTGCATAAATGTAGATTTCACTATTATTGTTGAAATTATGGCAGCCAAACAAACAGACAGGATGGCAGGCAGGCTGTCAAATAGACGATCTGTTCGTCGGATAAAAATGGCAGCAGACTGATAGAGGGAAATATAGAATGAACGGATGGGCAGATGGACTCTCATTCTCTCTCTGTCTTTCTCTGTTGCAAGATGGCCAAAGAATGCATACATGATTATTAAACCTGTTACATATGCAATTCATTTAATTACCTCCACTAGTTGTACTCTTTATTACCCACATTTAACCAGTACAAGGCATAAGTAATTATGAAAATGTGTGCTGTAAACCGAAAACATAACTGCGACATAAATTGTTCAATGGTATTAATTTTATTACTGTAATGAATAAAAATACAGAAATATAGAGCTCTTTATTTTTAAGGCCTCAGCACTGATGTGCATTTGTATAAATAGCTACAAGAAATCCTTTTGTTATATTTATGTTTCTGCTTTTGCCTGAATTTCGCTTTATAAATATTTGTATGTTGCCCCATTTAATCAGCTTTATTTGCATTGATTTCCATTGCCTTGCCATATATTATTCTCTTTCATTTGAAATGCACTGTAACATGTAAAATGAACTCTAGCAATTAAAGGGTTGCAACTCAATGTGTTGTAACTTAATTTGTTGCCACGCAACATCAGCTTAATACATCGCGTAGTCGTGCCTGTGTGTATTATGTATGTGTATTATGCATCTGCGCCTATAATTGTATCGGTTTTTGGGTCAACAATTTGGAAATTGGTTTGCCTGGCACCCATACACACATTCGCACACACGGACCCACGCCGGTCTTTTCGAAATAATCGATGCTTTTAAAATTTGCATAAGCTCAACTGGCACAGATGCTTCACGTAGACACGTAAAATAAACCAACATCGCTATTAGTATTGGCGCACTTCCACAATCGCACACTGCGGACACCACATTGGGACACACAGCACGCATACGACGAGTGAGCCCATCGGTTGTTGGTTGTTGGAGGGGGCGCACTGCGACTCTTCGATTTAATTGTGGGAACTTTACAGCCGGCCACAGCGAACATTAAAATTAAATGAATAAGAAGCTGAATTTATAAGCAAGCGCCACAATAAGTATAGTGCAGTGCCTCTAGATTTTCATTAACATGCACAATGGGTCAAGTCACATGAACAGCCGGTCCCGGCTCGGCGAGGACAGCTAATGTCCGTTCCCTTTCATCCACATCGCAGACCTAACGTGTCCTTGTAGTATGTACTCGCTTGCTCCATTCTAGTTGGCGTATCGTGTGAATTCTTGACATACATACACACATACACAGTCCTCTAGGTCTAGGTTCGAACTTTTCAAATTCTCACATATGTGGTATCAATAATTGGTTAACGACCAAGTGTAAAGTGGTTTTCCCAACCAGGAGACATCAAACGGTTCTTAGCTCTCGGTATTCATTAACGTCGAAGACTCCGAAGCGATAAGTTTACTCGGTTTCCTTTGCGGTTCAGAAATAAAATTGAATTACCTTAAGTTATCAAAATTTTAATTCAATTGAAAACCACATCGGCATCTAAAGAGAGTACAAAATGCTTCTGAATTGATCTTAAAAGTGGCTTTATCCTCTCGACGAACTCTGTTTAATCTTATATACTTAATTGATCGTTGATTCAAGTACATTTCCAAAAAGGTAAATGTCGTTAATTCAATAAAGTGACTTCAATAAGAAAGTGTTATGGATATTAAGAAAACAATAAAACAAAATTCCAAATTTGAAACCAAATTAACAAATCTGATATAACAAGAATTCGCCAATATAATGTATAATTTCTGTATTCTAACTCTTCAAAATCCTCTGAAGTACATACAATAAATATTCTTTAAAACGAGTTTACGTCAATATGAAAAAGAGCTGTAAAATATTTCCATTTCCATGAAGTTTGAAATGATGTATATAATCAATTATCCATTGCTCTTGAAATTAAACTTAATTATTTCATTCCTCTAGTTTTCAAGATGTTTTTGTCTTAAAGCCTGAAGTAAAAAATCATAAATTGCATTTCATTCAAGCAGTTCATTATCACAATCGCATCAGCTAAGCCAACATAATGTGCTTAGCTATCATATCAAAATCAAGCACACCTTCTGATGAATAAAACATTTGACTGGCGATTTGTATTCCCAAAGCTCGCTGTGCTTGGCTCTCTTAAGCCGCCTACGAACAATGCCCCCGACCGAAGCGTGAAACGTTTCTGATAATTGCTAATTAAATTGCAAACAAAAAGGAGACAGATAAACGAAGAGACACAGAAAGGGAGAAAGAGAAATAAAGAGAGAGAGAGAGTGGGTGAAAAAACTAATTAATTTTGTTGCGAATTCCGGACAGATGGCGAACTCAATGCAGCCGGGCAAGTACACCGGCCTGGTGGCCGACCTGATGCCAAACATACGTGCTATGCGCTACTCGGGCCTGTTCATGCACAGCTTTACCGGTGGCAGCATGACGATGAAGAGGATCTACTCGACGGTGCACCTGGTGGTGATTGTGTTTCACGTTGCCTTCATTCTGGTCAATCTGGCACTCAATGCCGAGGAGGTCAACGAACTGTCTGGCAACACAATCACCACATTGTTCTTTACGCATTGCATTGTTAAGTTCGTTTACCTGGCTATCAATCAGAAGAATTTCTACAGGTAAATACATATATATATATAAATATATATAATTGTGAATAATCTATTGAATGTCCAATGCGCGCTTAGAACGCTCAACATTTGGAATCAGGCGAATTCGCATCCACTGTTTGCCGAATCCGATGCACGTTACCATTCGATTGCGCTGGCCAAGATGAGGAAACTGTTTTTCCTCGTCATGCTGACAACCTTTGCCTCGGCAACGGCCTGGACCACGATTACCTTCTTTGGGGATAGTGTCAAAGGTGCCATCGACCATGATACGAATGCAACTATCTACATTGAGATACCTCGGCTGCCCATCAAGGCCTTCTATCCTTGGGATGCCAGCCACGGCATGTTCTACATGATCAGCTTTGTGTTGCAAGTCTACTACGTTCTCTTCTCGATGATACACTCGAATCTCTGTGATGTGATGTTCTGTTCGTGGCTGATCTTCGCCTGCGAGCAGTTGCAACATCTGAAGGGCATCATGAAGCCGCTCATGGAACTCTCTGCCTCACTGGACACCTACAGACCCAACTCGGCTGCACTTTTCAGATCGCTGTCGGCCAACTCGAAGTCGGAGCTAATACACAATGAGGGTGCGTACTCGAATCGGTTGTGCCAAAGCGACTAATTGCATGTCCAGCTTACGTTCACTTTGCAGAAAAGGATCCCACAAACGACATGGACATATCGGGTATATACAGCACCAAAGCCGATTGGGGCGCTCAGTTCCGGGCGCCGTCAACGCTGCAGTCCTTCAATGGCGGCACCAATGGCAACGTGGCCGGTAATCCCAATGGACTGACCAAAAAACAGGAAATGATGGTGCGCAGTGCCATCAAGTATTGGGTGGAGCGGCACAAGCACGTCGTCCGGTGAGTCCTCAGCTCAGCGACTTCCAGTCCGATAGCAAATCCGATTCTGAGTCCGTTGTTCAGATTTAAATCCGCAGCACAAACAGCATCAGCAAAAAGACAACAATATACAACGTTCGACTCTGTCAGCTTGTTATGGGATTTACAATGTGCCGATGACTGTCCAGAGAGGGGGATGGGGCAGGGCGATGCTTGTTTCATAGAAGTGGGGCATAAACTATCGCATCGAAATTAACAACAATTCTGGAAAAAAAAAACAAACACACACAGTAAAACTTCGCTAGGGCAGCAACAGGAATTTGTTAGGCTTTGCCCAATTGAGCAACTGCGATTCGACAACTTTCGCTATTCGTTTGGGCCAAAGCTGAAAATGAAAAGCACTTTTGTAATCAGCTTATCTGATCAGAGCAAATTGATAGTTTGCTTAGGACAGCGTTCTTAAAAGCTTGAGGATTGGCAAAGTCAGGAAAACTAAATTTATATCATAGGAATCTTGGTAACTGGATAAGGAACAGATACTTACTTTGGAATAGAGATACCTTAATAACGAACATAACATATAGCAAGATAATTAAACTTAATAAGAAATGTCGCCAATTCTTCTCTAGGCAATGTGCAAAAAGTATTTTTCAGCTCTTAAAGTATTTTTATAGATTAAAAAAATGTGTTATCAACATGCAAGAATCAACACAGTTACTAAATCTACCTTTAAGTTATTTTTCAAACGGTTTGCCATAAATTCAAGCAATGTCTCTTTCTACCTAAGTACTATATATTGATTCAAAAGGACTTCAATTTGCTATTCAGCAAGCCACTTATTCTGTTTAAAGAGAAACACGAAGCACACACTCAATATCGAGTGACAGAGCTGTGAATGCCTTCTGCTTTGCACAGGACTAACAGCATCCTCAAGTAGTTTACAGTTTTTCAGTTCTTTGATTTCCATTATTTTATTATAGATTGCTTTTCATGCTCTGCCTTGTTTTTGCCTTCGTGCAATTTGCTTTTGTTGAAGGTAAAAAACACACCATCGAGAGCTCCCCGAGCGACTCTGGCCTGGCAATTGCTTTAGTTATTTGCCCATTGCATTATTGATCAACTTAATAAACATACAATCCCTTCGCGCCTGGCTCCTTAGGTTGGTGGCTGCCATTGGGGATACGTACGGAGCTGCCCTGCTGCTGCACATGTTGATATCGACCATCATGCTGACCCTGCTCGCCTATCAGGCTACCAAAATCAATGGGGTCAATGTGTATGCCTTCACGGTGGTGGGTTATTTGGGCTATGCCCTGGCTCAGGTGTTTCATTTCTGCATTTTCGGCAACCGGTTGATTGAAGAGGTGAGTGCAAGATGCGGGCTTGGGTGAGGAATGAAAAACTCGCTACTAAACCGACATGCCGCTTGCAGAGCTCATCTGTCATGGAGGCTGCCTACTCCTGCCATTGGTATGACGGCTCTGAGGAGGCCAAAACTTTTGTGCAGATCGTTTGCCAGCAATGCCAGAAGGCCATGAGTATATCGGGTGCGAAATTCTTTACTGTCTCCCTGGATTTATTTGCCTCGGTAAGTTAGTTATTTCTCCCTCTTCTCTCGTTTTAACCCTGCACTCTTTGGCACGATGTTGGTTCGGAGAAACAATTTATAAATTCGTAAACTTTTTCAGGTGCTCGGTGCTGTTGTCACCTACTTCATGGTGCTGGTGCAGCTCAAGTGAATGCCAGCAACAACCACAACAACCACAACAACAAGAAAAAGAAGAAGAAAAACAACAAAATTAACTGCAAAATTCTCGAAATTGATAAATTGTTTTGCTTGTTGGCCGTACCAACAAATTGTGTCAAAGTTTATGCTTTATGTTAGCTTCGCAGTTCAGCAATGTTTCACAACAACAACAACAACAACAACAAGAGCAACAATAGAAAGAACAACAGGAATAACAACAACAACCAGCACAAGCAACATAACCTTTAGTAGAGTGCAATATATTAATTTAATTAGAGAGTTCTCTGCTGGAGCTAGCTTGAAACCAGGCATATCGCATATCTTAAATCCGAAACTAAGTCTTACTTAGTCAACGTTTAAACATGCACAGTTATACGGATCTGCTCACTTGAATTACTTATCAAATGTAAAGCTTTGATTATAAACTGAAGACGTTAAATAAATAAATGAGTAGTGCGCTTTTCAAGTGATACAAACGCGTTTATTAATATTTTAAATGGATAAAATCTGAACTTATTTACAAATCAAGTATATATATATATATATATATATAAATCTCCACAAAGATTTAACTATGAACTGCAGTGATATATTATATAACCTTTGCCAGTTCGAAGGTCACTTTTATATTTAGTTTCAATCTGCGTTCACTTTGCTAATATGCATTTGAAAAGCGTTAAAAGTCATTGAGATTGTAAACCACTTTGAACTTATTACGAAATCACTTTAAGATAGTCTACCTTCCAAAGGGTGTAAAAAAAAGAAATTAACCAATTTTTGAATGAAATTGACGCACGATCTGCAAACACACTAAATATAGTACTATTGTGCCTAATTCTTTCTGTTATTCAGCCCATTACTTATGTACCTACGAATGAATCATGCAACACAAACCGTGGCAACATGTTGAAAAGAAAATGACCTAATCGAAAGTTGTGCGGAACCTCGTCTGCTTTGTGTCTGCTGCAACAGCAATTTGCATTTGATATTAAAATACTTCGCCCGTTTTCAAGAGCAGCACGAACTGCACATGGTGCAGACACTGCATGGCCACGCCCATGTATTCGTTCGTCCGCCCACACGTGCGAGCTTGCGTTGGGCATCGTACGCTTCGCTGCAGTTCGACTATTTACCTCCCTTCCTGCCCCTTGATGGGGCAGATGCGCTAAAACTCTCTTAATTGAATGTAAATTATTAATGCCGATTTCTAGTCTGCCATTTTGCGTGCTTTGAAATAGTTTTTTTTTTTTGGCAGTCGCATTAAAAGCCAACAAAGGCAACTGTTAGCCAAGTCAGTTACGGCAACAACAACAACAACAATATGAGCAACAGCAACGCGAAGTGAGCAATTAAAGTTGGTTGAGTGTTTTAAGCGAAATGTGGCAAAAATGTAATTTAAAATCACATATAGAGCTACACACACACGCACACTCACACTTACACACGCACAGTGGTACATTTTGAAAGCGCGCTTTATGTTTATGGTTGCTCGAGTTGCCCAACTGCGACTCCGTCTCCGACTCCGACTCTCTGACTCTGGCGACTCCGGCTGAAGTTAAAGCTCAGACTGCAACTGAGCTGAACCGCGTTGAACTCACAGAAACGCGGCCACGCTTATGCACCAACACATAGACATGTTTATGCGGATTGTGTGTGTGTGTGTGAGTGTGTTTCTAGGTAGGGTTGGGGCTGGAATTTGATTTTCTTCTTGCAGCTTTCATGTGCTTGACACTAAAACTTCTACTTGGCCAGGAAACACGAAATTCATAGTAGGTAAGTATGTTCGCGTTAGCAACAACAAGTTACCTTTATCCCACGTCGCGTAGTGCCCCCGCTACCCTTTCCCCTCGCTCTCTCTCTCTCTCCATTTCTGTTCGCCCTTGTCTGCTGCTCAGTTGAGTAGTTGCTGTTGCTGTTAATTTCTTTATGGCTTAGACTTTCGTCCGGCAACGAAAGTTTCTCGACTTGTGTGCGCTGCAACAACAACAGCAGCAACAACTAAAAGAGCAACTACAACAATAACGGGCAGCAGCTGCTTAATTTATTAGTCTACTCTTTAATTAGTTTTCTTGTCTTTATCATTGTGTGAAGGGTAAAAGCGAAGGAGATGGAAGGTAGAAGGGGGGTTGCTAGGTACACGCCATTTTAGCGTATTTAATTTGGTATTTATGCGAATTTTCCCAGCACGATTTGTTATTTCTTTCAGTGTGCGTATGTGTTTGTTTGTGTGTGAGTGTGTGTTTCTTATTTTTGGCCAACAGCTTCTGCGTCAATTTCTTTTGCAGTTGTTAACACTTTGAACACTCTTCAACATTGTTAACAAGCTAACAACATTACATGAACATTACAATTGCATTAAATAGTTTTCATTTTATTACTGACCACATTTAATGACCCTCAGATGAGCGGATGATGCTTGCATAACTCGCTGGCAAGAGCAAAGATTATGGATCACGAATAGAAATTTTGAATACTGCATGAAGATCATGGGCTAGGGTTCAGCTTTCGCTGCGTTGCGACTTGACTAGGGTAATATTTTGCTTATTAATAATCACCATTTATATATCTCACATTATTTTCATTACAATTATTAATAATCACCATTTATATATCTCACATTATTTTCATTACAATTTTTGGAGAGAAACTATGTTATATTCAAAATATCATATCAAAATATGGGTTAGGTTGGACATTGCTCTTTAATTTCGCGAAACTGCTGTAAGAGAGTGTTTTCCACAATCCCCTTCTGAATGGGCTAGTGCAGCAGGAACTGACTCAATTGAAATCAAATAATATGCCTCTTAACTATACTCCCTTATGGGAGTTGTTGAGTAAGAGCAAAATTGAGGACTCTCTGTGGAATCCAGCGGCTTGGTGTCTCAACGCAGCTCAGAAAAATATGCACAAGATTTTTGCAACAACTGAAAATAATAACTATAATACTAGACTAAATAGTAATAATAATCATAATAATAAACAACAAAAAAAAAAAACACATGAAATCTTTTAATTAAGACGCAAAATATGTTACATATGAGAAAATAAACAAACAAATAAACAACTTCTGTTTTTATTTCTAATGAATATTTACATATGCTTCTAGTTCTCGGCTGATATATCGAGGGAATTAATGAGATACTAAAATGAGTTATTTATCAATATACTACTCTATAATGAGAAGAGGATATTTGTAAAAAAGAATTTACTTAAAATATACAAATATAAGTAAAAAATCAAAAAAGTATATTAATATGTTTCGATTAATATGTTACGATTTTTGTTATGTTGCTCACAAAAAATTGTATTTTTTTGTATTTTAACTAACATATTGAGAGATTTCTTTTGGATTTAGATGTCAGAAGGCCTTTAACTAGGCTGCCTGCAAGCAGGTTCGAACAAATGCAAATTGTTGTTGGGCCGTCCCTGGCCGTCGATCAAACTTCGCTTGCAAGCATTCATAATTGTTGGCAATCAACAAGTGGAACAATAAAAACAAAGCGAAACATAAACCTAAACGCAAATGCCGACGGACAGAGCTGAGACCGGAGTGTTGTGCATTATGGAAAACGTTTTTCATTTGAATGAAAATGAGGAAATGCTACTGACAGTGGCACAAGTTCAACGACTCGTCGGCAGTTTAGTGTGGAAAACTCTCATGGTGTGCGCCGCACAGACCGTCGACTACGATATTACGGATTGCAACGAAGCTCAATTGCTTAATTGAAAAATGTCGAAAAAAAAACTATCTGCAATATATATATAAGCATAAGCTGAAATAATTATGGCAAAACGGATTTAAGTAAAAATTTAATGTGCACGCCAAGGCGTGTCGGTTGTATTTGAGCTACACACACACAAATACACACACACGCGTGCAGCTCGGCGTGCAGCACAATTTTCGCCATAGCACAGCAAGAGCCCCCGAAACACCGCCGAAGATCCCTCGAGTCTGATATAGATATATCAGAGTTTCTCTATGTGCTGCGACCATATGCGAGGAACAATAAAAGAAATATATGTACAATTTTTTATTATATTTCAGTAACTGGCACGCAGCTATTTTAGTGTGACTAATAGCGGGCATGCCCACAAAGTAGGCGTACGAAAGAGTTTTCAATTAGAATAGATGTCAGAACAGACGTAGCTTGTGCATAGAATTAACGCAGCTTTCTTTCGACTGCTATGTCGGTTTATCTTTAGACAGAAAAATATTGATAGTCAGTCTATTGAAACTATTAATAATTCTTCTAGACATATTTAAGCAATCCAGTGATTTGCAAAGAAAATGTAGAGAACTTTAACCGTTTTCTTCTCAGGGCAAAGTTAGCCATATATACCATATAAACCTGCATTTACATATATACATATATTCTACATTTCTCTAACCGTAGCCAATTAACCCGAAATAACAAAAGACTTAGGACACAAACTTGAAAGCAGCCCACTTCTACTGTTGGTTTGAAACTTAGCTAATGCCGCGAAAATAACAGTTGTTTGGATACTCTGGAACTCTGACCGTTGCAACTGGCAGCAGTGGAGCGTGGCAGGTCTGTGGCCGGCGGCCTGTGTGCGCTCATTGAACTTCTCTTGCGCAAATGGCACTCTCCCTCCTCCCTCCCGTTCCTTCAACTCGCAAGCAGCACTCTCCCTTCTGTAACACCAGCTAAAGCCATGAAAACTTACGCAGACGTATCGACGTAGAGCAAGAAGTGATAGACGCATACGTAGACAGTCGCTTCGGTTCGTGCGGATTTTTCTCTTTGACCGATTTCCATGGCATGATCTGTTTAACGGCTTTCGGTTTTCTTTTGCACGAGCTACCTTGCTGTTGCTGTTGTTGCTGCTGCTGCTGCTGCAATCGTTGTCGTTGCCGTTGTCGTTCGCTCGTCAGCTGGCCGTGTCGTTGCCGTTGTCGTTGTCGGCATCGGCTCCATCTTGCTCGTGGCTTGCAGCTCGCGGCTTGCGACTATTTATACGCGCTGTAACTCGTTTCCAGACATTCAGATTTAGTTAACGTCTTCAGCGCTTCGGTTCAGTTTCTGTGCCTCTCCAGCGTTGCCCAGTGGATACCAAAAGGATTAACATCAACACCAGCTGACTAACCAATTAACACCAGCAACAAGGTGAGCTGCAGCAATGCCGAAAAAAAAAAAAACAGAAACAGAAACAGTGTCCGTTCGCCTGCCAGTTTTGGGTATTTAAATTCAACATATACACACATTTCATATATGGAAACATAAAACACAACAAGAAACACTACGCATGGAATTTTAATGAGTGCGAAAACAATCAAGACAAACTGTGAACAAAATGTGTCGATAAATTGTGCCCAAACAGAACAATGAATGCGAGTTTTACAATTGGAATGTGTTGCGGTCGTGCCTTAAGAAATTTAAATAAAATATGATATGAAAAATACAATAAAAAGAAAAGAATAGAAATCATATGACAAGAAATATAATATGCCAAACTTAGGACCTCAAAGAATTACTTCAAAAACATTTCAAATAGCACTTCACAATATGGAGTTAGTCAACTGCATCTTGGGCAAGTTTTACTTTCAATCTGGCTGCTCAATCAAGAACAACAACAACAACAACAACAGCAAAAGCAACAACTGCAATAGCCCAGCACATTTACAAATCATTTCCTCATCCACTTTGGCTGGAAAACTCTGCCCACAAATGTGCCGAAATTCCGCACAATTACAAAACGAAAACAAAACATACAAAAACGGCTCAAACAACATTAAAGTCATAATAATAATGGCACATACATGTACGTGCTGAGAGAGCAAGAGAGCAACACACACTAAGAGAGAGAGAGGGAGAGAGAGGCCAAGACAGGCAATAAACCCGTTTCCATTTTAACCGCCTTTTGGTTTTTCGCGAAGATTTTCGCAATATTTGAAGTTGTTGCAGGCAACATTTGCAATAAACGCAACAACGGCCATTAACAACAGCAGCAACAACACCAACAACAACAACTGCAGCAGCAGCAGCACAGGCCACATGAGTGTACACAGTGCAATTTGAGCATAGTTGCCTCTTGGTGTCCAAGCCGCAACCACATCCACATCCATGTCCACATTAGTTGCATTTGCAACCGATAGTAATTGTTGCTGTTGCAGGTTGCTGCTATTGCCGCTGTTCTCGCTCGAAATGCCAGTTGCCACTTGCCACTTGCCTCACTGGTGCCACATGTGCCCCCAATGAGGCCCGGCACGCTTTTGTTGCAAGCTCAACACTTGATTGAGCTTTCCAATTAGATTGATCATTTCTGATTGCGAAATTATGCGCTGAGCTGAGTTTGTGTTTGCGGCAACTTTATAAAGATTATCTAAATATTTCCCGACTTAGACAAAATGTATTTACCCAACAAAGAGTAACAGTCCAGACCAGCAACAACAACAACGCTGGGCCAAAGTGCGAGCGGCGAGAGAGCGTAACGAAATAACAAAAGAAAAAAATATTTAAGTACGCGTATTTAGAAACGCCTTCCCCCACCACCTTCTCCTTCCTGTTCCCCATTGCCAAGCAAGTGAAGCGAGTGAATTTGCATAAGAGCTCGCAATTTATTTATTATTTTATTGTTATTTTTACTTATTTATCTACATCAACATACTTTTTGTTTTGTTTCTTACTTTCTGCTGTCTTTTATGGTCTTGTGCGCTGCTGCTGTTGTTGTTGTCGTTGTGGCACATGAAAAGTCACCAGAAATTGCTAAATAAACGCAAACCATGAACTGTTTTTGTTTTGAGGTCGCTTCGCGGTTGATTTAGGCTCTCCCCCTTCAAGCTAAACACCTTACGCAAGTGGGCATGACACACTGTCTGTCTGAATGTCTGTCTCTCTGCCACTGGGTCTGGGTCTGGGTCTAAGTACTGCCGACTATTTAGTACACAACAATAGACAAGCCTGAACTCATATAAGGCAGGTCTGGCCATGTTAATGAAACGACGCAGTCGCGTGTGACTTCCAGACGAGACGAGACGACATCAAAGCTGCCCAATTAAAAGTTTATAATATTTTTAAAAATAATGCCAGAGATATGTAGAGAAGATATAATGTCAAGAAATAATGATTGGTAAAGGCAGCAGGGGTTAAGTGCAGCTTTTATGAAGGCTGCCAATGTCGGTCATGTTTCATAGACGTGACAGTTGCGGCGTAGTGAATACTTGTATATACAATTAGTTGAGAGTCTTTGTTGCATAGCCCTTATATCAAAACAATAAATTGGCAAAGTTCGATTATAATAGATATACATTCAATACCAACTGATTGTTTTGCGATATTTCTAAAGAGTCAATGTGTTTGACCTCATCACTTTATGCAAATTGTATTTGTAAATTATCATATATATTTGTTTAAAAGAATTAATGAAATTTAATACTTGAAAATCTGAAACACTTTGAAGAATAAAACATAAAAAATCCTTTCTTTTATTGTAGATTACATTTAATATTTTATTCTTTAGAAGTTTCACCATTAGTTTAAAACGTGCAATATTTATTTTGCACCGTAAATTCTCGATATGTTATTTATAATTCCCTATAAAACATCCTCTGTTGCTCTTTCGCTAGATGATGATGCTACACCCCACACCCGATCAGCGCGTGAGCATACGCGAGGAGCTGCGCGAGCCAGAGGATCCAGCAGACATTGAGCGTGACATTAAGTTGATTCGCGAGTGGCTGGAGACGCAGCCTCATCTGCCCAAGGACATGGATGACATGCGTCTGACGACTTTCTTGCGTGGCTGCAAATTCAGCCTGGAGAAGGTTAAGAAGAAGTTGGACATGTACTACACGATGCGCAACGCTGTGCCGGAGTTCTTTGCCAATCGTGACATTAATCGTGAGGAGCTCAACATTGTGCTGGACTATGTGTAAGTATTCAAGGCTCACAGAGCATTACCAAAAGAGCATTGCTAATGTTAAGTCTTCTTCTTAATCAGGCACTGCCCCACATTGCCGGGAATCACACCCAACGGACGTCGCATCACGTTCATTCGGGGCATCGATTGCGATTTCCAGCCGCATCACATTCTGGATGCCATGAAGGTTGCCCTAATGATTGGCGATGTTCGCCTTGCCGAGGAATCTGTGGGCATTGCCGGCGATGTGTTCATCCTGGACGCAGCCGTGGCCAGCGCCTCACATTTTGCCAAGTTCTCACCGACGGTGGTTAAGAAGTTCCTGATCGCCGTGCAGGAGGCATATCCTGTCAAGGTGAAGGAAGTGCATGTGATCAACATTTCACCACTGGTCGATACCATCTTCAACTTTGTCAAGCCCTTCGTGAAGGAGAAGATCCGCAGCCGTATCACCTTCCACAACGATGTCGAGAGCCTGTACAAGGTTGTGCCACGTGATCTGCTGCCCAACGAGTATGGCGGCAAGGCGGGTCCCATTGTTGAGCTCAACCAATGGTGGAAACAAAAGTTGGCCGACAACACCAAGTGGTTCAAGGAGCAGGAGGATAAGAAGGCCAACGAATCGTTGCGCCCGGGTGCACCAAAGACCAGCGATGATCTATTCGGCATGGAGGGTACCTTCCGTCAGCTGAACATCGATTGAGATTAACATATGTATACATCAATTTGTATTATATTTTATATATATCACCTTCAATGCGTGTTCGTCACACATTTCACACGCATTTTACAGCTACTCGCATTAACCAATCATTTGTTTTGTTCGCTTTTCGCTTCATTTCCTCTATCTATTTCATGATGTTTCCCCATTGCAGAAATTACAATAAAGAAACCGCAGCATATTAAGGAATGAATAAATAAAACGCACTCGTTTTTTCATATACCAGTTGGGATGGGTGCGGGAATGAATGCTTAAAGCAACAAAAACTCTGAACTGAATGCAATTAACTAAAGAAAAACAAAGCTTCTTTATTTGAATGAGAAATAATTTAATTTTTTAAAGAACCCGCTGAGGACCGAAGTAATTTACTTTCTTCACATATTTAAGACAACTCAAAACTCTTCGTGTGCTTCATAAGAACTTCATCATTACCTAAGCATTCCAGGGCAATATAAAATTCCTGTTCATTTTTCCAACTGGGTAGTCTTCAAATGCTCACATCGCATTCTCCTCTGCTCGGTTTCCTTGGTCATTTTTCAATGGCAACGCTTAAAGTGTTGAGCTGCGGCAAAGCAGATGATGCTTAGCTATCCAACTGACCAGTTTTTCATTCTAGCTCTTCACCCATTGCAATGTCCGTTGTCCACTTTTCCCACTGCCAACTCGACTGTTGGTTTCTTCTGCCTGCTTTGCCGCACATATTTCTCGCATTCCATTGTTGGCTTGTCTCTATTTTGTGCAACATGCATCTTCCATCTGTCGAGTGGAAACGGAAACTTGTCGCACTGTCTGAGGGCGCATTCGGGGGCGTGTCCACTCCGCCTGTCCGCTTGACTTATTGTCGCATTGTCATGTGCGCAATTCGGCGTATGAGCTCAAGTGCTTCTTAGATATCGAAGTCACTATGTGCGCCAGTTTCGATATTCTGCAGTCTCTTTATTGAAACTTCTTTTTCGTTTTTTTTTCTACCTTTATTCTTGATACTAATGGAACAGGAAAAGGTGCTTACACACAGGCGCCATTAAGAGAAATCTCTTGTGTTGTCATTATGATTTGAGCGCATTGTTGCCGAAATTCACTATCGAGTGCACAGCGCTGTTGCCAAACTTTCCAGTTGAACGGTTTTACAATAGTTTTCGACGGCTAAAAGCAATTTAAGTAGATTTTCCCAATTGATAGACACTTTTGTTTCTGGCGCAATTCTTACGTCAATGCCAACCTTCACCTTAAATGTCAATTGACTTAAAGAATTTTTAATGAGAAGACGACTCTATTTTTACTATTGCATTTAAGATTCAATTAAAATAAATATTCCCTACAAGTGAGATATGACTGTGAATAGACACAACTTTCAGCCCAGTGCAAAAAACAGTCATAAAACCAAAGAGTTTAGTTAATTATATAGCTACGAGCTCGTAAACTCAATGATTAAATGTTTGAAAGTACAATGAAAGAGGTGTTTTTAAAACTTTTTATTGGCACTAAATAAATACAGACGAGTGATATGCAATTACATTAATTATTCAAAGCCCAACTTGATAAAGTAATTTGTATAACATTAAATATTAAAATTCGATAAACAGTTTAGTTTAAAGTTTAAATATATTATTATTTTTAAAAGTCAGAATACAAGAAAAGTCTATATAAGGGCCAAAGGCTCACATTCTGTTTTGAAAACTTTGACAATGAAACGGATTCTTCCCTCGGATGCTAACGACAAGGAAGAGCATAAACGTCAGGATCTCTTTGAGTTTATGCGCTTAACAATGTGTGTGGCAGCCATGTATCCCTGGGTGCCACAAGGAAAAGTGAAGAATGTACTTCTGAGATATCCACTTAAATTTCTTGACGTGTGCTATGAGCTCTTTAACCTTTTCGTCTGTGCGCATATAGCAGGACTTTATATATGCACAGTGTACATCAATTTTGATGAAGGTGATCTGGAGTTTCTTGTCAATTGCCTGCTACAAACCACCATCTATATATGGGCTATCTGCATGAAACTGTATTTCCGACGCATCAGATATAACCTCTTGGATGAGACAATCGATTTCATTAATAAAAACTACCAGATACGTTCCGCAGCCGGCTTTACGTATGTCACAATGGAAGGATCTATCCGCTATTCGAATATATGGGCCAAGGGTCTGATATACAGTTGTCAAATAGCAGCGCTATTCTGGCTAGCACTTCCCATAGCGGCGAGGGATAAGAGTTTACCCTTGGCCTGCTGGTATCCGTTCGATTACAAGGTGAGTTTCAACAAGGATAATCCTGCTCATCCCTTATGATATTAATGAAAAATGGGCAATACCCACAGCAACCGATTGTCTACGAGACGGTCTTCTTTCTTCAGGCAATGGGACAAATACAAATATCAGCTGCTTTTACTGCGGCCAGTGGACTGTATATGGTGCTTGGTATATTAATGTCGGGACAATACGATATATTGTTTTGCAGTCTTAAGAATGTACTTGCTACCACTTACCTAGAAATGGGTGCCACTCTGACGGACCTGAGGTTTGGTTGTACTGCTCTTTATTCTACTTATATTACTTTACTTTTCTCGACAGAAAACTGCAGGAGGCACAATCTGTAGCAGATGCTGAGCTCAATCAATATAGTTATGCCGTAGAAATTGTAACACCTCTTCAAGAACTAACAAATCATCATCTGAGAGATTCCGACGACGTCCAAGACTTCTCCACATCTTTCAATCGTTCATTTAAGAGTTGTTTGGCCCAGCATCGCTTTATCATTGCATCTCTAAAGAAAATCGAGGATTTGTTTAGTCCAATTTGGTTGTTCAAGATCATTGAGGTCACTTTCTTGGTGTGCCTTGTGGCCTTTGTATGGACAAAAAGTTCAGCGGCCAATTCACTGATTCGTATGGTAATACTGGGCCAGTATCTGGTTTTGGTGCTCTTTGAGATGTTTGTCATCTGTTACTTCGCCGAACTAATCTATTTGAATAGCCAACGCTGCGGCGAAGCTCTCTGGCGTAGTCCTTGGCAGTTGCGATTACGCCAGGTGCGTAGCCATTATCAGTTCTTCTTTCTGAATGGACAACAGCACTTCCAACCCACGGCTGGCAAGATATATAATCTGAATTTGGAACGCTTTCGTAGTGTAAAAGATATACGAATTTTTATTAATTGATTAAGTGTATAACAGTTTTTATTTCTACAGATTATTACTACGGCTTTCTCGGTTCTGACGCTTTTGAAGAAAATGGATGCTCGCGGATAGGAAAGTTGAATTAATAAAATAAAATAATTAAAATAATCCTTGCCTGGTATTTAATTAATGCCTTGTAATGCTAATAATGTAATTTTTATAAAATAAAATCAGTAAAATTTTAAATATTAAAATCCGAACTTCAGCCGCTTGTTCCCATGGCATGTCCTAATTGTATTAGATTGATCTCACTGAAGTACAAACGATAAATCTGTCGGTTTAATTATGATATATCAGTTTGAACATACCTATTTCAACTTATGCATAGTACCCATGAATTATAGAAATACTTTACCATACATATACCTGTACCGAAAGGTGTGTAAATTGCTTTTTTAGCTCCTTTACATATTTTGAAGTAGTTATACGGCACAACCCCTTATTTATTTTAGGTGTTATATTATTTATTTAAATTATATTCAATTTCCTAAAGAAACTTTCGCCAACTTATAATTGGCTGTCCCACGTCCTTCAATTAAACTATATTTATATAAATACCCGTTGGCCATTGGCATCGCAATCGTCATTCAAAGGTGCTAAGCCAGAATAGTGCGTGGTAAAGACTCAATACAGAATGACGCGTGTTGGGGACTCTGAAGAAAAAGAGTGGAAACGTCGAGATCTCTTTGGCTTTATTCGCTACACAATGTGTGTGGCATCGATGTTTCCATGGACAGAGGAAAAAGAAGAGGGAAATTGCCTAATTCATTTAGTTAAACTCGCCGATTTGATCTATGAGATATTTAATTACTTTGTCTGCGTTCATATAGCAGCCTTATATATCTGTACGATCTACATTTTCTATGGCAAAGGTGATCTGGAGTTTCTAGTCAACTGTTTAATACAAACTATTATCTATATATGGTCTATTACCATGAAGTTGTATTTCCGCCGCTTCAGACCGAAGCTATTGGCTGAGATTATCAGATGCATCAACGACGAGCATCAGTTACGCTCGGCACCTGGATTTTCGTACGTAACCATGGAGGGAGCCTATCGCAACTCTAATATGTGGATCAAAAGCTATGTTTATTGCTGTTATATAGGAACTATTTTCTGGCTGGCACTGCCCATAGTCTACAGAGATGGAAGTCTGCCCTTGGCTTGTTGGTATCCCTTTGACTATACTGTAAGTTTAAATGTAGAAGACTTGAACTGTGGCATCTGATATGTGCTCTTCCAGCAACCGATTGTCTATGAAGTGATATTCTTCCTTCAAGCCATGGGACAGATTCAGGTGGCTGCCTCATTTGCTTCCTCAAGTGGCTTTCACATGGTGCTGGGAATTCTTATGACTGGTCAATATGATGTGCTGTTCTGTAGCCTGAAAAATGTGTTGGCCACAAGTTACTTGAAAGTGGGTGCTAACGTGGCGGATCTTAGGTATAGCACAGCAAGTTGATCTGTAATCCTTAAAATAATAGAGTGTTTTCGCAGTAAACTGCAAGAGGCGCAATCTGTGGCGGATGCCGAGGTTAATCAGTACAGTTACTGTCGAGAAATACACACGTCCCTGGAGAAACTATTGCTGCAACAGGAGCAGCAGCACGGCAGGAGCGGCGACTTCTCCAGTGCCTTTAAACATTCATTTGCCAACTGTTTGCAGTTACATCGCTATATCGTCGTTACGCTGGCCAAAATGGAACGTTTCTATAATCCCATTTGGTTATTCAAGATCGGCGAAGTCACTTTCCTCATGTGCCTCGTGGCATTTGTTTCCACCAAGAGCACCACAGCCAACTCGTTTATGCGCATGGTCTCGCTGGGCCAGTACCTGCTGCTTGTGCTCTACGAACTCTTCATCATCTGCTACTTTGCCGATCTGGTTTATCAGAATAGTCAGCGTTGTGGCGAGGCACTGTGCCGCAGTCCTTGGCACCTACACATGCGGCAGGTGCGCAGTGAATATCTTTTCTTCTTGCTCAACTCGCAGCGGGCGTTCCGACTGACCGCAGGGAAGATATACAATCTAAACATAGATCGCTTTAGAGGAGTAAGTGCAAGGATAATAAAAATATATAATTTCCCTAATATGCTAATCATCTATGATTCTCTCCCCCCTTTTGCAGACTATCACAACTGCCTTCTCGTTCCTCACATTACTGCAGAAAATGGATGCTCGTGGCTAATTGAATGCGACTTTAGCAATCTGATTTTATTCTTTTTACAATACAATTATTATTTTTAAAAAATTAGCATAAAAAATATGTAACACATACAAATAGTTTGAAAGGCAAACGGTCATGCAGAATACATGATGGTGCCGTGCCTCGAGAACACACAATGTCCTTGATATTTTCTTCTCGTGTTTAATAATTGTTTGTTTCATCTTTAAGAATTGGCGCTGGCGATTCAGTGTACTTGTCGTACCAACCTCCTGTGTATGTGTATTTGTTAATTATGTATTAAACAATAAAAACTAACATTATTCGTATTCCATTTGTAGCGGTCTCTTATCAATTTTGTGTGTTGTTACAATAAATTAATTAATTTTTAACAGAGAGAAAATAATTATACAAAATCATCTGGTTTGTTAAATAAATAAGCACTTCAGTGTATTTTCATTATGGCTCTCTAAAAACTATAAGCAAAAATCATATATATCATATAAGGTACTTGGGTTTACTCTATGCGATATTAACGCTCTCTCTCTCTCTTTTTCTCTTCAATCCCTCTCCAACCATTCCCCTACTATTTGTTGTATTGTTAACTACGTTGAGCAAGTTCAAAGTTTAACAATCTGTTTGTTTCTTTGCTGTTGTTGTTTTACAAAAAGTTCATCAACTTGTGCTTGGCTTTCTTACACATTAATGCTTCATTTATGTAGATGTATCAAAAGTTGATATAGTTTTTCTTTCAATATTTTCGAAGCAAATGATATTGGTGATTTTTCTTGTTCAAATACAACCAATTACTACAGTTCTATGTGTGCGTGTGCGTATTTGTGGGTGTGCGTGTGTGTTTACCATTTCTTTACAATACATACAAATGTTTGCAATATTCACTTATAAATAGTTAATAAACAGTTTGTAATTAATTTGCATTTTTTCTTTTCTTGTTAGGAATCGCTTGTTTCGTGTTTTGCTTTTGATTCCATGATAAAAATGTACAATTTTGTTTATTTGATTTCCAACTGTGATTTTTATGTATATTGAATATTTCAATTCAACTACAGATCTGTTTATATAGAAGATGCGTTTATAAGGACTGCCTAAATTTGTTAACATATACAATTATTATCAAAAAAATATATATGTATGCATTTATATATATACACATATATAAGTAGTTAAATATATATTAATATATTTGTAAACATTTCCCGTTTAATTTATTTTTGTTTTGCTCGCGAATTGTATATATTACAAAAGCATAACAACAACATCAGAAACAACAGTAACAGGCAAAGGGCGAACAACCACAAAAACAGAACAAGGTAATCAGCATTGTGCAAGTGAAAGCAATAATAATTTGCAATTGTTGCTCTATATAAATGCAATACATTAGCTTCTGCTGTTGATGCTGTTGTTGTTTTTCTTGTTGTTGTTGTTCTCGTTCACATAGTGATTGCTGTGAATCTTTGTGCTTTTTATAGTTCCTTGTGCTATTGCCTGAGTATATAACACTGTTTTTGTCGTCGCTGTTGTTGTTGTTACCGCCACAGCTGCTTCCGAGTTGATGTTGTTGCTGTTGCTGCTGTCGCAGTTGATTCAACTTGCTGCTCCCGGCGCCGCTGCTACTGTTATTATTATTGTTGTTATTGTTATTATTGTTGCTCCTGTGGTTATCTACGCTGACTAGTTTTGAATTGGTGCGTTGCTAGCTCGCAAGCGACATTTGAACAATACTCGTGCTGTTGTCGTGATTGTAGTGCTCTGTATTGACAATCACCTGGACCACGTAGCCTTGGTGTATGCTGCACTCGTCGATGGGCACCTTGTCGCCCAGCAACTTGCCGCTGTAGAACCAACGCTGACAGCACGCATCGACGCCCTCCGTAGCCTGTTTCGAAAATGGAATGCAAACAATTAATTAGAAAACTATAAAACTAAATCACCATTGATATCACTTACTTGCAGCTTCTTTTTGCACTGTCCCACTGTATCCTTTGAGTATACCGGCAGTTTAACATCAGTCATGCTCGATGATATGCGCAACTTGAGAAAGATTTCAGTTCCCCCATCGACGGGCTCGGAGTATTCAGCCGGTGAATCACGCCCGTTCTCCTCCTTTACAATATTTATTGGATATGACAGACAATAGATTGGCACCTTATACTGTGTGCCCAGCTCATCGTAGCACTCTGTGAGGTACCTGCAAGAAGATTTACCCAAAAAGCCATAAACATTTCAGATATCAGTAACCAAGCGCGCCAAATTATCTTATCTGCACTAGGCCAAAAGACATTAGCCAATGCCAATGGCAACACCTAGCATGGGCAGAGATAGCAGCTGATAAATTCCGTATTACCAATGCCCACCACAACCGCAGGGCATGTGGGGAAGCAAGGACTTCGATCGAACGTATTCGACTCATGTCCACGAATACGGGAAAGGTCAGTGCTATATTTAAAAAGGTGTAACGCATATTGCAGGAATTATGGACTGCATTGTTTGGCCGTCAGTCAAAAATCGATTTCTAATAAACATATAAAAAACAAAACTGGAAATGCTCGAAGAGTGAATGCCCTACAAACAATCCCAGAAAATTTATTTATAATTCATAAAAAATTTCGAACGCCTAATAAACATATAAACATATAGAAATATAAATCTAACACGTAAATAGGCAAAGAGTGAATACCCTCAGAACAGACACATATTTAAAATGTATGAAAATTTCGAACACGCAGGGGTGATTATAATCAAATTACTATTTCGTTGAAATACTTTGAGGAACTACAAAAGAGTTTCTTAAATTATAGAGCTCACTGTCGGTTAGCAATATGAAATAAGAGCTGTAATACAATTTGATAGTCTATTATATGATTGCTTTGATAAACGTATCTGATCCCAGTGTGTAATATTAGATGTGACTAATGGAAACTGCGAAAATACGTAATATATATTCCAGCAAACCAATCTAGGGCTTTGCTAGGTACAAATATACTTAACATTTGTATACACCTTCAGTTTTTAACGTCATATTCTGTTGATTGAGTCTTTTTTGAGAGCCCTACAAACCTCAGCTGATTTCTAATATACCCGACTGAATGACACTGAACTGACAATCAACTTGCCCTGTATGTGGCATGCATTGATGGAGTTGTGGTCACCTAAAATCACTAGATATTATTGATTTTACTTGATGTGTACCGCTTGTGCGAGCTTTCGAAAGTAATTAGCGTTTAGTGCTGCACACGCACGTCATTAGAGTTCTTGATAAGCGAGTCGAAAGTGGGGCTTACCCATTGGGCACGGATACGTTGGCGCCATCCAATATGGCCTGGGCCATTTGAAAGTCCAGACCTTCGGCTGCATTTGTGGCCGCTCTGAGTGCATCCCATATCTCTTTACGCCCATCGAATGCCGGGGCTGTATCCCAAAACTCGTCGCGCTTCGAGCGCAATTGTCCTTCGGTTAATGGCACATCCGAGCGCCATTTGATGGTCTCATGGCACAGTGGGCGATTTTTGCGCACAGCGCCTCCCATTGGGATGCCTGCGATGTGAGAAGAGTCACAACAGAATAATGAATAACACATCGATAATGGATGCAAATTATTGTGGATGTGGTTGTGCTCGTCGCTTGTGGATGTGGATGTGAAAAGGGGCACTCACCTGCGCTGGCCGGACGCGATGCGCTCGCTGAGGAAACGCTCATTGTCTCATTGTCGGGATTCATGCGACAAACACAGGCTCCCATTTTTATTGACCTTGATGTTTGTTGCACTCACATTAAAAACGTTTGAGGCTGCGGTTTGTGCCTTTGTGTAATTTTAAGAATTTTTACACGAGCAACAGCCGAACAACGCGACATACAAAATTTTAACACAATGTGGAGTGCTGTGTGTGTTGACACACACACACACACACATACGAAACAGCCGTAGCTGGTTCTGTTTGTGAGCTACTGTTCTGGTGAACGAACTATTTGTTGGAATCGGTACCGTTAAACAGTTGAGAAGTACTTAAATTCAAATTAAATGCTAGTTTCATCTTATTATCATCTTTCTCTTTTAGTCGAAAAGTTCTTAAGTAAACAATAACGACCTCTTTGATTTGAAAACAAACGAATTAATTTTAATTTTACCAACATAACTGATCAAGATACATTATTATTCCTTGATGACGTCACTAACACAAGCAACTGAATCAGTTAAATGACTGCGAACTTGTTCGATCCACTTATTTATTAAGTCAACAGAATGAACTAATTTCTAATAATTATTCACTTAAGAACAGTTAAGGAATAGAAGTTAAAAAAATAATATATAAATTTAATATAAATATTTAATGCATATTTTTAGACTACATTTACTTTTTCTGAGCTTAAATAAAACTAATGGAAGGCAGGGAAAAATATCGAAAACAAACAAAAATATCGGTGCTAGAATTGATTTAAAATTATCGATATAAAAACTTGTATCGATGTTTTTTCCAGCACTAAGTCAAAAGTAAATTATTTGACAAACTTGAAATCATAAACAATATGTCACGAAATGGTGTGTTAACCGACGAGCAAAGCAAATTAAATGCACGTCTGGAAGCGCATATGGTTTATATATGCCCAGAATGTGGTAAAGCATTTCGTACCCAAGCGGAGTGGCGACAGCATCTAAATTCGGTATGCAAAAATTATGAATTTGTTTACTTCAGTTTCATTACCTTTTTTACATTATATTTGCAGAAACATGACTATCTTAAGAAGACCTATTCTGATTTCAATTTTATACAAATCGATGAGAATTTCCACGAGTGCCAACTATGCTTCAAATGGGTGGAGAACGCCCACAAAACAATCGCCCTGCTGCAGTATCATTATTTCATGCATCTAGATCATAAGGAAACATATCGATGTGTCCATTGTCGCTTGGCATACACTCGCCGGCGTGCGCTGAACGAGCATCTGTTGTCTACTCACATGAAAGAGATTGAAAAGTACGAAGCAAAATTGAAGCAAGTTAAGCGAACTCAAGAGGAACAAAAGAAACTCACCAAAACCAGAACTGCAAAGCAGCGCAATGATCTGCTACAGAAGGCACTTATGGACATAGATCTGCAGACTGAGGATCCAGACGAGGCAATGTCCCAATCATCACACACAGGAATTAAAGCGTATTCCAAGACCAATGCCAGCGAACAAGCATTAGATCGTTGCTTAAATGCGTACGAGGACTTGGTTCGCAAGGAGGAGGAAGGACAGAATCGGAAACATGATATTAAAAATGAGGATAAATTAGATTCAGTTTGTCAGAAGATTATTGATGAACCTCCTGATGACAAAGAGCAGACTTCAAAAACGACTAGTGATTCAGAATCGCAGCAGGGTAAAGAAGTAGTAATTATTGAAATCGATGCACTCGGCGAAGAGGAAGTTGATAAGTTAAAGAAAGAAATGAAATCTGACGAGGAATCCGAAACAGAAAGAGATGTCTCACCAGTCCGGAAACGTAAACGTTTATCCGGAAATGTGAATCTGGAAACAGACTTAGAAAATTCCACCAATGGCCTTTCCAAGCTGGTTTCCTATTTGTGCCCCAAATGCGGCAAAGAGATTTCCTCAATGGATGATTGGCGCAAGCATGTGTTCAAGAAACACGACTTTGAGCACTACATTGAGCACAGCTTCAGGATCAAGGAAAATAGGAGCGAGTGCCTGCAGTGCGACGAGACATTGCACACCACGAAACTTTCTGAGCTGCAAAAGCATTGCTTTAAGCATCTACCCTATAGATCCTATCTGAAGTGCAGCCTATGCGAGAGAACCAAGACAAGCATGTCGAAGATGTACAATCACATACGATACAATCATCAGGCGGAGTTGCAGCGTATTAATAAAACACAACTTCTCATTAAGCCAGAACCCAAATGGACCCAGAATGCGATTAAAGCACGAGAAAGCTCAAATACCGATACCCGAACAACCATCGATACGGATGAGGAACGCGTGTGCAAATTTTGTGGCAAGGAGTTCAAGACAACCTGGCGATGGCAACGTCATGCTACGCTGTGTAAAGCTGCGGGGGCACAAGTAGCACAAAAGAGTGCGAGCACGGACTACAGTGCGAATGCATTGCTGAATCATTTACGCGAGGGTCGAATGCGTCTGAATGCCATATGGTCTAAGATGCAGATGGAGGCGTATTAGTTGCCACCTTATGTAGTTAATAAGGTAAATAAATTAAATATTATAAGCGGCCATTGCAATGTCATTTTATTCAATTGTGATTATTGTATATCTGAATTATTTATGGATCTTTAGATCCTTGCAGACAAAGCAGATTTAAATTGCAACCCATTTGGCGGAGCCGCTGCCAGTTCATATTTGGTATAAAGATGAGGGACGAGAGCGCATTCGGAATTTAACTTGATTAATGCGATTAGCGAGTTCCTTTTCATCTTGGTTAGCGTTTTCTTGTCCAGTTTCAACTTCTACTTCATGGTTACTGGTAATGACCACAACCTTACGTCCTTGGGCAAGTTGTGGACTTTTGTTCATCTTTCCCATGTACCTAGCGAACTTAGACATTAATCGCTTTTTTTGCTTTTCATTAAGGGGACTCTTCGGATCGGTATCGTCCAAGATTCTAACCACAGCTTTCTTTTTATCTGTTGCATTACCTGCTTTGAGTTGCTTATCATATTCATCATAGATAGGTCTTTTCGTTTCGTATTTTTCATCCACGCTACAAAGGGAATCATAGTTTGGATTTTTGCCAGTTTTGCAGGTCAAATTGGTGTCAATCTCATATACCGGATGACCGTGAACGGGTGAAACAGCATAATTGCAGGTAAAAAAGGTCTGAAGCCAACCATTGTGGGTCTGACGCAGAGCAGCACAACCAACTTTGTTGGCGTTCTCCAATACGATTTGCATAAAATTGCCCTTCTCCTTACTAAATATATAAATCATTTAACTTCAATATTTCAACACATATAAGTTAAAACAGTTTGATCTTACCCATGTATATGTCTGTATTTTAGGACTTCGTCCATTGAAGTCCTACCTTGCTCGTTGAACCATAAATTAATTATCGATCTCATGGACTTCTTCAGATTTTCCGATTTATGGTAGATGGCACGGTAACCGACGCTCTGTCCAACACTATTGAACTTCTTAGTGTTGCGACACTGATCTCGTTGCAAATCACACTTTAGCACATTGAACAGTGCAACGTGGGCGAGTTCCGTATCCCATACCATGGTGGCCATACGAGAGGCTTCAGTAAACCCGCTAAATCCTCCGCGTGCCACAGAATTGCGCAGAGTATTGAAATGGTCCACGACAAACTCCTTTAATTCACTATTCAAAGTAAGAAGTTGTGCATCGATGGCACATTTGCCGCGGTACCACTTAAAAATAAATACCAAAAGATTATCGTATAAATGTGTATATGTATGTATATCATATCATATCGTTGAAAAAAAGTGGCGTAACTTACATTTGAATGATCGTCACATCCCACATGTTGCCTGCCGGCTGGGCACAGCTTAGGATCACAATATATGTTATTTTCATTTTCCTCGGGTCCAGAACGTGTCAAAGCTTTTGATCCAGGTTGGCCGTTTGTACCCTTTGCGTCTGGCATGTTGCGCTTCTCGGCTATATTAGTCTTACCGTCTACATTAGACTTACCACCTGAGGCAGGCTTTTCTTCCACTGCAACAGGCTTATCCTCCACTGCAACAAGCTTTTCCTCCACTGGAGCAGGCTTATCTTCTTCAGCAACAGCTACAGAGCAAAAGCAGACAGCAAGGATGGTTAACGAAAACGCGTTCTTTTGAAACTTCATTTTGAAATGATCTTACTAAGAGTTTTGCTAATGCGAATTTCTCAATGCTATGCAATCCATGAAATTATAATTATAAGCTACAGTTGTACTTCATTGTTGGATATATTTTCTGTGGATTATGGGAAATCAACTTAAGATAAATATTTACAACTATAATAAAACGAATATAAAAATTATAAACAAACTGTCTGAAAAATAACATGTATGCATAAATACAATTTCAAAAATTGTTACGATAATTTTTCAAATTATTAAATATTAGAAATAAGTGATTCGATATTTTTGGTATTTTTCACGATTGGTATTTTGCAATCGATTATTATATGGTTGCCACCTAAAAAGTTTAACTCGATAACTTGTATAGCCGAACGGTCAATATTTATCGATAGCGGCAAAAATTGTAGAAAATTTTTCCAAACTTGTAAATGCAAATTAAATAGAAGGGATTGTGTGGTAATTGTGCAATGGAAACAAGTTTAGAAGAAAACATGGATGCTGATCGAGAAAGTCGAAGCCCCCAAGACTCTCAAAGTAATTCGCCGCCTGCAATAAATGGCAAACACTCTGGTGCTAGTCAAGACGGGCCCAATGGGGTGGCAATTGCCAAGGAAAAACCAATCATTACCGACGTGCAATGGTAAGTTATTCTCTAAATTTCCTAATTTTAACACAAGTAACGTTGTGCGATAACACATATTTCTTACAGGAGCAAGCCCTTTAATGCTTTTAGCGGTCGTCCCATCGGTGAGCACACTCAGATACAGCAACAACTGCAACAACAACAGCAGCAGCAGCATCTACAACAACAGCAGGCGGCATCGCAGCAGGTAACAAACACACAGCCGCCGCCAGGAGTGAATGGAGTAGCACAGGCACCGGAAATTTGGGTCGAGACAAAAGCCGAAGATGGTCGTTCGTATTATTATCACGCCGTGACGCGAGAGACCACCTGGACACGGCCAGATGGACCAAATATTAAAATCATGACACAAGTTGAGGTTGAGGAGTTGGCCAAACGGCAGCCAAATGCCGCTGCTAAAGCCGATTTGAATGCTGGCGATCATGCGGAAGGTCCTACAACGGGGACAACTTTGGCCGGACACGCACACCTGACTTCGCAACCTCCGCCCCATTTGTTAAATCAACCACCACCGAATGCTGCAACACCGTTGCTTAGCCAACCGCCGCCAAATGTGCGACAACAGCCGCCGCCGATGTTTCAGCAGCCACCTGGAATGCAACCGCCACCAGGTTTTGGACAACCGCCGCCATTTTGCATGCCGCCACCAGCATATGGCTTTCCCGGTGCTGCACCCGGCGCAGGCCCCTGGGGCGTTGGCGTTCCACCTTGGCAGCAACAACAGCAGCAGCAACATATGCATGCGCCTCCGGCAGCTTCACAGGACAAGCCCGCAAAGAATCTAATCATAAAGCCGGGTATCATTGATCCAGCGGTTATTGCCCGTGCAGCCGAGTGGTCAGAGCACCGTGCTCCTGATGGACGTCCCTATTATTTTCATGCAGCTCGTGGTGAAAGTGTTTGGGAGAAGCCGCAGGCATTGCGCGACATGGAAGCTGCTCGAATGGCAGCGCATTCAGGTGCGACACCTCAAGCACCGCCAGTTGGTGCACCACCAGGTGGCATGCCGCCTCATTTGCTGCCCAATCCATTAATGCATATGCCACCAGGCGCCGCACCCGGCTTTGATCCGCAAATTGCGTTTGCAGCCGCTGCAGCTGCCATGAAGGCAAACAACGAAAACAGTAAGGCGGCTCAGGCCGCTGCTCTTGAAAAGGAAGCAAAGAAGGCTGCCGAAGAAAAGCGCAAGAAAGAAGAAGAACAAAAGAAGCAAGCAGCTGCGGCAGCCAATGCTAAACAGACAGACAAATCGCGACCAGTGACCAGTACACCCATTGCGGGTACACCATGGTGTGTGGTCTGGACTGGCGATGCCCGTGTGTTTTTCTACAATCCATCAACGAGAACTTCTGTGTGGGATCGGCCAGAGGATTTGATGAATCGCGAGGATGTCGATAAGGCGGTTAACGAACGACCCGAACAGCTTAAAACCGCAGAGGAGAAATCCAATGAATCGGAGCAGAAGCCAGGAGAAAATTCAACGGCACAGGAGCAACTGGCTCAGAGCCAACAGCAGCAGCTGCCGCAACAACAGCAGGCGCAGCGCTTGGAGCCAGATGAAGAAGACAGGGAAGTCATACAAATACGCACTGAATCCGAATCCAGTGTAGAGGAAGTGCCCACAAAACGTGTGCGCATGTGTAAGTTGAATGGAAACCAAATATTAATGAAAATATCAAATGTAAAACAATTTAAATACTCACAGTTACCAAGTCGAAGAAGAACGAGGATGCTGTTCTGGAGGCAGAACAACGAGCGGCTAAGGAACGTGCTTTAGTGCCACTGGAGACACGCGTTACACAGTTCAAGGAGATGTTGCGCGAAAAGGATGTATCGGCATTCAGCACCTGGGAGAAGGAACTACACAAGATTGTATTCGATCCGCGGTACTTGCTGTTGACATCGAAGGAGCGCAAACAGGTATTTGAAAAGTATGTCAAGGATCGGGCCGAGGAGGAGCGCAAGGAGAAACGCAACAAGATGCGGCAGAAGCGAGATGATTTCCGTAAACTCATGGAGGAGGCCAAGCTGCATGGCAAGTAAGTAACAGAAACATCTTTATCATACATGTTTGGCAAGACTCTAGCTCTATCTCTCACCCTTTCCCCCACAATAGATCTTCCTTTTCGGAGTTCAGTCAGCGCAACGCGAAGGAGGAACGTTACCGTGCCATAGAGAAGGTTCGGGAGCGCGAGAGCCTGTTTAATGAGTTCATCGTTGAGGTGCGTCGTCGCGAGAAGGAAGACAAGCAGTTAAGGAAAGAGCAGGTATGTTTTGGCTTGGCGTGGCGCTATGGCTGCACCCACTTACGTATATCCATATCCATATACAATGCATATGTGCATATCTATATATTTATATATGTTATATATCTTGACTCTTACTTGTATGCAACGTATTTTTATAATGTTATTGATTTCTGTTAATTAAACACAACATGAACCGATCGATCCCCCCCGAACGATCTGAACGATTGCCCCTTGACCGGTTCGGTTGCAAATGTTGCATAAATGTGGTTCGGTACGATCAAATAAAATAGCTGCCACTTGTAGCTAACCACCGATTACAGCACAGATTTAAGCACCTACCAAAATTTGATTCACACACTGCCGTCGTTCCTGTCGTCATCTCGTTGTCGTCATGGTCCCCGTTCCAGGCCAAAGTTGATAGCTCAAGTTCACCACGCACACGCTTGCAAATCTGTCTGTGTGGTGAGTTCAAAACAAAACAAAAAAAAAAAAAACTAAACAAAAAAACGAAATTTGTTTTTCTGCAATTAAGAAACAAATTTGGAATCAAACAAATAAAAAAAAAATACAAACTATATAATAAATAACTATCAATCACTAAAAATGAAAAAGGTATGCAAAAATATAAAATTACCTGATAATCGTTGGTGTGATTTCCACTTCCCGCCCCGCCCTTCGACGCACGTATCGCCTAGGAATGATGTTGTGCCAATCATGATGATGATGATGACATGATGGTGATGATTGATGATGATGCTGTTTAGTTGGCGTTATGTGTGTTCATAAAGATGATCGATCTATTGATGTTGGAAGAGA
This sequence comes from Zaprionus indianus, assembly GCA_018904595.1. Classification (NCBI taxonomy): domain Eukaryota; kingdom Metazoa; phylum Arthropoda; class Insecta; order Diptera; family Drosophilidae; genus Zaprionus; species Zaprionus indianus. The sequence continues at coordinate 306,353 of JAEIHA010000860.1, read as the reverse complement.
GAGAGATCAATGTTTGGGTTTTTGGAAGCCGATGCCGCAATCAGCAACTTTATCAACCAACAATGAGAACGGCCAGCAAACAAGCAACAACATCAACAACAGCAACAACAACAACAAAACGAACGTGTACAGGTGGCTACGAGGCTGAGCAAACAGTATGAATAATGCATAATTTAATTAATCCAATATTTTTGTTTTTGTTTTATAAAATTATCTCAAAGTTGTATTGTGAATATGGCAGCAGGTGCAAGCCAGGAAAACCAATATATACCCAATAGCTAAAGCCTGTGCAGAGCAATCTAAGAGAGGTGGCAAGCTGAAATTAGTTTATACTCTCTTACATTGCTCTTACACGCTGCAAGCAACGGCGACAGAACGTTGAAATGCTCTCGTCTCTCTTCTATACTATAATACTATACTATATTATTGTACTATGTATTTCATATGTTTAGTTTTATAAATTGTACTCTTTGGCCAAGCTGAAGTATTTCACATGGGTTACACACTGTGATTGCAAATGGAGAAATTGCACATTTATTTACATGTCCGAGAGAATTCATTTAAAAAATATTGACTAAACAATTGTTAAATAATTCCTTATAATTTCTTTAAAGTCTGTATATTATTGATTTTATTGCAATTCTCCATAAACTGTTGTGGCCCATACTAATCCCAACAACTTTCTTTCAGTTACGTCTTTCATAACGCTAATCGAAATATTCTCTTACAGCCAAGAAAATCGTGTAACTATATTTCATAATTATAAGCACCTTTTATTGTTAAGACAAGTTAAGTTAGTACCTAAGTTGTAGAACTTTAAGCGATATCCACATCTGTTCCAAAGGCATAACTAATTCATGTTTTCAACTCGTTTCTTTTCTCTTCCACATGGCTTTCATGTTGAATAACGTTTTTAAATATTTAGATACGAAAGGACTTTATGGACATGTTGAGAGAACGTCACGATATTGAGCGTCATACACGATGGTATGATATCAAGAAAAAGTTTGAATCAGATCCACGGTATCGTGCTGTAGATTCGATGTATCGCGAAGAGTATTTTGAAGATTATTTGCACATCATGAAGGAGGAGAAACGAAGGGATCGTGAACTGCGAGAACAGCGCGATCGAGAGCGTGAACGGGATCGCAAATCGGATAGACGGGAGAAGGGAAAGGATAAAGAAAAGAGCCGCAAAGACAGTCGTAGGGATCGTAGTCGTTCAAAGGATCGAGAGCGTAAATCATCACGGGACAAAGAGGAAAGAAGCAAGTCAGATCGTAAAAAGCCAGATTCACCTGTAAGTATTCAAAAAAAATGAATGTGATCACTCCTAACAAAATACTTTGGTTGACTTGTAGGAGGAAGGGGAACACAATGATGACACGGATCCGGAGGAGCGAGCGGGCAGCGAGGACAGCGAAATGGCGCGTCAACGTGAAAGTGAAGCCGAACAAAAACAGAAGGATAGGGAGCGTAAGTTACGTGCCGAACAAAGCATTCGGGAACGAGAGAAGGAAGTACATCGAACATTGGCTGGACATTTGCGTGATCGCGATAAGGAGCGCGAGCATCACAAGAGGGACGAATGCATCGGACACTTTACGGCACTACTGATTGATCTTGTGCGTACACCCGACTTTACCTGGAAGGAGGTAAAGCGACAGTTACGTAAAGATCATCGCTGGGAGCTAATTGAGACACTTGATCGAGATGATCGCGAGCGGTAAGAAAAGAAAAAAGAGTATTCGGCTTTATATAGTAAAATATTATACATAATATAATAATAATAATATAACATTTGTATGCTTTTAGAATCTTTAATGAACACATTGACAATCTGATGAAGAAGAAGCGCGAAAAGTTCCGCGAAATGCTCGACGAGATCAGTACATTACAACTGACTAGCACCTGGAAGGAGATCAAGAAACTAGTCAAAGATGATCCTCGCTATCTTAAATACAGTTCAGATAAGGGTGAGCGAGAGTTTCGGGATTACATCAAGGACAAAACAATGCAGGCCAAGACGGCGCTGCGTGAACTGTTGCAGGAATGCAAATTCATTACTCACAAGAGCTGCGATCTCATTAAGGAGAATGCGAATCATCTTAAGGAAATCCAAGATATTCTCAAGAACGATAAACGGTTAGTTAATAGTACTTTGCTATTTACATGACGTGCAAATAATATGTTTGTCTAAAAATTTCCAGTTACTTGGTTTTGGATCATTTGGAGGAAGAGCGCAGTAATATTCTGCAGACATTCTTGGAAGAAATGAACAAACGTGGACCCCCGCCTCCACCCACAGCCTCCGAGTCCACAAGACGCAATAAATAAAGCCGAACATAAAATACTATTCATAAAATACAAACAACTCAAAAACCACATTTATTTTAAGCATTGGACTTACGTAGCGATTAAATAAAAATTTTAATTCATTCAAAGAACATATAACTACATTACAATAAATACGAACTGGAAAAAAAAACTCAATTGTGTGTTCATTTTGTATATATATATTTTTATTGATCATTTATATGTTAAACTAGTTTTGCATCTGTTGTATAGTACATACATTATACATTTATATATATTTGTCTGTACCCAGATTTTCTGTCATAATCTCATAATACTATTTCTATATATATGTATATGTACCTTATGTTAATGTATTTCCATTCTCCGCTACCATTATTGTTTAATACACATTCGTTCTGAACTTTTTGTTAAGTTCCTAATAACTAAATACAATAATTTCAGTGTAATTTTTGTTTTCAACGTTAGTGCCACGCAATTTGGAGCTTTTGTTTTAGATCTTTTAACATATAAATTTCAAATTATTGTAGAGATTTAGTGTACTCAATGTAAATGTCTGTGTATCTGTTAGGAACTAATAGCGAAAATAATGCGCACCGTGTGACTTGTATAAAATATTATATTCATTCAATTTCATAAATATACTTTGTATTGCGCTGTTAACAGAGGTTCGATCTATTCGATATATATTTTATGTAATTCGAATGCCCTCCAGTGAACATCCATTGAGTCCATCCGATCAATAAATCGTTAGATAAACAAGAGTTTCTATAATGATGAAATCGATCTGTCCTTGATTTGTTTAGAATGTTAACATTTATTGAACCTTCAGGAAAGCCTGAAATAGTTGGTATACTCCCTTAAGCCCACATACCCATATTGATCTTTTGAGATACTTAAGCATTGAATTGATCGAAAAAACCGAACAGACGTTCTAAAAACCTGAAAATTGATTTCAGCTAACTATATAATTTCATAGAAGATAATCGAACAATTTAATGATTAAATTAAAGCTAAAAAGAAGAGAACTAGTTGAAACCACTTTAAAGTACAGATCTGGCTGACACGAACACGAAACAATTTGTTCTCATAAATGTATAATATTTAGTAGTAAATAAAGTAGTATTCCTTAATGCGCTTTCAATCACAGTGTCTTAGAAAGTACATACTAATCAATATGGGAGGCCAATGTCTGTGTTCGTGTTTGGGCCAAATTTAGAGAAATTAATTGAAAAGCCATTATAACTTTTTTTAAAAATTGTGCAAAATAGATTTTAGAAATAAATGATTGGTGTTTCCATTTCCTGCTCTACGCGCTACGTGCTATGTGTTATTGATTTGCTATTTAATTCTACATCAGTTAGTTGCTATTAATAAGTATTTTAATATAATTAATTGTTGTTGTTCTTGTTGCTCTTATTGAATGCATTTCAATTGTTTTGCTTTTGGTTTTTATTCATTAATAGGTTAGGCACAAAGTAACTGGTTTTCTCATGGTTCTCGTACTCCTCCTCATTACACACTATTTAATCACTAGACATATATATTTAGTTGCTACTATCAATTTATTGAACTGTTTTGAGTGGTGTTCTCTTTTGTTATTTTCAATTTGTTTCTCTATTTGCTATTTCTATATAAATAGTTCAATAAACTCTATATCTTTTGACCACATTTGCATTGTTGGTGTGTTTGAAAAATACAGGCTCTTTTTTTATAGAATGGTAGACTCTTTTACAATTAGTACATGTTATGATTTTGATTTACAACTACATACACAGACAAATCGGTGTGAGGGTTTTGTTGATGTGTATATGAACAATGCATGAAGGGATTTGTGTGTTTCGAAATGGTCTGGACAGTTACTTTGTGAAGCTCAACATAGAATGGATCTCAACTACATATAATATATGTATGTAGATTAATAAAGGATAATCTGCTAAATGATAAAACAAAAGTCCACAAGCACATATAAAAAATATATATATATTTGTTTTTATTTTATAAAGCAATTTAAGAAACTAAATACAAGTTCTACTGAATGCAGCAAAAGCTCGAAAATTAACCAGTTAAATAATACTCTTAAGTGATTAAAGTGTTACAGCATAGAATTTCATAGTGTGTTCTCCTCTCTTTCAATATCTCGTTTAGTTGTTTCTTATAGAAAATGAACGAAAAACTAATAAAGAAATCATAAGTTCTTTCTCTTTATACAATCATTTTAAATATTATATATTTTATTAATATTTATATGGATTTTAAATGCAAATGCCAATTTATAAATGTACTTTAATATTAATGTTTTGTTCTTAAAATTTTAAATGAATTTGTTATTATTGAACTTTTTTAGAAATATTTTTCAAAGGCATTTAAAATGCCTTCTAATTTGGTATAACAAATAAGCAGCAAAATATTTGAAAATTGATTGAGAATTTTTCACAAATCGATAGGTAACTAAAGAACAGAACATCTTTAATTATACTATACACACTTGGCTCATCGATTTCAGTTATAATAGATAATGTATGCATGTATATAATAGGTATATATGTGTACGTGTATATAAATACGTTTTTATATAAATAATCATAATAATCATAATCACTATTCATTTCATCATCTGTTTGTTGTTCATACGCATAAGTGTTATTATTGTTGCTATTGTTGTTGTTGTTGCTGTTGCTGTTGTTCTTGTCTCTGTTGCTGCTGCTGGTGTTGCTTGTTGTAATAGTAATTCATTAGTAATGGTTAAATAAGCTTTTGTTTCTTGGTTGTCAATCAGTTGCCCTTGGTAGCCTCCTTAGCGGCCATAATCAAAGGAGTCAGACTCGCCAATGGACGCGCCAATTTCAGGAATGGATGCTGCAACAAAAAAAACGATAAATGAATATCAAAACAAATTGTACAAAAATGTTATTCACCTTGAGCAGATCCATGGCGCTGGCACGCCGATCAACTTCCACCTCCAGACACTGATCGAGAAAATCTTGAAATGCAGCCGTCAGTTTGTCTTTTTCCTTAATCTCTGGTTTGCCATTTGTGGCAATGAGGTACAATGCTTTCAGCGGATTCTCATTCAAATACGGTGGCTCACCCTCGACCATCTCAATGGCCATAATGCCTAGCGACCACAAATCGACCTGTAGAAGGGATAAATGAAAATTAATTGTAACTCAAAAAAGATGTTTAAATATTTTCGACATACCTTAGGTCCATATTGTTTGCGTGTAACCACCTCGGGCGCCATCCAATAGGGTGTGCCAACCATTGTTGTGCGTTTGGATTGTTCCGGCGATATTTGCGCACAGAAACCGAAATCAGTCAGCTTGACGGATCCATCCAGACCAAGCAGTATATTATCACTTTTGATGTCGCGATGAATGACCTGATTGGCGTGCAGAAACTCGAGTGCCTGCAAAACTTCACGGCATACTGCGGCAATTTGTCCCTCATCCATGCAGGTCTCGGTTACGACATCGGTCAGTGAGCCGCCAGGCAGATATTCCATGACGACCCACAGTTCTTCAGATACCAAATAGCTGTCCAAATAGTTGACAACATTCGGATGTTTATTCTCTCGCATTACCAATATCTCATTGATGATCAACTCCTTCTTGGGCTGCTGTGACAAGTTCATTTGCTTGATGGCCACCTCCATGCCGGTGGATGATTCGATGGCTGTGTAAACGGTACCCGATGCGCCCTGTCCAATTTTCTCCATTTTGGTGTATTTACGATTTGGATCACCCACAGAGACAATGGTGCGCAGTTTCTCAAGTATTTCCTCATCAGACATTTTCTTCTTCTTGGCATTTGCGGCTCTAGCTGTTGTCGTTGTTGTTGCTGCTGCTGTTGTTGCAGCACCCGCCGCCGCCTGTTGCGGCACAGCGATTTGTGTGCCCGCCGCTGGTGTTGCTGCCAACGCTGTTGCATTGAGATTGTTGGCAGCCGTCGGATCATGGTATAGATCTGAGGCAGGTGTTGCAGGTGTGACCATTGTAATTGTTGTTGTTGGTACAGCCGATTGGCGTACGGAAGACGTTGGTGTCGGCGTCGGCGTCGGACAGTGGATAGAAGGCAAGGCGTTGGCGCAAAGTGGCGGCGTAGCATCATCATCATGGAATGAGGGGAACGATGAAAAGGAGGAAGCAGAAGAGTCGTGATTAGTCGTTGTTGTTGCTGTAACTGTTGCTGCATTGCACTCAATATGCTGCTGTTGCTGCTGCAGTTGCTGCTGCTGCTGCTGCTCCTCTCTGCTAGGAGCAGCAATTGCAGTGGTACTGGTACTGGTAGTAGGAGGACAATTAGTAGTAGTAGCATTTGGAATAGCAGACAAAGTACGATTAGCAGCAGCTGTTGTGCCTTCTGTTTCTGTTGTTTTTGTTGCTGCCACAATTGCTGATGTTGTGGTTGTTGTTGCTGTTGTTGTTGCTGCTGCTTCTACCGTTGCTGCTGCTGATTCTGCGGAGGTTTCTACGGCTGCTGCTGTTGCAGATGCACTTGTTGCTGATGTTCGACAGTTGGTTGAGTTTAGCAGCAGTTTCAAAAGCAATTTCAAAACAGAACAGAACGGAGGCACAGAGGCGATACAAATAACAATAACATTAACATTACGCAATAACCATTAGTCGTGAACTAAAGAAAACAACAACAAACTAACAAACAAACAAACGGAAACTATCTTCGAAATGGTATCGAAGTATCTTTCGCTCACCCTTTGCAGTAATCGTTAGCTACCCTAACTAATGTACATAATATGAATAATAACAAAATAAATGTTTAATCTAGCAATAATGAATGATTAAGGGGCTTGCAAACTGTGCTTGATAATAACTACACAATGTTCACCCCACATTTATACGGACAAAGATCAATCTCCAATTGTCCAATGATTTAAATCTACAATTAATTTAGCAACGGAATAGTGAGACAATATGAAAGCTCCAAAGGATTTAAATCATTTCTAGAACACTGCAAAGGCTTTACATAGCGATGGTAATAACAAAGTATTGTAGCATACAGCTTGCTTTATACCCTCGCTGGATTAACTCACTTGCATTGTTCTTGTTCTTGTCCAGCGTCGTTGTGGCATTGTTGAGCGGCAAAGTTGATGAAGCAGCCGAAGGGACTTTGTGATTATGCAGTGGCGTTGTTGGCGTCGTAGCCGGTGCAGCTGGCAATGACGGCGGCAGCAACTCCTCAATGGGCCGCGTATAAATCGACTTCGTGCGCTCCGGCCGTGAGGCAACTGGCGGCGGTGGTGGCTGCTGCTGCGCAGTGCCCAACATATCGTCCTCATTGGCTGATGAATGTTGCGATGTGGATGAGGATGCAGTGTGGCCTCCAAAATTATACGAATGCGATTGACTTAGGCCAATGTGATGCTGATGTTGATGCTGTTGCTGATGCAGCTGCTGATGTTGCTGATGTTGTTGATGTTGCTGTAGCTGCTGCTGATGTTGCTGCAGTTGTTGTTGTTGTAGCAAGTGATGATGCTGCTGCTGTTGTTGGTAATGGTTGCTCAACATTTGGCCAGCAGCGGAGACATTGTTGGCATTGGGGCCCAGTGTCATGCTACCCAGATGAACTCCGATCAAGTTGCCACCACTGTTTGAGCCATGCAGCTCTGAATCGGTTGGCGTACTGCTGGGACTGCTACTGCTGACCCGGCTAAGTGAAGATCCTGCAAAAGGCAACATTGATTAAGACGCGATCATAATATCAACAGCTTCTTTACTTACCTGAATGCGTTGCTATGGCATTTGTCATGTACTTTGAACTTGGCCTCTGTTTGGTTGTGTTGTCAAACCATTTGAGCACATCGAGTACGGCCTGTGGATTCTTCTTCTGTTCCTGTTTACTGATGTTCGAGTTCATCAGCAGACGCGCCCACGCCTCCGGCATACCCTGTAAAATGCAGAAACAGAAAATTTTACTTAAAGCTCTTTAACAACAATTAAAGGGCAGACACACAGTTAAAATAGAAGACAAAGAGAGCAGCAAGGGAAAGCTTGGTTGGATTTAGCTTAAGATTTAAGCAATATATAGAGGAATAGGTTGAGGGCCAGCTTCAGCGACTAAAAGCTCTTGAACTACGTTTAGCAAGCTTAGCCATCACTATAGTGTAGTTTAGTGTTTATTGGTTTGGTGTAGTGTAAAATATATAGAATATATCTAGGGGTTGAAATCTTAACGAAAGATGAACAACTATGGAAGAGCCGATCTCGAAATTAAATAAATGGGAAGGAGAGAGACACATTTGAACAACTGAGATGATTGAAATTTCGCTTAGAAAACTAATGAAGGCAAGTTCCGTTGCTTTAGACATGGCGTTTACTTACTTTCATTGGCAGCTTGAAATTATAATGAATAATACAAATTGATATAGAGCGTATCGCGAGAGATCAACATAAAGTACAATAAGGTATTTTCAAAGAGGACAACAACAAAATAATGCAATGATAACAATTCTCAAGAGTTCATGTAGTAAGGACTTAGATTAGTAGATTTACTAGATAGAAGCTTTTGAAAATTGAAAGCTCTATAACTTCAAGCTTAAAGTGAACTTTTTTTCTTAATCTCGCAGCGGTTTGGGAACTCTTAAGTCGCATAACTTTTAACTTGCATTTACAACACAGATCAGCGAAAGCTTTCTCATTTCATTGCATCTTTATCGCTTTTCTACATCGATTATCTAGCTTTACATTCTAACTTCAACTTTCCCATTAAGCTTTTAAGCTTTATTTTGGATTTTATATTCTAGAATTGATAATCTAATTGTTTTTGGCAAGGTTAAACGTTATCTAACAAATTGCATTAGTTCGATTGAATCATAAAATGTTTTGTGTTTGTTTTGTATTTAAACTTTAAGCTTATCACATATGGAGATTGCAAATCAAGAGATAAGCACTATATTTCAAAATATCCAGCCTTTCGTAGACCCAAAATCAAAATGATTGCAAGGCCAAGAAGTAAGCATAAGAAGAAGTATCTCAAGGAATACAAGGCAACAATCCGACAAGAACTCACCGTAAATTCGCCAGTGACTGCATCGAATCCCACATGCACAGTGTGCTCAAAGTTAGTGGGATACGATATATTTGGTTTGGAATCCATGTGCGAAGGTTTCGTTCCTTTGTTCTTGCCCTTCAATGTCTTCTTCTTGCGATCCGCATCGTCAGGCTCTGTAAATCAATAGTATCAATGTAAAAATGTTATCTTGTCCATTGCATCATCATCATCGTACTCACCCTTGGGCAAGGGACGCATATCAACTGGTGGCAGGTCCCCGGCCCCACAGCCGGGTATGGGCACCCGTTCGATGCCGACACCGCCACGATTGCTGGTTAGACGCACTGGCGGCGCTGGCGGTTTATCCTCTTCGCTTGACATCTGTTCCCTGTGGAGCTTGCGCTTAGATTGTTAGAAAAACAGCTGCAAGAGAAAGAACGAAATCGTTGTTAAAGAGAGAGAGAGAGAGAAAATACCTTGAAACACCAACAAACAAATGATTTCATGCAACTGGAGCATGCGTCACAATGGGAGAACTGAAAGGGGACTGCAGCTTTATCTACCACAATTGCTTATCTAACTTGAGTTCCACTGTTCAAGTTCTTATTGTTGTTGCTTTAGTTTTTCGTTTATACTTTTTATTTATATTTCATTGCGAGGCGCGTCATACAACTTTAGCTTTGTCATAATAAAATCCGCAGAAATATATGTACCATATATGATACACCTATATTATATGTCACAGCAGAGTGTATATAAGCATATACAATACACACACACACACTCATATTCATTCGCATTCACAAGTAGATCGCGACTTGTTTCAGTGAATTCTGCTTATTTCCACTTAATGTTTCGTCTTCTTTTTTATTTTATGATTATCTGCAAAATCACTTTTAAAATTGTCTGCTCTCGATTTGAAATCTATTTTTTTTGGCACACAAAAATCCAATTTTTTTCCAATTAGTTTTTTTTTGTTTTTGAAAATGGTAAAAGCACCCACATACATATTTAGCAGTTGTTGTTTTTATTTTTTAAATATCAATTTGGGCCGAGCGACCGACGAACACACTCTGACTGGCGCTCGCTTTGAGTGTCACTGCCACTGCCCGCCCGGCAGCAGGGACAGCAAGCAACAACAACAACAAAACTTAAAGAGAAGAGAGAAAAGAAAAAGCTGAAAAGAGCGTGAGAGAGATAGAGAGAGAGAGAGAGTGGGCAACAGTGGGAGAGACGATCGTGTGGGTAGCATAAGAAAACAGAAACACTAAACGACACTAACTTTGGTGCGATAACAAGAGCCACAGCTGTTATCGATTAGCACACATAACAGAGACAGAAGGAGAGGAAAATGAAAAAAATACTAAAAGACTCACGCATTTAAATCTAAATTTCAAATTCAAGTGTAAAAGAGCTGTAAAAGAGCTTTTAATTGCGTGGGCAACGAAGCAGCAAAAGCAAAACATCTGATATGATACAGAGCATTATGCATTGTATGATATCTCTGTCTCTCTCTCAGACTCTCTCTCCATTCTCCCTCGCTCTCTCTGTTTGTCTGTCTATGCGTTTGCCGGTGGCGTTGACTGCGCTGCTTTTATGATTCATTTATCAACGTCAAGCGTCAAAAGTCAATGCAGTGCATACATATTGTACCTCTATATACAATAGCAACAACAATGTTTGGCTGTTGCCTGTTGTTGGGGTGTGAAAAGTATAGGCAAACAACTAGATTTGTTGTTGTTTTTCCTCTATTTCCCTATGCTTCTTGGCGGCCTGCCCAAAGGCAGCAGAACATCAGAGAGAAAGAGGCGCCCCAACACCCCTCCCACACTCTGTGTGTCATCGTCATCGGCATTAGGTAAAAATGTATCGGCAACTCCAAACATTTCCTGAGTGCGACGGCGAGTGGGCGCCAAGAATTGGGTTAACTTTTGTCTATCTTGTTGTTTCAGTTGTTCATTTTGTGCTTGCTGAAGTTCAAGCAAAATCAATAAAAAAAAACCACATATAGTAGACTTTACTATATATTCGTGTATGTATTTGTGTGTGGACTGGCAACATATTGTGTGTGTCTGATGACGATGAGTTTCAGCTGCAGTGCCGCAGCTAATGCAAATTATTCCCTAATGAGCGACAGCGCCACAGGAAACTCAACAACACTTGCGGCATTCGGATTAGTGTGTGCAGTGTGTGGCAGACACCCAGCGCCATCCCCATCACCCATCCACAGTCTCAGCCATCGGCGCCTCCATCTACTCCTCCTTCTTCTCAATCTCCTGTGCCTGCTCAAGTGGGCCAACCATATGTACGTTTAGGCGCATGTAGCAATAATATAAGGCAACAACAGCAAAAGCAACTGCAAGTGCATTGAGTGCGCTGCAAGCAACTGTTGTATGCCTGTATGTGTGAGGAGAAGCCACAAACAACCATACAAACACATACGCACACACACATATGCGAAAGACAACACAGCAAAAGGCGACGACGTCAGCGACATAGTTGATGCATTGTGGGGTCAGCAGATAATTCCAGAATTCAAATTTATATAGCACTTTTAAAAATACTGATTAGCAAATTATATTGAGATTGATTAACATTTATTTAAATTTTAGTGTTTAGTTCATTTTTAAGTTTTATTTTTCGATTGCATTAAATGTATTTTAAACGTTATATCGTGTTGCATTTTAAAAGTAAACCTCTTAAGCGAAATATGTAAAGATTGTCCATTTTTTATTTATTTTTTAAATATGTTTAATTATTTGAAATATTTATGTTAATTAATTGAACGTTTAAAGTTTAAGTTGTTATACAAAAAAACAATCTCGGAGTCATAAATCTTCCTTTTTTTATTTTTATTAAAGTGTTAAATACGTTTACTTCGTTGGATTAGTTTAAAGTCTGTTTAATACTTTTATGCGAAGCATTCGTGGTTTTTGCCCACTGTGTTTTGTTGTCTATTTTGGTTTGTTCGCGCTACCGGGCGGAAATGTGTCTTCTACTGCTTTGCCTTTTTTCTCTCTCTCTTTTTCCCCATTCAGTTGCAACTTGGCGCTTTGCTTTCCGTTCTACGTTTTACCTGTCCGGCACAGGTTGGGGGACTAAACAAATATACATATGTATATTTAAGGGCATCTGAAGAAATGCCGTTATAGAAAAAGGGCCGCCGCGGCAACCGTTAGATGCCAAATTGACTGCATAGTGTGACCAATAATTATTTTACAAACACAAACAAATACACAAGTACACGCATATAAACTTATGTATTTCTCTTTCTTTTTATTTGCTTTCTTATGGCACGTTTCGCTTGTTCTTGTTGTTATTTTAGTTGTTTGCATTGCTGGCGCTTCACGTTGCACGTGCGTCTGGGGTGGGGAGACACCCTGTATATGCGAGCTTGTTGACATTTTTTTGTGGCATGAGGTGATGTGTGTACGCGAGAGGGAGCGAGAAGGGGGTAGTTGGGGCGCCTACTCTATAAAACGGTTTATTTTTACACCGAAAATCGAAATGGAACAGCAGGGAGAGCAGCAAAGCGTTAATCGCATATAATCATAAATGAAAAACCACTTGAACAGTTTTCCTGCCCATTTCCGGAACACAGACACACGCACACAGAATGGTTGGAAAAATCAATGCACATGTGTGCGTAAGTGTGTATGTGTAAGTGTGTGTGCCTGCCTAGGTGTTGCCAAACAGCTGCAAGACACCAATTGGAATCTGAAGTAGAGTATGTGCAGTTTTTATGAATGAAACTCACTGCAGGTATGTATGTTGCAACACCCTGTATGACACCCGACAACTTCGATTTCCAACCGTGCAAAGATATTAGAACCTTTGTGGTGCCGCCTCCTGCAGCTTTCTTGTAATTTTGCAAGCCACTTCACTTCACTTCACTGCACACATTTGTTGTTGTTGGATTTTTCCGCGACTTGCCTTATTGTCTGCGTATTCTTTTGGGTTTTCACTTAGTTGTTGTAGTTTCTTTATTAATGGCCGACTCAGTAAGAGAGAGAGAGGAAAACCGCAGCGGCAGCAGGCCGAGATGTGCAAGCCAGGTGAAACAATTGGTTTTCCAATACAAAATTACACACGCTTCAATAACTTGAACTTTTATGCTGGTTAAAAAATACGCGCGCGTTCGTGCCGCTAATTGTCAATACAAAAGCTTACATTTTATTTTATAAAAGTTTCTTGTAATACAAAAAACATGACACATGTAAATGGTGTGATCGCAAGCGGTTGGCGATAAAATACTACTAAAAATACTTAACGAATGGTCCGATATTTTGGTAACATAAGCGACACAGAGCGTAGCATTTTGCAGAAATGTTACTAACAGTGTGCACACAGTTCGTTTAAATTAATGATTAATTGAAGAGAGAGTGATTAAATGAAATTGGCCATATTTTATTTTGTTATTTACTTTTTAATAAATCAAATAAGGATGCTAATTTTGTTATGTTTTGCTATTTAAAAACAATGCTATAACATAGAGATAACAGAATACTGTTAGTGAAGAGGGCTGCGGTTGGTGATAACACCACTAAGTATCGAACACGTAGAATACTCAAAAGCAAGAGCTCGAAAACCATCGATAAGTGGCGCGGATTTTCAATGTTAATAATATCGATACTATCAGAGGAGAAACCCATAATTCAAAAAATTAGTTCTTGATAATTAAAGTGCATGAACATCATATGTGGACACAAAACTATTTAATAATTACTGATTTGGAAGCCAATATTCAAAAAAGAGCTAAGAAAAATTTAAATTGTAACTTTTTTTTTTAGTTGTTTCCATATCCGCTTAGCCCTTTTTCTACAATAGTTTCGTAGTTTCCACAGTTGGGCTGTTTTTCTCGTTCTGTGTAAAATGGTAGCTCAAGTTATGTAATATTAATCCAAATTATTATTTTTTATCTATGCTTGCATCATTTCTTATTTGCACTTGTTACACTTTCTTAGATATTTCAAATTGCACAAAAATGGTGAAGGGCGATAGACGCCCTCCATCAATATTATCGATACTATCACTGAGTATCGAACATAGCGGACTTTTGACATTTAGCAGCCCCAGGCAGTGTTGCCGGTTTAGCATATTTCAGGCTAAATCTAGCATGTTTCAGTTGTTGATACTTTGCAACACTGTTTACAAGTTTTCAAACGAGATAAAAACGGTAAAATTATTTTGTATTAGTGTTAGACTTATTCGAAATAAAGCTTAACATGGAGGTTGTTCATTGAATAATATGCATTAATTATGTAATATATTTAAGCAAGTGATAAGAGAAAGTGAAACTGAAATTACAACGCTACAAATTATGAGCCAAAACACAGATTGTAATTATTGCTCAATTCTTACATTTACAACATATATAAAATGTATGTAATACACAGAATGCATTGCAATAGTATTATTAACAGTTAATTGAAAACGCATATTGTCGCTTAGTATATTTTCATAGCCCTTTCGCACTTCCTACGCAACAACACAAAGGTCACTGCCGGCTCAGAATTTAGTTTTAATGTGTTTTTCATTTTTTTTTGAATTGGGTCAACGCAACAACAAACATATAAAAAAAGAGAGCAACTGAGAGAGAGAGAGCGCGACAGCGACATCATGCAACGCAATGTGAACAGTGCGTAGCAAGCGAAAGGGTGTGGGAGAGGGAGGGAGGAGAGCATGCGTTAGTGCGAGAGAGCGCGCGTTTGACGGGAGAGAGCTGTACAGCGAGCATGCGTTGCTACGGAAAATTATCTACGGAGTTGCACAAATGTATCTGGCAGTTTGATTTTCATTATTAGATACACAGCTGTGTGCCCTTAGCACAGCACCTCGGCCTGTGTTATTTGGATTTTGTGACTCGAGCTGCGAGCAGGTTGCTGTCAAATAAGAAAAACTCTGAAACTTAAAAGTGACACAAAATAAAAGAAAATAAGATTAATAAAGTGCGGAAAAGAGATTGAAAAACAATTTAATAAACAGAAATTATTAATTTTTTGTTTAAATCATTCGAATACAGTAAATGCCAACAGTTTTGGATTGAATTGAATCTATAATCGACAACGTAATAAAAACTCAAATTCATTGGCTGCATGGGAAATAATCTAGCTGCGACTCGAATAAACAGGATTGACAGGCGGGACAGATACGTCTTCTTCGAAAGGGCCAGGCCTAGGCGGTCCCAGGTATGCTGAAAATGTTGTGTGGGCTGCTGCTGCCCGGGATGCAATTGCAGTTGTGTGGGTGTCGCTTATCATTATCTATTGCGTCTCTCTCTGTGTATGTGTGTGTGTGGGTGGTAAACAAACTCGGCTCAACGTCTGTGTATGCGTCGCCGTTCGAATGCAGCCGAACTGGCGAGAGCTGCTGCCCGGGCAACCTGCAACACCTGTGCCGCTCTTGCAACGGTGCTTTAGTTTAACCCTCTATTGGCGGGTTGTGACATAAAAGTACCCTAGTGCTGATAACACGCTTCAGATCCCAGAGTAACCAAGGAGATGTATCTTACATATATAATAAGTATTTCTATTTGCGATTCTTGGAATGATTTCCGATTTTGAATTCTTTTGCATTGTTCTTTCAAATTGCCTAATTACTTTGACTGTCAGTTAGTTATTTTAAAAATATACTTTTCAAATTATAAACTGTCGGCTTTTCACGCTTGTCAAGAATATATATATATGAACAAAAAACTCTGTGGAGTCTGCCCTGCTTCCTTATGCCTGTTGCATACAATTTCTGTTCCACACTTATGCCTTTTGGGTAGCGGATATAAAAAAAATATCTGCTCTCGAAACACGGTTACAAAATCATTTGGGTTCCATAAAAAGAAAAAGTCTGGTTACATAAATGCAAAAAATGCACATATGTATGTTAGTAATAAAATTATGAACTTGTTGGCGACTACCTTCTTTGTGGTTTGAACAGACATTTCACATAACAATATTTAACATTGCATTACCCAAAATTATCAGTTAAAAATCAAAAAGAACGTCATAAAAATATCGTAGCTAGAAAAATATTGACGGTGTTTTAAAATTTGAATTTCGCAGAATATAATACTTTATAATTTTGTACTTATAAATAACTAAGAATGATAAATGTCTAACAAGTTTCAGCAGAAGTATAGAATAAATTAAAAGATGGTGTATTGGTTATTAGTAAACAAGCCTCGGCTATTGATTTTGGTTATGTTAAATATTTCGTAAAAAAATTGACAGCTTTTTGAATGTAGATAATGTATATTGTGCACATATAGACGCACAGGTTGCATCTGGCTGAGTAAGTTAATGACAGACCTGCTCACCTGGCAACCGACCTACCACAATTTCACCCTCTTTTCTATGGCTCAAAATTAACAAACAAAAAATAAAATACCATATGTACTTTTGTCTGACTGACTGTTCTACACTTATTCATATTCCCAAATCAATTAAGATCAGTTGCAATAGCTCCATTCGATCCCATACTCAGAGAAAAATCTCGTCGCGTTTGTCTTCTATATGAATTCGCATATTTCTGTATCGTTTATATAATATACACACTGTGATAAACGTGAAAGTTGCGCAAACAGTGAGCACGTCATCATAACTGGTTATGGGGGTTGAGCTGCATTTGACAGGATATATATATATATATAGTATGTATGCTTATGTATTGTACATATCATGCGCATAACTTGCACATGTGCAGTGCGAGTATGTGCTAAATATGTATGTGTGTATTGCCCCCGGGCTGCACATTGGCGGCGCAGGCTCCTTTTCCCGGGCTGCATCGAGTAGGCTGTAGCTGGATGCTTAATATAGCCCGGGCAGGATATACATAACATGCAGATGCATGTAAGAATGCAGTGTGAATGTATGCTATGCATGTGAGTGTGTACACGTCTGCATGTTTTGGGCAAAAATTTATTTTTGCAACTGATGACAACTTCACTTCTTCTTTTATTAATCCACTAGGAACTATTTCCGAGGGACAAGGAGGAATTTCAACGTGTAGACATGGCGTCCGAGGCATCAACCAGTGCCAAGACGCACATCATGGATCTCCCCAACGACCTGTGGATTGAGATAATGTCCTATCTGTCGTACTTCGATCTGCAGCAGTTGCGGCTGGTGAATTGGCGTTGTCGCGACTTGGTCAACAGGCGTTGTTTTGTGAAAAGGAGCGTAACGGTTATAACCAAGGAGAATCTCAAAGAGGTCAAATCGCATGTGCAGCGTGGTATATCCTATTTAAATTTCGAGCATATCGAATTGCGCGGCCTCACGCCATGCCGCGAGCTGCAGCGCTTTCTGCGCATGATTGGCCCCAAGGTGAGGCAGATTGAGGTGCGTCATTCGCCCGTCTTTCGGAACTTGGATGGACATCTGCCAAACTTGAGGGTTCTGAAAATAGCCTCGACTAGCATCTTGGACGGTGTCAACATGAGCATTGATGGCATCAATTTAAAGCAGTTTCGGTTTCTCGAAGGTTTCGAATGTGACGGCGTTAGCTTGGATGCGACTCTGAAGTTTCTAATGCTGATGCAGTTGCGGCATGTGGAGAATAAGGTGCGCTTGCGTAGATTCCAGTTCGAATATCGTCGCAACAACGAGGGGGCACTGCTGCAGGTGCTGTACGATCATGGACCCACACTCGAGTGCGTCGACATCTTCTTCAGTTGCTCGCCCGGCATCCAGACGGAACCATGGTGCATGGCCTTCGCACGGATGCGCAAGCTGCGCACACTGAAGCTATCGGGAAATTGTCACCTCGTAATGCTGGACGATATACTCGAGTCGGTGCCGGAGACAGCAAAGGTTGAGCAACTGGATCTAACTGGCATGTTATCGTTGTCCAACGAGATGGTCTGCCGCATCTCCCAGAAGTGGCCCAAAACCCTACGCTATCTTGATGTCATGTTCTGCGTTCAGTTGGATATGCGCTGTGTGAATGCGTTGCGGGATTTGAAAGCACTGCGAACACTTACCATGGCCTATTGCCGTGGCATCACTGGCAGCGGCTTGGTCGAGGGCTTGACGTCGGAAATTAACTATCAGTTGCAGGAACTGAACTTAGAGGATGTTTGTTTCATCGAGGAAGACGCTCTATGCACCATGCTCGAACGGTTGCCGAACTTGCGCAGACTCAGCCTGGACAATAGTCGCCAGGGCATGACAGATCAGGTGCTGTCCACCATATTCAAGAATCAGATTTATTTGCGTGTACTCCATCTTGACTATTGCGTTAAGTTAACCGACGCCGGTTTCATGGGCCTGGGCCAACCTGAACCATATACCATACAACGTCTGCGGGGTCTGCGCGAGATAACTGTGCGGGGATGTCGCAATCTAACGGATCGCACACTCAGGCGTCTGAATCTGCCCGAGCTGCTCAGTGTGGCCGTGGACTATTGCAATCGCATGGAGACGGGCGGCATTGCCACGGTCTGTTTGAACAATCCCTCACTGGAGGCACTGAGCATTGCCAGCTGCTCACTGATGGAGGACGAGGCGGTGCGCGTGGCTTTGGTAAATTTGAAACGTTTGCGCACTATCAACTTCAGCAATTGCCCGATGATGACCATACAATCGTTTCAATATGTCGCCAAATATGGTCGCAGTCTTAGGAATTTGATTGCTTGCGGCATTGATAATGTCGATCCCGATGCCGCTCGCCGAGTTCTTCAACGTAGGCTGCCCTTTCTTAAGGAGGTGTTGCTATAGCAGGAGAGGCTCGTTCACTGACTGGACGAGAATAACCCGCATGCCGGGTGGGGCACTGATGATGAGGATGAGCCAGAGATTATCGAGATTGATGTCTGAATACAGTAGCTGGCATCTGGCCGAAATTATTTCCGGCATTATGTTAAAGATCATTATCTATTACATTGGCTTTTTAGTCATTATGAAACTTATTTGGTACTGCATTTTCAGATATCTATATGATTAAGTTGTTTTAGATTTTAGATTCCGTATAGGTTTAGTTTTTTTTACTGTAAAGTTCAAATGTGAGACACACTATTGTAATACTGAGGTGAAAAAAAACAATGTAATTATTTTTACACCTATTTACCCATTACAAAACTATTTATATATAATTTAAACTCACTTAAGTTGACAATATTACCTAATGTAACTCTAAAGGTTTTCAAGTCAGAAATGATACAAGCCAAAAAGTCGAAACTTTACCTCCTTACTACACACAAAACTTGAAATATTTTCAGCACAAAAGGATGATTTCTCCTCGTTAAAAAAAAAAAAAAACTCTTCAAGTATATATCAAATAGTCTTAAATATCATATGAACCACAGAGAAAAATGAAAAAGAAGAAAACTGAATCAAGCTATGGCTAAACTAAAATACTAATCGAGCTTGACTAAGACTTTAATTGTGACGTGTATTCAGTACTATTATAACATATATGAAGCATACTTACTCGATATATCGCATATATTGCTGATAAATATTCATAATAAACATATATTTACCTAAATAACCAAATGGATTTCAAGCAGGTTACATAACTGAGTGTTCAATGTCTTTACAAGTTTACTCAGAAACTATCGCAACGTCGAAATATCGGCAAACGCGCATAAAATTATATACAATATCATCTAAATGTTTGAATATCGCCATAGTCCGTGTTTCGGCAAAGATCTACAAGTATTTACAAATATATTATGTATCGGTGTTAGCACTTCCAGATATAAAAAAAGATAGCCAACAGTACTTTACCTTTGTAGTGAAAATATTTATACAACTATTTATGTGTATTTAATGAACGTATTTTACAAATCGAACGACAAATATTGAAAAGAAAAGAATGAAATATGATTTCCGAGGAGGCTGGTAGGTTAAGGCAATGTTTACACAGTGTACTTTTTATTAATCAAGACCCTATTCATATATATCTATGTGTGGCATAAGAATATAATGAACGGATTCACAAAAAAAAAAAAAAAAAAAAAAAAAAATCTTTTATCACGACAGAGACAAGTTAAGAAACGAGAAATCGAGATGGATAATTAACGTCATACCCAACTAAGTAGATCAGTGTCCAAAATGTTTTAATGAGATTAATACACATATTATATGATTGATTCTCTCCATGTCAGCCAAGCGAAGCTAATGACTTACGAAACTATTTTAAACTTTGGTAAATGTCTATAAGAATATATAATGGAAACAAGAGGAATACCGGGCTCATAACACCCGAAAATGGCTGGTTGAATAAGTGTCCAGTGTCCAGATTAAAACGAGATATGTAACGAATTAATTTCACTAAGCTTATACAGCTCTATCGACATAGAACATACAAAGTATATATAACTAATGTATGTATACTCTTAAAATATGTTTTCTCTGAATGTTATTTAATGGTATTCCCACTATCTCCACTAAGTTCTTCTGAATCCTACTGAATGATTTTTAATCAACAATACAACATATAATAAATTTGATGTAGCGTTCAAAAAAAATGTGTTTTTTTCCTTTTAATTTATTATAAATGTGCAGAGGGTTGATTAATCATTTTTATTTTATTTTAAAAATGTGGGTAAAAAATAGGAAAATATTAAAGCTACTTGTAGATTTTGAGAATTCGATAATTCATTTGATTGAAAATTGGACTTTTCAAAAAAATCAAAGAAGGGTTTTTTATAAAAATATTGAAAAAAGTGTATGGTAGGTATATATTATAGTGCTGCAAATTTGATAAAATATTAAGAAGAAGTCTGATGAAAAGAAGTCTGATAAAAATTGGCCGATAGTTTGTCTGATAGCTGTACGATATATCGTTCCCATCCAATTTGCAACAATAAAAAGCTCTTAAACTGTTAGATTATTTATTTATTTAAAGTCAGTTGCTAAGTCTACTGTTAAAAAAAAAAAACGACTTATTTGAATAAGAATATATATGTATACTTTTTGGGGTCTGATATGTCTGCTAAGGTGAGTTGCAAACTCTTGCTCAAAATTAATATACCCCTGCAAAAGGTACAAAGTTAGTCTACATAATAAACTAATAATTTGTTTGCTTCATCATGATAAGCGCATTTCATGGCATAAACGAAATCATAACCCGTCAAGCACTTTCGCTACCTGAAATCTTCAGAGCACTTGAGGCTTTCCTCTCGGCAACTTGCACTGCGCTCGAAGCTTTCAAAGCACGCGTCGCTTTGCAAGCAGTTGACGAAAGCTTTCGTAGCGCCAAACGGCACACGCACAGACGGGGAAGAACACGCGAAGAGTCATGTGTGCATGTGTGTTGGCAGTGCGTGTGTGTGCTTGCGAGTGCGTTTGTGTGCGTGTGTGTTTGTGACTATTCTAAAAGCAACGCACGCACTTTGACACCGCAACGGAGTGGAGTGAGTTGCCGGTTGAGCACGGTGGAGGGGGTAGTTTTGTAGAGGGTAGGGGGTACAGAGGCTGGCAACGGGGTGTCTGGGTTAGTTAGTGTGGCGCTAAACGAAAAGAAAACGAAATATAATAAAATAAATGAATGAATAAATGACGGAGGCGGACAAAGAGTCCAAGAGGAAAGTGTCACTCGTCAGCCTGGTGGAACCGAGAAGGGGCTGCTGCCAGTGCATAGAGAGAGCACGCGTTTCCTTAGGCATTGGGGCTTCTTCTTTTTCTTTCTTGCGCTTGTTGTTGTTTGTGTTGGCAGGGTAGTGCGCTTTTTTGCCATAACTATGAAATATTATTGGCCCAAAATGAGACTAACAAATTCGTAGCGAAACACTTGACTGCTTGAGCATGCACATGACTGTCTGTGCGACCACGACGACAGCGACGACGACGACGACGACGACGACAACGACAGCGACGGTGACGGTGACTGCGACTGCGACGCTGTGCCGTTTGCTCACTGTAGATACAAATCTGAATGAAAATGTCGCCGCTGCTTATCAGATAAGTTCAGAGCGCGCTAGCGTGCGGTTCTCAGTTGCGGCATTTGAAAAGTACGTGAAAACGGATTGCGGATTACATCAAAGGGTCGCCATCATCGTCGCAGCTACCTTGGCCTTGTACGTGTTTGGAGCACAGTGCTCTCTGGCCCTATAAAACTGACCCGGATATCCGGGTTCTCAATTAAACTCCGACTTTAACTTTAACTCGTTCGCCAAGACGATTTCGATTTCGATTCCAACATTAACTTCGTTTTGCGACTCCGCCTGTGCGGTGCCGTTACCTTCTCTTTGCTCCGCGTCCCGTTGCGGTCGCGACCTCGTTGCCGTTGTCGTCTGAAATTCGTCTGTATGTTTGTTGCGTGCCAGTCAAGAATCGAGAATCGAGAAGTCGATACGCTGCGAGCAGTAGCTGCTGCTTGCCTGCCTGCCTGCCTGCCTGCTGCCCGGTCTGGTCTGGTCGTGACATCGAATTATAATAATTAGCATAGGGAGGGAGACGCACAGAGACACATGAGTTAAACGGCAATCGGAATTCCAGCAAGTGGAAATTTTGAACAAAAAAAAAAGCAACAACAACGAAAAACTTATAAACAAAAGCAAGAAGAAAACAACAAACAGCCGACAAACAGAACAACAACAACAGTTTTTTTTGTGGTGAAAATTTCCAAACGCAAAAAAACATGTCTGCGCTACCAACGCCGCCGGCAGCGGATCACAATCAGAGCAGCCTGCTGAACGCAGCTGCCGAGCTGGGAGCACAGCGTGATCCCTTGGCCATTGTGATACCCGTCACAGTGATCTATTCCCTGATCTTTCTCACCGGTGTCATTGGCAACATTAGCACGTGCATTGTGATCAAGAAGAATCGTTCGATGCACACGGCCACCAATTACTATCTCTTCTCGCTGGCCATTTCCGATTTTATGCTACTGCTCTCGGGAGTGCCGCAAGAGATGTACTTCATATGGTCGAAGTATCCTTATGTTTTTGGCGAATACTTTTGCATTGGACGTGGCCTGTTGGCGGAGACATCGGCCAATGCCACTGTGCTGACCATCACGGCATTCACTGTGGAGCGCTATGTGGCCATTTGTCATCCTTTTCTGGGGCAAGCGATGAGCAAGCTGAGTCGTGCCATACGCATCATTGTGCTCATCTGGCTGCTGGCCGTGCTCACGGCGATACCACAGGCAGCCCAGTTCGGCATCGCGATCTATGCCGGCATGGACAAGTGTGTGGTGGTGCGTGTCATTGTGGAGCATTCGTTTCAATTGTCCACGTTCATCTTCTTCTTTGCTCCCATGTCCATTATACTGGTGCTCTATCTGTGCATCGGGCTGCATCTCTATCGCTCCAATGTGATTGGTGGTGGAGGGCCTCCGGCTTTAGAGAGTGGCCTGCGTGGACGCCATCCCTCGATGAAGGCCGTACAAAGTGATACCATACTCTATCGCTATGCTGGCTCCGGAACGAGTTCGATTACGGCCAACAATGCGGTGGGGCCACAACTCAGCTCGGTGCGGGGACGACTCAATCATTATGGCACGCGTCGTGTGCTCAGGATGCTGGGTAAGTTTGTAATTATGCCAAACGAGGCAGCAGACTGTGCCTAATTCCCTGGCCATATATCGCTGTCAGTCAGCCAGCCAGCCAAGGGGGAGGGGCGTCGGCGGGTGGGAGGTGCGTTGAGTGAGGCGGAGCACGTTTAATCAGCCATTCACTGGCCAATTTATCGCGTCGTGTCATTTGGCATGCTCTGACATTTATGAAGCGCGCGCGCGTTTTATTATGCCCAGTTACCTCTAACCCCCCTCTTACCCCCCGCTCCACGCTACCCCAAAAATATATAACTGAGCGAGACAATGTGACGATTATTTGACGATTCTTTGTTTGTTTGCCTATCTCGCACCAGTTGCCGTTGTCATCTGCTTCTTTCTGTGCTGGGCCCCCTTCCATGCACAGCGGCTGATTGCCATTTACTCGCCCGCCCGCGGCGCCCAGTGGCACGATCAGCATGAGTTCCTCTACACGGTGATGACATACGTGTCCGGCGTGCTCTACTATCTGTCCACCTGCATCAATCCGCTGCTCTACAACCTGATGAGCAACAAGTTTCGCGAGGCATTTCGAGTGAGTGAAGAACAACGTATTTACCATAAACTATTCCTACTCATATATATTCTATATATCCTTAGGCTGTGCTGCTGGG
The DNA here is from genome assembly GCA_018904595.1 of Zaprionus indianus. Taxonomy (NCBI): domain Eukaryota; kingdom Metazoa; phylum Arthropoda; class Insecta; order Diptera; family Drosophilidae; genus Zaprionus; species Zaprionus indianus. The sequence continues at coordinate 281,922 of JAEIHA010000860.1, read as the reverse complement.
CAAGAAGTATTCGAAGGGATCGCTGAACTCGCGACATCAGCTGGAGTCGCGTCGCCTGCGCCGCACCACAACTCTCAACTCTTCCACGCAAACGCAACGTGAATCCAGCGAGTCGGCGAAGCAGACTTTAATGCAGGTTTGCAGGCCACCGGTCGTATGAGCAATAACTGCCTTGTCATGCATTAATTTCCACTCTCCCTCTCTCTCTCTTTTATCTCTCTTTAGACTGCTCTCAACGAACGCCTGCTGCAGGCCAAGTCGCAACTAGTTTCGTAATTTGCAATGCACAATGCAACAACTAATTATAGTTATTCTATATAGTCTCGATCTATCGATATTTATCACTTGCTGCTGCTGCTGCTGCTGCTGCTTCCTAATGTTAATTTATTATAATTGTAATCATTTGTTTTTGATTTTGTTCCACACTAGTCGCATTGTTTTCTAGCTAGTCTGTCGCTTTTTTAGTCACTCCAACCAAAGCGTCCAGTACGATTTGTTTTTTGTTTTCGTGCTTTTTACCTTAGTGCGATATGTATCGAGTCTCGTTTCAATTATAAGTTAATCGAGTGTTTTATTGTTGCAAGCATTTAATATTTATAATGCAATCCGACAAGGTGCCGATTCGTTAATTACACTCTGCTTGCCCAACTAGTCGCACGCGTCGCTCGTGTCTCTCTCGCCCTGTCTCTCGCTCTCTCCTTCGTCTCTTAAGTAATTTAAGCTCTTTTTTCGGTGTTCGTTTCAAGGTTGTTTTTAATTGATTTGATTAATGTTCATAATTTGTGAAATAAGTTAATAATTCTGTTAAATATAGTTTCTTCTTAAGTTATACAATTAAACTTCAACAATATATGGCAAACAATTTGCATAGCATCAAATAAATACTAAAAAGAAATTTCAAAAAATTTTCCATTTGCCTTTTAACGACAAACGTAAACACGTTAATTAAACAATAACAATAATCTCATTAACAATATAACTACTATATAAAGACTATTTCTATGATGTATGTGAATGTTATATAATGTGAAATAAAATGTTAATTCAAAATAGATTCGAATCATTTGTCTTGTTGAGCTGCTCCCCTATGAGTAAACAGTTCGAATCGGAATTTTGTCTATTTTCGAAACAGTTTATGCCATGTGTGTTGGCCGAGTATTTTTCGCTTGAAACCGCTCTGTGTAACAACAAATTAAGCACCATTTGTATACACTAATTTATTATTACAATATGCAACTGCTAGGGCTTCGCGTCGTCGCGTCTATTTTCGGCACTTTCTTCGCACTGGAAGTAAAAATTCTAATTTCGATTTAACAAAATGCGCATAAACAAAATTTCATTATCGATTTGGCGTGCTAAGAAACGAATGCGAAACTAACGTGGACGAGTGCCCTCGCCATGGGTAAATAATAATATGATAATGATGTCCCCGTGTCCCCCTCATATCCTGCATGTGCAACTCATTCTATTGCCCGTGACAGTGCGTGTGTGATGATTATCGGTACAAGGTCACGGACTGCGCTTGTTCACGTGGCGTATGAGTAATGTGTGGCTCAAGCAATGCAGGAGTAGTGCATTCGATATGCGAAATGCAATCATGGAAATGGAATCACGCCCCAGCAGCAACAGCAGGAACAGCAGCAGCAGCCAGTCGGATTTCCCTTTCGCCTTGCAGGGCCACTCGGCAGGGCCAGCACAACAAGCGCTGACGCAGCTCTTCTATCTCTCAGCGCCGCCGTGTGTTCATAAATTCTCCATAAATGCGTCATTTTGATATGTGGAAACCCGCAACGCAGCATGCCATAAACACCATAAACTCCGAAAAACATTGCAAAATAATGTGAGAAAATTGTGGAATGTTAACGCATACGAAATGTGCGCATACCCTGACTGACATCTGTCGCAAATATATGCAGTACTTAACTTGAATAATTCTTTACCTCAACAGTCTTTCTTTTCGATTCGAGTATTCAAATTGCCGTTTGAAATAATTCTATGCGGGACTTTAAATAAGTGCTCCACAAATATAATAGCGATGCATTCAAGATACAATTTTCCTTTTATTTTGTTATTAATTCATATTACTATATAGATATAAATTCCTTTCTTACGATATTTACATCTTTATGTACAATATATATTAATGTATTATATCGTTCTTACTTTTTTATTGATTATTTTTATAAAAAGGTAATTGAAGCCCAAGTTTATTTACTGTTTTTTGCAATAATGCTATTTGCCTTCAGGCCCGCAGCGAGGGGTGTGTTCTGCACAAGGGCCCCCGCCTGCAAGGGGCGCACTGCTAACAAATAGAGCAGGAAATAAAAAGCCAAGTCAAGAACACGTACGTACGTATGTACTTAACTGGGTCTGCCACGAGTTCTGGGCATAATAATTGCAAATTACAATTGAGCAGGAGTGAGTGAATGGCTTACTAATTATTATCATTTAAGAATATGAGCTCCAAAACTATAGAAATCTGAACAAACATTGATGATTATTTCAAGATTATTATTATTATTATTTATTTCTTCGTTTTGTGAAAAAAAAAGTAAATTTAAAATATGTAAGCCAGGCAATTACATTAAGGGCCCCGAGAAGATTTGCAAGATTTGCCGTCGTGTTTTCATTTATCATAATTTTATATGTTGTTGATAAAGTCATCTATTTATTTGAATTATAAATTCAAAATAATATATAAAAACTAATTATATAGAAAAATATATAGATTACTTGTTCAGTATAAAGCAAAGATCTTTAATCCTTTTATTCCAATAAATAATTTTGTTTTACGTGTATTTTATATTTCAAGTAATCATTTCATGTTATTCATGGTAATTTGATTTTATCTAATTTAAATAAATGATTGCAAAGTTAATGAAATTGACGTAACATGGTTAAAGAAATGCCTGCAATACTTCTCTTAGTTAAGGGCATCAAAAGTTTCCATGTACGTCACGTAAAGCCCACAAAAACCCACAAGCCAATAGAATAAAACAGCAAAAAAGTGAGCAAAAGAAAATGATCCATACTGACACGCACGCACACACACATACAGACAGAAGACAGACAGGCTGCCTGCCACATACAGACACACCCACTGACACAAAGCCGCCCGCAAAAGTGACGTAGAAAGTGTGAAGTATTTTGATTTACGAGCGAGTCGGAAAACAAAAAAGAAAATGAGCGAGAGCAAGAGGAAGAGAGAGAGAGAGAGGGAGAGAGTGGAAAAATAAAAAGTCAGCCCGCATTAACTGTTGCAAGTACAGGCCCCCCGCCCACGCACACGCACACATCAGCTGGGCAGGCAGCGGAGACGTACACACACACACACACACAAATGCGAAGCAAGTTGTTAGTGCGGCACAAAGCCAACAGGTGGCGCTGACGGGCTGCAGCGTGGGAATTTCATTAAAAAAGCGAAACGTTAATGCCTTGCAACGTTTTCCCAGAACAGGCACGCCCACTCGCCTCCCACACACACACACACACATACCAATACACCCTTTTAGATTACATAATTAAGGTTAGTTGGTTGAATTGAAGCAAAAAATAGGGACAAAGCAAACGTTGAAAATTTTTTAGGGTGAACCCAAATCGCAGTAGGCGAGCAAATCGAGCAAGCCTTGCAACCTTATGTGACTATGAAAATAATTCATCAATGTTTACAATTCAGTCTCGTCTCGTCCGCGCACTTGAACTGAACTCTAGCTAAATTAATAAATACATAACACAAAAAATATTAAAAAAAAAAAAATACAGAAAACTTTGATAAAGTCAGTAAACAATTTTCGATTCACATAACGATTATGCAATTATCATTAACTTTGCGTAGAACTATGGCTGCCAGTGTTATCAAGAAGGTGATACCCATGCTCGATCGCATACTCATCATGCGTGCCGAGGTGAGTACCACCACAGCCGGTGGCATCCTGCTGCCCGAGGAGTCGGTGCCCAAGGAGATGCAGGGCGTTGTCGTTGCCGTTGGTCCTGGGGCACGTAATCCCGGTGGCACTGGTTACTTGCCTGTGGCCGTCAAGGAGGGCGATCGTGTATTGCTGCCCAAATATGGTGGCACCAAGGTCGACATGGATGACAAGCGCGAATACATGCTATTTCGCGAGAGCGATATATTAGCTAAGTTGGAATAAGGCGGAGGAGAGGAGAGATACCACATGGACCCTATGCACTTCCACCACACACACACGCACCACGCACCACATACCACGCACCACCACGCAGAGGAGACACACACACACACACACACATGCACTCTATGGATAACGAATATGGTATTTGCGACATATACATATGACTAACTTACATTGTTGCGTTCGAAACTAAATGATTGATGAAATGTTGTATTTGGTAGCAGAAAAAAAAATACACAGCGAAACTAACTTACAAACACAGAACTGGAATAAACAATTGTTCAGAATGCGTTTTTTCTTTAAAGAGCAAAGAAACTGCAGTTTTTCTTCCACCTTGGGCGTCAAGACGGGCTTATGCTTCCCATTTTCCTTCTTCCTTTCCTCCTTTCCTATTTCACAACGGCCTGTTGCTGTTCAAGGAGCCCACACGGCCACGCTCATTGGTTGTGTTCGCTTCGTGCGTCGGTGTCGTCGGGCCGTGCAACCGCCTTCGGCTCTGGTGTTCGCATTGGTTGTCGTTATCTTTGCGTTCTAACGGCATAACCGCTGCAGGCCTTTCTAGCTATAAAAGCCGCTAGTCCACCGCACTTTGCTGCCAATTCGAAAAGTGTTTTTGAACACACACGTCCACGCATACCACACAGTCTCTCTCAAGCTCACCTCATACCGCAAACTGTTGCATTAACTTGGTGGTCGAAAGTGTTCTGAAAAGTTGCAAAGTTTAATAACAAAGAAATTGTGTTTGCTACGTTTGGAGGAAATCTTTCAATAAACAAAAAATAAAAGAAAATGTGGTATATCAAATTCAGTTGGACTGTTTTGGTGTTCGCGGTGCTCTTCACCGTCGTAACAGGTAAAGAAATGAAATTATATATTTGGAAGAAAGTTAATTTTGATCATGATTTGCATTAGTATATAATTAAAGTGAGATCCGAAAGATATAAATCTTTGAAATTAATGTGTGTTTATGTTTCTTTAAAAAACGGAAGATTTTTTAAGGGTTTGACTTAATTTTTTTTTCTTTTGATTAAATTGTTACATTTTTAGTGCAAGAAATTAATTTTTTTGCTTTGCTTAAAATCTAATAAATTTACAGGAGCCTATTTTTGAAATTACATTTTGTTCTGCATGATTCAGATAGGTTTCCCTCGAAATGTGCCTAGTGAATTCTTTAAGTTGCCTTAATAAATATTTTGAATTAAATTCTAAGTTTCTGAAACAATTTTAAATTTTCTGAGATTAAAAAAATATATATTAGGTTATAAAAATACATTATACAACTCTATAATGACTTAGTCTTTAGTTTTTATATTGCACCAAGTGACTAAATATCGGGTTTTTGCTTTCCAACTATTTTACGGGGAAAATCATTTATTAATCAGTCCTAGTTCTTCCTCTCCAAAGACCACAGTGAGAACTAGATCAGGAAATCTAAAATGATCTTCAAAATGACTACAAGTAATAAAAAAAATAAATTCGGAAGTGACTAATATATTCGAAAATGTATTTATTATTATATTATATACCATATATATTTTGTTTGTCTAGTAGAAAATATTATGGTTCCCTAAAGTTCCTTGATTATATAATATATACAAGTGTACACTAGAGGAATTATGCTATCTTACGATTAAGGAGCTCATGGGGATGAATTCTCTTCAAACGTCGGAGGGAAATGGGGTCGACGAGATCATTCGCCAACGTGTTCGGGTGGGCGGTGATCTGTCGGCATATCGGCTGCTGTGGAAATTTTTTTGATCTCCCAATGGGACAACTTTTAAGTCCCTTTCGATGACCCGGTTGCTCACGTACCAGGGTAGCCCAGATGCATGTCGTGCCGCTCGCGATTGAATAACTCTAAACCTATTTGAGCTGCGTCTTGGAGGCAGTACCCCACACTTGAATGGTACGCCACCTACGGGTCAGCGTTGGACGTAATATGGCTTTTATTAACAGAGCCTTAGTTGTTTAGCAGCATGTTTACATGAAAATCTATCGCTGCCTCCCTCTTTTAACAGAATAATTCACAGATAACAATGTGTTATTTTATTGCATACCGAGCAGCGCGTATTTTCTGTTAGCGTCAAAAAAGCTGTTAATTTTTTCGAATAACGGCACTTTTTTTCGTTTTTCAATTGGAAATTGCAACGAAACTAGAGCAGATAGAGACTTGGGGCGTTGTTTCGATTTCGTTCTTGTTTTCTTCATTGATCAGTACCCACGGCTTCCAAGTTCAAAAAGTGTATAGCTCGCCCAGGAAAAGAAAAACCTTTTGTAGGCTGACTTTTGAGTTTCTCTCGTTTCTTTTAGAAACCCCTTTTAAACCTGACTTTTAGCGCCAGGGGGCGGCGGGGCGGGGAAATTTTCGAATTTAACATTTCGCTGTAAACGTAAAATCCATTGAGCGCAAAAGTATGCTACAGGTTACTATTCCATATCAATATTCCCATATTGGGTACATCACAAAAAGTGTTGCATCTTTTTGGTTTCGAGCTTTGAAAATGGGAACTCTTTTTGGGAATTTCACAAATCGTTCATAAAAATAACTTATAGAATGCGTCATGCAATTCCTCTTCGAATTTCCCCGAATAACCATACTCACGAACTTTGCTCCCACTTTATCAATCAATCGACTGCGTATCAACAGGGCCATAAAGAGTCCAACTAACTACCTGCTTATTAAAACGCTCTGATATTACAAATTGTAATGCGCATTATCTCTGCTTTATGCACATTTTCCTGTCGCTCTTTGATCGCTCACTTGTCACGCCCCCGCTGATTTCGATTCTCTCGCTCTCTCCTTCTTGCTCTTTCACTCTCCCGCGTTGATTCTCTAATTCGGTTGCGATGCCTCGTCACCTGTGTCGATGGCGACAGTACTGGCGACGGCATTCAAATACCTGCAAATGCCCCAACGATTTTAATTGCTGTCGTAAATTAATCCAAACTGCGTGCCAACTAACAACAACAACAGCTCAGCAGAAAGTACTGTCGGCATCGCTGACACAGTGGAAACAAAACACAAAATAAACAATACAACGAACGTGTGAACCACTCAAGCTGCGCCGTCTGCAACCAGGCAAATTGCGATGCCTGCCCCATGCTGCACTTGTGGGTGTCTGTCGCCTGTCGCCGGGCGAGTGTTGAGCTTATCCTGCCCAGCAAACAGTGCCGGTGATAGGCATGGAGAAGCGTCAGTCAGACTACAGTTCCACTTTGCTTGCGGTTGCTTTTGAACTATATTTGAGATAAGCTGCGGATCGTTTGATTCAGATTCGGTTGGGTTAGGTTCAGGTTAGATTGGTTGCACATACAGTTACGAAATGAAGTTAGTCGCTTAGTCAGCAGGCAAAGTGATGTAGGTAAAGTAAATTAATCATTGAGAAATTCTGGTAACTACTGTTACATAGTTAAACAACGTTGAAATACTTTCTTCTTTGTACATGATTCCTTGAGATCATTCGAGGAAATGAAGTTGCTCACAAAATCTCTAAAATCGGCAATTAAATTTAAAAAACTACAGTAAAAATAGAAAACCTCAAATCTTAATGATATTTTTATATATGAGGCTCTTTAAATATCCCATTCAATCAAATAATAAACAAATAAATTTGTACTCTTTGTACAGAAAGTATTTGTGAAGTACCTGGAAATTATATACTTAAACTATCTTATAAATTTATATACTCCTATTCAGCTCTTATCAGCTCATTCCCAAGTAAAGATCAAACAATTCCCAGTAACTTCTAATAGTTTTATGAGGTGAGGCGTTTTTATTGCAATCTGCACCGAGAGATCTTCGCATAGAACATAACAATTAAGGAACCTGTACAATATTGTATAAAATATTGTGATAAGTGCAATGATTTTAATTTGTTGGAGAGAAAAAAGTGAGTGAGCACTCTCGGAACCGTTCAGGTCATACTCGCGATGAGGCGCAATTAAACGAGACTTTATGGCCAATGCGATGGCACAACAGTTTTAACTTTGATGTGCGACTTTTGGCGAGCTATTAAAAAAAGACATTACCTCCAGAGACTTGGAGCTAAGAGGGTCGACGCCAACACACAAACAAAAGCCATGTTAATTAGACGCCTTGATGGGGGTTTAGAGGCGGGCAGGGCTAGTAGCTCGTTTAATGACAGCCCTTCGATGAGAGGCCCACAGAGAGAGAGAGATCCAGAGAGACTTGTAGACCCGTAGACCGCAACAAAACTGGACACTATACTTAGGTCATATCTCTGATGGCTTCGAGTGAAGTGTAATTAATCCGGGGCTTAAGTAATTGACAGATGATTGCACGTCGCATATGCATGTGAGGGAGTGAGTGTCTGTTACGGTGTGTGTGTGTGTGTGTGGGTGTGAGGCATTAGCAAACGGTAACTGTTGCTGCTGTTGCCCGTCAACGTAATCGTGGGCTCAATGAAACGGGCTAACATCATGGGTTATTTTTATCAATGGCCGAAATGGGCTTATGCAAAAGACTTACGAGCAGTAGATAACACCTTGGTGCAGCCCATCTGCGCCACACACCACATACACACACGCATACAACATGAGATGCTGCTGCTGCTGCTGTTGCCAGGAGATAGCTCTCTGGCAGTGACAGTTGCGTAAACTCAACGTCCCAGGTCCCATTTGGTTTTTGCTGCTGTTGTTATGCTGCCATTTTGACGCCTCGCCTCGTGACATGTGAGCCAAGTCCAAGTGCGGGACGAGTCTTTATTCTTTTGTGCGTGCTCCAGCTCGTCCATTTGTGCGATTAGTTTTTGGCCGCACAATGAAATGCAGCAGCCTCAAGGACATTGCATAAAAGTGTTGTCTCTTACACACGCATCCCCCCACTCCCTTTCCCGCTCGTACAGGTAGTGAGTAGCAGCTGCTTTTAGTGCATTACTCAGCTGCGGGCTTATTACCTGACGTCGTGGCATATGACTTCATAATGGAACGCATTTATCAAAGGTCGCGCCACACGCAACCCGAGCAACATCAGCAGCCCCATCATCAGCAGCAACATCAGCAGCATCATCAGCAGCAGCAATAACAATAACTGTAGCTGTAACTGTTGCCTTTGTTGTTCAGATCAGTGCAGTGCGCAGAGGGTCATAAATTCGCACGTCTTAACCCCTTGTTGCCTTTGCTGATGATGATTTGTGCTGCAAATCACCCTGCCTATATATCATATGAGTATTCCGTTCTCATCTTTGTATTTTCACATTCTTTTCCAGGCTCCTGTTTGGAATATGGACACTCTTGCTGGGGTGGTAAGTTTGCCCCTTCACAGCGGCCTCGCCCACTAGTTACTAAGCTATCTCTCTCTTTCGTTCTTTTCCTCTTTCCCAGCTCATGGCAAGCGTTCAGGCAACAGGGCAGTTGCCGACGGTGGCGGCGCTGCTGGAGCCGTTGCAGCCAAACAGGTGAGTTATCCCGCAGGCTGTTTTCATCAGCTTAAGCTGTCGTAAATCATCGCGATTAGACTAATCTAATGCAAGGTGGAAATATTCAATATATATATAGAAGTATATCGCAAGCATATCGGTCTAACCGAATTAGATAAAATGCTTGCGATTGATTTATGGAATGACTCGACAGACTTGTTGCGAAACAATCAAACGGTTTGCGCTAATTGAAAATATAGGGGGGAAACCAGGTTCGATCTGGTTTTTCCGAAACGAAAGGAAAACAATAATAAACTAGATATAGATAGAAATATGCAGGATATGAGCGTATTTGGACCAAAAACATTTGTTTTGTAAACATCTTGTATGACTTTGAATTCAGAACCGACGATTGGGACTACTACTACACATGCTTCCCCAATCTGATTTGGTTGTTGTTTTATTAATTAAAAACTAATGATCAAACGGTGCGAAAATAATTGAAATGGATACCGCTGGGTGTACTTTGTAAGTCGGCATCTAAAATTTGTTTAAAAACTAGTCAAAAAGAGGAATAATCCAAAATTGAGAAATATTTTAGTCGAGTAAAATGAGCCTCAATAAATACAAATTATTTTAATTTTACGATTCCTTATTATGACTGATCAAGGGGCAATAGTTTTGCAGGAGTTTTGCAGAGATCTTTGGCAGAGATTGCAATCCTTAGCCTTTTAATTGATGCTGTTTAATAAAAATGAGTATAAAAGTAACCAAAGTCTGCGAGATCTAGGCAGATGGACATGGCTTTGTCGATTCGGCAGTTGATGCTGAATAAGAATATATATAGTTTGTGGGGTATGCCACACCTTCTTCTGCCTGCTACATACATTTTCAGTTCATTTTATAATCCGTCTTACCCTAAGCAGGAATAAATTTTATAAAAAAAATGTTTAGATTAATTAAAACTCCTTTGAAATTGTATTAAAATATAAATTATATTTTATTTTTGGACTTTTTAAATGAAAAGCTTAATAAAATTGTATCAAAATATATTTTATTTTATTTTAGTTTATTTAAAATAAATATATTTTATTTTATTTTAGTTTATTTAAAATGAAATCTCAATAAAACTATTTTTTTTTCCTTCTTTCCGCCACAGCCCGCTGCTTTTGCCGACAATCTCGCCGAACAGTTCTTCAACAGGAACAGCGACATAAACAACAACAACAACAATGTGAATGCAATTGATGACGACAGTGCAAGCAGTAGCAACAACAACAACAACAACAGAAATTACGATTTGCCACAGGCGGCGTCCGCTTTGGCAGCAGCGCGCAGCAGCGGCGAGGCGACAAACGACAATGGGAAATGGGCTCAGCAGCTGCTACGCCAGCATCGCCAGCAGCAGCTGCAACTGCAACGTCAATTCGATGCGGTTGATGCAGCAGAGAGTTGGCGCAAGCTGCAGCTGGCGCTGGCCGAGGCGGAGCAGCGACAGCGACTGCAGCAGCAGCAGCAGCAACAGCAGCAGGCGATGCCAATTGGCGATTTCTTCGAACTCAACAAGTGAACTTTGACCCTGGAGATCTAAGCACACACACACACGGACACCAATGCACACACATACACAGAAACACACACACACAAACACACGTGAGATGAGAAAAACAGCAACATCAATTAAACGATATTTATCGTAATCGAGGCATCTGCATTGCATGCTGCACGAAGAACTGCACGCGAATTGCGCATACGCCACGTTGGCCACAAGAAGAAAATAGAGCACAGAAGAGAAGAGAAAAGAGGCGAGAAAAGAAGAGGAAAGAGAAGAGGAGGGAGACACATCCATTGTGTGCGAGAACATAAGCAACATTAAATGTAGTTGACAACCCAATTTGGCTTGCGAATTATTGTTTAACATATTGTATATTTTATTACGATTATTCCAATTCACTATCGAACTATCGAACCACTCTGCTTTGCTCCTCATCTGCTGCACTAAGCCGTCGATCAATATTGCGTCACAGGCTGGATGACGCAATATTGCCCAGATCCATTCAGATGTCCAACATTCCCATTCACGCTATTCGCTATATATATATAAATCGAGATGCTTAACTTATCCTTATATACACATACATATATACTACATACGATCCAATATACTGCTACTATACGATATACATCTATGTTATATATATATATATATATATATAGTACGTTTTACTGATAACAACAAGAATAAACTCTCTAAGCAAACAAAAAAGTTAAGCCTTGATCTTTGCGGGTATCTGGAAGCAGGCGGCTTCTCCCTGCTTGTCGCCCAATCCCCAGTGGATCTCCAGACTGACAGTCGGATAGACTGGCAGTATCTTGAAGCTGTTCTTGTACGTATACGTCTCGCCTGCCTTCAGCGGGCAACCGACCTTATTCTCTCCGCTCGCATCGTAGATATGCGGGCAGGCACTTGTGCCATAATAGCCGGGGAACGGCAGCGGCACATCCAAGATGATACCCTGTATATCTGAGGTGAGCTCGGCGAAGTCACGTTCCGGCTTGATCTTCATCACGATGCTGGCCTCCGTGTTGCGCTTCAGTGTGCACTTGTTCTTCGGACAGTTCGAGATGGTCACATCGTCGGCGGATAATGCGCGAGACTTCGCTGCAAGTGGCAAGTTGGAACAAGTTGCAACAAGGTGGTATTGATCAGCTAGGGAAGGGGCAACTTACATTTGGGGCACGGCCTGACTTCGGTGGCAGCGATCAAGCCGAGCAGGGCAAAGAGCAGTGCAGCAGCAAACAGCTTCATGGCAATCGGAAGGTAGTATCTGAAAGATATATATTACACATGCACTGTCAGATACAAATCGCCAACAAAACAACAGTACAACTATTCGACTGCACGCCAAACCGGTTCAACGAAAGATCAACCTTGACTTCAATCTGCCGGGCTGATTGGCGTGCTGAGTTTGAAAACAGATTACTGTCTATATAGTAGATAGATAAATATGCAGATATATAGAGAAATATGTGCAGATATATAGATAGATAGTTGAACAGTTATATGACTCCTTTACAATTGGAATTCTTCTCACTTTCACAAGAAAATTTTAATGCACTTTGGTGTCTTTATGGTAATCGCCATTATAATCTATATCTTTCATAAATTTACATCTTATTATATAGTAGATTAATAAATATTTAACTTCTTCTATCTTTCATAAATTTAAATCTTATTACATAGTCGATTTATGCATATTTAACTTCTTCACAGTCTAAAGTTCAGTTCCACTTCACACAAACTTTTACTTCGTAGTATCTTAAAAGCTGGCGCCATCTATAGAACGTATCTTTTATGATGAACGGCAGAGATACTTGTCTATTTTTATGATAATAAGTCAAATATACAGCTTGCTTATAGCGCACCTTGTTGATCGATTAGGGAAGCGGTCGCTTTGGGGGCGAATTGAGTACGCGAACGAGACGAGGCGATCGAGGCGAACTGAACGAGGCGAAGCGCGGCTTAAGCTCGAAGCTGACGACGGACAAGAGGCAACTGAACAAGCTGCGAGGTGCACAGAGCGTATAAATACAGAAGAGAAACAGAGAAAAGGGAGACAGAGAGACAGAGAGGAGACAGACAGCGAGGGGACAGACAGAGGGGCGACTGTTGATGGATCGCTGACTAATCGAGCGATCTTTTCTATGCGTGTCGCATCATCGTGCAATCTTTAAGCAATTGCGCGGCGAACTCTTTAATTGAATGCATCCGCGCAGCGAGTGTTCACTGTAGCCGTACTGTAGTTATTGTGTATCTGTTAGATGCGTTAATTTGCACTAGGCAAACAGTCGAGTCAATAAGTCGAGTTGACTCGCGTACTTCCCTGAAGCTCGATTTGGACTCCCAGTTTGGGGAAGTGCTAATGCCTGACCATGGTCAAGCACAGGGCAACGGGAGAGGGGCGAGGCCGGATGGAACTTCAAAGCACATTCAAAAGTTATTGTATAGAGCTATAAAACAATTATCATCATCATTATCATATCATATTTTACTTGCTCTGAGTCTCTTTCTCACTGAGTGATTCAAAGGCTCTTTGAGTTCTCATCAGTTTGCTATTCTGGGAGACAAATTGACACCCTAATGAGCAGACGTTCTGTACCCAATTCGCACTCGCAGCAGAATCTATTGAGCTGCAGTTCCTGTGTCTATGAATATGTGAAAATTAAAAGAGCTTTGTTGTAGTGAATCTACAGCTGTCTGGGGTATCGAATGACGATTTTTCAATTTTAGCTGATTCAGAATTAGAAAAAATAATATTGTTAATTTCTGGTGCAGTCGTACTACAAATTTGAAGCTTGAGAGATACCGAAAAAGGGGAATAATATATTTTTTAATAAGAAAAAATTAACATATTTTAGTTATAATATAAATTTTCATATTTTAAATCATCAGTAACTGAATTTAGATATATTTATTTATACCTTCCACTACAAATATGTTCAGATCATTTTAGTTCAGTTTTTTTCTTTCAGTTTCTTCAGTTACTTAAGAAAACTTTCACATTATAGACAAACTGATTCGTTCTGTTTTGCTTAACTAAGTTTAAATCGCATTTAAATCGAGTCATGCTATCATTAATTCTCGTTCTATACTCGACATGTGAAAACGACGATTGTTATGCGTCTCATGACATTTAGATGGAAATTTAAATATTTCAGTTCAAGTCAAGGTGCGCTACGTAGGCAGGAAGTCTTGGTGTCAGTTTGGGGCGTGACCCACCTGACAAACAGCTCTCGATGAGCTTGAACAGCTGATCAGTGGATTAGAGTGCAGGGTATTTGCATTTAGAAAGTGGGCTTAATTTTTTGGTTCTGTCAATCTCTTGTTCATCGATCTTTTTGTTAAAGCTACTCACGTTGTTTGATGGCTTCTGCTCGGCTTACAGCTTGAGATACAACTGCAAGCGAAAAAACTGCACCAGATACAACTGTAAATGAGAGTTGGATGGGGAAGACCAGACTCACATGGAGAGCAACCGGGCAGTTGCTTGTTATGGTCGTTGTTGTTGTTTTGAAAAGCGACTGAGCCGGTTTACGCGACGCTGTTTTACACGCCTTACACAACTTTAGAGTTTTTTTTATTTATTTTTATTTTTCTACTTTAGTTGCTACGCATGTGACAGAATTGAAAATTTCCGGTCCTTTGTCGCGCAGCAAGTGAGTGTCGAGAATCGGAAATGACACGATTTATAATACCCTATTTAAAATAATTGGTGCTCTTCTATAGTTTAGTGTTTGGGATTACTGGTTTGTCTTTTAAGCATATTTGATATTATGAAGCATGGCATACCCCTTTTCAATAATTTACGGGGTATATAAAAGCAGCCCAACCTATTTTCAACTGCTGTGAGTGCGCTTGTGGGTGCGTGCGGTCAACGAACAGCCATAAACCCAATTATGATTTATGTGCATATTTAATGTTTGCATTGCACTAGCCTAAGCTAGATATAAAGTCAGATAATGATGACAGTGTCTACAAAAATCACGAGCCAGTTTAAAAACTTAAGAAAATTGTCCAAAGTGAACGATTGTGGTGTGTGGCATAGAAATGGAAAGCAGTTCAAGCAGTTTCCTGCTTACTTAACAGAACTCTGTTAACGATAACAATAAAAATATAACGACTGTCCCCTTCCATTTTTAAATCGAAATTTCGGCAAACTAAAGAAGCGACTTTCCTGTTTTTCTAATTTTCTATCAATTTTTTAGAAAAAAGCAAACGGGTTAAAATGTCTTCTTAACATAGAGCTGTTATTGTTTACATTGCATACTTTCTAACGCTTTTCTTTTAACATGTCACTACTAAGCAGTGAACACAGCTTGTCACGTACCTTACGTGTTTTGCTACGTTGCTCCATTTGCGTTACGTTACTCGTTACGTGACTGAGGCGAAGGCGCTCGAGTGTGCGTGTGCTGTTACGTTGTTCCGTTGGCGTTACGGTACTCACTTGCGTTCGTTTTCTTTTAGGCCTTAAAACTGGTCGTAATATTTAAAAAAACCAAGAATTAATATTTCGTTAACCGACAACGTAGATAACAAAATGTTTTAACTACAACAAACACATTTTAATACAACGCTTTTCATTTTTGTTGAAATTGGCCGCCTACTTGACTTAACAGCGCAGCTAACATAACCAATTTGAGTATAACATTTTGCCTGTGCTAACATTGGCATTGTGCAACACTGTGGCTCAGCTGCAGTAAGAAGAAGACTACGGGATGAACAATATCGGAACGCGGACGGAACGAGCAGAATATATTTTTATATACAATAAAAAATCAAGAGCCTCCATCGCAATGTGCTAAATTGCGTGATTGTATTAATCAGTTGGTGTTTTTTTTTTCTATTTTGTCTACTCTTTTCGGAAAGTAAAATATTCATAAAAATTGATACTAATACACGGACAGAACACAGTGCACACATCTGTGGGGACTGCGCTGCGGGTGCTTCTGCCTCTGCTGGCGCTGCGTACTAGCGCTGTTGCTGCTGCGGGCAGCAGAGTAAACAATAAAAGGTGCAAGTGAATCAGATTGTTTAAAATTATTGTTATTATTGGTGTGTGATATGCAAGTTGTTGTTGTAGTGGGCTGCCGAGCGCAAAGTGTGGCGGACGATGAAACGCTGCACAAGACAACGAAAACAAAAACAAATTAACAAGGCTAACAAAAGCAACAACAGAAGCAACAACAAACACGACGATAATAATAACGCGCAAATAAGAAAAAACAAGGAGAAATATCGTAACAAAATACACTGTGAACAATCGCGTGGTAAAATTACATTACGTAGATATTTGCATTCGCTGCTCAAAAGCCCGAACTGTACCGCCCTTCCCCCCTAGTTGGGAAACATTCTAAACACACACATACAAACAAACATCATCCCGCATAGCGCTGCTTGCGGCCCACAGCGCATAGCAAAGGAGTAACAGCAACAGCAAGAACAAAAACAAAAACAGAGTGGAAAAGCAGCAACAACAACCACCGAAATGTCTTCGCTCAAGGTTGCTGTGAGGGTTCGCCCCTTCAACTCACGGTAAGTGTGCGCTTTGCACTCGAATTCGAATTAGAATTAAAATTCGACTTCGAAGTGGAATTGTGATTGATTGTGATCGCCCCTCAATTGTGCAGCAACAACTGTTGCGCATCCCTCCCATTGAAAGTTGTGGCCTTTGTGGAAAACCATTCACTAAATCAAAAATTTGTTCAAATTGTTCAAAAAGATCTTTTTTGTGGCTAACAAACAAATTGTTTAGCCAGCAATAAAGTACGTTGGCCTGGGCTGAGCTCAGCGCGCATAGCTGTATTTAGCTGAGCTTGCCCAACGGCTACTTAAAACCGCATTAACCGAAAATTATATTTATTTTCGTATCTTAGCCCGGTCTAGCAAGACTGTGTGTGTGCGCATGTGTGTGTTAGTTGTGGGATCTCTGTGTGTGTGTGTTTGGTTTGCTTGTATGTTTATCATGTCTATCTTGGCGCGGTCATTGCTTTTGGCACAGTTACTTGGCACATACACACGCACAACAGTGCAGCCGTATTTTGGCTGCAAAAATAGCTAAATTGACTACATCAAAAAGAAGCTAAACAAATGCGAAGTGTTTTCTGTAAGGTTAATTTAAGTAGCGAATTGACTTTACTTTTGTTGGCTTAAAGAAGGTCTGAAATAAAATAATTTATAATTCATTCAGTAATTAATTATATAAATTGCTAACAATTAAAACAATGCAATGTTATACCTGAAAAATATTTACTGAATAGTTGTATTGTGCTGCTTTAACCTACAATATGAATAGTTTTCAAGTTATTTTGCTACTCTCTAACTTTGGCCAAAGCTAAACCAAATTGGCAGCACTGCAAACCGAGAAGTGAATAAAAGCTTGAGAGATTTTTTTCAGAACAAAGAAGAAGACAATGAGAAAACATACGTTACACATACTTAGAGGTAATGATGTCATTCATCTCGCACTTTGTTCGAGATGAATGCAAAAAGATTCTTAAACACGAATAAGTTGTGTATCTTCGCCACCTTTTAATAGCCTCTACAGTGTTCCAATGTGTTAATTGTCCATGCAAATAATGTAATTACAGATAGGTGGGAAGTATAAGAAGAGCAGAATGCATACACATACACAGTGACGTCATCGTCGGTCATCTGTGTTTTATGTAAAGTAGGTAGAAATGTAGCGCAACAAATATTTGTTCATTGTTTGCATATTAGATGTTTTGCATAGCGTGAAGACAAATTTAGCACATATTTTTAAAGCTATACTCAGTACACCGAGAGAAATGGGTCCATAGTTGTACTAATCACGGAAGAGGAAGTGAAGGGAGGTAAAGAATATAAATAAATTTGGTATATTTAACGATGGTAATGACTTCATTGAGTGGTCTATCTTATCTCTAAGGATACTTGAAAAGGGTTTTGCTGTTACAATAATTATAACTGTTCTAGTTTTCAAATTTTAAAGTGTATACAATACAAAGATAGATAAGATTTTTAAACATTAGTTGATAAACTGTACTATCTAATCGATAAACTGTACTATCTAATCGACAAACTTGTTTACTTTCGAAGGAAAATTTTCTTCATTTAATAGAAGGCAATTGGAAGCCGTAAAAATATGCATACGTAGAAGGTACCACACGCCCCATCAACGCACTTGGGAGCACCCTGTAGAAATTATCATATGAACATCCGTTTTTCTCTATTTATATGTATGAAGAACCCATTCTTTTCTCTAACTGTAGTTACGGAAGAGCGCTCGTCCTCAGCTTAAATCATGCAAACAATAATAACACTTGAATCAGTGTGTGTAGATTTTTGTATACAGAGTTCAACTCGAATATCGTTCGGATTGAGTTTTGCCACACACAGATACAAGCACACATACACACACAAGTACGGACATGCAGACATTCAGGCAGTGGAGTATTATGCATGGAATTATGAGCAAATTTTGCACGCAAAAGAAAAACAAACAACTTCCATATTCATTATGATGTTTGCAAACGATTCATTCATTTGTTTTTGCGAGTATGTTGCATGAGTCACAAGTGAATATGTCTGGGTACGTGTGTGTGTGTGTGCGTGAATTTGTAATCGGGAAACAAATCAGCGCCCCACAAAACGGGAGAAAGACGCAATAAGCTGACTCAAAAGGCTTGACAAGCCGAACAGATTAAACAATTAAAACCACTCGAAAGTCATGAGCAGCGAGCACAAAGAGAACCCGCTGCTGCCACGCGCTGCACATGCTTCTGTGCTTGCAACCGAATGTGGAGCGTAAGCTTGCCACCAGCAGCAATGCGCATTGAGCAACGAGCACAGCGTACCGAGCGTACTGAGTGTGTGCCGAGTGTGGAGTGCTCTGAGCCTATGGGCAAAGAGGAACGACCTAAAATTATTGCCACAAATGGGGACAAGACGCGTGCAGATAAAAAATAAAAGACAAAGAAACAGAAACAGCAACAATAACAGTAACAGAAGAAACAGCAATAAAAGATACTTGCCGCCGTTGTCTGTTGCTGCTGCTGCGGGGCCATTGACTGTGTAGTATAAGTGGCAAGTTTTTGAATTGGGTGGCATTTGATGATGGCAAGTGTGTGTGTGTGTGTGTGTGTATGGGGGGTGTGCCCTGCACTCTACATATATCTATATGTCGCCTTATCTTTCTGTCTCTCTCTGTCTTTGAAAAGAACCGGTTCTAGTGTTCTATCCCAAACGATGACCAGCATTTCTTAATCTCTCCTCTTTTCTTTTCGATGTTGCAATCAAGTTTTCATTGAAACCGGAATTTCTTTAGTACAATTTCGTAGAGTTTGCTGGTCATGTGATTATATAGTATAGTTGTAGCTGCATTTTGATGAGAATTTTTTTTAGCAATTGTCGCGTCATTTAACGTGTTCAGATCATGCAAAGGCGCTTATAAATAGCATTATTTATGGCCAACTCGCTGTGAGTTGTGTTAGCGGCAAGTTAAACGTCGAAACGTCGAGTTAATGGCACCCAAGGGAAAACTAATAACAGCAGCAACAACAACAACAATGACTAAAAGGCGACGTCAGAAATTTTTTGGCGTTTGGGCCAAGGTCATTTGCGGGGTACACCGAAAAACTGTAACGTGAAGTGATTAATAAAGAGTTGAGTTCTATAACATGAAGTCATTCGAGTGTACACAAATATAATGCTATTAAGATTATATACATATTTTATTATTCTATTTATAACATTTATTAGATTAAAACGCTTAGCCACAAAAGAGCTCTTCCGATTCCGATATGTGGTTTCTAATGTATAAAATGTCACATAATTTGCTTTGTATTCCAGTGAGAATGACATGGACGCACAGCTCATTGTGGAGATGGAGGGTAAGAAGACGCGGCTGGTGAAGCCCCGCCTACAGTCGATACGCGATGCGGGACGTGAGGCGCACCACGACTTCACCTTTGACTATTCATACTGGTCCTTCGATGCCGAGGATTCACATTTCGCCACACAGGAGCAGGTGTACAATGATCTGGGCAACGATGTGGTCGATTGTGCCTACGAAGGTAAGTGAGCAGCGAGTGACAGTCATCGTTGTGGTGGGTCGGGTCGGATGACGTCAGTGGGTCAAATGACACATTTACTAGGCAAAGATTGCTTTCTGAGGTCGGCTTTCAAATCATGCTCGTGACTTTGGCGTCATTAAGTTGTTTATTTTGGCAAATGTGGAATACAGAAAGAGAAAGAAAGAGAGACAGACAGTCTGCCTGTCTATCTGTCTGTTCGTCGCTCTGTCGATTTGTTTACATTTTTAATGGTCTTTGATGTTGCTTTCGTTGCTTTTCCCGAATTTTCGCGGTGTGTGTCTAAAAATAAGCAGACCAACACGTTCGCCTTTCGATTTGCCTCGATAGTCATGTAAATTTCCGGCTAACAGTGCGACTACGTAATGTAATGTGCCACCCACCACAAGCAACATCAATTGCTATCAGCCCGGGGTTGCCCCGCAGAGACTTTTGCAGTTGATTGATTATCCTCACGATGGTGTCACGTGCTTGGCAAGCAATCGCAGTGCGTAATATTTTATGCGCTTTCTCTCTCGTGAAACACTATAGCAAAATGTTGCGAAAAAATACATTAACTTTCGCCCACAACAAGCCAAATGGAACAGCTGTTTGCTGCTGCTGTTTGGCACGCTTTCAATATCAAATTACCCGGCCGAGTCTGGCCCGAATGAGAATGACAAAAGTTGCAAGAAACAAAAAAAAAAAACGTAAACAAAAAGCGCAAAGCAAAACAAAATGCAACAAAAAGAAAACAAAACTGCAAGTGGCGTCCGCTTGGAATAGTTGCAAGTTGCAAGTGTTGCATGTGCTGCTGTTGCTGACTGGCTAAATGCGGTAGTAACTTGGCTAAGCAATTGTGTTGCCACTTTCTGCTGCTGATGTTGCGCCACTTGGGCGGTCTCCAATGACGCCGTCGAAAGGGAAGACAGCCCAGTCCAACCCGGGCCAGCCCAGGCCAGACAACGAGAGCCATCGAGGCGTCTTAAATGGGATTCATCTGCTGCCTTTGCTGTCGACAGAAACCTGAGCTGCAATTACGGTAAAAGTGCTTTATCCCACTCGGGTCAGCCCCCTACTACGTACACTGATTGGTTAAATAAGCCGTTCAGCACAATTCACTTTGTGACTCATCCGATTTACATTATGTATTTATAGCAATTTGTTGCCAATGTAATTGCTAACGAGTGTGGTCAGTAAAGTAATAAAAATACAAGTTAAGTTTTGATAAACTCAGTAAGAATTTATTTTTAAATTGTATTTAAACCACCAGAAACACTTGAAAAGGCTTGATAAAAGTTGTAGACAGATGAGTGTGCTTTATTTTCGGATGTATCTTTTGAGCTAAGTACGCCTGTTTTATTCCCAAAATAAACAATCATCATGACAGCAAATGTGAGAGCAATTTTCCGCTACTCAAATATGAAATTGCGCATTGCGAAATGCAAAATCGTTGCTGAATTTAATACAGAACTCCGCTTAACATTTGCCACTTTTTCACTTGCCACACGTCACGGTTCGCTGAAGCCTGTCAAGCGTGCTGCAATCGCATGCAACATGCCACTGGTAGTCACCTTTGAACTTTAACATTAACAATGCACTTTGCACATGTCTTCATCTTCAGGTTACAATGCCTGCGTCTTTGCCTACGGCCAGACGGGTTCGGGCAAGACATTCACCATGATGGGAACACCCAACAATCCGGGCCTGATACCACGCATCTGTGAAGAGCTCTTTGCACGCATGCGTGTGGGTCAAGAGTCGGGGACGGGTTATCGCACACATGCCAGCTATCTGGAGATATACAATGAACGTGTGAAGGATCTGCTGGCCGCACAGAGCACAGGACATGCGTTACGCGTGCGCGAACATCGCAGTCTGGGACCCTATGTGGAGAATCTATCGCAGCATGCAGTCTCCGATTTCGAAGAGATACAGGTAAGTTGTGTGTCAGCTAAACTGTAACATAAACTTATCATCTTTATCTCATTGCAGGAGTGCATTGCACGCGGCAATGCACACCGAACCACGGCCAGCACCAACATGAATGACACAAGTAGCAGGAGTCACGCCATCTTCACGATTACGTTTGTGCAGGCCGTCTTCATGAATGACATGCCAAGCGAGACAGTCTCCAAAATACATCTGGTCGATTTGGCTGGCAGGTGCGTAAGCGGAGCATGAAATTATGATCTATAAAATGAGCCGTTTGTTATTCTCTTTTCTGTTCACTTTTCTCCATCGCCAGCGAACGCGCCAATGCAACGGGCGCTACGGGGCAACGGCTGAAGGAGGGCGCCCACATCAACAAATCACTCGTCACGCTGGGCAGCGTCATCTCGGCACTGGCGGAGCAGACAAGCGCTGCAAATGGGCATAATGCCTCCACGGTGGCCACCACACCGAATAGCAGCACAAAGCGTGTGCTTTATATACCATATCGGGACTCAATACTCACCTGGCTGCTGAAGGACAGTCTCGGCGGCAACAGCAAGACAATCATGATAGCGGCGCTATCGCCGGCAGACTGCAACTACAGTGAAACGTTGAGTACACTGCGATATGCAAATCGCGCCAAGAATATTATCAATAAGCCGACGGTGAACGAGGATGCCAACGTGAAGCTGATACGAGAGCTCAGGGAGGAGATAAACAAGCTAAAGTCGATGCTAACAGGGGATATTGTAAGTGGCTCAAGTGTGCACTGTATTTGCAACAAAAGTAATTGACTTTTTTTCTCTTTCATTTAGCACTCACTGCAACCTTCGCTCAAGGTGCTAGCGGATCTTCAGAAGAAGGAGGCGCAGGAGAAGGTACTCACAGAGGAGTGGACGGAAAAGTGGAAGGTGGCCCAATCCATATTGCAGGAACAAAAGAGTCTCGGGCTGCGCAAGTCCGGCGTGGGCGTTGTATTGGACTCGGAGATACCTCATTTGATTGGCATACACAACGATGTGACAACTGGAGTCACGCTGTATAGCTTGAAAGAGGGTGAAACCTGCATTGGCACCGAGGATGCGGAGATTGCACCGCACATTGAGCTCGTTGGTGATGGCATACTGCCGCAACACTGCAGCATTATCCTGAAAGGTGGCGTGGCAACGCTGCACCCACATCCGCAGGCCCAGTGCTGGGTGAATGCTCATCTTATCGATGAACCCAAGCAGATCTCGCAGGGCGATATCATTCTGCTGGGACGCACCAACATTTTTCGCTTTAACAATCCTTCGGAGGCGGAGAAACTTCGCAAAGATCTGAATCGTTCGCAGTTGGATATGTCTCGACTATCGCTGATAACCTCGTCTAGAGAGAATCTGCTCACTTGTAGCGCCTACGCGGATGAGGATGCCATGACTGGCAGTACATCGTCGCCCTATAAGCGCTCTGACCGACAATATTATCCCCAGCGTCCCACCTCGCGTGACGATCCCGAGCTGCAGGATGAGAATCGCAAAATACTGGACACAATTGAGAATGCCCTAAAGCAACTGACTGTGGTTGGTATTCAAATGAGATTATTCTTAAATTTATATTTCTTTATTAATTGAATTTTTTGTACTTTTCAGGAACGTGTGCAGATGAGCGACCAATACAAGACTAAGGTCAGAAAACTTACTGAAGAATTGAGACGTCTAGAACAGGAGAAAAAGGACAGCATGCAAGTGCTGAACTGCCGCGAAGAGGAGTTACTGGCCCGCAAGGACATGCTACTGTGGGAAAAGAACAACGAGAAGGTTCAGGTACGTTACTCTAGTTTAATTTCTTGCATGATTTTGTACCTCGCATGTTGCTGTTTAGTTTAAAATTATTGTTTCTATGTTTTTGGCTTCGTTTCTTTATGGTTTCCTGTTTGTTTTTATTTTCGTTTTAGATCGACATTGTGTGTAGACAAATTTCAGCGTTTCAAACACAGCTTGACTCTAAGAAACGTGATTTCTCTGAGTATGTAGCGAAAGAATTGCAGGAGCTGAATGATTGTGGCAAACTGGACGAGGTTTGTTTGCTTTGTTATTTTGTTTGTTCTTTAAAATGTGTTGCAAAAACTTGTTTTTCAAGAAATAACTATGTTCGCTGTACATATTAATAACATAATATAAACACTTCATTTTATAGATGGGCCTCAAGATTGAGGAGGGCACTCCGCTGAATGATGACCTGTTGCTGCACGTGTCTGATTCGCTAGATCTGTTTGCTGCACAGTTCATCAAGGATACAGTGCGTAGAAACGTAAGTCGAATGAATTCTTTAAATTGCATTTAAT
This sequence comes from Zaprionus indianus, assembly GCA_018904595.1. Lineage (NCBI taxonomy): Eukaryota > Metazoa > Arthropoda > Insecta > Diptera > Drosophilidae > Zaprionus > Zaprionus indianus. Next base: position 257,524 of record JAEIHA010000860.1, on the reverse strand, counting down.
TAATATATAATGCGTTTTAGAATGAGGAGATCCGCAGGCTGGACGAGCAAATTGCTGAGAAGGAACGCATACTGAACGCCAGCACAAGTAAAATTGCCAAAGTTGATGAGACCATGCTGGAAATACAGGCGCAATTGGATCATTTGCGACAGGAGCGTGAACTGGAGCGAGAGGCGCAGGCATTGAAGGCCAAGAAACAGAGCATGCAACTGCAGGTGCAGAACTCAACAGACATGGACGATGTGTCCCAGTCGGACACATATGAAACCTGCAAAACTTTCCCCTCGGATTTCTCGCTCATGTCGTCGCCGACCATCACCGAGGGTCATCAGTCACCGTTAAGCATTGGTTCGTGTGAGCCCGAAGATGAGGGTGAAGACACGCGTAAAGATGACTTTTCGGGCAGCAGTGAAGAGGCATCACGCACGTGCACGGCTGGTCCCAGTACCGGAAGTGGCAGCACCTCGACAGCTCCAAGTTCTCAAGCAATTATGAGCGACAGCGGTGTGTGCTTGGATAGCCGTAATCAGGTGCTGATACAAAGCGGCCCCGGCGGTAACTATAAGCACAGCATGCGAACAAGTGACGAGGAGACAAACTCTTGTTCATCAGGCGACATTGAACGCAACCCCCTAAGGAATCGTGTGTATTGTCCCCTACATGTGCTTCGTACCAAAATTGCTGCACAGAAGGCATTAATAATGAAAAATCTCGAAACGGATGTCAACAAGGCACAATTGGATGATCAAATCTCCGATCTGCAAGATCTGCAACGATCTTATGTACAAATGGAGCATCAAATGCTGCAATCAGTACAGGACTTAGAGGCGCATGCTCAGTGCTGTGCAGAAGACCGTGCCAGCTCCGAACTGACCAATTCCATCATGCGTTCCAGTGCTATGAGTCCCAGCATTGGGGACTCCAACTCACAAATCTATTCGCCCAGCATGACCCGATCATGTCCGTCCATGAGAGAATTTCGTAAGTACAATAAAAACATTTTCAATTTATTCGCAAACTAAACGCAAGTGATCCCCTCTTGCAGCCGACGGCGAACACTTCATTACCATACCAAGTTTCGTAATGCGCGGTGCCGGGAAGCAGACGCACTACGAGTACGAGGTACGAATTGCGCTTCCAGACGGCAAACTGAACATATTGCGTCGATATAGTCGCTTCCGGGAACTGCATTTATGCATGAAGCATTGCTATGGCGCAAAGGTAAGTTGGTTTTCGTTCTTAATTGCTATTCCCTGCGTTAATCTATGAAATTTCCATTGCAGATCTCCGCTTTACCCTTTCCACGCCGTGAGCTCTTCGCCTCGAATAGCGAACCTGTGGCCAAACATCGCCGACGTCTACTTGAGCTCTATTTGCGTCGCCTGTTTGTCGTCTGCTCGAAAATTCCACAATGTCCCATCTATGACGGCCCCGGGGGGCCGGGCCTCACGCGAGCCTCTCTCGTCCAGCTGTCGTCTTTTTTCAAGAAAGGCCTCTTCGAAAACGGAAAGCATGGGACGGGATAATAGTTAACCTACTGCTGAATTATCTCCTGCCTACAGTGTGTCTATTTATTTATTTGTATTATCTGCTAAGCTACATGAACGACAACATGGACCTGTTTTGACTAGCTAGCCCAAGTAATAAGTGAAATAAGTATGTAAACGGTAGAGAACTGTAAGAACCTTGTATGTACTATCTAATGTCGTATGTATGTAAGACCACCAGTGTCCTTCCAATATATATATATATTATTTTTATACATGCAAAGATATTGCTGTACTCGTACTAAATAATCACTGTATGGAGCTTTACCTTAAACTAATTGTAAGTCTAACTGCCAATGGCATTATCTACGTACTATCATTATACTGTAGCATATACACAGTTGAGATTTATATATACAGATAAAAACGCTCTGTTGGTTGATTGGTTGGTTTGTTTTGCTTATATTTTTACAAACAGCTGGCGCTCAATAACTGTTGTCTCTGGCGCATTTTAAATAGTTAATTTTTTGCTCTAGTTAAATATATAATTATATAATGTGCGTTTCTGAAACTTCCATAAGTTATTCCAGTTATTCAGTCTGTGATTATGAATTGAATGTTATGACAAAATCTCAATCCAAGCAAACAATTATGTAACTGAACATTTCATGAGTAGAAAAGAATCCAACTAATGCAAAATATAAATGTATTAATATTTATTAGACATAAGATAATAGAACACTGATGGGTCATGGGTGGGCAGATATTTAGCAGTAGGTGATAAGCAAATTATATAGATTCTAAGTAGTCGCTAAGTCGATGGTCGCAATTATGATATACACTTCACTAATTCTGAGTACAACTGATCGGAAACGTAAAACATTCAATGTTAATTATATAGAAATTGTATAATATAAGGAACTAGCTTTATGACAATTGATCGTTGAAGTTGCTCGAGTGCAATTACAGAAACAATAATAGTTTAAATATATAAATGTTTGAATAAAATGATTTCATACGAATCGGGAGTTACGAAAAGCTTTTTCCATGTTAACAGTCTGTTAACGTTTAACGGTTAACAGTAGGTAAAGCTTTGGCTAAACTTTCGTTGAGCTTTTTGTGTTGCCGCTTGAGTTTGACGGTTTTGAATTTGAATGTTTGGTTTCCATTAGAGCTTGCAGCTTAAATTGTATTAGAATGATGATATAGCTGACAATGGTAACTAACATCTGCAAGGAATATATTATTAGTCTATAGTTTTCTACCAATATCCACTCAACTTACTCCCCCAAAAGAGACTAGGTTAATCTCAAAGAAGCCACCGCAAGTGAAGCGCAATGTCAAATGATTCAGCTGCAGACCGTACTCCATGAGGACCATGCCGAGCAACTGCGGAGTTGAGCTGCCATAGCCACAGCGTATGTCGTGCAGAATACGCTTGAAGCTGTTGTACTGTGTGATCGTATAATATAATGTATAATAAAACTGAACATCTATTCTCTACTTACTGTGCTGATGCAGTTGTGGGTGATCCAACAGGGAATCAATAGGTTAGACAGCAAAATGGACAAATTGCCAATTCTCCCTGCAATGTATAAACCAATTTAGAATATGTTCAATGTTTACATTAATTATGCACACACAGTAGCGACAACAGTCGTTGGGATTGACTGCCTGTATGTAGGCCCAATTGACGACATGCAATACGCTGATGCCGTTGAAGAGAAATTGCAGCAACATGGGCAGCGTGAAGTATGTCTCCAGTTCGCCCACCAATCGCCAGATTCGGCCCAGCAACTGTTTATTCTCCCGCAAGGCAAGGCAGAGCACATTAAGTAGTTCCTTCTCCTCGCAGGCAGCCAACTCTTGTTGCAGCTGGAGCAGAGTGTGGCGGAGTCGCAGCAGTAGCTCCTGCACGATAACCACAAACACGGTATACTCAAAGCATCTGAATTGCAGTACAATCAATATGAACTCGGTGATCATTCGGTCCGGCGTTGTCATGCCGCGCATTACGGGAATCGTGAGCTGTGGAAAGCAAATGCAGACCACAATAATCCACAATCCCACACGCACTGCAAGACGACAGCGAAAGCTGTAACGTTGCCGCTGACCGCCATGGCACTGCGAACTGGCTGCTATGTCTGCTTCGAGTGCGGATATTTCCAAATAGATGGCAGCCAGCCGAGGGTATTGCAAGATCAATGAGGCGTGGCTGGTGAACAGCATTAGGCTGTAGCCGACTTTCTGCACCAGACCCAGTGCATTGGTAAAATCCTCCACTTGTAATTTATCCACTTCCCAGGCGAGCGTCACAATGTTTATGTAGGTTGTATAGAAGGCTGCGAGCAGAACGACGAAGGTGTAACAGGCGAATGCAGCCAAGAGGCACTTGCTCCGCAAACTATAACGAGCTTGTCCAAAGCTGCTCAATGGCAGTGTTAAGGTGAGTAGAGAGAAAACCTGCAAATATGGACGCGCCGCCGTTAACAGTTGACCCTGCATTGCGAGTGTGTAGCAAGAGACTGTCTACAAAATATATTACGCATACGCCGCATTGGCGCATCGCATGCGATTAATTAGAAAGATAGCAGGGAGTTGCCTGACCAGTTATCACATGATAACAATTGCAATTCTCCAATTGCCGAAGCCATGCATGTCCAGCAATCATTAATGACCGTATCTTGCCCTGCTAGCCCTCCTCCTTCCTCTGGGGAAGCAATTGTTCCAGTTTCTTTCTGCACATAATTGCACTTCTTGTGCACTGCGAAGTGTGCAAATATTCAACGGAAGCAGCAGTATATGCCATATGCATGTGTGTGTGAGTGTGCGCATAAGCCAAATCAAATGAAAGCACCCTCTGACTCAACTGAAGTCCAGCACTAGCTGCCCATTTTCCTTCTTCACACCATCTCCCTTTTAATCCCCTGCTAATCTCAATGTTCGTTGGAATTTCACTTGGGAGAACGTCTGGCGCGGCAGCCCGTTGACAGGATCATGTGTCCTTTTTAATTTTAAACTACTTCACTTTAGTTTGTCCACTCAATGAGTGAGCCAACCCATCCCTACACTGTGTATGGGGGTGTGTGTGTTAGTGTGAGTGTGTTATTTCTTTTTCAAGTCCTTTTCTTTTCCGCTTGATTAAGCACTTTGTGTAAATGGAGCACATGCAGATGCACTGCCTCGGCTTGTCCTCCTCTCATTTGGCTTAGTACACTGTCCTCCTGCCGCTGGCATTTTCAATTTGCCACACTCTAAATTAGTGTCAAAGAATGCGAGTTGCTGCACTTGATTGCTGAGCTGGTCTGGACTGGTCATTGAGTATATGTAGGTCTTCCTGGCTAACAATGAATTTGGATTATTGTTTCCTCCGTTCAGGCAGCAAACAATAATTGAAATATAATAAAATTAAATAAGTTTTAACAAGCCACAGGAAAACGGAAGTCCACACACACACACACACACACAGAGCAAGACTGACTGACAGTGTCGTGACAAAAGCCAAAAGCCAATAGCACACACACACACAATAGTTTTTTATTGCCTTTTATTGTGCTTATTATAAATACTCTGGGGTATTGTTTAAATTGCATTCAGTTGAAAAACAGCAAAAAATAATAAAAAACACACTCGGCCATATATTTTATTCGCAAAGGTAAATAAATTCGCATAAAGGCGTGTAAGCTGACTTCTGTGAGTGACTGTGTGTGTGTGTGTGTGGTGTGTATTGGTCATGTCTGTGTGTAATAAACAAATACATTTTTATTATTTATGTATTCATGGCCATTAAACGGATATCCGTGGCCATTGCGCGTTAAATTGCACACCACCCCGCACATCCCATCCCCTGCTATACCCTGTCAGATTGCATCTCCAACACACGGCACATAGATATGTATATATATTTTAACTTACATAAATATGTAGTTATATATAGACAACTATAATCGCATGCCAGCATGCTCACATATGTCCCTATACATATAAATAAGTATGCATGTGCGTTTGGCTCCTGCACTCGCTTGTTATTAAATTAACGTAGAAATTAACAAAAATTACATGAAGCTTAATAAAATTTCACGATTTTTAAAGCACGACGGAATACTGCTTTATCAAAAGTCGACGGCTTAACCAATTGATCTGCCAATTAAAGTTATGAAATACTTTTAATTAGCAGTTTAAACTTAACATTAACATTATTACTTCAATTAACATTGTTAGTTTGTATAATAACATAATCTTGTAACGCTCTGAAAACTGTAGTCGGTCTGTTGCTGTTATTTGAATATCGAAGGAGTTATCGGTATGCGTTCGATACTTTATGTTGTGCCATTTCTTTAATCGCTTTACTCGTAATAAAATGGTTAATAATTTAAATAAAATTATATAAATAAATGCGTGTGTGTGTATGTTTTATGTAAATATGGAATATTAATGTATGAAGACCTGGAACCTACATGGTAAAGCTGCTAACGTTTAAGAATACAAAGACATTTCTAAATAAAGATTCTCAATAGAAACCTTCAAACAGAATGAAAGGCACTTTGCAACTGTTTAGATTACCAACTCCAAATCTAAATTGTCCTTTAAGAGTAAAATAATACACCAACTTATATACTACTAATTTCCCAACTGTTGTCAGATAAGTCTAAGCATATCAGGGCTTCTGCAACTCTAATTGATAAATGAAACAAATTGTTCGCCGCCAGATAAGCAGCTGGAGCAATAGAAAAATCCATAAACATTTCGTTATCGCGCAAAGCACTTGGCTAAATGCCCAAAACTCCAGCAGCATTTCCGTGGAAAGTATCAAGATTGTCAGCAGGGATGAAGGAGGATGGAGGGTGGGACGAAAGCCAGAAGGCAGACAACAGTCGGCTGGTTAACTGAAGGTTTTCTTCTTCTTGTGCTGATTCCAGCCTGGTATCGATATGTAATCAATGCTCTCTCTCCAATAACTTTGCAATTCTCAATACGGCTTTTGTTTTGTGCACAATTCAAGTGCGGGCAATGGCGGCGCAGCGCAATACCAATACCAATATCAATCCCGTTCCGCCCTTGCCCGGTTTCAAGTAGCGCAAAACAATGAAAGCTTAAGTGAAGTGCGGGAGTTGAGTATAGGTGAGTGTGCTTCATGTGTGTGTATGTGTCTCTGTGTGTGTATGTGTGTGTGTGTGTTAGCGGCTTCCCCAAGGCACACAAAAAGGATTTCAATAATACGCGCACAATCTGTGCTGAAAGCTTAAACAATAAAAAGTGAAAATTCCGCAAAATCCTCTACGAGGCTCGATGCGAAGTACGATGAAGTACATATGTATGTATGTATGTGGTTAAGCATATTATCAATTGAGACAGAAAGGAAGAGGGAGCTGGAGCCGTTTTCCCTCTCTATCCATATGACTGCCCTCTGGCGGACTGAAGTTACATTTGCGGTTGACAGGCTCAAGACAATGCGACATGTGTGTCTTGTGCAAGACAATGCAGATTAGCTGCCTCCGATTGCGGCCAAGATGCTGGAGCGGTACAAAGGCAATCGACTGTGATTTAAATGAATAACGGAACACAAACCCCGAGCCAGAACACCCATATCAACTGGTCGAGTGGCATTGCGGCCAAGCACGTTTAGCATATGAATATGAAACCAACTGACAGGCATCCACAAGATACATATATTGATACATATTGGGCATACTATATTGATGGAAATCAAAATCAATTTCCAGTGACAGCAGACAGAGTTGAAGATTTCTGCCCGTGCTCTCGTGCAGCTACTGCAAGTTGTCTTGGTCTCGTCTTGGTCTTTGCCTGCGGCCTATTAGGCAAATTAGTTTGCCTGATTGCGAATTGTATGAATATGGCAGGCGACTCGAATCGAGTACTCGTTCGCCACTCGTAAAAGTCCTTGCATGCTCTGGATTTATGCGACTCCCCGACTGAGTGTGTGTGTCTGTGGGGGTGCTTTAAGCTGCAACTGATTTATGTTAATGGGTTTGCCATTATATTTGCAGCACTTTGGCGAACGTTATGATGATGATTATTAGCCATGTTTGCCATTGTTGTAAAACTGTCATACGTGTCTGGCCGGCAGTTGTCGACGTTTGCAAAGAAAAGTTAAATAAAGCAAGGCAAGTCAGTGGCAAAGGCCACACCAGCAGATACCCTGTAGACAGATGAAAGAAATATCGTTTTACTTTTGATTTCTGCACTTATTTAGTAACAAATTTCATTCGTTATCTAAGCTTGGCTAAAAACAAGTTAAGTTTTCTATTAATGACTAAGTTATTAAACCTTTTAATTGCATTTTTGTTGTTTTCTTAACTTTTCTACTTAAATTATACCTAAATTTTCTGCACACACAATTGAGAGAATCAAATTTTTTTTAAAATCAGCAGAAAATATGATTTCTTTACCCACTCACTCTCGAGTATTAAAAACTTTATGAACGCTCTGCGCTCTATTTCTATTTACAAACATTTATTACGACCATTTTTGCAGGCTTTTATGAGCATCCGCACTAGGGTATAAAAACCTTGCAAAAACCAGGCTCAACGGGGCGTGGCCGGGGCAGACAAACGCGAAACGTGAAACGTGACAGACGTGATGTTTATGTGAATGAAGCAAGCAGTCGTCTCTCTGTCTGTCCTTGTTCGTCCATCGACATCATCAACATAATTCGCACTGGCAAAAGGCAAATGGACTAATAGCAAACTAAGCAATAAGCCTTGGATCGGACCTTAGCAGACGATTGTGGGGCATGGCTTTGGCATTCATATGCATATCCCTGGCAGCAGCAGCAGCAGTCGGAGCAGCAGCAGCCCTTAAAGTCACCCGAGTGCCCAGGAAACTACGTGACAATGTCAGACCCGCGGCGTAGTGGGTTGGGTTCTAACTTTTCGTCGCCCAACACGACCACGCCCCTTTTTCGCGGCCTCATGGCAAACTTTTCGCGCATATGTTGCCAAGACAGCACAAGGCACACGGCAAACACGATATCGTTGCTGTCTCATTGCCCCTCACTTATCCCCTCTCTCTCTCTTCCGCTGGTATTGGTAGTGTAAATATTTAAACAATAATAAGTTGGCGGAAAAACGCAGGAAAACTCTTCTATGCGCGTGTGTGTGTGTGTGTGTGTGCGAAATGGCGGCGAAAACTTTTGTTATCTTTTCAGCATGAAAACGACACGAAATGGAAAGACCTAGCTCGGTCTCTGAACGTGCACTAATCGTGTTTGATGGCAGTTGAGAGAGGGAAAGAGGGAGAGCATAGGTAGGTAGCATAGGTGAAATAAGTATACGCCAAGTGTGACGTATGCACAGCGTGTGCTGTGTTTGTCTATGCTGCGATATATCGCATTTCATGTTTTCAATTAGCGTTAATGTCAGACGCGACGTACGACGCGAGCTGGGACTCCCACTGTCTGAAATTATATATGATATATGTATGTATGAGGGGGGGAGGTGTGTCTGTTGACATAGAAAAGTGGAAATGAAGTGCGCAAAGGAATGCGAACTAATAAATTTAATTGCCTGGCTCAAGCCTGAAGTTTAAAGCGCAATTCGATCGATCGATCGAAGTTGTAACTCAATATACCCGCTTTATATGCATATATATTCAAAATAGGTAATGGCACGCATAAAGGCTTGGCTCTCTCTCCCTCTCTCTCTCTCTTTGCAGTTGCTGCTGTATAAATATTGTCATAGTAGTCGTAGTCGCAGCCCCCTCGCAAGAGAGTCATTTGCATAAATGTCAATCATACGCCGCGTGTAGCACGTCGTTGTCTGCCTCTGACTCTGGGCTGTGCCTAAAGTCGCTGCAGAAGTACACAAACATATTCGGGGGCACACCTTACCATGACACGCCCCGCCCCTCCCCATGCGCTACTCGATTTGCGTTCTATTTCAAAATTGAATTTCGGCACTGATTATGTATTTTTTTCTTTGCAGCTCCGTTCCTTGGGGACTACTGCTCAGGGTATTCTGCCATACGCTGTGTGCTATCTCTGTCACACACACACACACACACACACACACACACACACACACGCATTCGAGCAGGGGGTGCATAAATAAGCGGCACTCAATTATTCGTGTTGTGGCTGAGGCAATACGCCGTTCGTAATCCTTTATCCTTGTACCTGCGACGTGCCGATTTGATTTGCTTTGCAATTTATTGTTAAGTCATGCCAGCACACACACAAACACACATACAGATGCCAAAACAGACTTAGCATATGGCGCCTCTATATAATATTGACCTGATAAACGTTTTATAAGCTTCATGTTTATGCTAATGTTCCGCGCGCTTCAATACTCGACGGGTTACTTAAGACATTTCGGATTAAACTTCAAATAAAAATTGTGTGTCTGTTGCTGTAAATTGAGCGCAGAATAATCCTAATTTCTGCTTTGTTTCTCTCTCCTTCTTTCTCTCTCTCCCCCGCTCTTAGCTCGAATTACAGACCTTTAGGCCCGCACACTCCCCACGTTGGCCAAAACTTTGGGCTCGATGGAAATTTTTCATTTGAAGTGAAACGACGCTGAGAATTTGTCTGCATTTTCGTTTCGACTGGTACCACGACCCCCCTTTCCCCATTCCCCCTCTCCCGACCATCTCTACCTTGCCCCATTTATCCCATTTAATTGTGGCCCATTTCATTTTTATTTGCAATTTGCCTTTGAGGTTTCTGGTGTAACATTTAATTGAACATTTTTGTTCGAAAAGTTTCTCTGCCAGCCAGTTTTTTTTTTGTTTGGACTTCCTTTTTTAGCTCAGGTCAATTTCTAAATGTTCAACTCATTAAGAAGTGAGGAGAAGTCCAAAATGATTGCAAGCTAAATATGCGTTTAATTCTGATGAAGAGTCGTGGAAAAAACTTTCCACTTATCATACGGCAGTTTAATGGAACGGAAGCAGAACTGTATTGAGCCATTTGAATTAATTTTTTAATGATTGCCATATGAATGTTTAATGTCAAAACCGCGACAATTGATGGACAGTTTGATTTGCTATGCAAATGATGGGCGCGTCGGCTAATTGAGTATGTTAATTATACTTTGATTGTTGCACTAAAATTAATATAAATTATCGCGGGCACTGGCGGTGCGTTTAAATTGCACTCCAAGTGTGATTAAAAAACAGTAGAGAAAAAATGGGAAATGCAATTTAAAAAATATTTAAATGTACTTGTATATAGGCCATATATGTACATAATATTGCGGAAAATCCGCAGAACATAATGATGATCCCGACGATGCTAATAACGATGATGACGATGGAGAATGTCAATTTTTCATTCGCATTCAAATTGATGGGGAAAAATGTCAGCGTCAGTTGGCTGCTAGCGCGCACTGTTAATCGAAAAGTGAAAATAACAACGGGTTGAAAACAGAAAAGTAATCGGGCTGCTTAAAGTATACGATATTTAAATTGGGGTTGGAAGTGGGGTTTTAAAAAAGAGACTTTATATAGATGATGTTGAGTAAAATAAAGATGGCAGTTCAAGTTCTGTTAAAATATATACCTATAACTTCTACAAACTTCTTATCGTTTGTTAATGAAAGATTCTCATGATATAATCACCAAGAGGTAAATTGTCTTTTAACTAGTGCTGGAGAAACATCGATGTTTGCAGAGATCTTTCATATGAAACATCGATGTTTTTTCAGCTCTACCTATAACAATTTTTTCTCAAATTCAAGATTTATGTACATAAATGCATATCTGCTTTGATTACAATATAGTTTTTATTGCCTCCCTGTGGATTTTTTGAATATTTCCCCGGTGAGAAACCATACAAAAATCTACTAGTATATATATTTATTTTTAACTATATGTAAAGTAAATCGTATTCAATGCAGCACGCACATTCTTCATTGTTAATTTTTGTTGAGAATTTCAATTAAGTTGGCTTTTGTTGACCTCACCAAACCGATTGGTCTGGGTCTTCGGGGCAGTTGACTGAAACGCCCAGTAAACGCATCATGAATCGATATACATACTATATAAACAAACAAGTATGAATCGATTCTGGATTCTGATGACCACCAGACTTAATTAGCCTCGTTGCCAAAGGCGTAAGTTGGCCAATGAGTTGTCTGTGTGACAGACAATCGACCCATTTCACTGGCAATTGCACTTTCGGTATTCAGTTGCAGAGCCCATTATTAAGTCAGGATATGCAATACAATAAAATGTGCACATAGTAAGCTATATATATGTATGTACGCATGTACATATGTACTATGTATTCTGTTGGACTGGTCAGTTGTGAAAGTCAAGTATGGAAAATACTTTATGCAAAGTGCAAACAGCCCGCGGCGACGGCGTCGCGTCGGAGGCAAGTGCAGAATAAAATTAAATGAATGAAAATGAAATTTGAGATACTGAAACATTTGCTCTCTTTTAACATACATATTCAATTTTATTGAATTTCCTTTCTTTTTTCGATTTTGCACATATTAATATATGCAATATATTTTTGCTAAAGTTAAGAGAAATTTAATTGTTGTTAACAGTTGTAATTTAATCATTTATTTTTCATAATTTTAATTCTCAGCTAATTTTTTCAACAAAGAAACTAAATAACTGAATAAAATCCAAACGGGTAGATCCGATTAAATTCTAATGAGTATAAAATGTAAAATGACAAAAAATTGTAATAGAAGAAAGCACAAATGGCAATAGGAAACAATGAAGGAAAAAAAATATAAATACAAAAACGGATAAAATGGATTTGGTTTAATTTACAACGTAATTATTATTTCACTTAATGATATCAGCTCATTAGGGATGTTCTCGTATCGACTGTTTAATCTGCAGCAACTGATGCATTAGACAATTATACTGTGCATCAGTAAATTGCATTTGCCACATCAAATAAGCTCGTACTAATGGCAATAATCCCCCTAAGTTGATTAGATTTGACACAGAACTAAAATAATATAATATGATTTATTATTATTTTATTTATTTATATATATTTACTGTCAGTGTTTATTTGCGACTTGTTTACCATCATTCGGAACAGAGAAAATTCGAATTTGCATTTATGAATCGCATCTTGAATATTCCCAGATTCAATTACGAAGCACATCGGTTTTCCAGGATCAAACGGAAACAGAGCCAGAGAGAGAGAGAGGGGAGATAGGGGGAAGTGGGTAACGGGGGTATCTGCATTGAGCATAAATCGAATGCGGACGCGGTGAATGGTCGCCGGGTTGACCGAGTTGGTCAACCGTTGGTTGAGCCAGCAAATGGCAGCAAATTAGAGCTGAAGTGTTTTGCGCTTGTTCTAATTCTTCGCCTCGCTGCCCGTTGAAAAATCGAAGTCGCTTTCCCCACCGCCAGGAGCCGCAGGAGCGCCAGACGAGGAGGTTGTGTTTGGCGTTGGGTGTGCCGCGGTTGCCGCCTCCTGGGCTGGTTTCGCGCTTGAGCTATCATCCGTTTCGCTGCTGTCAACGAAATTAACGCGCTTCTTCTTCTTCGGCTGCTGTTGCTGGTGCGGCGATTGCTGCTGCTGCTGCTGCTGGGGATGCGCATCATTAGGCGCTGCTTGTTTGTCTGTCGACGCAAGTATCGATGTGGGTTTGACAGGTTTCGAAGGAGCAGGAGCAGCAGGAGCAGCAGCAGTTGGCGGTTGACTGGCTTCGCTGGGTTCAGCGAGGGGCGGCACTTGGTCCACTTCCTGCTCGGCTGGCTCGCTGCCGGTGTTGTTGTTGTTCTCAGGCAAGGGATAGCCGACTTCCTGTTGTTCCTGCTGATGTTGCTGCTGCTGCTGTTGTTCCTGCTGTTGCTGCTGCTCGGCATAGTAGTCATAATTTGTTGTGCCGGCATCGTAGTCCTGGCCGGCGTAGCTGCCATCTGGGGCATACTGTGGCGCATTGGGATCGGCAATGTACTGGCCAGTTGCCTCGTCGTATATGTATCCCGGATAGGCGTTCGGATCATAGCCAGCTGCGTATTGGCCGGCATCGTAGTTGCTGTAATCCATGTTGGAGTACTCCTGCTGTGCCGCAGCTGCAGCTGCTGCCTCTGCCTCAGCGCCACCAGCCCCACTAGCCACGGCGCCAGCATCTGCACCAGCTGCCGTCCCTACTGCACTCGCCGCTCCCGACTCTGTCGCATCCGTTGCATATTGCTGATAGTCCATGGGATTTCCGATTTCACTATAAAGCGGCTCGCCCGCCGACAACTGTTGCTGTTGCTGCTGACTGGACTCGACGCTGGCGTAGCTCGGCTCACCTGGGTCGCCGTAACTAATGGCATCATATTGCCCGTAATCGATCTGGGACGTATCTTGCTGCTGTTGCTGCTGTTCCGGCCTCTCCTCCCTCACCCGCTCCCGCTCGTGCTCCGCCTCGTGCTGTGGTCGCGTTGCTGGTGCGTTGGTTACCAAACTCTCGAATAATCCCTGTGATTGTGCTCCTGCACCTCCAGCTGCTGCTGCCGCTGTTGCGGCTGTTGTTGTTGTCGCTGCTGCTGCTGCTGCCGCTGTCAAACGTTCGCCGTAAATGGCATTTTCAATATTCTCAATCGACACTCTGGGCTTAGCGGATGGCTCATTGCTTGCCGGCGTTGGCGGCGACAATTGATTACCCCGTGCTAGGTGCTCATCAACCGCAGCCGCTGCCTTCTGTAGGGCAGCACGGCTGGCTTTGACTTCGTCTAGCAAATCATTGCTGATGCCACCAACGAGGCCGCCAAGTGTGCCAGCCCCGGCTCCGGCTGCTATGACTCCTGCTCCACCTCCTGTTCCGCCTGCTCCTTCAATTGTTTTTCTCTGCAGCGCGAGTTTGTCATCGAAAGGTTCTCGCGCTGCTGTCATTGATGTTGGTAGCTCAGGCAGCCAGGGCTCATCGATTTTCAGCTCGCCAAAGTATGCTTCGAAATTGTGTTGTTGCTGCTGCTGCTGTGGCTGTGGCCGCTGTTGCTGCTGCTGGAATGGCTCATTATGGCCAGCGACACTTGGCGATTTTTCATGCTCGACTTTAGTCACGCGTGAATTTGGCCAGGCATCCTGCGGCTGAAGTCCTTGTTGACTGCCCCTACGCAGCTGCGCTGCCATTTGCGGTCGTCCGCCGCCATGGACGACGTCATCGATGCCAACTGCCGTGTCTCTGCCTGTGCCTGTGCCCGTGTCCGTGCCAGCTGCAGCCGGCAGCTCAGTCAGCTCCGTCAGCGTCGCCGTCTTTGGCAATTTATCAAATGTCAACGAGGATGTTGCCAGTGTCGAGGATGTGCTGCTCAGTTCCCTGGCACTCTTGTCCCGCCCACTCGACCCTGGCGACGTTGTGGCCGTTGTTGTTGTTGTTGTTGCCAGTCCGGGTGTTGTTGTTGTTGTTGTCCTTCCTGCTTGATATTCACCTGCTGCCAGGGCAGCCGCATCAAAGTGCGTCATGCGCTCCGGCAAATCGGCATTTTCATTGTCCAGGGCGCGCAATGTGGCGCGCAGATCGAACAGGTTTGAGGTGCCAAGTGGTGGCTGTGCCACGCCCAGACCTCCCACGCCCAGCCCCGCACCAGCATATAGCTCCGGCGGCAGTGGCACATAGACGGGCTGAGGTGCAAACTGTGGTGCTAATAACATGCCAGGATGATGTGCAGGCGTGGGCGTGGCCATGGCATAGGCCCATTGCTGTGGCGCCATCATGGGCTGGACGGGATGGCCGGGATTCGTCGCTGGAGTAGCAGTAGCTCCAGTAGCAGCGCTACCAGTTGCCGGCGCTTGTGGCTGCAGCAACACAGGAATTGCCGTTGCCGGGGATGCTGTTGTTGTCGTTGTCTGTTGAATGCTCCGCAGCGTTTGGTTCTGCACCAATTTCGCAAAGTACATCTGGTATTGCAGCTGGCAAGGGGGAGGGGGATTGAGAAAAGAAACATTGATTCAAGTTGAAAGAGGTTGCCTTATTGACTCGGCTCACCTTCATCATTTTGAGTCGTTCGCTGCGCTGTGACATGGCCGCCGTCTGCTCATCGATGCGCTCCAGCATCGCCACCAGCTTCTTGTTGCGCTCGTTGCGTTTCGTCTGCTCCTCCAGAAACTCGGCATATTTCTGGCGCGTCTTCTGCCGCACACTCTTGTCACTGGGCGGGAGAGAGTGATCAGACATACTCAGACTCAGTCGTACATGAGGAATACTTACAACTCGCTGCGCTTTTGCAGCACCTTGTCCAGTTTGTGCTCCAGCTGCTGGCGATTGCTCTCGCTGTGACGGAAGTGGGTAAAAAGATGGTGCACATGATGAGATAAGACTACGCTATATACATACATATGTATATAATCTATATATCTATACTTTTTCTTGTCTTTTGAAGCAGCTCCGATAAGGAAATCGATTTTTTTATGCTGCATTAACATAACAAAAGATTAACAGAATATGAGGATAACTTAAACATCGATTATTTAACGTAAATCAATAGACATATGTATGTATGTTATTTTTTCATCTCATTAAGTGGACAGACGCATTAACATAACATCACTAAGCACTGAACACATAGAGACCTCAAACAATCTGTTATTGCCAGTTTTTCGATCGAAGTACCCCAGAGCCCGAAGCATTGAGAGTAGATAAGATACATTTGTACCGCAACCCGATTTTTAGTTTTTGAGAAATTTGCATGCATAAGATACATTTGTATCTTTCAGATACATTTGTACCGCAACCCGATTTTTAGTTTTTGAGAAATTTGTATGCTAAAGATACATTTGTATCTTTAAGACACATTTGTACCGCAACCAGATTTTCAATTTTTGAGAAATTTGCAAGCATAAGATACATTTGTATCTTTAATAAACATTTGTACCGCAACCCGATTTTTAGTTTTTGAGAAGTTTGCATGAAAAGATACATTTGTATCTTTAAGATACATTTGTACCGCAACCCGATTTTTAGTTTTTGAGAAATTTGCATGCTTAAGATACATTTGTATCTTTAAGATACATTTGTACCGCAACCCGATTTTTAGTTTTGAGAAATTTGCATGCTTAAGATACATTTGTATCTTTAAGATACATTTGTACCGCAACCTGATTTTTAGTTTTTGAAAAGTTTGCATGCATAAGATACATTTGTATCTTTAAAACATATTTGTACCGCAACTTTATTTACGTTATTTATTAAAAGTATGCCTTATAAGCGACAAGCTTATTTCATATTACATTATAGTTAACTGATAACCAATGTGAACACATTGAATAAAAGGTAAGGTCAACAGCTCAGTTTATTCAATTTAATATCTCAGACGATAAAAATAAACGTATAGTCAATCGATAAAGTACCCACTCAGTGAATTCGTGTGCAACTGCTGTGCAAATATTTGAATATAAAAACTAATCCAATAGCTCGTGTTATCTACGCTATGAAATAAAAAACATTATTAAATTGAACATCGACTTTAATAAGTGCACGCGGTAAACATCCGAAAAAACTTAACTAAACGTATAAAGCTAAATATGTTAAATCGAATGTAAGGAAATCAGCATAAAGAACAAATCATTTACGTTATTGACATGAGTAGAACTATTCTGTAAAAGTCAAAAATAAAGTTATTGCTTGTTTTGCATTAACAACTGTATCTTATTGAAATTAGAAGTACTTGGTAGCTGCATTAAAAGTGTTTGGGCAATGTTTTTGTGCTAGCACTGTATATGCAGTATTAGAGTTCGTCTTAATTTTGTGGGTTTTGGACAACCAATTCCATATGTGCAACAAATATGCATTCCTAGTCTGTGTCAATGTCTCGTACACAAATTTAGGATCAAAAATCTTTTTCCACTCGGGAGAGGGAATCGGAAAGAAAATATTCGAATCGAATATATGAAGGTTGCCACAAGTCATTGTTTTAAAGATTTGGGTGCCACACATTTTGCCTACGACGCGAGTAATCAAATACGGCCCATTGTACAGATACTCGTGTTCATTGAAGTTTGCTCGAAACTCTTCGAGAAATATTTGTATTATCTGCCGACCAACGCCTCCGTATTGTACACCGATGACCGCATTTCCCAATAGTTTGGAATTCTCGGCTCCTACATAGTTCAAGGGTAAGGCACCAATGTTGCGGAGTACTACAACGTCCGAGTCTATGTAGATGCCCCCATAGCGATAAAGACTCACTAAACGAAGCATATCAGACAAATGCTCAGTTCGAAACCTAAGTGGAGAGGAAATTAGTTGAAATGACTCAGATCAGTGGCAACCTACTCACGGTGAGTTGAAGATAGATCCCTTTTTCAGCCAATCCTCGATGGGGGTATCCTGTGCATATCGCCAAATATTTAATTGACGGAAATGAACATTTGGATAGCTTAACAGCGCTTTGGTCATGGGATCAAGTACTATGGGCATAAATGTGGGACTCGCGAACAAAACAAATATTTGGTAATCCGGATTATTCAATGCAGCCGATTCTATAGAACAGGCCTGTCGTGTAGTCAAGTTGAGAATATGTGGCACATCCGGCGAGTGGCAATTTGTTTCGTGGAAGAATATAGTTTGGCCGGGTAAAGGCTGCAGATCCGAAAGTAACACATCCTCAAGAGCGATTATTTTTTCGGAGTCGTACTCCGTTTTGTCTAGGTAACAGCGATATAATTCAATTCGAGGATCATTGAACCACACGTATATTAATTCCACTAACTGAAGGGCAGCTAGTGCCAATAACAAGCGTTTGAACTTCTTCAAAGTTACACCAATCATAGTCAGACGTGGAGCAACGTTCACTTCAAACTGACGAACTAACTAAGAAAATCTTCACTTGGGAGTTGCAATAAATGTTTTGTGCAAATATAAGTTATTAAAATAATATTTAATCAACTGCAAGTTAACTGTGCAAACATGTGTGCAATTGAACTCACATTAAGGTTGGAGATTGCAATGAAAGACAGAACAGAAAATATGGAAATAATAAAATATTACTATATATTTCGATCGGTCTTCTAAACCACTGTCTGTTGTTCATTGATGTCATTGTTGTATTAAATACAATTTCCGTTTGTTTGCAGCTCAATTCTGATCAGTTCAATCCATTTTGCAAAGGTGAACTGTACCACTTATTGAATTATTCATAATATAAGTACCGCGCCTTTTGATAGTACACTGACACCACAAACATTTGGCAATATATTTCTATTATTCACATTAAACACACAAAAGATACGAAGTTCAAGGACGCAAATCAATTTATCTACTTCTTATTATTTTGTTATTATTATAAATTATGTAAGCAACCAAGAGGACCAAGTTAATCGATTAAAGTGAACTTTATATTATACAGTATATAGCGCATGCTACTGTACACATGTGCATATTTGCCATTGATTCTCGAGGCTTGTTTTAATCTTCTATTTGGAAATGAAAATGCACCAACCTGCGCTGCAATTTCTCTTGCAGCAGCTCCACTTGCAACTTGTAGTTCTCCAGCTCAGCCTGCGGATACATGTCGAAAGAGAGCGAGCTCACGTTTCTCTGTTATTGTCCTGGTGCCTGCTGCAGCTGCTGCTGCTGTTGCTGCTCCTGGTCGTGCTCGTCCAACTGCCAACGGGGAACTGCACTCGAGTATTGACACAGTTTGCGAGGCGGGGCTGCGCTTCGCTTGGCGCGGAATACAATAAATACGACAATATGAGCTATTTTTAAAGCAACTTTATTTGAATAGCCGCATAAAATGTGCACGTGTGTTTGTGTGAGTGTGTGTATGTGTGCTTCGCATTTGTTTATTGAGTCGCGTTGTCATGACTACCTCAATTCTTAGCTGGGTATTTGCCTCGCTTCTTTTGCTTTCCTTCTATCAATTTCCTTTCTATTTTTTGGCTTTTTGGTGGTTGCTTGGCATTGGCCTGTGGCGACAGGGACAACCAGAACGACAACGACAACGACAACTCGACGACCGACGACTGACGACTGACGACCTGCCCTTATTGATTTTGCTTTGGCCCTTTTTGGCTTTTGCTGCTGCCACACAATGTGGCAGGCATTGCGAGCGACTGACTAACTTTCGATTTTGCGCATCATGAATTATCCATGCTGTTGTCCAGGGCAGGGCAGGCGGCTCGGGGGACACTAATTACACACGCTTGGCAAGTGGGGCAACATTGCTTTTGGGCGCTTTTTAAAACTTTTACCAGCACACACACACACATACACACAGACAGGGCAAAAATGTGTCGAGAATCGTCGGGAGTAGCCAAAGCATTTGTCATGCATTGCACGAGATTTGCCTGCACGAGCGACCGCAGCTTCTCAACCCTCACTGGGCCACGGAGCTGCCCGAAAACACATGTCCTCACACACACACACGCACCCCTGTATATATGTATATACTTATGTACATGTGCTGAAGCAAAGTTGGTCAGCCAAGCGTGCGGCACCTGAATGTGAATTAATGGTAGCGTCTATCACTCCAGCCCGGCCACAGACAACAACACACTGACATATTCACACGGCGACCATCATGCACAGTGCCGCGACATCGTCGGTTACTGGACATGCACCTAGTACTACCCGTCCAGTCCTTACCCCCATCCCCTACCAACCCCCAGGTTCCTCTGGCCTGGCATATGCCGTTGTCGTCACGGTGTCGTGGTTGCGGGTCGCAATATAAAATTTTTGGTTATTTACACTGGCCAAACTGAAGCTGGGAACATAAGTGCGGCTGCTCATGTAGCAGAGTGTGGTGTTGTGTGTACACGTGGGTGTACATGTGCCTGTGTGAGTGTGTAAGTGACACGCAGGGGCTTTATGCAAAAGGGGTCGGTTTTAGATCCTGGCAAAGTGAGCTGAGCTAAGGCTAAAGGTTTTTCAGTTTCGGCTGAGACGAGAAAACCAGTTTGGCGGTGATGCGGATATGACAAGTTTGTAGTTTGTACCGTCATGTTGAAAATTGTTGAGAACATGTAGAAACATGTGAATTAATGGAAGTAAGGTTTAAAATAGACGTAGAGGAGCTAAATTGGCCATAAATCAAGTGCAATATTTAAAATTTATAATTTGAATTATCTGGGTTTGTTAAACATGAGATGTTATGCCGAATTTGGTGCATTAAATAATCCCGAATTTTGTTTTATGCGATCGAGATGTTCAAAAGTATACAGGGGCTAACATATAGTACAAAATAAGATACTGTGGGTTCAGTAAAAGCCAGCGACCGAAAAGCATGATTATTTGATTATTTTATTTAAAAAAAAAAAATCAGAAAAATTGCATAGGAAAGAAACCAATAAATTATGACTTAAAATTGTAATGAGTTAACTTTATAGATCCTGCATAAGTATCTAGAAAATTCGATAGCATAAGTTATCATATCTTATTTTTATCAAATAAATATATTTTTATATACTATGAAAAAATGTAAAATTTCAATCAGAACTTAAAGCAAATAAAATAATTAAAATCTCAACTATTCTTTATTGCCTCGATATTATATTGTTTATACAGTAAATTCGCTCGGTGCAGAGTGGAATATATTTTCGATTGCCAGGCAACTGAAGTAACGGAACCTGCAGCACTCACACACACACTGAAGTAAACTGCCAAAAAGCGATTTTGATTGCTAAAATGCCACTGACATGCAAACATCACGGGGCATGAGTGCGGAGCACATGACTGATTGATTTTTAGTCTATTATAATAGTTGCAAAATATTCCACAGGCATGTCGCAGCTTATCTATTTGTAATATGCACAAGCTGTTGGCGGCAGTACTGTTCCCAGTGATACCCTATACTTGAACACAGTAACTTCAATCAAAGTTACCTAAAATCCAAAACCGTTCTGAACTCCCACCATGTCTCTCATTGAGGCAACGCAGTTTCAAAATATTTTACAGACCATTCAGGCTGACATATCCTCTCTTCTTTGAGCACTTACAGGGTATGCAATTCACCATGGCAAGCGTTATGCAAAGCGCTTCGCTCTACTGTTTTTGTCAATAAAATTCATTGAATAAACATGGAAATGCGCTTAAAATTTGATAATTCATGATTTAGTTGAATCGGCACTGAAGTTTTGCATGGCGCTAAATTTACAGGGCGTGCGAAAGAGATGCCTGAGGGAGGAAGGGAGTGTGAGAGGGGAAACGAGCAGGACTTTTTGAAATTTGGTCAATGGGAATTTATGTGTATGGCTTTATGCTGCAAATGCCAGACTTTGTGACTGGCTGTGCGAGTGTGTGTTTGAGTGTGTAGTGGTCTGTGTGCTGCTTATCAGTCGCTGCACAGCGCACTTTTTGGCGCACTTAATTTTAGCTGGCGTCCTCGAACAGAAGAAGAAGCAGATGAAGAAACTGGCGGCTGCGACCTCTGCGCCTTTTTCCCGATTCGCAGTCAATGAAGTAGAAAACTGAAAACTTTTTCTTTGCAGTCTATTAAAAATAATGGACGCTGACAGCGAAACCACTCGCCGAGTGCGAAAAGGCGCCGCATGCAGTCTCCAGTCTCCAGTTGCTACCTCCCACTCCCTTCTGCATGGGTGAGACAGTGGCGCACATTAAATTAATATGTATGTATGTATGTCTGTGAGTGTGTGCGGGCATCGGGTAATTTCTCATAGCGCTCCATTCATAGAGAGCTGGCGCTGTCGTTGCATTTGCGGCCACTTGCGGTCTCTTTTATGTCTGACCCAAAGGGTAAATGGAACACGTTCAACAACCCAAACAAGAACGAACATATAATTGAAATCTAACGGTTAAACATTCTCTACAGTCTATACTCCAACTTTAGATAAATTTTTGCACTTACAAAAATTGAAAATTCTTGAGGGCGTAGAAATATTAAATGTATATGAGATAAAATTTCCTCAGTTTTCTTGAGTTCAAGAAAAGTAGTTCAATGCCTTGGCAGAGGGTGCAAAAGACACCTGCACTCGTTGAGCACTCTTTAGTATTTCTTTTTGTACCCTGTAAACTGCTCGAAAAGAAATACCTGGAATATCTCTGCTGAAGAAATTGTTGCTGGCAAGTATATCGATAAATTGTATCGTACGTGCTCAAAAAGGATTCATGTTAGGCTGCTGTTAGGCCAAGAACAGTTAAGATAACATTGCATTAACATAAAATTAGCATAACATAATCATATCGGAGGATAGGGATTCATGTAAGGCTACTGTTAGGCCCAAGTTAAGAGAACATTGCATTAACATAAAATTAGCATAACATAATTATAAAAATGCAGAAGTGTTTTGGTTTTTTTATAGAATACACTTTAAATTTATTAATAATTTTTAGTGTAATATCATTATTTGATAGAGGAGTATCTGCACGTCTAGCACGTGCTGCACATTCTCGCCAGTGCGCAGCGGGTATGCTGCAAAAATTGCCAAGCGACGACGCGCAGGTTCTGTGGTTAATGCTATAATTTAATTGTAATGCGGGTCTGGAGCTGGAGTCGGGGCACACAGCACGGGGAGCTGCTCGGAGAGGGAGGCAGTGGTCTGGCGTCGCGAGTGCCAATAATTTAACTTGCAATCAGCGCTGCATTTATTGGGTTAAACATATAAGACAGCGGGCCGCGAAAGGCAACAGCCAAGGAAAGATAGTCGCAGCTGGAGAAAGATAGAGACAGAGAGGGGAGTAAAGAAGGAGAGACAGAGAGTGAAGAAGGAGAAACATGCCGGGAATGCGCAGCAGACACACATGCCAGTTGACTGGCCAAGAAGTGAATGAACCCAAAGGAGAAGCCGCAAAAGATGCAATAAGAGAGCGCTGGCAAATAAATTCAGCTGCTGCCTCCTCCTGCCTTGCTCCCGCTGAGAATTATCCCTTCTCCTTCATGGCGCACAACTTGCAAAGGCGCCAACTACAGTTTGGCATTTCTGCACGTAAGGACAAAGGCGGCAAATGCGTGCCGCACTCATTGGCGCTGGGCCAAGGCAACAGACGGTGATAAAGCGAGGGGGACAGAGGGAAGGGCAGAGGGAAGGGCAACTGGGAATGCTAGCGACTTTGGCTGTGGATGAGAAAGGGATAGACTGGCAACCTGCAGCGACTTTGGCCTAGGAACAGTTGCCGTGTCAACAGCAAACAAACAGCGAAGTTGCTTCTGCTTGTGCCACACAGCGCCATGTACTGCAACACAATCAGTTGCAATGGAGAACGCCGCTGAGCTGGAAGCTTCACGCGATGAGCAGGCCCAGAAGTTGAAGCACATGATGCTGGCCGTTGCCTTTAAAGAAGCCTGCGATAAGCTGACCCTGGAGCAGCGCTCGCAGCGGCTGGAAATGCGTCACCCGCTGCCGCATATTCCTGCCTCGTTGCAACGCCTTCGTAGTTCATCTCTGCCCAGGGGGCAGAAGCAGCCAAGGGCGGATGCAGCGGGGCCAGGAGCAGCGTGTGTGCTGCTGACGGGCAAGAGGCTGCCACGCCTGCAGTCATTGCTGGGTGAGCCGGAGGAGGATGGGACCGATGAACTGGACGAGAGTGTGCTGAATGCGCTGAAATATGAGAGAGATTTGGATGCACTGCGCTCGTTCTTTGAGGCGGCTCACGAGATGTTGGGAATGACACCGGAAGAGTGTGAGCTAGAGCAGCCCAGTCGCCTGGATCAGGCCATTGCGGCGTTGAGTGGCAACAATAGCGCGGAGTCGGAAACGGCCAAGGAGCTGCAACAATCCAAGGATGAGCTGGAGCAACTGCAGGCGGAGTTGGAGCGGGTGAAGGTGGACGGCGAGGCCAAGTTGCACGATCTGGACGAGCGCATCGCGGACACCCGATACAATCTGAAGTGCGTGTCGCGCGTCAACGAGCTGGAGTACAGCCTGGTGGTGCGCTGGGAGATGGCACGCGTCGACCAGGCGCGCATCTGGGGCGAGAACGCCGAGCGTGCCTACCTGCGCGATGTCCTAGACTTCAAGCAGCGCTTGTCGCGCGAGCAACGCGTCAGCCAGGAGCTGCGTGCATTTCGGGCACGTGAAATGGATGATCTGCAGCAAAGGTTGACCCACTGGCAAGGGCACTACGCCAGCGAGATGAAGCGCATGGAGCGCGAGACTGAGGCATGGGAGCTGCGCATACTGGAGGTGACCAAGTCGCTGGCCTGGCATCGGGCAGAGAATGCGCAGCATGTGCGCTTTGTGGCCGAGTATCAGGCCAAGAAGGATGAGGAGCAGCGGCTGCTTGATCTGCAGCAGCATCGCATCGATTGCGCTGTGCGGCTGCAGGCCTGGTGGCGCGGGACAATGGTGCGACGTGGCCTGGGCCCATTCAAGAAGAAGCCCAAGCGAGGCAAGCGCGGCAAGGCGGCAGGGCAGGGCGGCAGCAAAAAGTAGTGCCTCCTTATGGAAATCAACTTGCGACTTAAAACCAATTAAAAAGTTGACGCTCGCTGCAGTTAACACGTCAGCGTCAACGCGGTCAGCGTCCGGCGCCGGCAGTGGCGTCGTCGCCCCCTCTTGGTGAGCCCTTAATGACATGCGGCCATTGTCAACAGCGGCCTCGCGCTCTCGCGGAGCATTGTTTCCGCCTCGCTAATGGGCCACCAAGCTGGACCTCGACCTCGACCTGCTGCTGCTGCTGCTGCTGCTGATCCGACATCAGCTTTGCCGCAGCTGAAGTTGAAGTTTCCGTTAAAGTTGTTTCCCTTTTTTTTTTTTTTTTTTTTTTGTTCGCGCCGTTTATTGTTTTGCCTCGCCTCGTGTTGGCCAAGTGGTTTCCACTGGCAACAATGGGCTGTCAGTTGGTTGTTATTGTTGCTGTTGTTGCTGTTGTTGTTTTCGAGCCGTTGGTGCATGGCGATAAACTGCGACAATTTGCCCGCTGAATGAGTGCAACTTTCTCTTTGTCAGCGAGAGGCGAAAAGGCGTATGCGAGTGCGTAAGAGTGTGTGTTGCGAAGTATGTGTGTGCGAATGTGTGTGCATTGTAATTTAAAATATAATTAATGGCCGTTCCCTTAATTTATTGAATTTGCATGGGCGCCAGGCACGTTGCCATGTTGCTCCTCTTTCTATCTCTGGCTCCCAGCTCGCTCTGTCTTTCTCTCTCTCTCTCTCTCTCTTCTACTGTCCCACTCACTTTGTTTGCTTATTGTTTGGCTTAATGCTTTCTTTTGTTTCATCCTCCGTCGCTGGCAACAACAACAACAACAAGAGCAACCCAATAATGACTGCCACAAGTCCATTTCGTTGCGAGGCCTTTTGTTTATTTGCTGGCGGATGAATTAATGGAAGATGCTGCTGCTGTTGCTGCAAGAAAGAATGCCCAACATCCGGCAAACAAATATAGCACCGCGCACAACAACGCTATACCCTGTAAAAGTGGAATATGTGCGTGCAGAATGCATGTTAATGCAAGCAAAGTTCAAATGACTTAAAGAACTTCTAATGAACTTCAAATTACAACGATATTAACAAATTAAATATTATTTATGTTCTTCTGTTAATTAATTCTGTTATAAATTATAAAGTTGCAGAGCCGATAGGTAGGATTATATCGATAGCTTTATTATCGCTGTCTATTTAAAATACTGTTGAACCTATTTTAATTAACATAACACAAGCTTAACATAACAGGAGGATAACATCTAGAACATTTTCATGCTGTAAATAATAAAACATTCTAATAAAATTAAATTTTAAATACTAAATGACTTAAATACTAAGTTAAAAAAAAGTAAATAATGTTTCAAGGGTGTTTTCTTGTTCATCAGCTATGCGTTGCCCCGCTTGGCATATCAGTCTATATATCTTGGGCAATTTATGCAGCGCAACAATGCGTTCCGTTGCACTTGTTTCATTCACACATACCCTTTAAAAGACTGTCAAGTTGGTGTGCAAACATATACCCTATATTATGCGCTCTGTCAACCCTATGTTTGTTTCTGTTACTTCTTGTTACAGTTGAAACACTCGTGCTACAACAAAACACTTTTTGGGAAATCCTTTAAAAATGGCTCGCTGCAGCGGCAGCAGCGCAACAGCGTCTTTCTGTCCCGCAGGAAAAGGATCAACTAGGGCTCCCTAAAATTTACATACAAATTAGGGTTAATGAGCAGTGAAATTGTTATTTAACTTCACTTGGCCGTTAAGCGCTTTAAAGCACGCAACAACAAAAACAGCTAAAACAATCGAGCCGAGCCCGGGCCCCAGCCTGTGCCCGGGCCTGAGTTAAAATAACCGCGCAGTTTGCGACACGTTTTAGAAATTTGCTAGTGCACGACAGAGTTTTTAATTGTTCCGTATTTCGTAGAAGGGTCCAATCACGGCGGCTCTTGCTCACAGACGGACTAGCATGCGGCATATTCGCACGCTAAATATTAATTGAATATTGCGCATACGCCACGTGCACGCACCAAAAATTAATTTCATCTTTTAAGAGCAACGAACCAGAATCGCCACATGGACCCCATTCTGACGAGTCTTATTTAAAATTTAATCAAACACTTTAATTTGATTAACAACGCACGTCTTTCAAAATAAATTTATGGCCACACGACGCATAATCAGAGACCCAGAGCGATCCCCCAGCACTGACCAGCCGTAAAAAAGGGTTAGCTGCAGGCTTCCCCCAGTCGCCATCGATGCGCCCCACATTCGTACACATTCCGTACCTTTTGCTCGTCGTCGTCGTCGCTTTCAACACTTCGACGCCGTCATTTGATATGCGTGCGTGACGTGCTGCTAGTCCGGGGAATGCTTCTGGCCCTGTTCCTCTCCCGGCTTTCCCCTGTTCCTCCTCATGGTGTCGATGGTGTCGATGTTTTAACGTCTAATAGCAACACGTACGTCTGATAAAATATTTTATTGGCATGTGTGTGTGTAGGTGTGTGTGTGTGTGCGCACACTCCTGTCGGTCAATTTATTTTATAGATTTTTTAAATGCCCTCTCCACGATACCGATCTGCCCCTCCTGCTCCCCTAGCCAGGCAATATGATAACTTATGAGCCTTGTTCACAGTACCGTAATCATATTCCTCAACAATCTGGGTTGTTTTTATAACTCAATTGATGGGTTTTTATATCCCAAATTGCAGTTGGCTAATTTTTGTAGATATATTGGAGTTTTAAAATAAAAATATGATAAAATACATAAATGAAAATTGAGAAGAAAGAAAGCAAGAAATCATTTCAATGTTTATTTACGCATTTCATTTTATATTTAATAAATATTTGATACACATATTTATAACCGATAATATTATTTATACATAGCAAAGAAAGTTCTATAGTATATTCAAATTATTAGAATTTTCAGTCTTATTTACCTTTCGATCTATTGATGATGCTGTCGAGTCAGTTGAATATGCATATTTTATGAAATTAGACGGGGACTCCTGACTTTATCTGCCAGGTCAGGTGGGCGAGGCTGCCGCGCACACTTGCATAAATCATTTTAATACACAACTTAAGTAAAACTGTAAAGCTGAACAAACACCGGAGGCACTTTTATTTGCCTACGTGTCTGCCGCCTGGTCCCATCCGATCTGCCCACTACTCGCACTCTCGCACAAATCCTCCTGCTCTTGCTCCTCTTCCTCCGCACACACACACAGAGACTCACAGAGGCGTATCGCGTCATGCAAATCTCGAATAAATCTTTCATTTCTGGTTCACGGAAATCACGGCAGGCGGTCAGCAGTTTTTGGCCCGCACTCGTTATAAACACACACACATACACCCACACGCATTGCATATATACTTATATAGTCATATATATAGAGACAGTCTGTATTTATCTGCCAAATGCCAAATGTCGACTACGAAGGCAAACGACAGTCTGTCGACCGCCAATGTTGATTCAGAGTCCTCACTGTGGGCGGCTGCTGTCGCTGTGGGGCTGCCTCTCTATGTGTATGTGTGTATGGGTGTGTGTGTATTGTCATTGTTGTGCGCTGTGAAGCATGCCTCATTTCTTTTTTTTTTGGGAATAATTCAGCAATTAGCTGCCATGCGAGGCGCAACATTGATTCGCATTAGTCGCGGCCAGCGAGTTCATCGAACCTGACGTTGAGTTTTTAAAATCAAACTGCGACGTTGAAATTCAATTTGCCTCCCAGGAAGAGGGGTTGGGAGGGGTGGAACGTGAATAGTGGAGGGTGCAGAGAACAACAGATTCAAAAATGTAGCACGAAAAGTTTTTGGGCACAACGGCAAAATACGTTGTTATTCCGTTTGCTAACCGATGTTGTTGCTGTTGTTGCTAATGCTGCTGCCATTGTTGTTGTTGCTGTGCGCCATTTGGAATTTTAAATATGGCGTCTGTTTTGTTTGAAAACGGAAACGAGTGTCTGTCAGTTTATTTGTTTGTTTGTTTGTTCGTTTTGCTCGTTTCTTGTTGATGTTGACGTTGTCGTCGCCGTCGACGTCGCCTTCGACCCGAAATGAAGTCAAGCAATTTTAATGCCGTCACTGTGGCAGAAAGGAAGCGCCATCTAATGTGTTAGTTTGCCTCTGTCTGTATGCTTGTGTTTGCATTCGTGTGTGTGTAATTGTCAATGCCAGTGGCGTCTCGTCTGCCAAAACATCGAGGGTGCCCAGGAAAGTCGGCAATAATTATGGAAATTCAGCACGGCGCACACTAATAAAGTGAGCTTTGCATTTGGCATAGTCTACTTTTCGGCGCATTAATTTTAATACTATCAGCGGAACTTTACAAAACACCCTTGCACGGTTGTGTAGCACCTTGCGCACTGCTCATTACACAAGCTGCAGAGATAAACAAATATTTTCCATTTGATTTTATGAATGCGCCTATTGTGGAGATGAGGGGGGTAATGGAGTTGGCGCTATCAACATTGCGGAAATGGGTAACCCTTGGCCAGTCGCTTATCGCGAATTCGCAAAGGCCTCGAATACGTGACACACATAAAGCCCCACCCCCACACTCACTTGCACATATTTCAGCTATATTTATGCAAATTGTTGTTGTTTTTATAATGTTGCAACGAGCGTGTCAGCTGCAGCAGATAAACGTGCCAATAAATTAATGTGCTTTGCATTTCATTATTTGCAGTCCGTCAGGCGATAGTAATTTTATTTCTATCCCCCCTTTCTCTCACTCTTTGTCCCTCTCTCGTGTTTTCCTACTTCTTTTTTTTGTATTTTCACATATGCCACGCACATTCGATTTATTGCCGGCCTTCGTTCGGCTGCTTTCTAACTGCATTTTCCGGCTAGTTTAGCATTACACACAAGTTTAATTAAATGCAACGTGCTGCAGGCAATGCGCATATGTAAATGCAAATGCCCAGCAATATCTGCAACAGCAACAACAACAAAAACAACATCCATAATAACGGCAACAACAACTGTTGGGCGAATGTGGAAAAAAAGTGGCAAGTGCTTAGCTGGTTGCACAATGCTGCAAAGCAAACGAAACAAAACGCTGCAAACACAGAAGTTCTATGAATAGTTAGTATGCTGTGTATGCGACTGTCAGATACCCAGTAAAGTTATGAGAGTTGACTGGAAAGAGACTTGTCTTCAAAGGGAGAGAGAGAGAGAGAGAGAGAGAGAGATGGAAAGAGAGACTAAGGGACAGACAAAGGGGGAGTCAAAGCTAGAACAGCAAAGATCAATTATCAAATCTGTTTCAATTGTTGTTATCGATATAAATTTCATGTTTAGAGAGACTTTCTATTGCTATTCTTACTCTATCAACCTCTTCCGAAATATTAAAGGATATATATAAGCAAGAGTACATTTATTAAACTTCTTATTGCACCTCACTGTGCTGGATTTATTTCTTACAACGATTAAATGCCACATAATTCGTAGAATTTAGTTTAAGTAACTCGCAGATAAACTTTTAGTTATCTTTTAATGTGTAGGGTGTTCTCTATAGCTTATCCTTGCACTGTTCATTAACGAAGGTGTAAGCTGCTTTCGGGCTGCTCCTAATGATTTAACGTGAGCTGAAGTGACTAATGTAACATTTGCTGTACGCTCGAATTTGTTGTGCAAATTGTGCTGTTAAACATATCAAATTAAAGGGAAAATCTAATGGGTGTCGGAAGGAGGGGGCGATGGCAAAAAGAAAATACAAATAAAAAATCATACAAATTTGAGCTCGTAACGACAAAATGAAGAGGAACAAATTGGGAGCTGCTGCTGATGTTGCTGGCGTCGTGACAGATGGGTGGACATTTTATCAGGGAGTATGAACAGCTGCAAAATAAACAAGAACTGAAAACTGAAAAACGCAAATACGCAAAAAAAAAAACAAAATGACTGACGCCATACACAAACAATTTGCAATTCAACAGCTAAAAGGATCAGCAGTGACAAGCGCATTTGCAGTGGGCCAAAACGGGACGGAGGAGGACTCCGTATTGGAGCAGAGCATTCGGCACACAAAACTTCAGCCATACACATGTTTCGGTTCCATTGGGTTCTACAGTCATGCACACACACACGCACACTTGCACATATGTGTGTATGCTGCAGTTTTTCATACTCTCTCAACTCGCTGAGCATTTGGCCGAGAGTAATTCAGTTTTTATTTGCCACGCACACATAAAAAACTCCATATAATTGCGTAACAACGTGCTGCAATTATTTAATAAATTTTAATTCTTGCCATTAAAGTTGCACTTCGGCATCAAGATTTGGCTTATTTCACGCTGAGAGCGAGAAATTTTATTTTTTATGGCAACTCTTCAAGTATAAAACTGTTTTTTATGCTTAAAACTGCCCGAGGGAATTTGTAAATGAGCTTTTCACTAATTTATTTCAGCAAGAAGAGTATGCTGTTGTCGGTGTGTGTTTTTGCATGTTCACGTGTTTTTTCTTTTGCATGTAAATGCATTTGTTTTTATGTGTCGACATACCGATTTGTTGTTGCGCGTGCTGCTTGTGTTGTTACTGTTGTTGTTCTTTTTTCTTTTTGGGCGTTCGCCTTGTTCAAATTAATGAATTTGTTCGTATTGCATGATGAGTGTGTGCTAGTGTTCCAGTGTGTGTATGAGTGTGGAGTGTAATTTCAAGCATCCTTAATACGATGTGGGCAAAACGATAAAAAGAAATTAATATCGTATGCATGAAAAGAAATCGTTAATGTTTTCAGATACCCTGCAACGTATGTGATATGAGCTGATTAAGTATTTAGATGAGGCTACGAGAAGCACCTTGATTGTGCTGTATTTGAAGGAGGATTCATATTATGCACGGTCTTAAGTTGTAACATGCATTGCCCTGTATATCGTTGCATGATCGCCTTATCGATAAACATCGCTTGTAAAAACTTTAACATAGCCAAATTGAGTTAACATTACATTAACATAACAAACTACTGAGTCAATCGATAGTTATTAGGGATCACAATCAATTTAATAAGTATAAATTAATAAATCTCTGCTTGATACGTACGCGGTAACTGCATTCGATCAATTTTAAGTGTGGATTAACAAAAGCGCCGTTGCGACAGTTGTCGAGTATCTTGATGGAAGCATTTAATTGAATACAACTCGAGATTAATTTCTTTGATTATTTCTTAGCGCATTGTAGTTACTTCCTGTTTTTTCTCTGACTCGTGCGCCCCCAATTAGTGTCACACCAGATTGGCGCGATTGTGGTTGTAATTAATTGCTTATTAATTAATATTGTGTGCATGTGAGGGTGTGTGTGTGTGTTGCGTAACCTGTGCGCAATTATCGTTGCAGGTGAAGGCAATCCGTCGGATTTATGGCCAACTATCGAGAGCCATTGAGCCATTATATTAATAATTTAGAGTGTTTGTCTGCTCGTTCGTTCGTTCGTCGAGGTCAAACGTGGCCAAAATGTCTAAGCGGAGGAACACTTAATGAAACTATTACGCGAGTGCGGGCAAATTGAAAGCGAAATGCATTTTAATGCCGCATTTGCAGCTTAAATGCAACACACACACAAACAAACTTAGACATCCGCCTGGCGGAAGCCACAATGCGCAATAAAGATTGTGCGGCGTGGGCGGAGGACGAGAACGAGGCTGACTGAGTGACTGGCAGCCAGCGGAGCACTCTGGGCCACTCCGGTTGCCTGGCGCAGCGAGCACGTAAAGATCGTTGCCATTGATTTATGCGCCGCGTGCCCTGTGCCAGCGTGAATCGTGCAACAAGCCAAGGCAACGCGCAGTCCAGCGCAGTGCGAGGCAACTCAAGTGAGCGGGTCAGCAGCTAAATAAGTGTGTCAACGTTGCCTGCCAGTCCTGGCCATTCCACTTCCATTCCCCTTTTACAGCTGCCCGTCGGGGCTTTGGCCAAATGAAGCGCGCGCTAAAGTATGCTGCGATTTTTGCAGCACGTGCCTCCACCCGCAACCAGCTGCAAGTTCTCGTGCTCAAGCCAGAGCTGCCATTTTATGCTACAAAATTTGATTAAGTCCACGCCGGCGATAAGTTCATTGTGCGCTCAAAATTTCTTCGTCTTGCTGCCATCGTCGTTTTACATAATTTGACATGCTCGTGATGTGAGCGGGAACGTGAACGGGAACGATAAGCAAGCGAGCTAGCGCAGCTACATAGCGAACATAGCAATTAACTCACACAGTAACACACACACTCACACGCACAGCTGTTGCGGCGTAACGTAATTACAATTGCAAACCCGAAATTGCGCCTGTCGCCAGCATCGGTGTTCGATTTTTGTCACGCATGACATGCGAGATGGGCGGTGGATTGCGGTGGGCATGGTCATAGATGGGGCCTAGTGCCCCCTTATGGTTACAGTCATTTCTCGCTGCCGCACACACACACACACACACACACACACACACGCACAAGTGAACATTGTCACAAATGCCACAAATCGAACGCTTGACGGTTGACGGTCGATGGCAGCATTCAGTTTGCGGCTGTCACCAGTAAAAATAACTCACAATCCGTGTAATTGCGTATACGACTCGTTGGCCGATTTTAAATCAGATTTACTCCACAATGACTAGGCAATTACGCATGCGAGTGCAATTACCAAACAATTAGCCAACTGTAAGTTGAGGGCATCTGCACTGTAAAATAATTGTAGCATGCTTTTAAGGGGCTGCAGAATTCGAAGGACAAAGGTGACATGAACAGAGAGAAGGAATCTTTCTTGTAAAGACTCATGGAAGTGTGTCCCTTGCGTACCGCATAAGAATGTATCAAGTGCAGCTTCCTTTCTTTCTTTCTTCCACGCTGCGCTCTATTAGCTGCCGATGTCACTTTAATTATTCATATTTGCTGCCTGCTAATTTTATAATGAGCTCAAATAAAAGATAAAATATGCATGGGAAATGCAGGCGAAGCGTGGGCAGAGTGAGTGGGAGAGGCGGATGGAGAGCGAGAGTCAAGCGATGCAACGACAACGCGTCGGGCGTGTGACAGGACTGATGCCGAGGGCAGGCAATTTCCGCAACATTTGCGCAGCTGCTTTCGACGTGATTTGCATTAGGCCACGCCCCGTTGCACGCCCACGCCCATGCCCATGTTACGCCACGTCAGTTACCCTAGGCCCCGGCACTTGCTGCGGTCCCCCACCCCCCTCGACTGACATGAGGCTCCTTACATTCGCTTGTTTTTCAATATCTTTTCCTCCGCTTTTCTTCCTCCCAGTTTTCTTCCCACTTTTTTCCAGCTGCTTTGTCAGCCTTCCGGGAGTGAGTTTTTGTGCAATCTATCTGCATGTTGCACGTCATGTTTAACTATGTTGCACTTATGGTTTTATTATATTGCGGCCAAGGATTTATGGCCCAGCCGTTTATTTGCAAGTTGTGACCGAAACTTGCAACCGGCTGCTGCCGTTGCCGCCGCGACAGATTTATGGGCGCCAAAGACAAACCGCAAATTGCGACTTAAGACAACGTTGTGCAAATAAACTGCTCGAACTAATAAGCGCAACGGAAGCGCAAGCAGCCGCAGCAGCACCAGAAGAAGTAGAAGTAGACGCCAAAAAGCAGAGGAGTTGCAACGTCAGCTGCAGCCTGAGACAGGAAGAAAAGCCAACAACACATGCACAAAACAAATCTTGGCAAAGTTCACAAACTTTACGGTCCACTCACAGGACAACATAAATCGTTTTATTGAGCGTGTCATTTCGGCAGAAGTTGCAACAGCAGGAGCCCAGTCCACTGTGGATTTGGCTATTGCCTACTTTGGAGCGAAAATACAAATGCGTTTGTGCACAAAAGTAGGCAATAGAAAATTCCAATTGCCCAAACCAATTGGTCTGGGGTGGCTAATTATTTGTAACAAGCAGTTGCGGTTGCTCGCCTCGCCCTTCCTTGCCACACCACACCACACCACACCACGCACGTCCCGTCCCGTCTCGTCTGTCGTGTTGCCAGACATTTCATTTTACACTTACAATTGGCAAAGAAAAGCGGCCATAAATTTAACTTAGCCAACTTTTGCTTTGTGTCGCCTTGGGATTTTTTTTCTTCTCTCAACTCGACTTGCCTCGCCTTGCTTTGCCTTGCCTTGCCTTGGATTGGTTCGCCTGCCAAGACAGCAAAAAGAATTCAAGCAAAAGTGCAAAGCGCGATAACAACAATAAGTTGCCCGTTGCAAGTTGCCAGTTGCAAGTTGTTTGAATGCACAATGCAAGAGTCGATAGTTTTGGAATAGTTTTGGCATTACCCGTGCGCCCCATTGGCCCCAGCCGTGATAAGGCCGTTTACTGTCAGTCCGAGACCCGACGACCCGACGACCCGCCGACCCAGCGCCCGCTTGCGATGCGGACTCAAAGTGCTTGGCGAAAATTTATGCCATTTTAACAAGCAGCCAAACAAGCAAATGGACAACACACAAAATACAACAACAAGAGCAGCAGCAACTACGAGACAGGCGAACAAGTTCCGTTACAGTTGCTCGAAGCAAATAGGCATAAATTTGCATTTAATGCAGCCGAGAATGAAATGGGCCAAAATGAGGCAAGCACAAATGCCAAAAATTATTTTGCTATTTAGTATATAATTTCCTGCTCTCTCCTCTCCGCCCCAGTGACGCGAGGGACGTGGACGCTGCTCTGCTCTCTTGGTGCTGTTGCCGGTGCCGGCCAGGTTGGACTAGGTGCCATAAAAGCGGCATAAATTTTTAAACTTTTGCTGAAATTTGCATTGCAAATGCCGTGCGCATACAAACACACTTGCACACACACACAGACACACGCAGAAATACTCACACACTCACTTACTTGGCTGTAGTATTTTTCGCGTTTTGCATGCGGTTTTAACAGCGTTTGGGTCAGTCTATTAAAATGCAAAAACCTCTGTACGGAGGTGACCCATCGCACCGCCCCGCGCCGCCCCAGTCACGCCTTCACATGCCCCTTGGCCTGCTCTCTCGCTCTCTCATCGCGCCCGGAAGTCCATTTTGTCTTGTCGTTCACGTCATAAATATGGCCGGGCAAATGGCGTTGCTGTTCATGGCTTAGTCTGTCCCATATCAGTCGCTGTGTGCCTGTGTGTGTGTGTGTGTGTGTGTGTTTGTATGTGTGTTGTCTGTGTGTTTGTTTATGTGTGCCGCTTTTAATGACAATTTGCTGGGGGTTTGCATTAAATTTGAGCGAATTTCACTTGAAAACACACACGAGCGAAACCATGTGAGCTGAGTCTGCCTCTGCCTCTGTATATGTGTGTGTTTGTGTGTTTATATGTGTAGCTGAATGCGCTGTGCACTTTACTCGTTTCTTTTGCTTTCATTCTAACGGCATAAATTTAAATAATTTCCACGCTTTGCATTCCCTTTTACAACTTGTTTTTTGGTATGTTTCGACCTTCCACGCGGGTGCGGGAGAAAAGGAACTGTGGAGTGCCTGTGTGTGTGTTTGTGTGCCTGTCTGTTAGCGGTTAGTGCCACACAAGCCCAGTGCGGCAGGTTGCTGGCCATCAAAGCTGTCAACCTGTGTATCAGTTTTTTCACTTGCCGCGCCTTGGCTCTCAGCTTGCTGATGCAGCTGCCACTTTTTGATTTGATACGCAAGCATTTCTCTTGTTTCTCTTATCGTCTGCAACTCTCTCTCTCTCCATAACACTCTCTGTCCCTTTCTTTTCCATTCAATACCTCTTTCTTTAAACAGCCTGTGGCTGCATTCTGTATGATCTGCGTCTCTTACTCGTTCGCAAATCAAAGCGAGCTTCACAAATTTCAAATACTTAAAGCTACAAAATCGCTCATATATATGCGATTTCTTGTATATACCTGCTACCTGTATATATGTATGTACTATACATACTACCTGGTGTGTGTCTGGTTATTATTTTCCACGCGAATGCCTCGACACGAGGCGAAGCAGGACGAAGACGTCGCCGTCGCCGTTGTCGCTTGTCACTTAACGTGAAAAACAATTTTTCTTCAGCTATGAAGCTATATTTGGCTATGCGAGAGTGTGTTCGGGGTGTGCGCGAGAGTGTGTTGTGGGTGTGTGCGTGTGTGTGAGTGAGTGAGTGTGTGTGTTTAGCTATCAAAAAACCAATTTTCGGTGCTAAATTGATGTTTATAGCAATGCACGATGATGACAACGTTGACGATGACGACGCGAAGCGAGCGCGTTGTCGATGGCGATGATGATGAGCTTGTTGCGGCCAGAGACCTTCCCGTCCCGCCCCGCTGCACACCCCCCCCCTTCCCAGCCAATCCAGCTGATGAAGACAAAGTGCCAATGGGAAAAACTAAACGCCCAGCCGCCTTGTGCTACAATGTGCCAATGAAAATCCTTTTCAACGCGACGCGACGAGACTCGACTCGACTCGAGTTAAGTTCTCGTGCTAGTCCTTGACAGCGTTTTGATGCTTCCGCTTGTAATTTATGTGACACTTGCAGTGCCATAGATCAGTTCGAGCTGCGGGCTACACCATGCCACTCTCTCCCTCACTCACTCACTCTCTCCCTCACTCTCTTTCGCTCACTCTGTGTGTTGTTCTTGTCTTTTATTAGGAATTTGCTGGCAGCTTATGAGCTGTTGATTTGCTTCAGTGAATTCCATCCAAAGTTATCAGGATCAATAATCGTGCATTGTTGTGCCGCAGAGCTTTGACATTGATGTCATAGTCTAATCATTTAATTATGCTTGATATGTGCTCAGACACGCACACACACACACACACTCGCACATTCACTGCAAAATTGACAGCGTCCTTTTGTTGGCAACACGCGACGCTGACGTTTGCACTTGAGCAGCGCAAATGCAATTGCATATTAATTGAAACTCACTGAGACATCAGCGCCAGTTACTGCGGGGTGAATTACTCTTGAAACCTGCCTCCCTGCCCCTTAATGCTTTGCCCTGCCCTATGACACATTAATTACCTCGTTTCGCCACGAACATTGTGAGTATATTTAAACGTTTGCCTGCATCTCCACTAGCATCTAATGAATCTCGTTCAGCTGCTTTCTGCTGTTCCGCACGAGTCGATGCACTTGTCAGCGCTTCACAAAGTCGAGTCAGGCGTGCAATCTCAGCCATTATCGTATCATACACACCCACACACACATCAGCCTGTAACTGTCAGCTGCAAAGTGGCGCTGCCATTGACAGCGTTTGCGGCAATGTGATGCCAGCAGAGCGGCTAATAAAACGATTGTGTGATAATCGCGCAGGTTATAAATGAAATATATCTGCGGATTCAGCAGAACTGCAGGTTATAAATATATATAAAAATACGGTTTATAATAATTACGCAATATATAATTACGCAAATAGTTAACAAAAAGTTTCTTGCAAATGTTTGCATAAATTAGAAAGTGAGTCATGATTCATCGGGGCAAAGCATATGTTGATGCTACGTGTTTGTATTTCCGGGTTCATTAAATTAATAATTAATTATTAATTAATAATTAAATTGACTCAGGGCAATAAATGTGTTAAGATGAGTTAAATAAATTGTATCGAGTTAGCTAATCTGAGATCATTCGGTGTTCATTTATTGAATCTCAGAGATTTTGTATTCATATATTTATCTACACTTCTTTTTAATATAAAAGTAATCTAGAGTTGTAAAAGGTCTTTTTTAGTGTCTGTTTCGAGCAAAACTATAAAAAGATTATGATAAAAGTGTTTTTGAGTAACTCATTTATTTTACAAGTTGTAACCGATTTATTTATTATGTTTACAATATCTATTTATAAGCGATATTTGTTGTTTACTTATTTATAATCGATATTCGTAACTTGCTCAACACTAATTATTGGAGTTAATTAATAATTTATCGAAATGTGGCAATAGGTCGATTATAATTAAGTTGTGGAGAATTAATCGAAGTTAAGACGTCAAGGCGCACACACGTCAATTAAGGAAAGGTATATAAAATAATCAAAGTAATTTAATATTAAGTAATTATATTAAATAAAGTATAAAGGGGGTTTATTTAATTAATGTTTTTGAGTTTGAATCTTCTACCCTTCTATTATACAGCATGACTTCACATGTTTCTTCTCCTAAGTGTTGCCAACCTCTGTCCATAATCGTTATACCCGCTGCAGGGTACAACGCGGTATACGGAAATACCAAACTAGTTTTAAATTTGACAGTCTGTCTCGGTTTGTTTTGTTCTTTTTGTGTGTACCCTTCTCCCCCATCCCCCCCGCACACCAATTATTCTCTCAGTCTCTTTGCACAGCTGCTTCGCATTAGTGTCAATGTCTGCAGGTGGAACAAAACTGCCGTTAGTGGCCAAAACATTAGACATTTGAAGCGTTTAGCTTGTGGCTACAACATCGCATTGCTCAGCTCCAGTAATTGACATCGAGATGAAACTGTTAATCGCGACGTGGGCGCTGTGTCTGGTTACCAGCTCCGTGGCTGGCTTTTTTCTTGACGACGCTAATGCTGCGTTGCTTGGCGCCCAGGGGCAGGGGGCGCGGGTGAGCCCGATTAAAGGTAACAACATTCAAAGTGATGCGCCAGTAGGAACGGGATTTATCGGTGAAATTGAAACGTCACTGCAGCAGGCAGCAGGCGCACTTGATAGTCTATGGCTGCGATTCAAAAGGGTAAATTGATTGGCCGAGCAGGGGGAGTAAAAGCATTATAAACAAGTTCTCTTTTCTTCTTTCAGGGAGTTCTCCGCTTGCTGCCCGGATTCGATGCAGATAATGGCAGGCCAACGGCAAATGGAACATCGCCGGGTAATTTGCCACCGCAACCGAGGCCAATTTCAACAGAGTTGTTTACCACAACAACAGAGAGAATAATAACGGCAACAACAACAGCAACTGTTGTAGCGGGGGCAACGACTACAACAAATGCAGTTGAAACGACGACAGAAGTAACAACTGAAACACCCCAGAGCACTCCCATTATACCATAAGATAAGTTGTGAGAGACAGAGAGAGGTAGAGAGAGCGGCAGACTTTAAATGAAATACAACATCAATTTGCCAAAATTCGAATTTGTTTTGCGATCACAGTATATATTTATTCAGACAGCTAGCTGCCTTCAATATTTGCCCAGTTGCCGTCG
The DNA here is from genome assembly GCA_018904595.1 of Zaprionus indianus. Classification (NCBI taxonomy): domain Eukaryota; kingdom Metazoa; phylum Arthropoda; class Insecta; order Diptera; family Drosophilidae; genus Zaprionus; species Zaprionus indianus. Next base: position 217,701 of record JAEIHA010000860.1, on the reverse strand, counting down.
GTCTTGATGCAGCATTCCTAAAATATTGCTAGAGCAGCAGCACGTCCAGACATCATTCTCGCCTGTCATGTTGAGGCATTGTGTCTACCTGGTCACGCTATACGCTTCGCTGGTGCAGGTATGTGCTGAGTTGAGAAGACTCACATTCAATTACTAACATCCCAGTATAGGCAGCTCCCTTGGTGGACTCCCCCAATGATCGAGATAAACCTTCCAATGGTCTCGTCAGTTGGGATTATGCGCTTGTCAACAGCGAAGAGTTGATTCCCAGACTGCAACAACAGTTATGGCAACAGAATTTGGATGAGCAAGGTAAGAAGCCACACAGATTATCAGCTGGATATATCTAATGTTGAGTATTCTTTTAATAGAGCGATCTGTGGTGCTCATGCAGCTGCTGCAGGTGAATATGATGAAGATTCTGCTCATCTTGGACAGCATGATCATGTTGTGCCTTCTCTTCGCGTGCATCTACAGAAATGGAGATATGTCTCAAAAGATTGTCGTCTAGCAATAAGTATTTAGTTATGTACTATAGCACTTAGTTAAGGTTCAATTAAACCAATTTTAAATAACCAATTAATCCAGTTTGTTTTCTTTTTAAGCAAGGCACTGTTTTTGGCTTGTTAAATATTTATTATGCCATCAAAAAATGTTGTCTTATGCGATAAGAACTAAAAAGTTTGTTGTCTGTAAACTTTTTGTTAGCTGTTGCAAGTTGACAGCACGAGGCAACTTTTGCTGACTCTCATACAAAATTGTTTTTTTTTATTTGGGAGACAATAAAGTGTAGTATGTTCTATGCTATGGATAGCAATGAGCTAATGAATCATTTTACATATGATATGAAAGAGAGCAGCTGCTTGGGAATGAATTTCACAGCCAATTCAATAATATTGTTTATTCAGTTGGCGAGACAATTTATTAATAAAACATCAACGCTCATCACTCGAGACAGACAGTCTTCGACGCAATGTCAAGGTGCTGTGAATGTTTGGTTGCGTTGCTGCTGTTGCAAATTGTTTCTCTGGTGCAGGTAAGTTGCGCCCTCTTTTCGCAGTATTTAACAAATGTGTTGAATTCATTCATAATTGCATAGACTGCACCGACAGTGCAGGGATTCGGTCTGCCCCTGGGAATGCGTTGGGATGCCGCAAAATTGCTGGAAATACAACAGCAAATTGAGGATACCAATCTGCTGTGTACGTAAAAATATTATTAAATATTTAAAGTGCTATAAGAATCATAATTTCTTGCTTTAAGATCTGCGAATATTGCGCGCACAGCAGCTGCATAGAAGCCTGATTGAAGTGGGGCTCATCATAGATTTTATTACTTTGGCGTGCGTTTTTCTGCTCTGTTTACGCTGGCAAAGGAAAACAGTGAAAGAGAAAACGATAATCGATGATAAAGTGGGGAAAGTGGAGCTGTGAAGTGAAGAAAGAGTTTCTTATTAAATGATGACAATTCTTGTATAATCATTGATATCTGCAGCTGCCAAGCCAGTAGAGCTAAGTGAATAAAGGGACAAATTTTGATATTTCGATGTATGAAACAGTCGAATGTGAACACATCTTTTAAGCTCGATTGTATTTGACGATATTTCGCTAGTTTGCACTGCAAAATATTGCGCATACGCCGCATCAAGTGCTTTGGCAGCGCTGCTGTTGCGCCTGTTGCAACCTTCGCATTACAAATGCACAGTTGTGCATTAATTATGAGCCACTTTACGCCTGGCAAAACCTGCAACCCCCCGACAAGTACTCTCGAAATCGATTATTAAATATTGGCAGCAGCAGCAGCAACTCGTTGCGCCAATTGTTGGCGTCGATGCAGCAACAGCAGCAGCAACAGCAGCAACGGCAGCAACGGCAGCAGCAACAGCGGCAACGGCAGCATCTGCTGTGGGTTATTTGTTCGCTGTGTGTCTGAGTGTGTGTTGCCTGTTTGTTTGTTTGTGTGTTTGTTTGTTTGCCAGTTTGTTTTGTGTGTTGGTTCATTGGCACTTTTGCACAGTTTGGTTCATAAATATTAACAGCTATTAAAACACTGAGCAGCCACGGGAGCGCAGGCTTAAAAATTAATTTTAAACTTTAAAAGCGACTGCCGCGAGCTTTACGCGCAATTTGGCAGGCAAACACACACACACACGCACCGAGTGCTTTGTAGGCATAGGGAAATTAGGGAGGGGGAAGAGGATGCAACACGCATGCTGCATGCTGCATGCAGCCTCAATCTAATGGTTCATTTAATTAAAAACGGAAATTGAGCTCAACTGACCAACTGAGCACGAGCCGTGGCCAAGTGGCCGGCAGAAAGTTTTTAGTCAAGTTGGCGGGGAAAATTATTAAAAACGGAAAACACTTTGGGGGCAACTAATTCTCTGGCACTCGCACTCTCTCTGCCTTGGCCTGTCTGCCTGCACTCCAGTTCCTTTCTGGGTCTCGCTTTCTTTTGCAGCTTTGCCAGAGTTTTTCCCTTTTTTTTTTTGGCAACTTTTGTGGGTTCGAGTCTTGGCCGGTTGTCCACTTAAGTGAAAGGGCGGCACAGCGCGACGAGCTGAGTGCCAAGAAAGGAAGGCACTGCGCATGCAATTAGCAAGTTTATTGCATGAAATTATGAAACGCTTAACAAAAACGGCACAGAGAGAGAGGGAGAGAGAGAAAAAGAGATGTAAAGGGAGAGAAAAATTCACATATTTAAAAAAAAAAAAGGAAAATCAGAATAAATGGGAATAAGAGCGCCGCCTCAAAGTGCTGGCAAGTTAATTAAAAGGCTCGCATATTTGAAAAGTTCGCCTCGCGCTCGACATGCGCCCGACGCAGTTTAATCATGTAAGTGCTGGCAAATTGTTGGCTAAAATTAGAGCCAGATAAATATTGCGCATACGCCTAGTATGCTGCGCCTGTATGCTGCGTTAAAAGGATGGCGCAGTTCGGCTGCCGCCTGTAGCCTGCCGCCTGCTGATGATGCCAAGTTTTATGCTAATGGCTTTCGTTTAAAGCCAAAAGTAATTTATTGTTGTCAGTGGGCACCATCAAAAATGTTGCTGCACATTCATTATGCCCAAATGTATGTGCCGCTCTCTCTGTCCATTGTGTGTCTGCATCTTTGTATGCCATGTGTGTGTGTGTGTTGCTCTCCGTGTGCATTAAAATTGTAGCCGAAAACATAAAGCCACCTCGCAGCGAGCTAAAAACTTGCATAGAAATTAAGTTAGCCAAGGGGAAAACGCCTCAAAACGCAACGAAACAAAATGAAATGAAATGAAAAGCTTTGCCGCATTTCTGGCAGTTGTGCTGCCAATACCCTGTAAATTTCAAGTGAGTTAGTTGTAATGATATCGTCGTCGAAGTCAATCAAATGTTTGTTTAGTTTGAATTTGGCTTAGTAGCGCAGATTTAATAAATATTTTTTCATTTTTTCAGTCTAATTCAACTGCTTGGCTTGGCTGCTGATAAACCAAGTCATAACCATTACTTATGCGCATCTCTAACACGTATATCGCGTCAGCAGCAGCAACTCAGCAAGCTGAACATTTCATAACCATCGGATAATAAACACAAAAGTTATTCCAGCAACTTTTTTTGTGGCAACGAATGTGCTCACATTCTTTTGTGCGAACGTATGAACAGTGTGCATGAGTGTGTGTGCGTGTGTGTGTATATATTTATATGAAGACATGTGTATTAATGTTTTTTCACATTTTCGACGCAGGCACAAATGGAGTTTAAATGTTTCAGTTCGCCTTATGTGGGAGTTGAAGTCGCAAAGTGGAAACGAATTTGCGTGCTTGAATATGAAAACATTAATTGATGCCACACTCACTTGAGCTACGTTCTCAATTCTTGCTTCACTGAGCACTGCCTAGACTCAGCTTGGATGTTTCGCACAAGATTAAAGAGCGCGCAGCAAGTTGCATGTTTTATGCGTGTTGTTTGTTCGTTTGTTTAAGTACTAAATTTAAATATTCGAGCAAGGCAGGCTGGCGAACACGTCTCTGACGTCTTTGGCCTGCTCGTAGCGCCGGAAAGTATGCAAAAGATAAAAACGGCCGCGAACTTTGCAACATGTTTACGGTAAAAACGTGATTTTCTGGCCAAAAACTGTGGCTGACCAAATGTGGCCAAGGGCGAACCCTTCACCAAACCGCAAATAAGTTAACTTAAGTGGCAAGGCACGCCCCACTGACACGCCCCTTACTGACACCCCTTAGCCAGGCTACAGTTATAAAAATTAAACATTTGTAGCTTTGTCACGTTTGTGTTGACACTTTCTTATCACAGTCAGGCAAAATGAGTCTCGAGCTCTGACTCCAGTTCGGGCATCCGTTGCCGCTTTGGGTTTGGGTTTTAGCCCACCCTCGAGCTGGCCTAAATATGTGAATGTGCGTGATAGTTTTGACTGTGATGCCGACTGCGACTGCGACTGAGAATGTGTGGCAGGCCAACTCACCTGACCCAAACTCGCATAAAACTGCACGTGTGGAATGGGCTTTGGTTAGTGGATAGGCCACAAGCAAGCCCATTCACACACACGCACACACAGGCACATAGAGAAATAGTCTCGCACATATGCTTTGCGCTTTCATGGCGTCCAAAATGCCCTAGTGCCATGGCAAAGTTGTCAGTCAGACTCTCTCTTTCTGTCTTGCCTCATTTCAACTGCCAAGCAGCGCATCATTTGCTCCATTTTAATACCCTCTAAATAGGGTATTTGAAGGGTATATAATGAACTGATGAGGGGCTAGATATGCGGAGCAACTTTGAGTAACAGGCACATTTTGGATTAATTAACATATTTCTATGTGCACAGAAAGTTTTCCTATCTTGATTTGTGTGTGTATCTTAGGCATCTGCAAGTCAAACACATCCTTAGCGAACACCTGTATGATTTGCGCAACTCTCTCTATGTGATGAACTTGTGGCAGGCAACTTTCTCTGCGTCTACTTAGTCTCATTCACTGCTTGGCTACCCGCACGGCGCTATCAGGTGAACTTTTAATTCTTCTTCGTCATTACTCGGGCTCAATAATTTCATTTGCATATTTAATAAGTATGAAATTGTCTGCGACGAGTGCGAGTTGTGTGCCAAATTTATGGCACGTCATTCCAGTTGGAGTTGAGACTGAAACTGATGCCGGCAACGAGTATGGAAGTGTGTGCAGGTGTGCGGGTGTGGGGGTGTGTATGCGGGCAAGTGTGTAAAAGTAAAAGTTGTGGGCAACTTTGTTGCCATGCAACTTTAATGAGTCGTCGCATGAGACCACAAAACTTGACAGTCAAAGGCTTCAAATTGAAAAAGTTTAATGAGCATGCGTATTTGATTAAGGCACGCACACACACACACACACACATACATTCGAAGAGTGTGTGGCAGAGAGACAGGTGGAGGTAGCACACGTAAAGCAGCGCATTCATTTGGGCACCTTTGTCGTGGTTTTAGCTGTTGCACCACATTCGGTAGCGCTTTTCAGCAGGGAATGCAATCATCAAAGCTGTCAAGATCCGAGTTTATTGACAAGCCTGCGCTTGACACCTGTGACACCACCTGTCTCCACTTGCTCTTCCACCACACGGCACCCCAGCAGTGCAGCAACTGCAGCTGACTCTCTCTTTGCAGCGACAGCAAGTTATGCCATCAGAAATGCTATCGAAAATCGTATTTCATTTGCCTTTCGCCTTTGACCAGTACGCAATATTTTTCTATCGCCTGCTGTGATGGCTTGGGAAATACCGAGAAACCAAAAACAGAGAAAGAAAGAGAGAAAATGAGAGAAAGAGAGACAGAGAGAGTGGGCGTGACAGCAGTACCACTTTCTGGCAATTCAATTAAATGCAGAGCTGCATGAAATACACTTTGCCATCCAAGCGAGAGAGTCTTGCCACAGCCAAAGGCAGAGGCAAAGGAGAGCTGTTAACAAAGTGAGCCCAGCACTGCAGCTTGAAGCAGCACATCCCAAGTCGAAGAAGGAAGCATTATGCGAGGTTCTTCAATAAAACTCCAGCAGTTCTGTAATTGCAATTACAATATATTAAAGTTTTCACTATGTTGTAATTACCTATTCTAGTAGGTTGTTAGAGGTTCACACTGATATATCGATACTTGACTATGTTAAACCTATGTTAAAACTATGTAAAATAACATTAAGGGGCATTCTGTGTTTGCGCGTCGAATAAAGAAGGGCTGCAACGTCGTGTGGAAATTAATCAAGCTTCCACACTATTTACATTTATTTGCTATGCCAGTCAGTCTCAATTACTGGGTATATGCACGCCAAGCAGTCTTTCATTATCGGAACTTTTCTCGTTCTTGTGTGCAGCCTTTGCTGCTGTGAATAGGAAATCCATAAAATGCATCACAGGCTTCAAAGGCTCAAAGTTTTGGCATAGGTGCCAAGACGTTTATTATTTCGCCAAGCTTTCGGCTCACATTTCGCCAGTTCGAAGAGAGAGAGAGAGAGAGAGGGGGAGGGAGAGGCAGGGCTACTCGCACATGCTGCACATACGCGAGCACTGCACGAGCTGCACTCTGTTTTATTTGTCTCAATGGCAATCAAAGTTCCAAGTTTTTTGCAAGGCAAATGGCACAAAAGTTGAATTGACTTGAGCAGGAAATTAAGTTGATGGTTTCTCTTTGCTTGGAGAGTGCATGTCTTTACTTTGTGTCTGCGTTCCACTTGAGAGTTTTTATCTCGTTTTTCTTTTCTGCGCTCTTATTATTCTTGTTTTTGGTCATAGCGTGACGGAGCTTTATATTGTAGATATTTGTTCTCAGTTTGTCGGGAGTTTTGAGGAAATTTCAAAAGCATATTAAAAAGTTCTCGGCAAGCACGATAGTGCAGATAAATAATAGATAGCTTATGCAAGCCAAAGCCGGACGCACAATTTAATTTTGGAGATATCTGCAGGATATTTGATGAATCGCACGCAAGTTTACAAATAAAAGGGAATTTGGATGAAGACTAGGAAAGATCTGGTGGTTCATGTCATAGAATTTAATGAACAACACTGTGTCACACTGTGCGTATACCTAATCAATAAATGGAAAGAGACTAAGTTGGATTCGTACACAGTTCTGATTACACATACGTAATCAGCTTATCATTACAGTATCAACTGCTGCCTACACAAAACTGTATTTGGAGTTACACTTGCACTTATTGCCCACAGGCACACGTGGCGTATACCTAATGAGTGATTCGAAAGCCCTCAAATAGATCGAGGCGTTGGCAAACGTGGTCGGTAAAATGTTTGTTGTTGTTGTCAATTAAATTTCGTTTTGTTTAGTTGCTGTTCCCAGCAACCCACTGACACAGACACAGACACGCCCACGCACATACACACACACCAGCAGTTAGTTGGGCTTACTTACTAGCATGGCCATTTGCATTTGCCGCTGCAGTTTGTTAAACTTTGAACTTTTGCAAATTACATGAGAACGCTGCCACAGGATGTTGTTCTGCTGTTTACGAGACATCGAATTCGCTCTCGTTCTCGCTCTGCATTTGTCCGTGTGTGTGTGGGTGTATCTTAATGCCCGTTTGTGTGCTGTGCTAATGTGTTTGAATCTGAGATGCAGCTGCAATGCAAATCCCGCACTGAGCACAGCTCGACCCTAAACCATGTCCTGTCAGGTAATGAAAATGCATTTTCGAGCCATTTACAGTTTTGGCACTTTCAAATTGAATTCGTTATCGAATTAGTTGCATCAATTTACCACTTGGGGCAGAAGGACTTGCAACTGCAACCGTTGATGAGCTGCAGCAAACTCGTATTACGCATTAATAAATGCAACAGAATAGCGTAACTTTGGAAACTGGCAGCTTTGCAATTATACGTTTCGATTTAGTGAGCACTCATCTATCATTTCCATGCACATGCAAGTAAAATATATCTATTCACAATATCTACCTGTCTGCCCTAAAAGTCACAGGCAAATCCGTCTTTTTATTTTATTATTGTTGTGCCCGGGAGTGTTAACATATTGTTGCCAGCTGCCGTGACTGAATGTGTGTGTGTGCGGCAACGAGACAAGTACATTACAACTCATAAGATTATTGATGTTTCTTGCAGTTTATGTGGTTCGCACATGCTAATGATGTTTGCGACGCAATCGAATGGAAAACAATATTGTAAAAAGCATAAATAAATCCTGCTGGAAAAACAATCGAGTCGAAAAGGCCACTCAAGTCTGGCCACGGCTTGTCGTTTATCAGTTTGTACTCGAAATGCTGCCACTCGACAGGTTGGCAGCACTTGCAAGAAAGACCAAGGAAAACGATGTGAAGAATGCTAGAGTAAAGCGCATTCGACTAGATTATACCCTGCTAAAGTAAAAAATATTCTCCTTTTTTGCCTGTGTATAAAACAACTTTAATGTTGTCATTATGTTATGTTATTACATTATGTTAGTTTAACATCATTGTTTGAGTAAGCGATACATAACTATCGATATTTCTTCGGTCTGCTACATTACCAATTGAGCAAAGATTAGACGTTGCTGTTAGATGCTCGCTCTCAAACATATTTTGTTACTAACATAATGTAGCCTCTTTACATGCTTACTAACATAATGTAGCCTCTTTACTTGCTTTGTTTGTAGTTGAAAACACTTCAGCGCATAAAAATGTTTTTTGTGCAATGTTTGTGTTCGTGTGAGTTTATCATTTTCATTTGCTGAGAATTTCCCCTGCACAGGCACTTATTTCAGATTTTGCAGCATACAATTTTGACTTTAAAAACACTTAAGCAACAACACAAGAAAAATGCTCATACATTTCTACAATTACATTTATACTTGTATTTGCAAAGTTTTCCCAATTGAGTTTACTTTGGACCACAGCATCTCCTTCAATTCAGGCATCAATAAACCTTAAACTGCAGTTTTTGCCTAATATGATCAAAGAGACAGAGCAAAAATATGAGATATTTTCATTTGAAATATACAAATAAAAGCTTTGGCCGAGCACACTCAAAGTGAGCTCTGTTGAGTGGCAATGTTAAACTTACTTAGCTGCATTCAATGAATGTGTATTGAAATATACTTTTGACTCTCGAATTCCAAATATTAATTAAAAGTCATCTAATTTCTTGATTGCTTTCCTGCCATGTAAGTCACTTAAAGTATTCTCTGTCTGCTTGAAGCTTTAAGTTGCATTTCTCCTCCCGCACAAGTGCTTCGACATCTGATGCTGTAGGTCTGGAAGGCGGCCAAATTCCCTATTTAGTGGCGCTAATGCTAATGGCTTCTGGCCATCTAAGAAGAAGAAGAAGGTTTCCGAAAGTGCATAACTACTCCCGCGAGAGTCCAAGTGGAGGAGAGTGGGCGTGGCCACGGGGGAGGGGAATTCAATTAGGAACAAGCAAAGGCTGCTGAAAACATGTAATATTATTGCAGCAGCCAAGCGGGGTCCACGACGATGTCGCACACAGACATGCACCTGACTGTCTGTGAGAGTGTTTGTGTGTGTGTGTGTGTGGCAGCAACATGTTGTTGTGCACGGGCCCCATGCTCAGCTGACTGTGCACACAATTACTCGGCAAATAATTAAGTACGTGCAGCGACAGTGCAATGTGCAGGTAGTTTCCCCATCGCATTCTTTTTGAAGACTTGTTGCCAAATATTTGCACTGCAATTAAGTCAACTCTGGCATTTGTTGTTGCTGCCGCTGTACGTGTGTGTACAATATTTCTGCGCATGTATGCTTCGTCAATCACTGGCTGAACTCATCAGTTTGCCAATATTGCCGCATTAAAATTTGCTCACGTGGCATTCAATCCTGACTGGGACTGGGCTGCCTCGTGCGTATTCTGTGGACTGTGAATGTGAATAATGTTGCACAAATAAACAAATCAGGTGCTGCTTCAGTCGATGGAACATTTTGGTTCATAATTTATGACATCCACCGGAAGGGTAGCTAAGCCTGTGGCAGTTTGACTAAGCATCGAGTCGAAGCGCAGAACTGAAATATGGCTAAGCATTTTTATTATTTGCACACTTTCCTTCTGCTGGCAGTCGACCAAAGTGGTTCGAGCTGTTGCTGTTGACTGCTGTGTGCATTCGGGGTAAGCCTGGTGCCTTTTGGGCATAGGTCAGGCAGCCAGGCAGCTTGGCAACTGGGCAGCATGAGTTCCTTGAGAAGGCTGCAAAAAGGCGCACAAATAAAATCCAAGCCAATGCTGACTGAGCTTTGCTTGGCTCTGCTCTGGACACACAAACAACAGTTGAGCCGAGAACAATAACAACACAGCAGCAGCAGTAGGAACAGCAGCAGCAGCAGCAACCAAAGTGGACTTCATGTGCTGCTTATTGAGCATAAATCTATAAATATGCCAAGCAATTGTTCTGTTCATGCACTGCGAACACTGGACATGGACATGGGAGACCCTTCGTATTGCATCTCCCTACTGACCTCATTCGCTGGCTCCATTCATTGTACTTGCAACTGGGCAAAGCCCTAAAAACGACACTTCAGGAACATCAATTAGAACGCGATTGAGAGCTACAAGCATTGGCTCCCCTGCTGTGTATAGAACTACATCTTTAAGGCCCCTCCTAACTCACATCTATGTTGTGAGTGGGCTCTATATCATATGCTATAATTGTCATAGTTCACTACACACATCATTAAATGCTCGACACACACACAGACACACACACAACACACACGCAATCAGGCGAATGCAGCGAATGTTGCTTTGCTTCTCACTTAACTGAAGCAGAAATTGCACAATTGTCGAGCACTTTAGCCAAGTCACACGGCCAAAGGCGGTTGCTGCTGTTGTGCCATCCGCTGACTGTTTGCCTTAAATTAGTTCAGTTGCAGTAGTCTTTTGTGGCACGGCGGCGGGGGCAAGTGGCAGACGCGTGGCGCACGCCACTGAAAAGCCCTTGCAATATTATCTAGCATTTATCGCTCATTCAGCGAGCTTACACTCAGTCAAACACACACGCAGACACACACACATGCACATCATCCTGGGCATGTGAAGGCGGACGAGATACGCGAGTTGAGGACACTGCGGAGCGCTGATTGCGGGTTATTTGTCATTAATATGCAAACAGTTAACTACAACTTGTGCATGTTTCGAGGGCACCAAGCCACATCTGTGTGTGTGTGTACCCAGTGTGTGTGTGTGTGCGTTGGTTATTGTGCATGCAACATTGCAGCTTGATGCAGATCTCTGGTTTCAATCAATGCCGGAAGCGGAAGTTAATTGTGCGCATGTTTCATGCTGTCTAATGCCAGCAACAATTGTGGGTGCAGCCTTTAAATTCGAATGGCGAAATTCAGCAGCTGAATTCGGCCACATAAGCTGAAGCTACACAAGGCACACGCAACACACACACACACACACACACACACACACACACATAAAGAAGCACGCACACGCAGGCAAGGGAAAAATGTAATTTGTCGCTAACCAAGTGTGTACTAACCTCATTTTACTAAAAGCATTAAAAATAAAATGTAATCACATGCTTCATAAAAGTAATAACTACACACGCACACACACACACACACACACACACACACACGGATGTGTGAGATAGCTAGAGCGTGAGTGAGAGGGAGATGCGAGTTTCCTGCACTTCAACGCGTGCTTGACTACGTGTCGCTATAAAAGTGATTGTGAATCTGCCTGCGTGTGTGTGTGTGTGCGCGCGTATATATGTGTGTGTGTGTGTGTGTCAGCATAACTGTGAAAGCCTTGACGTCGCCAGGCATCTCTGTCACTGCCAACAGCCATAGACGCAGACGCTGCCCTTCTTTGCGCCGCTCTCGCTGTCGCAGTCGACGTCGCTGTCGCCATTGTCTGTTGCCTAAGCACGCACTAGTCTATTCCTCTCTCTATCTGTGTGTGTGCGTGTGTGTGTGTTCGCGTGCGCGTCTGATTTTTATGAGACGATTATGGGTTGCTTTTTATTATTTGCCATTGAGCCAAAGTGTTGTGGCATGAAAATGTGCATGGCGAACTGCTGCCATTCAGCAGTACTTCGATTTGCCCTCCCTCTCCTCCCGCTGCCTCCTCTCCCCATGTGCCCTGCTAAGCTTAAATTCCTGTATGTTAATTACTGTCAAGCTGCAGGCAACCCCAGGAATGTTCTCTCAACTTGACTCAACCTGACTACTCATTATGCCACAAAACTGTCAAAGGAACTATAGAAAACCAACTGACAGAGTCAGTTGCAGTTCTCTGCAGCTCGTTAGCTGCAAAAAGTCAGAATCCCAATTACAATAGACTGACATTTTTCGGGCACTTGGGGACAGCTCTGGCTGCACCCTAAGCTGCTTGGCAACGGGTGTGAGGGGGGCGGGGGGTCGTCTACTATCGATAGTCAGCAAGCCAGCTGACAAATGTTGATAAATGCAGTGTCAACGAAATGAAATATTAAGGCGCTCGGCAATCGAAAGTTTTACCACTGAAATTGAAGGATTAGGCAAAGTGTCAGAATTCCCGATTCACTCATAGAAACGAGCTAAAGTGTTTTATCGTGTTGCTGGGGACAGAAAAGTGTTGAGATGAAAGATACAATAACTTCCAACAATCGGAATAGCTTTAGAACCGTTTTTTTGCTTCTTCAAATTAGTCGACAAATGTTTTTACTCGTACATTATTTCTTCAATCTGAATCAAGACAGTTTTGAATTAAGATATGCAATGAACACTTCTCAGTGGAGCACTGCCGTGAATTTGAATTTTAATTTCTGTTAACATTCTGTTGACTATTTCAGTGTCCAAATTGTAACATAAAACTGCTTACATATTGATGTTTAGGTCAGGCATGTTGCCTTCTGCCGTTATCATTCCTGTTAACATTCTGTTAACTATTTCAATGTTCAAGTTGTAGCATAAACATACATAAACTGTTCAACTGCTCTGCTTAATACAAATAATTTGCCAAATTTGTAAGACAGCTAACTGCAATCTTGCAAAATTTCCAAAAGGTCAATCACATTTGCTTTGGAGTTCAAGAAAATGTTTATAAACTAATTCGGGCTAATGAACTGCCCTCAAGCAGGCTTATGATTTGCCGCATGAGCTGCTGCTCGATTTATCATCCGCCTAGGATTGCGAGCACATGTGAGCCACTGAGAGGGAGCACATCTTGCCCCACTGCACGCTCACTTACGCACGAATCTGTGCGTGGCAAGTGGCGCCTGCGGCACCGACTCGAAACAATATAAACATGCCTGAAATATGCAATAAGAGCCTAGGGAGGGAGAATGGGCAGTAAAATGGAAAATACCGACAGTAAGTCAAGCATGGAAATCAGAGACCTAAAGAACTGTGTGTTTCGGACAATGGACAAAAGTTTATAATGAAATTTGCAGGCATGAATAATTATGGGCACAAGAGTGTTTTCGAGAGCCGCTTTTTGGCGATGCTCATGCACGAGTTGCTATTGAACTCATTGAAGTTGGCCAATTAACCTGATTGGCATTGATTCGTTAAGCGTGCGCCGGCTGGATACGTATCCATTTCCAATTAGCCAGCCAATGTCAGCGTGTGCGGCTCGTGTTGCTAATCGATAAGCGGCTCACGGCAACAACAACAGCAACAACAACAACAGCAGCAATAGCAATGGAGCATCATCAGGTGACAAAGATAGAATCCAACACCTCGATTCCAATGCCGATTAATTAATTGTTTTTCTCGCCAAAAGGCTTTGCACGAGGCTGTCCTTGACCGAAGCTAATTACGATTAAGCTCTGTTCTGTTTTCAACTTTCAAGTTTTTAATGCCGATTTTCTTGGAAATTGTTAAACAATAAATCCGCAACAGATTTCAGCCAATTCCCACTCATCCTTCGCGTCTGTCGGCCAGCATCGACAGACGAAATTGTATGCAAATGACGATATAGCTAGACATGCCAAAAATAAACTGAAAACAAGAAGAAGTCGAAATCTTAAAGCGAGTTCCTCAATGCGAGTTCTACCTCACCTTGCCCAGGGTCACGTTATTAATTATAAACAGGCCACCGGCACTGAAGAAGCAGCTCTCCTGCCCCAACTGCAATGAGATGCGCAAGAGGGAGAGATTCAGTTCAGTGTTGCGACGATCCGATGAGAGTGTGTGGAATAAAGATCGCAGTTGGCGCTGAAGCAGTTCACATCGATTGCAGATCAGGCAGGGCACAATAATTTCCACAAACTTGCAAAACTGTTCGGTAATGCAATCTGCAAGAGAAAATGAACATGAGAAGAAGACAACCTTAGGCTACCGAGCTGTACACACATAATATGATAGCCCAACTATTGCTGCTGGAGATGCTGATGAGAATCCAGTAGGGCAACACGGAAGTGTCCACAAATAGCTTAAGCATTATCAAAATCAAACTCAGCTCAAAGTAGGATTCAATTTCACGTAACGTGATCCACAGTATCCCGTGCAGCTGTTGCATCGTGAAAAGACGATCCAACAATTTGCGCCGCACTGAACAAATCTCAAAGCGAGTCTTCTCCAGTTCGGCCATGAGTGTTGAGCTTACTTGCCGCAAGTCCCGATAGAAACACAGGATCAGAGAAGAGTACATGGTAAACTCACTGAAACGAGTCAAGATAACGACTTCCGAGTAAAAGCTATAGAGCAGCAGCACCGAAGTATCGGTCATCACGTTGTCGTAAACGGTCATGCCAGCCAACATGAGAACACGCACGATGAGCGATCCAAAGAGAATCCTGCAGTAGCGGCGAATGCGCTCCAGATTAACGTTGTGCCCGAACTGGACTCGTAGTATGTGTCGTATGCGTTGAAGCTGCTGTTCCACTTGTTCGCTGCGATTTCTCCATATGAGTTCCATGACAACTGTGCCGTGACATGTTATGAGTCCCACAAAGTTAAGCAGATCGATAATCCGTGACACGTGATCGTTTTTTATGTCGTAAATCACGTGATAGTTGAAGTTGAAACGCCACTTGAAGATTAAGACCAGATAGATCAGAAGTCCCGCAGTGTATAGCACTCTTAGTTGCACATGGGGACTTGGCGGCAGCAGTAACAGACAGTGCAACAAGCGACGCATAATACGCATAGAAGCGTCGTGCAACTCTCCAGGAACGTGCCACATGACTGAGCTGGCTTAGAGAATAACAACCTCCTTACCCAGTTATAGTTAGTATATCTTTAATTGGTACATCATTAATGGATTAGTGAAAACAATATGATACAATCATTTTAATTTACTAAATGGCATTTTTTTTTAAACCGTTGCACACATACTTAGAATTCCCAACAACAAAGTCTCTCTTTAACACATGCGTCATTTATTCGTTTATCCTCTCATCGACATTGCAAATGAAAAAATATTCCCAAATATCACTTAGCTAACTATTTGTTTCACTTTGAATCTAATTAAATTAAATTGAATCTAATTAAATTAATTAAATTGAACTTTATTTTAGTGTAAATATAATATTTGAGATCTCTATGCCCATTTAAATTGAATACTAAAAATATAATTTGTTAGGTATTTTGAGTAAGATTACAACTAAGTAAGAGTTTCTCTTCAGCTGATGATTTTTCCAAAAAAGTCATGTGAAATTGAATGCATATGACGAAGTAGCTGACCACGCCGAAAATAAACTATTACGGAATATAAATATATGGAACAAATTGGCATTGTCAAAGTCACTTACTTTGCCTAGAGTTACATTATTAATACAAAACATGCCGCCGGCACTGAAGAAGCAACTCTCCTGCTGCAGCCGCGACGAGATGCTCATTAGAGCCAGATTCAGTTGGGTATTCTGACGATCCGATGAGAGTGTGTGAAATAAAGCTTTCAACTGGCGATAAATCAGCTCACAGCTAGTGCAGATCAGGCAGGGCACAATAATTTCAACCAGCTGACAGAGCTGGTCAGCGACGCAATCTGCAAGAGAAATGAAATTAGCGATGTAGAATCTATGATCTTCAGGGTACGCACATTGTATGATAGCCCAAGATTTTGTAGTGGTTGCATTGATGAAGATCCAGTAGGGTAACATGGAGGTATTCACGAGCAGCTTTAACATAATCGAAATCAGACTCAATTCGAAATTTTGTTCGATAAGACGAGTAGAGTTCCACAGTAGGCCGTGCAGATGTTGCAACGCGAAGAGACGATCCAACAAAATGTGACGTACTGAGCACATCTCAGGGGAAGTGCTCTCCAAGTTTGCGATAAGTGTGGTGCTAACCTCACACAAGTCTCGATAGAAGCACAGTATAAGAGAAGAGTACATGGTAAACTCACTGAAACGCATCAGGAGAACGACTTCCGAGTAATGACTGTAGAAGAGCAGCACCAGATTATCTGTCACGAAATTCACGTAGATGGTAACTGCCATCAATGTAAGGACACGTACGACCAGCGATGCAAAGATTGTGTTGGAGTACGGTTAACGTTGTGCTCGAACTGGACTCGTAGAATATGTCGCATTCGTTGCAGCTGCAGTTCCACCTGCTCACTTCGATTCTTCCAAAGTAGTTCCATTGCGACTATAGCATGACTCAGTGTGAGTCCCACGAAATTAAGGAGATCAATATTACGCGTCACGTGATCATTTTTAAGATCGTACACGACATGATAGTTGAAGCTGAAGCGCCAGTTAAGTACAAAAATCAAGTAGACGAGTAAGACAATCGTATAGAGAACCTTTAGTTCAACTTGTGGGCGTGGCGGCAGCAACAGCATGCAATGCATCAAACGTCGCATAATGCGCAGCGAAGCGTCGTGCAACTTTCCTGGAACGTGCCACATAACTGAGCCGACAACTCAAATATGGAGCGGCGATAAATTGTTAACTGGAATCTGATATCTTTGACTAATTGAGTAATTAATAATTGGCTACTTGAAAGTTACACTAGAGTGTGCTCGACTTTGATATACCTGACCAAACCGAGTTCCTAAATATATAACTTTTTTGTGTTGCATACTTTAGGGAGCGGTTGGGAAATCAGTATCTATGAAAATTATACCTTAAATAACGTAACTTTTTTGATATTCATCCGATTCCAACCAAAATTTCAGAGCACATTTGGGCATGAATAGTTATTGTGTTTAACAAAAATTAAGAGCGCTGCATGAAAAGTACACTTGGTATTCGGTTTCTATCTACAGACAGTTAGCACAAAGTTGAAATACCCTACGAGAATAAAAACTGCACAGCAAAAGGAAAAGAAAAGGTGGCGATGGTACTTGAATATACTTGTATTTATTAACTTCCGATAATTCAGCATAAATATTAAGCAGTTTGAGTTTGATTATCACTAATGAGAAGTTTTTCCAGTGCTGATGATTTTGCCAGAAATGTCAAGCGAAATTGTATGCAGATGACGAAGTAACTAACCATTCCAAAAATAAACTGAAACAGAAATATGAGAAAATGTTTAAACCACATTCGTTTGGTTTTAGTTCCTCAACGAGTCACCTCACCTTTCCCAAGGTTACGTTATTAATGTCGAACAAACCGCCGGCACTGAAAAAGCATTTCTCCTGACCTAATTGGGACGAGATGCGCAACAGAGCCAGATTAAGTTGGCTGTTGTAACGATCTGATGAGAGTGTGTGGAACAAGGCTCGTAGCTGGCGCTGAAGCTGCTCACTATAAGTGCAGATAAGGCAAGGAACAATTATTTCCACAAGCTTGCCACACAGCTCGGTAAGGCAAACTGTAAGAAAAATGCACTAAGAAAAAGAAATTCATTGATTTCCTGCGTACGTACATAATATAACAGCCCAGCAGGTGGGGCCACTTAAGTTAACATAAATCCAGTAGGGCAGCACAGCGGTGTCCGTGATAAACTTCAGCATCATCGAAATCAGACTCAATTTCGAATTCTCTTCGATTTTGCGAATCGTGTTCCATAGCAGACCATGCAGATGTTGCAGCATGGAAAGACGCTCCACCAAGACGCGACGAACTGACGACATCTCGTAGGGAGTACTTTCCAGCTCGGCGATGAATATCTCGCTGGTGTCACACAAGTCCCTGTAGAATCTGTATATCACAACTGAGTAGATGGTGAACTCAGTGAATCGAGTCAGGAGAATGACTTCAGAGTACAAGTCATAGAAGACCAGCACGAAATCATCTGTTACAAAGTTGATGTACAGAGTCATTGCCAAAAACATGAAAACTCGCACGATCAGCGATCCGATTAGGATGTTGCAGTAGAACCGAATCCGTTCAAGGTTCACACAATACCCGAACTGTACTCGGAGACAGTGTCGTATGCGCTGCAGCTGCAGTTCGATCTCTGCACTGCAATTCTTCCAGAATACCTCGGCGGTGATGACGGCATGACATATCACGAGTCCCACAAATTTCTGCAAGTCGATGGCGCGCGACACATAATCGTTTTTCACATCGTAAACGACATTGTAATTGAAGCTGAAGCGCCAATGGGCAATAAACACGAGGTAAAAGAATAGAACGATCGTGTAGAGTATCTTCAATTTCACTTGCGGAAATGGCGGCAGCAACAGCAGACAGTGCATCAAACGACGTATCACGCGCAGCGAGGCGTCGTGCAACTCGCTTGGAGTGTGCCACATGACTAAGGTGTCAAATTGAATTAGGTATATTCTTTGATCAAACATCCAGTAAGAGCTGATAATCTGTGATTAATTAGCTCAATTCCATAGCTGTTAGCCTTGCAAAATAACGAGTTACAATATATTTATTGACTGTATATGAAACACAAGATAAAGCAGCAAATTGAATAATCATATTAATTAACATTGCACATTTATTTAATTAAGTAAAACGAGTTTGATTATCTCTCATTAGTAGCTCTTCTACAGCAGCGACTTTTCCAGAAATGACGAGCGAAAATGTATGCAAATGACAATGTAGCTCGTAATTCCGAATAGGAACTACAGAAAGATTACAAGATAATATTGAGTGTCTGATACTCTGTGAAATGGTTATACTGACCTTGCCAAGCAGTTCGTTATTGATGGCAATGAAACCGCCCAAACAGAATTGTGATCTCTCCTGTCCCAATTGACTCGATATTCGTAAAAGGGCATTATTTAATTGCGTATTTTGGCGATTTATAGATATATCATGAAGAAGCGAGCGAAATTGGCGTTGCAAAAGGTCGCATTGAGTGCAGAACCAGCAGGGAATGCAAATCTCCAACACTTTACCGAACTCCTCGGTTATGCACCCTGAAAGAGAACAAAATGGAGAAGCATGAGTTTCTTCCTAAGATTTATCTGCATTCTTCCATACATGTCTGCATTGGTCCATTGCCAAGTGGTCTGTTGGACATGAGCACCCAATACGGCATCACTGAGGTATCCACAAAGTACTTTAGCAACACCACAAGAAGGCTCTGTGCAAAGCTTTCCTCGATTTCGCGATGCAGTGCCCACAGTGTATGATGGATTTTTTGTAATGTCTTGATTTTTTGAATAGATGATTGTAATTGAACCTCGAGTTGGAGAATAACTTCGGCAGTGGCTTCAATTAGCTCGTGATACACTGCCAAAACCAAGGCCACGTGCATAGAGAAGTCGCTGAAGCGCGCAATGAGAGCGCACTCCGAGTAAAAGTTGCAGATCAGCAAAAGCGACGTATTGGTAGTCAAATAGTTATAGACTGTCATTAACAAAACTACAGCTAGGCGCAAAAACAAAACACAATAGATAATTCTGCTGTACACTCGCATTCTTTGATAATTGATTTTGCGATGAAACTGATCACATAGAATATACTGTATGCGCAGAATTTCTTTATCGATTTTCTCACATCGATTCTTCCAAAGCATCTCGAAGGCCACAATAAAATGACCCACAATCAAGAGATCGAAGTTAATCAAATCTAATATACGCGACAGATGATCGTTTCGATAATCGTAGATCACATTGTAATTGAAAGCGTGTCTCCAGCGAGAGATCAGTCCAAGATATGTCATCAGAACTAGATTATAAAGCAACTTTACGTACAGATGTGGACTTGGCGGCAGCAGCATTATAATGCGCATTAGACGCCGGAAAACCCCCAAAGAAAGGTTGTCCAATTTAACTGACACATAAGACATAACTGAGCAGTGGCCCACAGGCGTCTGAGGAACATACAATAATTAATTTGCTAATTGCACGGGTGGTTCAATGGGTGACAAAATAGATTCAATCTATTCTCAATGAAATTTCGAATGATATCTTAACTCAGCTAAATGAATCTTGTTAAAAAAGTAAAGCAAGAATTTAGCTAAACTTAATCATATTTGATAAATAACTTTCATTAATCGACAGTTTTGAAATGAATATAAACAATAACAGACGATTAACAGCTGTTTAGCATAAGATTTAACAGTTGCTTAGAGTAAAAATTAGAACAGCTGATTTCAGTTGATATGCCAACCTTGGGCATGAAAATAGTGAAAATATAAATAACAAATGTTTTTATTTAACAGCAAACAAACTGAATACCTTTATTTTTTTTTTTTTCATTTAAATTTTTTATAGTTTATTGTAGTGCAGGCATATTTCCGAAAGATTTTGTGCTAATATAATTTCCGTAATATTTTCGAACGTTGGTTTCGCCAGTTTTTGACTACTTGAGTCTAACCAAAATTGAAGGCATATAATAAAATAGCTCAGCATGGCGAATAGAAACTGAAAAAACAATTATTTAAGTCCAACTTGTTTCATTTATTTGCTCACTTACTTTCCCTAGCATTCTGTTGTTAACGTTGAGGAAACCGCCTATGCTGAAGTGACTCCTCTCCTGTCCCAGCTGTGTTGAGATCCTAAGCAGGGCCATGTTCAAATGTTCGTTCTGACGATTGCTCGATATGCCATGAAAGATCGAACGGAACTGCCGCTGTACATAATCGCAGTGTGTGCAAATCCAGCAGGGAATGCAGATTTCCAGCAGCTTGGCGAACTCCTCCGACGAGGAATCTTTGAATAAGCAAATTATGAATTTTGAAAATAAAAGAATGTTATTAAGTTACATATCTGCATGGCCAGTGTGCCAAGTCTAGTCTGGTTGAGGTACACCCAATATGGCATAACAGATGTGTCCACAAAACTTTTCATCATGACTACAATAAGACTGCGCTCAAAGTTTGCCTCAATATCGCGTTGAGTTTTCCACAGTACTTGATGGAGTTGCTGTAGGATTGCGATATGTCCCACTTGATGATGAAGCTCTGATTCCATTTCAGAGGAATACATCTCCAGATTGGACACAATAACCAAGCCAGCCTCATGAAGTTCCCTGTACATGGCCAAAACGAGAACAGAATATAAACTGAACTCGACGCAACGCAGCGTAAGAACCATTTCGGAGTACAAATGACAGATAAGCAGATGCGATGTATTTGTAGTGAAACAATTATATATGGTAATCATAAGGAGCACCGCCACTCGCAAGGAAATTATCCTATAGATCACATGGCAATAGCGTTCGATCCGCCTGATGTCCACTTGGTGGCCAAGCTGCACTCGCAGCACAAATCGAATTTGCTGCAATTGTTGCTCCAAGTGATCACTGTGATCACGCCAAATAAGTTCGTGAGCGATTATACAGTGTCCCACAATGAGCGCAACAAAATTGACCAAGTCCAGGACACGTGAGACATCATCGTGAACCACATCGTAGATGACGTTGTAGTTGAAGGCGAATCTCCACTCAATGATGCACAGAATGTAGACCAGTACTGCCAACGTATAGACAATCCTCAATATTAGACACGCACGTGGCGGAAGCAGCAGGAGTAGGTGCATCAGGCGACGCAAAAGACGCAACGACACGTTGTGCAACTCGCCCGGCAAATGCCACATGACTAGCTTGGTAGTATGGTTAGGCCAGCATATTTGCCTAACTGTGCCAATTAGCTAATTAGTTGACTTAAGCATTACAATAGACTTCGAAATGCTTCGAAGAACAAGAAGGTCTGCCATGCAAGTATAGTTTATTTAGTAGTTGCTTGAGCTGTTGAAAATAGATGCAGTCAAATTGCCATTGCTCTCTGTGTGGATCTTGTTCAACATGGTGAGGCGAAATTGCAGAAAAATAATGAAATAGGTCGTCACGGCAAAAAGAAACTGTAAGAAGAGTGAGCAGCTAAGTTAATAATAAGATGAGTTCCATAAGTTTTTAACTTACTTTTCCCAGCATGTCATGGCTTAAGATCAGGAAACCGCCTATGCTGAACTGACACCTCTCTTGTCCCAGCTGCGAGGAAATCCTAAGTATAGCCGTGTTCAACTTTAAGTCATTGCGATTTTTCCATATTCCATGAAAGATGGAGCGAAATTGTCGCTGCTGAGATTCCCAGCGTGTGCAGATCCAGCACGGAATGCAAACCTCCATAATGTTAGCAAACTCTTCAATGAACCCCGCTAAATGGAGAAGAGCACATAAGTAGCGCCTAATGATTTAAATTTAGTTGCACCTACCTGACTTAATATTTGAAAAGGAGTATTCTTCTTTCAAACGAAAATTAATAGAAACCCAATAGGGCATTGTGGAGGCGTTCACGAAGTACTTCCAGAATATGAAAGCAAGACTCGTTGCGTACTTCGCCTCAATTTCCCGTTGTGTTTGCCATAGCAATCTATGCAACTCCCGCAAGTCATCCAATTTGCAGGCAACATTGTGATTTGATCTTTTATTATTCAGCTCACGAGTGATCTCACTGCCCACTTCCTCCAACTCCACGAAGAAGGCCATAACGAGAACCAATTGCAAATTGAACTCTCCGCATCGTAGGGTGAATACAAGTTCTGAGTACAAATTGAATAAGATAACAACGAACGATCCAGATGTAACGCAATTGTAACCAGATAATCCGCATATGCTCACAATGCGAAGAAGGATCAAAAAGTTGATGACATTGCAATATCTTTTCACGCGATTATCGTTCACTTCATGATTGAACTGCCTCCGCATTACGAAACGCAATTGTTGCAGGTATTTAAAAATTTCCATATGATTATTCCAAATCATATCCATGGCAACTATACCATGTCCCACAATCAGGGTTACAAAGTTTCCCAAGTCGAGAATAGTTGAGAACGAGTCGTGTTCGGCATCGTAGATAAGTTGGTACTTGCAGAAAAATCGAAAGTACAGAACGATAACAAAATAAAGTAACAGAGCAATGCTGTATATCAGTTTCAGATGCAGATCAGGACGAGGTGGTAGAGCCAAGGCCAAGCGCATCAAAAGATGCACAAAGCGCAGCGAAATGTTGGTTTCTTGTTCCGGTGAAGCCTTCCACATAACTAAGGCACGTTGTTGTTGAACAGAGTTCTCTGTGAAACTAACAATGAAAGTGGATATATTCAAACTAAAAGATATAGATATAACATGAAATTCGTATTGACAGATCTTATAATGAGTGATGTTATATAGTCAGCTAAATTAATGACAGGTCGATACGAAAGTAAAATAAATGAAAGGTCATTAATATTATACATTTATTTATTCACTTGCAGAGGGTATATTACTTTTACTCAAATGTTTGCAGCACCAAAAAAGAGACAGAGACATATATATTCTTGATCTATATACAATCAAAATTCGACAAGCCACGTGCGTTTGTCTTTCTGTGAGATTTAGAACTATCTTCTTGACACTTAACGTAGAATCTTATTATGGTGTGAGCTGTAATTATAAGTTAGTCAGTCTTATGTGACCATGTTTAGTTAGATATCGGCACATTTTTAGTTCTCAGGATAATGCTCAGAAATTTATATTCTAAGATTTTCTGAGCAACCCCTCATTTTTACTTTTTTCTTTTACTCACTGCAGATTTTAACAATTAGCTAATGGTCTCCCAAGGACTTGGAAGCGATTATAAAATGTGAAATCACAAGATTCTGCATTTCCTCTCACTTTGTAGCATGTACATTATTGTGGTCTCAAGTGACATCAAGGTCTTTCATGTGCGGAGGACTGCATGGCCTGATAAGAGCCTGTTGTAATCATTTTAAATACCCTGCTACCCCATAATTACCATCAAAGTGACGTCAAGAACTCGTCGGAATCGGGCCATGAGTGGAATTATTTGTTAATTTCATTACACCAAGTTGGGTGGGGGCTTACACCCAGCACACACAGACACATACACATGCACATATGCACACAGAAAAACAACCACAAAGAACGTTGAAAATTGCTTATCAAAAATGTGGCCGGGTCGGGGGTCGGGGTGGCAGCACTGGGTTTGGGGGTGAATGTTAGACGCACACACACAAATACACACAAGCACATTACATAAATTTGCATGCCTTTATTGCAGCTCAAAGAGAGAGAAACAAACAAACAAACAACTCTCTCACACACACACACACACACACAGCTTATTCAAAGATTTGCACACACACACACGTGTACATATCAGTCGATGCTTGCTTTATGCAACCACTGAGGCACTTTGTTTGCACACTTGTAAAACACCTCTATCTACCGCGGCGGGGTCGGTGGAGTCGCTGAACGCCTCCAGCTATTTGAGGTAATGACTTAATTGCCACGCAACTGCCACGCCTCCAGCCTTAGGCACTTGGCACTTGGGCATCCCCACAGTGCTTTGTCGCGCGAGCAGCTACTTAACGTTCTTCTTGCCACAAGGCAAGCCAAGGCAATCTCGCACCCTTCCTTAATCAGGGCTGCCTGCAATCGGTCTCCATAATTTGTGCAGGTGTCGAGAACGCTTTGTCTTTGATTGCGCGTCGGGTGCGTCTCTAATCTCTGTCAGCCACACCGCAATCATCAAGCAGCAGGCAGCAGGAGCTGCCCCTATACCCCAATACTGGCACACTTGAGAGAGCTCGCCTGGAAAGATGCCTGGCATAAGCAGCTGCCAAGCTGCCATTGCTTGTACAGAGTACTTACCTCCTGCTCCTTCTCTGACTTGAGCTACGCCTTCTGCCTGTGCCCAAGTCCGGGTTAAATTGAAGCAATCGTGTGGCGTTGATTTGTATAATTTTGTAATTTGTATACCGAAATGTGGCCACACATGTCACATGTGTATTTGCATTAGGCCGGAGTTGGCAATTTTACTTTCGCTAGGCCGGGCCGTATGTGTATAAATAAATTAAAGTACAAGTGCGCACACAAACACACACACGTGCACATGTTACGTTGCCGAGGGGAGCTAATGAAGACAGCGAAGGAATAAAAGTTGACAGACTGACAACGATTTATTTAGCAGGAGTTGAACTGCTTCTTCTTCTTATTGCGATGTAAACCTTTTCATAGTTAAAGGTTGAATGAAAATGAATATAACTCAAACTCATTAAGAATAAGTACGATATAAGAATATTTTCTTACAATGTCGACTTATAGTTATTTTATTTTTTATTTATTATTAAAAAAGAAAGAGAAATTGAGCTTTTCATTTTTTTTATTATTATGATTTTTATAATATATAATAATATGAAGAAATTTATTACATTTCTTAAACTAATTTTAATGCATTTCCTTATTTTATTGAAGGGGGTAAGTTGTCATAAATTTCTCTCTGAACATATTTGCTATAAAATTGTTCTTATTTCTGCATTTAAGAAAACTTTCCAATCCTTTTTTCTTGAGCATCATCCCTGGGTTAGGCTGTTGATGTACGTAAATATATTTATGTTGCCATAATACAATTATACATTTATACATTTCATACGAATTTAGTTAATATTTTCGAATATAATTAATAACCTGAAGCAAGTTTTCGAACAGCTCTCGCATGGAGTCTCCTTCACTCTGCGCCGCATTCCACGTGCAGCAACAGAAAGAAGAAAAAACACTTTTTGCAAATGTAATTATCGGCATATTTGGCATGGGTGAAGTATTCCATACACACTCATACTTGCTAAGCACACACACACCAACACACACACAAACACACTCCCTCACGCACTCAGACAAGGATGTGTACTTGTAAGCAGCTGGCACGTGCCTACAAAGTTGCTGACATACCGACTTGGACTCCTACTCCACTTTCTCTCCTCCCAACTCCCTTCCTCATTCTCATTTCCACTTGCAGTTAGTGGAGCGGGAGGCGACTGCCGTGTGGCCTTTGTAGCTTTGCTTTGTAATGGCCAGATTTCTGCATGAAAATGAGGAGGAGCGCTCTCTCTCTTTCTCTGGGAGTCATCTCATTGCCGCAGGCACAGCTGCCTGTTATGACGAGTCGCCCTCTTCATTGCGAACAACTTTCGCTTAAGTGCTTCGTGCTGCGTGCCCCGTACGCACTGTAAGTCATTTCGTGTTATCTGATTTTAATTTGGCGCAATTCTGCCTTTTGCACCTGTTAACCTATGCTACTCGCAGTCAACGAGTTTGCATTCAAAATATGCAAATATATGCGAGTGCTAACAAATATGGAAATATGCTAATTTTTGGTGAAAATTGATTTTGCAATTTAATTGAAAATGCCAAAGCTTTTTGTTGCCACGCCATGCCACGCCACACATCATTGTTGTAGCTGTGGTAACAGTCGCCATTGTCGTTGTAACTCTTCTTGTTGTTGTTGTCGGTTATTGTATGTTTACGTTGTTGCTCGTTGTTCTTTGTACGTTGTACATTGTTGGGCTGATTGTTCAAACAGCTGCCACAAATGGCATAAATACTCGAAACACTTCCAGTTCCATCTTTGCTCGCACATCATTTGCAACTTTTTCGGAGATTGTTTTTAATGACATTAAAATTGCCAAAATTACAAAGCCAACACACACAACCACACGGGCACTCTCTCTACCTCCCTCCCTATCTCTCTCTCTCTCTCTCTCTCTTGCACACAGCTTAGTTGGAAATCAATAATCACCGAGTTCAATTGGAGTCATTGGCAAGTCGACACTGCCTGGCTGCCGCTCTAGAAGCCATTGACAGTGGCTGACAAATGCGTCTGATATATGGCCCAGACTGGCACAATAAATTTCTCTGTGTGGGCGTGGCTCACAAGTGATATACGTGGGTGTGTGCGAGCAATGCAAACATGGCACCTTCGAGTCGAGCAATAAAAATTAATTGCATTTTTTGAGATTTTTTTTGTTCAGGTTAAAAACACATAATTATGCTGGGAAACGTGGTGAAAGGTAAGTGAAAAATGAGTCGCAAAGTCACGACAGTGGAGACAACTGTACAAAAACGTGAGACACACACGAGTACTTAGTCACTCACTCACACATACGTGCGTGTATCTCTGCAGAAGTCGACAACATCATCATTTATCTTTGCCTGGCACTGCGAGGCGTTGACCAAGTCAAAGACACAACGAGCAAAAGATTGAGATCGGAGGGGAGTCGGGGCTTGATTCTAAAAATATTCGCTCTATTGCTATTTATTGCCCGATTTCGCTGGCCTGGCAATATATCAGCGCTATTTTTCACATTAATTGGCAAGGTTAAGCGAAAACTTGTCACTCGCTACGAAATCATGCGAATTTCGCAGCAGTTGCCTGCTGCTCTCTGTATCTCACTTTTCGGCCAAGGTCAGTGTAACAATAAAAAGAGGAAAATACAGATAAAACCATTTTTATATAGCCCCATGCAGACGGCGATAGACGGCAATAATAGCAAAGAGTAGCTGTATTTGGATTGTGATGCGAGCCGAAATGGCGCTGCTCTCTCTCTCTGTGTTTGTTTGTGTGTGTGTATGTTAGAGTGTGTTTGGGCTTATGAAAGCGTGCTTTCAGCTACATCTTGTTTTTCTTGGCCGGCTGACGTCGCAATTAGAGGACAGCGCAAATGTGGCGCGAATTCAAACCGTCTGCGACCGCAGCAAGGACGACGACTTTGAAAGCCGCCGACAGGACAATGCCAATTGAAGATTTATGCGCATCCTGGGTACGCGTTGCGGGGGGCGTGAATTTTGTAAAATTGTGTGTGCAAATTCCCGTGTGGCTGCCTCCGTTTGCTGGAGCAAAGAGAAAGTCGCGTGGCGCACAAAACTATGCTATACTTTTGCCACAAATCATAATCCACATGAGATAGCAGACACACACACATACACACGCATGGACAGGTTATCGCTGTGTCGACTGTCTGCGACTTTGGCAGAGCAGCTGCTGAATTATTATGCATAGCAAGTAGGATAATTTACGCAGACAGGATTAGCTGTTGTCCATTTTGAGGTTCTTTTCGTTCGCACAACTGTCTGAGCTCGAAACACATGAAAGAACAGTAGAAGAAGGAGAGCTTCAGTTTATTGCTTGACTGAGCAAGGGAATTTGTAGAAATCAGTAATTAAGACAGGTCCAAGATTTGTCTACACTGTGCATCACGTATACGCAGTGGTATACTTGGCCTAAATGCAACTCAGCTCACAGTTAACTCCCCCCTCTGACACTTCCACTACCATTCCGGGACCTATTCGCACTAGCTATGCCATTTGCACTTCCATTTCCATTGCCATTGCCATTGCCATTACTTGTGCCATTGCTGCTTATTGCTGTTTACCATATTTCTGCTTATTTGTTTGCCTTCTATGGCAAATATTTGAATTTAAATTCAAACGTGCTTGACACATAATACAGTGCCTGCAGGCAGTATTGGCATACAGAAGCAGCAGCAGAAGCAGCAGCAGCAGCAGCAGCAGCCTCGCAGCCCATTTCGCTGTGCAAATATTTTATGAATTTCAATGAGCCTCTGGCGGCATTCTCCGGCTGTGCGAATAGAACGACGGGTGACGGGTGACGGGCAAGCCGAGGCGGGTGTGACACAAATGCGCCAAGGTGTAAAAGGTAACAAAATGTGAAATTAGTTTGACACGTGTAGAAAAGCAAAAGACAGAAAGCTGCTCAGCTCAACGCATGCCAACAGGCAGAGGGAGAGATGGAGGGCGAGAGAGGGTCACAGATTTACTTTGTAGCTGATTTTTAGGGATTTGCATTGCACACTGTCTCTCGCACAATGTGCCTGTCTGAATTTGTTTTATCTTTTCTCGTTTCAGAGATTTAACGAGACACATTCAAAAAGAGAGTTCAACTTCCCTTTTTTTGTATTGAATGTTGCTCATTATAATTGAAAAATGATCTCAGTGCACATGCATGCTTCATATAACTGAGATTTACTATTTAATTTTGGCATGAAGGAGCCTCATTATAATTGAAAAATGATCTTAGAGTGTATGCTTCCTCTTTCACTTAAGCTGCTTTAGGCGATTCTGCTGTACTTCCTCTGTGCCTGTCGCGTTTTCTTCTTCAACTTCTTGTTCCTTTTTCCCTTTTCTTATTGCACTCATTGCATCATGCGAGAACAATGCAAATGCAAATGCACTTACGTG
The DNA here is from genome assembly GCA_018904595.1 of Zaprionus indianus. Taxonomy (NCBI): domain Eukaryota; kingdom Metazoa; phylum Arthropoda; class Insecta; order Diptera; family Drosophilidae; genus Zaprionus; species Zaprionus indianus. The sequence continues at coordinate 188,472 of JAEIHA010000860.1, read as the reverse complement.
TGTGTGTGTGTGTGAGTGCGCTGAGTGTGTGTGTGAAAGTGCTGCCTTGTTTGCATGTGTGTCTGTGTGTATGTGTGTGCACATGTCACCGCAAATCTACTTAAAACGCAATTAAGTTGAACGCAAATACAGTCGACGTCGCCGGCAATGTGGTAAAATGGAGGCCGACATCCCAACTGCGAGTCAAACAATGCATTGCAATGAGAGACTGAGAGACAGCCTGAACATGTCGGTGCATGCAGTTTTTCTTGCGGTATTTCAACTGCGACCCAATCCGACGCCCTTCACTGCCTCCGACCAGCACAGAGCAAGCCATACGTAAAGTTTCCAGCAGAGAAATTGAATGAAATGAGAAGGCATAAAGTGTATAAAAAATAGTAATAAATGGCAGACTCAGCTGGAACATACTCTGTAAAGCAGAGCATACAGTTACAGAAATGAGACATAAAGTATGCCTGACTAGAAGATACCAATTAGATGTTTAAGAATACAATAAAGAACTCAGTTCATCACTTTCATCTTCACTTGTTTAACTTCTCACTCACTTTTACAGGGTATGTAAAGCAGCTAGTCTCGCCGTTAGCAACGCAGCATATGGAACATCAAAGTCGATGTGTTGGCAACACAATACACACCCTGCAGTTGGTTGGCATGTTTGCTGCTGCGTCTGCCAAGGCTGCTGCCATATGGCGACAATCCAAGCAAATTGTCGGGCTACCTGAGCGAGTTTTCTGCACCACGCGACGATGACTTAAAAGTTAAATTTGTTTATTTTTTCGCAAACAAACTTTAATCAACTTGGAACTTGACGGGGAAGACAAAGATACGCGATACGCAATGAGTAAAGCTTGCTTTGACAGAGGGAAGAACTTTGCACTCAAGCTGCACAGCGACCTTCAAGGATTTCGCTCGGGGCTGTGCCTGAAACAGAGTCGAGTAATTGATACAGCCAAGCAAAGAAATGGGAAATCCTGCAAAGTTTCCCCTGCAAACATATGCTGGGGAAAAAGAGAGAGGGACAACATCATCGCAACTCCGCGGGCAATCAACGCTGGCATCAGTTTCGCCGTCAAGTTAATTGAGCACGTGTTGCAAAATCTTTTCAAATTTTGACAATCAATTTAGCAATTTGTCTTGCGGGCGATCATTAGTTGCGCAGCAAACAAACACGCTGTACATATACATACGTGTATGTATGTGTGTGTATGGTATATGGAGGCAACCTGACCGAGAACATAAACAAACCTGCGACCGCAACTGTGCTGCAGCTCCGCGTGCAGAGGAAATTTTCTTGCCATAAATTCACTAAAAGCTTTCGCAACGAAAATTTGTTGCTACCTTCCGCTGACAACATGGCTCACCTGGCAGCAGCAGCAGCAGCAGCCGATAGAAAGCCATAGCCACAGGAGCCTACGCTCCAGAGGTGAACGCTGCTTGCACTCAGCTGCCCCAGGTCTGGCTTCCTCTCACTTCCCCTCTCTCTTCCCTGGCTGCAGCCAAAGCAAAATTTACGCCGCTGTCTTCATTATTATTGCACTCTGGCCAGCCTAGGAAGATGCTGCTGCTGCTGCTGCGGCTGCTGCTCCTTGTTGTTGTGGCGGCGGCTTTGGTTGAGTTTTCGCTACCTCAGACAATTTGGCAAACGTGCTAGCGAAGTTGCTAAATAAAAGTGCAAACTAAATGAGCATTTAGTGTGCGCGCCTCGTAAATTCCTGCTGAAATATTTCTGTCGTCTTACAATTTAGCTGGCAGCGCCAAACTCGAGCTCGCCTTGCGTTTTAAAGCCTTAAATGTATGTGGTGCCATGCGGCGTATGCGTAATGTGTGCAGTTTACACGCGTCTGTGGGCGATGCTGTGCCTGTCTTTGACAAAGTTAAGGCCTTCTCATAACGCGGTAGGCACAATAAAATGGTTTAATGAGGCGTCGCTGCCGTGCACCTTGTATGTGTGTGTGTGCCCCGATCTGGACACCCTCACACACATATACAGCGCACACACACACTCGCTGCGACTGTCGCACATGACTTCATTAGTGTAATGAAAACAGGCAAAAAATGTCAAGGTTGCTCTCGGGCAGCTGCGTGCGAATTGTCGCCGTGCGGGCTTAGCAAAAGGCAAAAGGTTAACACTTGCCAAATGGCTGACGTGTACGTGCCGCAGTCCCGTTTTGAATAACAAATTTAATTAGAATTAATACACACACAAGCAGCGAGTCCAAAGATTGGCCCAAATAGAGCACAATCTAGAGAGGGGAGGAGCTAAACCATCAAGTGAGTAGGCAGGCAATTGGCAGCTGGCAACTGACAAGGCCGATAACGTTTCGCTTTACTCTTTAGCCTTTTCATTTCCGTGCGCAATTTACAAAAAGGGCAAAGAAAAATTGAAAATGTTTTCTACTGAGTTCGCTACATTATTCATATTTATTTGTGAACTTTAAGTGAAATTAGAAAGTGCACTTAGTGATCATATAAATATGTCGCTGGAGTCCTTTGGGGTTGCATTGCGTTTTTTATTGTTTACTTCGCCTATCGAAGAGGGTCGCGCTTTGCTTTGCTTTGCTTTGCTTTCCTTTGCGCAGTTTCCCCTTTTGTTTTGCCAGCTGCACCGACTACATATGTCACACTAACGCCGACAAGACAAATACACAATATTAAAGTAAACATGTTAAAACCATAAAAACGCAACTGCACAAAGGCGGCGGGAGAAGGTAGACGGGGGAAGCTGCACGGGGCTGACTGCAAAAATATATTGCGAGGAAGCGGACGAAGCACAACAAAAACATGCGCCAGAGAAATCATGTAGAAAGCTTTCTACGCTTTTTCTATACACTGCTAGCTGTCTGTGTGCGTGCGTGTGTGAGTGTGTGTGTGTGTGTGTGTGTGCTGTGTGTGTACAGTGCCTGCCACGTTTGCACAAACTCTAAGGCAATATTTTTTGCACAAGCAGCGAACTGGCGAGCAGTCGACTAATGCACAACAATGGCCACCAGCCAGCGCTGCTTCCAGCAAGGGCCGTGGACAGAGCAGCACAAAGAGTGGGAGAAGGAGAGAGAGTAGCGTAGAAGATGGTTAGTAGCTGGAGTGGGGGCTAGCGCACAATGCGAGTGTGGGAAGGGATGACAAAATATGTGAAATCATGAATAAACTGCCATGTGCACAGCATTCAACATTCGCTGGGCCGCTCTCTCTCTCTCTCTCTCTCTCTCTTTTCATCTTCCCTCTCTCTCTTCCCCACAGTATTTGTGCAGCTTTCACTGTGCTCGCACTTCGCCTTGTTTGCCAGCGGCCTTTGTAGTCGCCTCTTCCTCTTGGCCGCTTTTCCCTGCGCCGCCTTGGGCATTTGTGAGCAAACCGAAAGTGCAGCATTTGCAAAGGAAAAGCGGAACGCTTCTTTGTATGCAACAAATCCAGTGCATGCAGCTTGACTTTGCCGCCGACCACACATGACGTAGAGAGAGAGAGAGAGGGGAGGGGGAGGAGTGGGAGGCAGGGAGACAGCCGTCGCTGCGACAGGGTATTTCACTTTTCGCCGTCGTCAATTGAGTGCACAGCAGCAGCAGCTGCAGGCGCTTGTCGTCTAACGGAGTGTGACTGAAATGCCTGCCCAGGGCAAAGGGTAGCTACGATGGCCAATATACCCTAGAGCCGCCACGTCTTGGCTTGGCTAACTCTGCGTAGCATTGCAAATTATTTACCCTGTAATTGAAACGAAAGTGTAGTTCAAGTTAAAGCTCTGGGAAAGTTTTTATTTCTAGCATATAAAGAGAATATCTTTAAATTAATTTTCATTGATCTAATCATGCTATACTTTCTGTCATATATTCATTACTTGTATATACTCCTTGTTAATTGATTTATGCTCTGCTTGTTAGAAAGAGAAAGTGACTGCGCTGCCCATAAGCAAGGCACTAAGCTGCAGTGCGTTTCCATGCAGCCTTTGACAAAATCATCTTGCACGCAGTTTGATTTTAAATCACACACAGCTTCCAGTAGCACACAGCACACAAACATACACCCACACAGACGTTCTGCACACACACACACACACTTACTCTGCACACAGACTGACTTACAGTCACTCACATTTAGACACTTGTGTAGCTGCAGTTCTTGTTCCAGCAATTGCTTTTCAACTGTTTTTCTTGCTCGACTTTTCTTCTTCTTCTTCTGCTGCTGCTGCTGCCTTTTTTCTCTGTTCGTTTTTCTCACACTCGCTTCGTTTTACACTTCTCTCTCTCTCTCTGTTCTCGGGTGCGGGTCATTTTTTCAGAGCTGCTGCCAGCTGAGCTTTAGTGATGAAGGGTGCAGCTTAAAAATGAATCATTTGACTTTTTCTGATTTAATAATTTATAAGAATTAGCAGAGATTTGCATTTTTTTTCGCTGCGTTGGCGCTGCAAATTTCTATTTAATTCGAAATTTATTGCATGCAATTTTCCTCTCTGCTTTTTACTTCTTGCTTCGCAGTATCTTTCTCGCAGCCGCGTCGGCACTTTAAGCAGCTCCTCAGGCACAATTGTGCAGTGCGGCAGGCCAGCAGTGCTGTATCTTGTATCTTGTAGCTGTATTTGTATCTGTATCTGCTGCTGCTGCTTGCGAGTTTGCCAAAAAGTTTGGCAAATTCGACTTGATTTGCTTTGGGGCACCATTTCTATTTGACATTTGGTTAAGCAGACCTCGCAAAGCAAATGCTTCATTAACTACAACAACAATAAGAAGAAGAACAACAACAACTTGAATTTCAATTGTTTCTCAAACTGTGTCTGTGTCTTGTATCTTTGTCTGCTGCTGCTGCACTTTATTGTTTGTTTGTCTTGCTTACGCGTTAATTTTCATTTTCATTTGGCTTTTGAATTTGCATTTTCAACAGACAAACTGAGTGTGGCGGCAGGGAGGGGTGGTTGTGGGCGTGGCAGTGCACACTCCTTTGATATATTTGTTGTTGTTGTTGTCGCTGCCAAATTTACAGTCAGCTTAAGCTGCCATTAATGCCCCAGCGAGCGCACTCTGTGTTGTGCGAGCTTCATCATCGTCATCGCTGCAGATGAAGACGTACTTGCAAGCTGAGTGAGTTCTTGAGAGCGACCTGAAGCAAAAGTTGCTTAAATTATTGTAATTTCATGCCAGACAGAAGCAGCAGCAGCACTGACTGAGTCGGCTTAAAGTTGTGCAGTAATTAATTAACTTTGCTTGCCTAAGAAATGAAATACAAATAACTTTGACATTTGTTTGCATAATCTAATTGCGTATCCATTTTTGCCATTAATTACGCTCAACAGGCCACTCGAATATGGCATCCACGTGCTCAAAGACAGCTCGACAGCTCGATAAGTTTGCCTGTGTGCATCCTGTGTGCATCTCTCATCCCCTCTAAGACGCCCTAAGGCGCTCTCATCCCAGGCATATTGACTTGTGTTTACCGTATGTCATGCAGCCGCCTCCCTTTCTCTCTCTCTCTCTCTCTCTCTGTCTGTGTGTCTGATTACTATATCGAATAATCGGATACGGTTAATACACAAATGCACTTGTAAATTAATTACACATAAGTTATAATTGATGCGGTTGTGGCATGCAGCAGCAGCAGCAGCAGCAATGGCACTGCCAGTTTGTAATGATCGTCTGCTCTATGTGTCTGCATTAATTATCCAAATATGCTTAAGAATTTATCGCTTATTTGCCGGCAGTGCAAATCCAAGGCGAATGGGAAGCTGCATTAATAAAGCTTTATTGTTAACGATTGCATTCTGGCTACTAGCTATTCTCTCCTTATTCTACTTCCACTCAGAACTGGCATTTCTCTCTTGTATCGCAATTCATCTCATCCATAAGCAAGAATCCAGTTTGGATTTAATAGCTACTCGAGCAGGCAAGAGAAACAAACATTTTTATGCTGCCAGATTTGATATTTATCATTTGGAATTTCGATCAGGCAACAAAGTTTCAAATCCCGCACACACACACGCACTCAAGTGGTGCTTTTCAATTCAATATGCATTCTCCTTTTCAGCTTTGATTGGTGAAAATGTTTAATCGATTTTATGCAAATCATTTTTTCTCTACCCGAGCTTAGCAAACACTCGAAAGCCATTACAAAATAATAATAATAAAATGTGTTCTGCTCTCACCACAACAGCCACACTATGTCCGAGTGTGTGTCCAAGTGTGTGTGTGTGTCCGAGTGTGTGTGTGGACACAGAAACCGACCCAAGCTTGCCACAAATAAATTATTTTATTTTCCGTTAGAGATGCAAATGTTATGCAAACAAAGAAAACTTCCTAATGGAATTTCCCACATGTCCGACATATGCATAAAACCTTCTAAACAAACATCTCTTCCGTAACGATAAAGAAAGGGGGGGAGAGTCCGGTACGTTTACCTCTTACGCATGTCAAAAACATTGAGGGCTCCCGAAAATCAGTTCGCACTCAAGCTGTGCACACTCAAAAGGCAATCGAGGCTGCGATTCCCGGAATGGCCTCCTCTTTTTAAAGTACATGCAACACGGGGTGGCATGTCATTGCTAATGTTGTTGTTGTTGCTGCTGTGGTTAGGCGATTTGCTGCATTGCTGCGGTTGTGTTGCATCAAGCTAATGAGTTTGCGGTTTCCAGGACAACGGACATAATTGCTTTTAATTGCGATAAGCGAATTATTCAAACTTGCGGCCGGAGTCTCGTTCGTATTAGAAAAATTCAATCCTCATTCCATGAAACCCAAATTGCAATCATAAATGGTTTTCATTGGCTCACACAAACACACAGAGACACTCATATTAAGCAAAGTTAGACAGGCATTTTAATTGAAACGGCGACAAGTCAAATTTGAATAGGCCAATTAGCTAATCGGGCTCTAAGACCAGCCTTAAATTGCGGTCCCCTCTTCGTGCTGCTTACTTTGCTGGCAACTTTGACAATTGAAACAATCGTCACAAAGTTTGCCAAATTCTCTCACCCTTATCCTCTCTGTCTGCCTCGCTCTCATTTTCTTTGTCGCTGTCATTCTCAGCGATGTGAGTAATGGCGCCTCAAAACGCAGACGCCGCAAAACATGGAAAGCAAAGCCGTGTTTGTCGCATGCGAGAATGTATGTCCGTTTGTATGTGTATGTGAGTGAGTAGGAGAAGGTAAGGGTGCATGGTGTGATGCCAATTAAGAAGAGCCAGCAAAACCACAATAGGATTATCGGTTCGTTGTAGTTGTTGCTGGTTTAGCTGCTAATAAATGCCAATGAACAGCAAAATGGAATGGAGGTAAAAACTGAAAAGTCTTTTCGAGACGGGCATTATAATGCAAAGGTAGTTTGTCGTACCTAAGTTGGTCATTATTGCTCTTGTTCAGCAAGGGGGAGAGATTATGCCACTAAAGTGTGTTGAAAGTGCAATGGAAGTAAATAAATAATAATAATAATAATAAAAATAATAAAAATAATAAAAATAATAATAATAATAATAATAATAATAATAATAATAATAATAATAATAATAATAATAATAATAATAATAATAATAATAATAATAATAATAATAATAATAATAATAATAATAATAATAATAATAATAATAATAATAATAATAATAATAATAATAATAATAATAATAATAATAATAATAATAATAATAATAATAATAATAATAATAATAATAATAATAATAATAATAATAATAATAATAATAATAATAATAATAATAATAATAATAATAATAATAATAATAATAATAATAATAATAATAATAATAATAATAATAATAATAATAATAATAATAATAATAATAATAATAATAATAATAATAATAATAATAATAATAATAATAATAATAATAATAATAATAATAATAAAAATAATAATAATAAAAAAAATATTAATAATAATTATAAAAGTAATAATCAAATATAATTACAATTCTTATAATATTTCTTTATCTCCCCATCATTGATTTAAAAGTGTTGCAGCTTAGGCTATCTCTTTCCCACTATACTTGCTTCATTTGCGCTCCTCTAATTGCATTCATCAATCATTATTACTTGCACTAGAGTTGCGCATCCTCTACCCCTCCCCCCTGGCAGCAGACAACTGCCAGTGGCGCATCTATTTCCAACTTTATCTGCAATTGGAAATGAAGGCAGGACAATTAAAACAAAAAAAAGAAGGGAAAACTAGTTGCAAATGAAAGAAATGAAAATCCTCGATAATCTGTAACCAACTGTTCAGTAATTGATTTATAGTTTGCCGGCTTAACGGTATCAAAAAAGCGAAACGTAAAAAATAAACCAAAAGATAGCAGTAAAATTAAATAACATGCAATAAACCCGAAAAATTTATGCATTGCTTTTGTTGTCTTTGTCGCGTTGGGAAAATCGATTGCTTTTCATTACACTTGTTGTTATTGCAATCATATCTATCATGATATTGCACCGATTCGTGCGTATTCACAAGATTAATGTCAAAAGCCTTAACAATGCTTGGCTGCTCGACATTTAGTCACCCTGTTAACAGCAAATAAGGGGTGGAGGGGGAGGAGTAACCACAATTAGGATTGCGGGATTAATGCAGTTGCCAGAGTGCTTGTCATTACATATGTTAACTAAATACTAATGCGATTTGTTCAATCGGATATTCGATAAGCTGGGAAACTGCTGAAAAAGTTGAAAATGTGGAAAATGCATAAAAAACAATGCAATCAAATTACAGTTGTTTTTTATACTCTTGCAAAGGGTATATGGACTTTGGACAGGAGTTTGCAAAGGAGATTAAAAGACATTTCAGTTTCCATAAATTATATATATTCTGAATCAGTATCACATGGGGAGATATTCGTGTGCTCATCTGTTGTAACTCACACAAATCTCTTAACCTGCAAGGGAATAGAACCTTCGGCATGCCAAAAGTAGTCTTTCTACCTTTTTATCTCTTCTCTTCTCGCACAAAAAACGTATCTATTAATTTTGATATTTTATGAAAATATTTGAATAGTTGCAGTTGTTGTTGTAGGGTTGACTTTGTTGTTGATTTAAGCTTTTTATTGTTATTGTTATTTTCGATTGACATTTGTACACGGGTCACAGAAGTGTCGTCACTTGTGTTTGTATTTGTTTTGCGTGTGTTTGGTAAACACAAGCAGGCGTCCAAACACACACACACACACACCTGGGACACACATAGACGACGAGCAATACACTTAGTTCATAAACGTTGACAATTAATTCAGCAAATGGCTGCCCCATTCGACTAATTGGAAACGCTTAATGTGAATGCGAATGCGAATCCGAATTCGAATGCCAATGCCAGTGCGAAACCAAAGCCCGAATGCCAGCGAAGCTAATGAAATTATTCGTAGCAATTAAATGGCACCCCAGGGCGTGTTTTTGAGCTGCCGACACAACACACAGGCACACACACTATCAGCGACAGACGCTCAATCCTACTCTCCCCCATCACTCTTGCCCTCATTGACAGCATACGCCATGTTGGTCATATCCTCATCCACCGCTTTGCAGCAGGACATGAAATTTGCAGGGTCCCACGGCTTGAGCGATTTGTAGAACTGCGGCCCTGCATCAATAACCTGCTGCAGATACGCATCGAAGAGTTCGCAATCGATGAACTTCCAATTGGGACACATGTACACATGATGATGTGCCGCCCGTTCATCGATAATTCGTTCACGCTGCGTGCTCGGCTCCAGTTTCTCTTCTGGCGGGAGAGACGTTTCATCCATAAAATGCTGTGTCACAGAATAGGAGAGACCCGCATTGATCATGGCCAGCACTGCCTCCTGTTCGTATATCTCCTTGAGCACATCATGGCTCTGCTTGGACTTCAACGAGATGAGATACCAAGAGGGCATCAGTTGGAACCGTATTGCGCTCATGATTCTTACCACATCCATCTTGCGCCGCTCCCAATCGCACATGAGCCAACGTATTGCTGCCATGAGAACCTCCATCTCGCTGTTCACACTGATCACATTGCTGCTGAGCAAGTCGAACACATTCTCGGCGCTCAGATCTAAAAACTCCGCCGTGCAGATGGCGGACAAGAAGAAACGACGCACACGCGACAGCATCAAGTGCTGCAGTGAACTCGTCCTGTAGGGCAACGTCTCCAGGTACAGCTTGAAGGCAGTGCCCTCGTTGAAGAGCTGATTGCTATCGAAGTAGTACCACAATTGATTGAGCAGGTCCTTCATGTCCAAGTACCTTGCCACCAAATACATCTCGACAATGTGCTCACGTTCTGGCTTCGAATCGTTACGCACCAACCAATTGTAGGCTTTCCAGAAACCCACCTGGGTCACTTCCTGCGCATCGATGACAACCTCTTCGGTGCCAGTAATCGACTTGAAGTAAGCCGTGGACACTTGCAGCAGTGGCAGATGACACGCGAACGTGTGACCCTCGACAATCACATTGATGTCGGCTTGAAGTTGCTTCTCGACAAGGTCAGTCAGCTTCGACTTCACCTCATCTGTGTTGCAGGCAATGTTGCACTTGACATGCTTGTCAAACACCAAACCCATTTCTTGCAGTGAACATGGCTTAAAGCGGTACTTCTTTGCATTTTTATCTATGCAATTTTGTTCTGTGCAACTGATTTCTATGTTCTCAAGTGTTTCCGTATCCCTGTGATTGTCGGTTAATTAGGATTCAGCTATATATTTATCATATATACCTACAGTTTCACGGACTGCCAGTCTGTTTGGTCTTCGTCTGTGGGAAGTTTTTCTACTTCCTGCATTTTGTAAGACTTCGAATTTTATTATTTTTCTCGAATGTTTTAAAAAGTAAATGCTACTTGGAGAGCATAGAAAGAGTTTCATAATCAATATTGTATATATTCGCTGTAGATTAGCTTCTACAGATTAATGGCTCATCTAAATGACATTTGATTTGTTGATCATTGTCAGCAGCATTGCCTCAATCTACTGTGCGGATAAATATAAAATTTCTGAATTGCCTTAACTCCTTTAAAGGTAACGTCAATTCTGGGCAGCAACCTCTCCTGCATATTAGCTAAGTGCGAATAAAGACCTTCCATTTTATGCTCCTTACACATTTAATTCTCTTCTACAGGGTATACGCTATTCATGCCCCCGTTGGGTAATTCCCAACTATTAGTTTTTGTTGTTTTTACACAATGTTTGCACAATTAAGAGCTTAATTTGCGGCCGACAAATAGGGCCAGGAAAAGACCACTTGGACTGCATTTAAGCAGCTTCTGAACGCATGTAGAGCCCTGAATCTATCTCCTCAACCTCCCCCTCGTTCCATCCTCTCGCTTGCCCTGTTAAGTTGTCCGTTTTTAGTGGCCGGCTTTGAGCTCAAGTGCTTTACTTCTGGTTCAGTAAAGAAGACGAGAAGGCGCTTATCTAGGCTGGCTCGGACCATGTTCTGCCTAACTCAATTCATATCAGGCCGACCACAAATTCCAGTCATTACAAGCAACGACGGAGAGTGAAGCCAGTCAAGATTTTATGTGCCAACAGGAAACAGTCTCACACACAAACACACACACATACACACAGCCACACACTCGGTGCACTTGACCATTCAACGAGCCAGGTAAATGTCCGTCAGGCAGTCCGCTGGGCAGCCTGCCAACAATAGAAGTGGTGATGCAGTGGGAAAATTGAGCTTAAGTTGCAATTAAGCAATTGCCAAGTTTGAGGGCGTAATCTGGCCAGGCCAAGTGGGCAGGTGTTGTTACCGAACAAATCTCTGATATTCAATAGGCTCCTACACTCCACTCTGCTCGTTCATTCCCCGACCAAGTAATCTTTCATAACTACAGCCAGCCACAGTGCCATGCAGAGACCCTTCTCCACTCCCACTCCAACACTCCCCTCAACTACTTTTCGCTTCTTGTGTTCCTTTCTGGCCATTCACTGTAAACTCAATACAATATTTAAGGCAAAGTAATCTCGGGCAGTACAAGAGCTTCGCCTTGACTTGCTTGTTGCTGCAGTGGCAGTGGTGGCGACTACGGCGGCTGCAAGTGCCACAACTTGCGGCAACACGCAAAGCAAAGTGAGCAATGAGACGAGAAATAAAACCAAACCATTTTCTATCCAACTTTCGAGCTCTTGGCAAGCGTTAAGGCAACTTTGCAGCGTGCCCTGCTTTCTATTTTCTTTTTCATTTTTTTTTTTTTTTTTTTTTGTGCAGTTTCGTTTCATTTCGCTTCTTTTATTTTAAGTGGAAAACTTTTTGCTCTTTCATTGCGCGACTCGAATGCAGTTTTAGCGGGTCACCATTAGTCGCAGTGCCCGATTTGTAGCGCGATTTGCTTATCGCCTCTAATGATGTACACGCCTGCAAAGATTATAATGATTCTTACTCGTATTCACTCTGCTGAGATGCTAAATTGAAAATGAGGTTTAACTGAGTCATAAAGTGCAGCGACTTGTCGCCTCGCTTGGCCAATGAATTTCGAATTAGCATAAACAAAACAATTGAACGAGCAGCCAAAAATAAAAACATAAACACGTACGCACACACTCACACAAACACATGCATACAGTGACAGCCATGAAAATGCTAATAATCAGCGTAATGGCAACACTGCGTATGAGCAATGCCTGGCGCTGCGTTGCTCATACGCCACGTTGGCTCTCGTAATCCCAACACGCAGCATCAATAAGTCAAACACGTCAATGGCAAGCACTGCCAGAAAACAATAACACACAACAACAACAACAACATCAGAACAATATGAGAAGGAGACAAACAAAGCAGAGCAGAGGCAAAAGGCAAAGCGGAATTTATTGTTGCTCAATGTCGCATTTATCATCACTTTATGCTACTTAATCGAGTCGTCGCCGTGCGTTTTTCTACGCTCTTGCTGCCCCGTCCCCCCTTAGCCAAAAATGTTTCATTGTTTACTCTTGTCTTTTGTGTAGCAGTCACAGTGTGACTCTGCGTGTGCGTGTGCGTGTGTTGAACACACGCTTATTGTTTTTCATGGCACAGAAAGAGAAGGAGAGAGGGGGGCGGGGGAGGGAGAGAGCGACATAGGCACGCACGTGCTTAAGTACTTTTCAGCGTCCTTTTATGCTTTATGGCGCCATTGAATTTTTCGTTTGTTTTCTTATTAAAATATAATTTATATGTGCGACGGACGACGACGACGACAGGAGCCCAGACAGCGCATCAATTGTTTAATAGAAAGCAGAGGAAACAACATGAGCAACAACAACAACATAGAGCAAGGCAAGTTGAATTATGCTTGTGTTTGTGTCTGTGTCTCCCCGATTGGCAGTCGAAACTTGGCTTGAACACACAAAGTGGCGGCCATCACAATTCGCCGGCATCCTGAAGGTCACAACGTGGGCGGCAATAATAATAAGTGCTTTCATTTCGAGTAACTACTCCAGCCCTTTGCCACGAGTCACTAACCATTCCTTTTTCTACCTCCCTCTCTTTCTCTCTACCTCCTTCTCTCTCCACATCTCTCCTCTATACATCCCTTTCTCTGTGTCTTCTTCAATTTATTTTTGGCTGATTGTTTGCATGTTTTCAAGAGAACTTCGTCGCAAATTTAAGCCGCAGGGCACTCGCACTTTAATTTCCACATTAAAGGGTATTTAATTTTCTATAACTCCATAATGCTCCTAATTCGAAAACAATGAAGTACTTCATTTACAAAATATTTGGCAAATATTTATTACTAAAAGCATTTTCAAATTATTTCGCTCGTAATACAATTGCGAACGACAACAACTGCGACCACAACAGCAAAAACAGCAAAAATAATATTACTAATTTATTTTTAGTTAAATTCCATTTAATTAATTTCCGCGAATGTGTGAGTGTATGTGGCAACTGTCAACATTGAATCTAAATAAAAGAACACACTCGATAATGGGCAATATTGGAGGGAGAGAAAGAGAGAGAACGGGTTCTGTGTGAATCTATTGTTTGCATTTCGCTTGCAATTCGCTTCTCAGCTGTAAATAATGCTTTAATACCCTATAATTTATTCTACAGCTAATGTACTCTCGCATCTACCGCTGAATGTGGCACAGTGTTCAATTGCCGTAAGGCAAATTTATTAATTATCCGTGAAATCGGAATATAAAGAAATGCCACAAAATAAAATATTTACTCCCCGTGCAATATCTTGTCATATGCGCGTTGCTCTACCCCCCCCACAATGATTCACCCTGCATTTAATTAGTTTTAGTTGAACACATTTTGCAATCATGGGCATGAGGAAGGGAGTGTGTTGGGGGCAACTGTAATTTTATCAGTCGATATGTTTGCTCAATTTCGAAAGCAAATTAAATTTGCAGTTTTCAGCGCATTTGCAGCGCAAAATCAAATATGGTAAACAATAAACAAATGAAACAGCAACAGCAGCAGCAGCCGCAGTAGCCGGCATAACAACAACACCATGAATAACAAATTCGCATTTCATTAAGTTATTTTATAATCAATTATTATGTAAAATAATGTTATATTATTGCTGATAATTCTTGACAGTTAAGTTAATTTTCCAGCAACGAGTGAATAATCTCATGTAAAAATATTTTAATCGACAGCAGAGGCGAACGAATGGGGGAAAAAGAGAAAATGGTGTTGAATATTACATAACTAATTAGCTGGGTAATAAATACTGTCCGCTTCAGGCAGCTTACAGCTCAATGAATTCAAGGCAATTCATTAATGCCAGAAGGAAGGAAAGAGCGTAGAAAATAACTTTAAGAGGGTTTAACGTGAACTGAAGCTGATGTAAAGTTAAGAAGTATATTAAATAAGTATATATTTATATATATTTAGATATCTATACACATTTACCTAACATCTTCCATATACTAGCGCGTTATAAGGACTTCAAATTTGTTTCTAAGAAGGTTATCGTTAACTAATTTATCAGGCGATAGTCTATCGACTAAGGTTACTTAATAACTTAACAGCATAAAGATAATTTCATAATCAAATTAAGCTGCATTAATTTAAATTAGTGAATTAATGAAATCATATGTATGTTGTTGCATCGGTTTAAAATTGGTATGTCAATAATTTGCACTAAGGCCTAGTTCTTCCGCTGTTCAATTATGCATCAGGCCAGGACTTGCTCAGAACTTCAAAGACCATACGAACACTCTGCTAACACACATAAATATGTTATTTGTGTAACTTTTTTAATTAAACCTTCACGCAAATTGCGAAGCTGTTTGTGAATCAATACGGAAGTAGTCAAAGTTGTAACGAGTTTATTAATCAGCCATGAATTGGGACCCCCAACGGACGGCGTAAATTGTCATAATTTCCCCGAACAGAAGTGTTCATCAATAACATAAGCTAGGAATGCGGGGGAAGTGAGGGGATAAGTCGAAAAATCGCCACAGGCAGCGGGCACTTGGTCATTGTCGGACTTAAAGTGTGAGTTCATGTTGAATCCTTTAAGTGAGTGACGCGTCTACATTCGGTTAGTAGACAAATCGCAGAGACAGGCAGAGACACAGATAGAGACAGAGAGAAGAGACAGACAGAGAGAGGGAGCGAGGCACAGTCGGACAGCAAGTCGTGCGGCTAATTAATGTGCAAAGTGTCAATTAATCAATCAGTCGATCGATCAATCCGAGCAGCCAACTACGGCGAAGTCAATGAAAATCCAAGCTGGGCGAGTGCCAATAGAAGCCCGATGTGCTAGTCAAAGAGGCGACCAGACTGAGTGTGTATGTGTGTATATGTTTATGGGTGAGAGTAGGTGTGTGGTATGTGTGTGTGTGAGTGTGGGTTTGTATTGACAGGATAAACTCAACGAGCTGTCAAAGCAGGCAAAAGCAAATAACTCGGCGACAAAGGCAAAACGGCAAAAGAGTGCATAAACAAAGTCAAGCAAAAAGAGAAAGAGCGGGAGTAAGAGAGAGAAAATAGAAAAGGAAAGAGGAGAGCGAAAAAAAGAAGCGGAAAATAAATAAAGGCAAGCGCTAAAATGAAGAAAATGGGAGAAAACGGCACAAAACGTTTTGGCAAATAGCAAAAACGACGAAGGCAAATGGCAGGCAGGGCATTTAATAAATCGTTACGTGGCAAAGTGGGGGCTGGGCATGAATGGATAAAGATAATGAAAATGTTTATATAACGCTGATAGATAGAAATGGCCTTGGTGGCAGATAAAGAAAGGTGCCACAACTGAAGATGCCAACAAACTGCCAACAAATTATGAACAAATTAAACAAACGTGGGAGTTACTGGGAATTTTCCGACAGTTTTAGTCGATACAAAAAGATATTTTATACCCTTCGAAATTTGAAGGGTATACTTTGTGCTTATATATGTAATAGACCCCACAAAGTTATTATATTCCTGTTTCAATTGCTGATTCTCTATTTCTTTGCTAATTCGATTGCATTTGATTTTCAATCGATTAAATTGTGAATTGCCAAACGATGCTCGCAAAGTGCGCCTCAACTTGGCTAGCAGCAAAGGGGTGTGCGAGGGAGGTAGAAGGGGGTATGCGGCTGGCAGTACAACTTTTTTACGACTGTCATAACTCGACACGAGGCGAAGCGAAGCGTTGTCGACGTCGTCCTTATTGCGAATTCTTTCAATTTGCCGCTTGATTTGTGAGGCAAGTTGCTTTGATTTGTGGGCCTGCAATTCAAATGAGCTGCAAATTGCACCACGGCCACAACAAATCGAAAATGAGTTTTTGTAGCGTCTGCCAAGTGACATCTTCCCCCCTCCCTTCTTTTTAGGTGCGCCACAATTAATTGGGCAGCATAATTCTTCGCGGGCCGTCTGTGTTATTTGCTTTATGCCACTTGATTAATGCCTGGCAGACAGTTACGGGGCAGAGGCAGGTGTGTTTGTGGCTGTGGCAGGTGCCACAGCTAAGCACTGGCATAATTTGACTAATTCTTAATTTTCCATTCGCTTGTCGCCGTCGCAATTGTTGCACGATGAGCACTTAACCCAAAGGGCTTGCAGACGCCATTTAATACCACGTACTCTCAATTGGAAGGGGTATACGCATTAGTCAGTGCAATTTCGCACATTTCAATTATACCTCATGTAGTAAGCAGTTAACGGGTACACAAATTAGCTGTTTTATGGCCAGCGTTCGTGTATTTACCGCAGCAATTGGCCAATTCTATTGAATATTCGTTTGGTAGAACTGACCGGACAGCAGATTGCCGTCATAGTCATCACTCTCTTTCTCTCTGCAGCTCGTGCTTCGTTAGTTTATTTTTACTACTCTCTCCATCTCTCTCATTGCGCAGTCGCACTCTTTGCTCGGCTCGGCTGTCTGGGTCAGCAACATGTTGATTCGGTCCTGCCCCACTGTGGGTTACGGCAAGTTCAGTTGAGTGTGTCAACTTGGCGTCGCTATTCGTGCTTCTGCTCTTTCAGCATCCTTTGCTGGTTTTGTTGCTGCCGCCATTTCTATTGCTGCTTGTGTGCTCTGTTTGTGTGCCACAGCCGCAAATTAAACGCATTGTGGGCCAATGTTGGCAACATTTGTTGCTTCCTTCGTCGATGACTGTGCAGCCGGCGACGAAATGTTTGCGGTAATCGCCTTTGCTCATGTACTAAAAGGTGCGACAGGGCACAGCAACATGTTTAATGATGCCCTAGAACACTTGAATAAGCAGATAGAAATTAAATAATAATTGTAAAACAAATAAAAATTCAAGACCAAAAAAATATTTATTATTATTGATTAATATATTATAATATAAAATTAAAGTATGATATATTATATAATTATAATTAATGATTACAATATTAATTTAATGCATCATAATTGTAATAAGGATGATGAGCATATAATTTTGAATAATTAAAATAAAGTACGTTAATCTTAAATGTTACAATATATTTATTTTTGAATTCGAATTCTTTTAGTATGAATAATAATTTGTTTTAAACAAAACGGAGAACACCGGCTACGTTCGGCATACTTTCATACCTTTACCGGCTTTTGTCTCCTCCGATTGTTTCAATGCGGTTTAGATTTATATGCATAATGGTGTAAAATTGAATAATATTTTATATATTCAATAGAAAAACATGGCTATATGAAATCCGCTACTGATGCTGATCTAGAGTATATAAATAATATTTTTGGGGTCGAAAATGTATCCTAAGGTGCGTTATGAACTCCTGCCCAAAATCAATATATACCTTCTAATAAATAATAATAATTGGTAGCAATAATTTTACAACTAATAAAAGTTATATGGTATTCATAGTAACAGTATCATTCAATGTTATACTATAAGGTAACATAACTATCAAATTTTTCCCATTAATTGTTTGAATTCAGCACTTTAATTTTAATCTACAATGATACACATAAAATTTGTTTAGTAAGCCAAGTGCTCTTTGGAAGAGATACCATAGTGTTTGCCTGCACAAATTTTACTCGTATATTCCATAGCCATAGTAGATACATGGATCAGTTACATTTCATACATATAATACCTAGCTTTTATTTCCAAACATTTGCAATCTGCTAAGCTGCGGAAATGCCCAATGACTTTTCGTAGCATTTGGCAATTATTTCGTTAGGCAGTCCATAACTAAATAATTCACAGGCACTGCGAATCAATTACAACAGCTGTGCCAGGCATACACTCATGTGTGTGGGTGTGTCTATGTGTGTGTGCATTTTTTATGCCTCACTTTTGCCCCTCACACCCGCACGATAAATTTCGTCAAACGTTTTGTTGACAAAACTTATCAACAATTCAATTTCAATAAAAACTCGTGGCTCCTCGACGAACCGTGACTCATATTGTTCGATGCATTTTTTAGCGCATGGAGTGCGGATGTACGTGTGTGTGCATATGTGTGTGTTGAGTTTTGGTATTTGAATTGTCACATCTGCTTCATAGCTTCAAACTCATCCATCAACTGCAGGCAGCGCGTGCGACGCCTGACAGCGTTTGCCAATGCAATCATTTTTATTGTGTATGTGGTGTGCGTGCGAGTGTGTGTGTGTGTTGCACTAGTTGTATTTGTGTGTGCGTGTGTGTGTGAAATAGAGCGTATAACCACAGCAACAAACCAATACACGAAGCTGAGACTCCACGATTGGCTTCTTTTTTTTGGCACACATGCAGACACGCAACAGACTAACACAATGTGCGTGTTTGTGTGCGTGTTTGTGTGTGTGTAACGTGTGTGTGTGTTTGTGTTTGTGTGGGCACGATTTAGCCTGTGAATAAGCACAATACAAGCATAATTTACGGCTCGATGCGAGAGAAAAAATTGCACTTTTCAATAGCAGTTTTCAGAGTTGGCTTTTGTCATGCAAAGTCTCTGGCCGTGAAGCATGTTGTCGCTTTTGCAGCTGCTGCCTGCTGCTGCTGTTGCTGTAACTGTTTATCGAACTTGCAATTTATTATAACTGCAGCAGCAACCCTTGACATTTGCCAGTGTGTGTGTGCGTGAGTGTGTTTGTGCTTGCGATTGTGTGCACTCAATAAAGTAATCAAAGCTCAAGTTCATGCTCGAGTTTCAATTTGTTGTTCATGTGCTTTGCTTGTGCCATTATTATAACTAACTCTCTTGTTCTTATATGATATAATAGCTCGAAGAAGAGTTGCCTTACAAATAGTAGGTCAACAACACACACACTCGTACGTACACAAACACACACTTGACTTGCAGCTGTTGTGGCAACATCATTGCACAATTTAAATCTCGCTTCGTTTGGGTTTTTCAATAATGCACACAAAATTGTTTAGTTATATAAAATTAAATGCGATTTAGTTCACCACACACACACTGGCATACAGACATACACACGCATAGTTGGGTTGTTCATATGCAGCGCACAAAAGTATGCAACACTCAATTGAGTTTAATTGCCGCAAACAATATAGCGCAAAAGCAACAAAAATCTCTGCAATATTCGGCGCAGTCCTTCCGCTCCGCCCGCCACTATTCATATTCATTAAACAACGCGCAACAGTATTGAGCAATATTGTAAATAAATGAAATATATTCGCATAAATGAACTCGCTCTGTTCGCCTCAGAGTTCATTTTGCGGCAATTATCGCTGCAGGAATTGTAAATTATTTCGCAAGTCCTGTTAATTAGTTAGATCTGTGTTTTCAGTGCTCACCATCTCGCTCTCTCTCCCACTCTGATTTTATTAGTTGTTGCTGCTGTCTCTGTCGCACTGAAACAACTTGAGAACTTGCCATGCAAACTGTCGCCTCGCCTCGCCCAGGAAGAAGTTTGCGAGCCTTTGAGCTGCAAAATTAAATAGCAAAGCAAAGTGCACTGCTGGCAGCTTCTTTTTTTCATTTTTGGCAGCAAACAAGCCGTGGCACAGCGCAGCTTCCGCCTGTCACTGCCATGTGTAGAGTGTGCTAGCGTGCCACACCTCCAGCTCCAGCTCCACCTCCGTGTGCACCACTGCCACCGCCGCCTTCTCTTTGGCTTGGCATGTGCAAAAGTAAAAACGAAGTTGCGCAAAACTTTTTAATATGCTTGCGAAATTTTATCAAAACTACAAAATTGCAGCAAAGTGCCAAGTGCCTGCGAAAGGCAGCGACGTCGACGGCGCGACAGCAAAGGGCACAGCACTAGCTGAGGCTGCGCTTGGAGTTGGCCAAACAAAACACAGTCAAGCGAAGCCTTCAACTCAATTTGGCAATCGCATTTCTTGCTCTACTTCCGCCTATTCAACTTGACTCGATTTGCGTGCCGGCGGCCGACAGTTACACCCGTGTTCCCAGCGTGTGTTTGTGTGCGAGTGTGTGCGTGTGAGTGCTTGCATGCTTGCCCCGCCCATGTGGCAGCAGCAGCGCGACAGTCGTCGTCGCCTGGCTTTATGTGTGTTTAAGTGGCAATGCAAATGGCAACATTTTGGCGAGCACTTCACTCTCTTGGTTCCTGCTTCCCTTTCCCCTTTCCTACACCTACCCATTCCCTTTCCCCGTCTCCATCCCTACCCCCTTTAGCTTCCTTACTATGTCTCGCTGACAGTTACACGACATTTTTTGCTTTTTGCCAAAACTTTTTGTGCTAAATTTAATTGCAATGAAAATTTCCATCCACTTACAGTGCCAACTTGTGAAAGTTCACTGACAATTGCTGCAGGGCGCAGCGCGCAGCGCGCGGGGGGGAAGGGGGCCAGGGATGAGCGGCAAGCGTAGCCGGCTCCGAGTCGGCAATGTGTGCACAAGAGATGGCGTCACTGATTAATTGGCCAAAATTAATTTTACATTTTAATGTCAAATAAAAAACTTGCGCTAGTTAGTGCAACTTGTGGACAGAGAGTGACGGAGAAGGAGATAGAGACAGAGGCAGATAGAAAAAGAAGGAGAGAACGAGAGAGAGATTCAGACTAAGCTTAAAGTTTTCTATATCTTCACTTGAAGTGCAGCAAATTGTTGGCAATTGGAAAGACAAATCAGCTCAACAAGTGCAGGCAAGGCCAGGTCGAGGGGCTGCTTCAGATCCACCTGAAAATAATCTCTGTATGGCTCTTGCCTTTGTTTTGCCAGCTCTATGAAATATAAATGCAACAAGAGGCACACAGCTCACACACTCACATACGCAGCCTTGAGCGAAGACAGGAGCAGAGACGAACTGTTGCCAGCAGGAATTGCAGGCGGAAACGGAAACGGAAGTGGAAGTAGAAGAGAGTCGAGCTGCAATCGTTGCATGTATTTTATATGGAAAAGCAGAAATCATGCGACTTAGTCTCCGTTTACTTAGCCCAACTGCGTGACAAGCTGATGAAAAGCAAAGCAAATATTTTTCGAAAAAAACTTCACAATTTACAATTGCAATGAAAAGTTTGTCATGCAAGGAATGCTTCAATTTTTAAGTTGCTCTAAAACATGCACTCGAACTAACAACTAGTTCTAGTTGAAGAGGGAAACAAGGTAAATCAATTATGTATTTGATTGAAAAAGCAAAAGAAATATTAAGCTAGCAAAGAATCAATTGAATTGCTGAAACTGTTCTTACTAAATTGCCTTCAAGCTGCCTGCAAGTATGTCTATGTATATATGTGTGGGCTAGGAGTGTACTCACACTTCAAGTGCGCATTGTACTCGGCATCAAGTGTCACATGAGGCAGGTCTAATTATGTGGAAAGTCAGTTGGACTATTCAATTATTACGTATACGTCGCGTTGTCCGGCAAGAGTCGAGCACAAAAGCCATTGGGGCAACAAATTAACTGCGCTGCCCCCGTTGTTGCTGTTGCTATTGCTGCCGCTCAAGCACGTTGTAAATAACAAGAGGACACACAACAAAAGGCAGAGTGGAGGAGGGTGGACGAGGGGGGAGCAGAAGCCAAAGCAAATGCCGACATCAGCATCGTGAGTGTGTAAATCAGGATCAAAGTTTGCCGGACATTATTGTAAATTATAAGAGAATCTCAAGCTAAGCAGAAACTGTGACAAGGCGCAGTGATAATAACAATGACGATGACTTGTAGCCAATAATGATGATGATGACAACGATAATGATGATGCAGCATGAGGAAGGGGAGGGGGGAGGGAGGATGTTGTAGCTGTTGCTTGATCTGCTGTAAAGTTTGGCCAGGTGCCTCGACTGGGCGGAAGTTCAATGGCAAGAAAAACATCGTGTGCCAAGTAATTGTTGTTGCCTTTGCTGTTGTTGTTGCTGTGCAAAATAATGCACAAAACTTTGTACAGCTCAACCAGCACACAGATGGCAAAGTGTAAGCAGGGAAGGGGGAAGGGGGCGGGCATCAGGGTTCGCAACAACTTTGCCATACAAATTTCTATCAAAAGATTAAGCAAAGACAAACAAGTGAGAAACAGTATGACATTGCCTTGGGCACCCCCTCGCTGTCCCCACTCCCCCCTCTTCCCTCTAGCAGGCCACTTGCCAAGTTTGCCAGCGATAACTTTAAATATTTGTTCCTGGTCTGGGCAGGCGTTGCTCACTGCCATCTTCGCCTCCTCTTTAGCCTGATTTTTGTTGAGAGTCCTTTTTATGTTGCGCTAGTTTGACATATCAGTGACACTTTTGCAGGCCGCGCAATATTGCAACAATATTTTATTTGATTGCACCCCACAAAACAAAACACCAGCAGAACAAAGAGAAAACACTGTTTGTCTTCGTTCTCCTGCTCGCCTCGCCTCGCGCGTGTCATAAAAATACAATTTTTATTTTTGCGTGCAAGTTGTAAACATAAATTTCAGATGCAGCTAACAAAAAACACAAAACAAGCAGCAGAAAAAACAACAACAACAGCCACAGGAAGAGCAACAACAACAAGAACGTCGCCACATAAAATTGAAAAGCTCACAAGGTTCGCTTACATTCTTTTTTTCAATCGATTTTTCATATTTTCCTTAAGCAGCACCCGCAAGGATCCCCAAACCGCAGTCGGAATCTTTCCTTCGTCGTCTTTGCCACTTGGGCAGGGCAACTTTGTTGGCCGGAAGGTGCGGGAACAGGTGCTTTGCCAACTTTCGACGAACTTTGTAGGGAAAACTTTTGGCGTTTAAGTTGTTAATTTGCCAAAAGAGAAGGCGTTTAACTGTGGCGACGAATTTCCATTGTCTATTTTGAATAACGCCCTGCATTGGCATCAGCAATAAAATGCGAAACAAGTTGCAAAAAATTCTATAGAACGTTATCTGCGACGCATGAGACGAGTATCAAGGTCAACGTAGGTGCAGCAGGTCCCTTTAATAGGACGTGCAGGGGGAGTATAACTTCCTACTTATACCGTCTATAAACAAACTCTAAGTAGTTTCTAGTTTGTTTTTCATAGAAATTTCTGTCTTATTTTAAATTTAAATTGCTGCAATATGTCTGAATGTATTGGGAAGCACAAAAGGCGTTTGCTGGGAGGTGCTTCAAGAAAGGGCGGCGATGGTGGCAAGGCAGGTGGAGGAGGAGGTGGAGGGGGAGGAGGAGGTGGTGGTGGCAAGGGGGGAGACGGCGGCAGTGGTGGTGGTAATGGTGGAGGTGGTGGAACATCAAATGATGATGAGAATGAGCGGAAAGCTGATCAAAGAAAAGGTCAAGACGGAGAAGCTGGAGTAGGCGGACGTGGTGGCAGAGGAGGTGATGGTGGCAAGGGAGGTGGGGGAGGAGGTGGTGGTGGTAAAGGGGGAGACGGTGGCAGGGGCGGTGGTAAAGGTGGCAGTGGCGGTGGTGCTGGTGGAAGATCGAACGATGATTAACGAAGAGGTCAGGATGGTAAAGATGGAGCAAGCGGACGTGGTGGCAGAGGGGGTGATAACAGAGGGGGAGAAGGTGGTAAGGGAGGCGGTGGAGCAGGAACAGGTGGTAGTGGTGGACGTGGAGGTGGCAGATGAAGTAAAAGAACACATAATAAGAACGAAGAGTACGTCGGACATGATGTAAGAAGCAACAAAGGTGAAGACGAAACTAAGGACACTGTAGAGAAGAAAGGTAAGCATCCACTTGGTATCTTTAATTGCAATGCCAAAGACTGGAAATGCCAAAGCAACTGCAAAATGAATTCGAATTGGATACGTTGTAAATTTTGAATATGCAATGCCAATAGAAGTAGCTCGTGCTGCACTTACTCTCTCAGCACATCGAGCACTATGAAGCTTCAAAGGCTGTCAATCAACTCTGAAATCTAATATTTAATGAACTTATATGCTGTAGCAGTTGCAGCAGTAACACACGCATAAAGTTTGAAGTTGATGTGTATTTGCCTGAAATTTCGTTAGAAGATTGTAAAATGAAATTGAAACCTTTCATTTCAATTTGGAATTCCCATTGTCTCGTCTTAAATGCACGTTAATGAAACCATATATGCAAATCAATTGAAAATTCTTTCACATTCTCTTTGTACTTGCCATTCCCAGAACTTGTATGATAATTCGCTGGCGCCACAACTTAATGATTGACTCGATGAATGCCAATGCGAATGCGATTGCTCGTGGGGGGTTTCTGTTCCCTTTTCACTGTTCTCTTCCTCCTCAGCGTTCTCTTTGTTGACACAAATCAAAGCAGCTGCGTAAATCTTCATCAAACGTCGGCGACATCGTTGGCGGCAGCGGTGGCGGCGTCGCAAAAAAGGCAAGTGAAAAATACGCCAACTCACGGTCAATTGCAATTCAATTAGAAGCAATTAGTGCTCGGGCACGCATGTACCGAGTCTCTGCGTCTCTGCGTGTGTGTGTGTGTGCGTGCACAGATACAGATACAGTGCAAGAGATACAGCAGACTGACATGCAATAGATTACATAGTTAGAGCGCAATTGAGACAAGACGCGATGCGATGCGATACAATGCGATGCGATGAGAAGAGTTCAACTGAGTAGGGTCGAGACGCGGTTGAGGCGGACTGAATACGAGAATGGAATGGAGGATTGCATGATTTGCCGTGCAGCAGAGCAGCCACAGCAGCTTCACATTTACGCAGAAAAAGTATCTCATTAGACGGGCAGCTACAAGGCAACGGGCCGCTTAACTCATTCATCATCATCAGGAGGCTAGCAGGCAGCGGGTTGGGGGTTCTCTGTATCTCTCTCTGTTCAGCTCGGGATCGGGTTTTGGTTTAGGTTTGCGTTGCGTTTGCCTTGGCCAGAGCGGATGATGGCAAAGTTCTCCGTTGTTGCTGCAAGTGTAGCTTAATTGCGAAATGACCTGATGCGCTGATGCTCTCTCTCTCTCTATCTCTCTCTATCTGTGTGTGTAGCTCATAGTCGAGGCAGGGCAAGGCTTGTGGTGTGCGTGTTTAATTAGTGCATGCTCTGATTATGTAAGATATTGCGCAAGGCATCAATGCAATATGCACAATGCACATGACCAGGCACCTAATTGGCGAAAGCATCTCGATGTCGATGTCGATGCTGATGTCGATGCCGGGCTCCTTGTTGTCATTAGTCGTTTGATTTTCCCCCTCATTGACTAACTATATCGTTGTAGAGAGGAGCAACTGAAGGGCGGTGGCTTGGGTTGGAGCTTGTGGGGAAAGAAAAACGGAATGGCTCAGCGTAAAAATCATAAAAATCATAAAATTTAAGCACACACACAAGCACACACACACACTGGGAGAGGGACGCACTCGATGCCACATTTTCGTGTGCTCAATCAGGCGTGCCTGAGTGGTGGCAACATCAGTCAAAAGATTGAAGTGCAGCCCAGTCATTGTGTGCTCGTTGGGCTGACAACGGCGCACAGCAGCACCGGCGGAGAGATGACAACAGCAACAACAATGCACGGGCAATAATCACATTATTTGGAATCATTTAATTTCAACAAAGCGCCTCCTTCTCCCCCGCTCTCCCTCTCTTTGGCGTCCCTTGTCAGTTTCTTGGCAAACACAAAGCGTATTTAATATTTCATGAATTGCTGCACGCACAAGATACAAACTCACAGATACAGCGTACACACTTGAGCATGTTGCCGAGTTTACTGCTCGTTTACAGTTGCCAAGTCAGCCACAACAGGAGGCAGGCAGAGCTGCAGAGCTCTGCTGCGCGCCACGTCATCAAGCCACATTCATTCGGGAGGCATCCGAGCAGCGATGTGTCACTTGAGCCAAAGGCAGCTACAAAATGTTGACATTGAAATGCTATGACAAGGGCGGCGAAGGGAATGGGCTGGCAATGATTAGCAGTATATTTGCTTGACGTTGACATCAATCATAATGCGAGTGGAATTATTTTCCAGTTATTGTGGCAATATTTTAAGTCTGTCTCGCTATCTCTCTCTCTTTGCCCGCACTTAACTTCACTAAGTAATTTATTTATCTTAAAGCCTTTACTGTCACTGCTTAGCTCAATCCTTCTCGCAAGTACCGAGCCGTGGCTCAGCTTCTTCTTTGCACTTTTTCTTTCTGTTCCCTTTCTTCTTTGCTGCTGACTTGCACTTTATCTGCTTGTACTTTTGTTATTATGTTTATGGCCATTTCTCTTTTACCGACAGCACAAATATTCATTTTTTTCACCACAAGTCTTTGGCAGTTTCATCATGTTATTACTCAGTTTTCATATCATCCGATCAGAGTGCCGAGATAACTGAGTTGCGAGTACTGCGCACACACACAGACACAGTCACACCCACACACTCACCACGCACACAGACATATTTACAACTTAATTGCATTTTCACATGCCGCTCAAACAAAATCCTGTGAATGCCGCCAGATGCCACTCGGGGGTAAATTACACTGAGCAAAATGAGAAGATTGCGTTTAAATGTAAAACAGGTTTTTATATATTTAATTTTATTTTTGTTTTATATATTTATTTATCACTAATTTATTTATTAGAATTTAAGTTCACAAATTATTCCGACTGAAAATTAATAAATTGAAATTTATGAAAGCAAAAAAGAATAAAATCTAATGAATTTTAAAAGCAATTTAATAAACAATGTTTTGTACCTTTATTTATATTTTTTATACCAATAATATTTTTCGTTACTTATATATTTATTTTTAATTATATATTTTAATTTTTCACTGCCATAGTTTCTGCCGGTGCATCAGCATAAATTCAGCATGGCCAGAAATTGTTTTAAAAATGCTGTAAATATTTATGCACGCCCTTCGCAATTGAGTCACCCGACTGACTCGACTCTGGGACACTGGCTTTAAGCGCTGACGCACCTGTAACACCTGCCTGGCTGTCCCCCTGTCCGCCATGTCCAGCTGTCCATTTAAGCGACAGCAGTTTAAAAATGCATCGGTGACATTGTAAATGCAAATTTGCATTTAGCGTTTTTTTATGCGTCATTTCAACTTTCTCGTGTGGCATCAGTCAGCTGTTGCCAGGCTGCTTGGTGAGGGGAGTACTGTCCAATGCGGTTGACAGGTCAGGGGTGCCATAAAAATACCAATCGCATGTTGAACAAAGAACAGAAGACAGCAAAGTGGAACTCAGGCAGGGGCCAAGAGTCACAGCGGCAGCTGCTCAAGAGACAGCGACGTGATCAAAATTTTAGAGAATAAACAGAACTTGAAAGAGTCTGTAAGTGTGTGCGTGGGTGTGTGTGTGTGTGGGTGTGGTGTGACTAGCAAGTGGCCAATAAACGTTTGACTTCGGCTTTGGCTTTGGCATTGTTCCTGCCTTGCTATGAATATTTTTGCGTCCAATACAAAAGCTTTTTTCGGCTAGAAACAGCTGTCTGCAGGGGCGGCACACTTGGCTTTGAGGTCAGTCGACTAACACGATGCGTGCTGTGTCTGTGTGTGTGTGGGTGCAGCATTTCAGTGCTAGTTGTAGTTGCTGTTGCTGCCTACGACACGCCACAAAATGGTCGTACGTTTTTTGCAGCTTGTCTCCGCTTTCTGGAGTTGCCTCCAACTTGATCTACTGCAGCGCGGGGTGGAGCGAATGGGAGGGTCGGTTGCCAGGCACGCAGCATATTTATGGCGAGTAGGTCAGTCTCTGACAACGCCAACAACTGCGAGCACACACACACAGACGCACACTCACACAGAGACGCACAGAGGGGAGGCCTGCGAAGAAGATTTGTAGCTGCAGCTGAGAAATTTGAAATTGAAAAATAGTTTGACTTTTATGAGTGCCGATGGACAAAGCGAACTGCAAAGACCTAACAAACCAAAAGAGCTGAAATATCAGATACATATAAACGTGCATGCATGCATATATATCAGTTATATTCCTCGCACGTGATGCGGCTGTGACTGTGTGAGTTCGTGTGCGGCATGCCAAAAATCTGTTGCCTACTTTCGGGCGACAGCGAGAAATTACCAAATAAAGCACACAAAATCACACCCAGCAGGACACACAAACAGCCTCTCGCACACTCACCTACACTGGCACACACTCTCACACACACTCTCACCTACACTGGCACACACTCACCCACACTTACACACACTTACACATACACTCACCCACACTTACACTTGACGGCGCGTTAATTTTTAAAAAATGAAAAGCGTCAAAGCGGGCTCTGCAAACAAAATGGCAATAGCGCAGCCTGCCGCGGGCCTTTCGCCGTCCTATCATCATCCCTCCGTCCCTGCTGTTTGTTTGTTTGTCTGTCTGTCTGCGCGACCGTCAGTCCCCCAGTGTTTGTCACTTTATATGTTTGCTTAGCCGCAAATGGATTTCATGAACCATTATGACCGTCGGGCAGGCGAGGCAGGCAATGCAGGCAGGCTACGTAACTACGGCGCCTTCATGTGTGCACAGTGTGACTTTAATTGCCCTTTGCGCCCCAGTTTGAGTGGGCGTGGCAAGTGCTAACTTATGCCAAATGTGACCCAATCTGCCAGACTAACTGCACTCGCTAATCAGTCGCAGCACGTGCCAAGTCTAGATACGAAAATTAAACCACATTCGCAAGTGAATTCAAAGCAGTAATAGACAGGTGTGTAAGTGTGTGTGTGTATGTGTATGTGGACGATTTCCAGGGGTCAGCACTGAGTGCATTGGCTTACACTTGACTCCCAAGCTGGCATCGCCATCGTGCTCCACTTGCCACTGAAAAGCGAAAGGAAGCAGGCAACTTGCACCACAATTTTGTGGCTTGTGCTCGTTGCGAAAATGAAATATGAAATAAATATATGAAGTGCTTGTTGCAACTAAAATAAAAACTGTGTGATCAAACATATAACGGTACACAGACATGATGATCTCCGATGCAGCAAGGGGATGTCTCGTAGTGTCGATTTTGACGGATGTGCCTCGGCAGATATTCAATAATTATTAATTTGATACCCTTTAAACAGAGTTTGAATTTAGAAAATATGTTAAAAATAATTAAATTTAATTGTATAAATTAAAAATAATTAATTAGTTATTTTATTAACATGATAAATTAAAGATTGTTAAGTTATATATTAAACACAAACAGAAACCACACTTACTCAGAACTCAGCAAGTGAAGCTCCGCACATACATGCAACTATTCTGTTAGCTTGGAAGACTCTATAAATCATACACTTACCGTGCAGGATACACACCACGGTACAGGGTATGCGGTGAGCTTGCACACTTTTGCAATTAATTAGCAACAAAATTCAAACAAACTCGGGCAAAAAACTTTAATCCAGCCGGTTGATTTTTCGCTCTGCAACTCTGCATGTTTGCATTGGTATATTATATATGTGCAGTGGCACAGTGTATATGTGTGTGTGTGTGTGTGTGTGTGTATAAGTGTGCACTGCATGCCATATAAATATTTTATGGCAAGTTTCTTGCCCCGCCTCCGAATGCAGCATACTTTCCGGTGATGCTGCGGCTGCCGCTGAAGCTGACGCTGACTTCCGGGAGTTACAGTGGAGACGAGTAATTATGTTCCACTAGCTTAAGCACAGTGCACCGCTAATACACACACACATACATACGTATAAACACAGAGAGGGGGAGACTGGCAAAGTAATTAAAATGCTTGGTCCATTAAAAATTTTACTCGACGGAGTTGAACTCAAAAGTTGAGCCGAGCTGACTGGCACAAAACCAGAGAAAGACAGCGCGAGTGAGGGAGACAGAGAAGCCAAGAGAGAGAGAGAGAGAGAGAGAGAGTAGGGGAGAAAGAGAAAGAGCAGAGGAGAGGGGTAGAGCGAGTGGAGAACTCCGCAAATCGGAACGCAACCGGGAACAAAACAAACAACTTTAGACGACTGCGCAATGGTCGCTCCGCTGGCCCACATTCGCCATTAATTAGCTGCCATACCCTCCTCCCCATCCTTCTCCCCTCCTAGGCTCCTTCACACTTCTCCCTTGCCAGCGACGTTTGTCAAATGCAGCGCAGCGCACAAAGTTGAACCAACAAATACAATAAAAATTGCGCGCCGCGCTGATTTGATATATGAAGTTTGCCTTAAAGGAATCTCAGCCTCCACTCTCAGCTTTCTTTCTCCCCTCCCCCCACGTAACTCGCACTACCCCCTAGCAACTCTTTAAAATGGCGCCTGCAACTGCCAGTGACATGTTCAATATTTATTGCTGATTTATGAAAATATCAGTCGAGCTGCAAGTTTCCTTTCCTGCGAGGCAAATCTATTTCTCATGTAGACGAGTTTCAATGCCAGGCAAAGGAATGGAAGAGAAACGAAGAAAACGAAGGATGGAGCGAAATAAATGGCTGGGTGCAAATAAGTGGAAACAAAGAGAAAATACTTGGAAGCTCAGCAAAAACTTTGTGTTTCAATCTGTGCAAAAAGTTTCGCCAACACCCAAGCGAGCAGGAATTCGATGAGTGTGTTAATCAATGGTAATGCGAGCTGGCAGGCAGTGCCAGTCCCACCTCTCTCCCTCTCTCGCCATCTCTCTCTCTTTCTCTCTCTCTCTGTTTCTCTCTCAACAATGTGGGAAGGTAAACTGTAAAAGAACTAACCGAACGCAGCAAGAGAAACACAAATTTGCAATCAAAAATTTTCAGAACGAGTGCAAAAAAAATTGGAATTCACTCTTTATGCTTTTTTTATGTTTTTTAGTGCACATAAGTTTGGTTGGAAACTATAGGACTGACTAGCACAGACTCCATTTGCAGGGTATCTCGGGCAGCAGGCCGCATTCAAAAGAAATTGTAAATTCTCAAGCGCCTTAAGCTAAATTGGAGTTGGATACGGTGGAGAGGGGGTGGAGGGATAAGGGGGCACTCGCCTGTAGACATGCGATATGGCATGTGAGAGAGCATATGCTGAATTCCGAAATTCAGGATGACAGATTGAATTGCGCTCTGAGTACTTTGGGTCAGCCTTGTGCTGAGTGCTCGCTGAGTCACATCTTAATTACTGCAAAATCAAATTTCCATATTTTCTGAGCCGGCAAAAGGCATCGGCACAACGACAGTTGACACACACACAGACACAGACACTGATACACATACAAAGCATGAAGATATGCATATCCATTTCACATGTTGCGACTCCCAGGGAAAGAGCACAGGCCAGTTAAGCTGGTTCCGGCACTGGGAATGCGACTGGGAGTGCGACTGGGAGTGGAAGGTTGCTCGAGTAGCCCGTCCATTGGCCCCATATATCATAATAAGCGCACCAAAGAGACTCATTTGGGTTTGGCGAACGTTTCGGTTTCGATTTGATTGCTCAAAAGTCAGAAATGACCGCCCGTCTGTCCTCCTCCGCCTGCCAGTGTACAGTGGGTCGTACATGGCATCATAAATTGCAAACGGACTCCCGTCTGCCTTTACAACGGCGGCAACTGCGCAGCGACAGCGACAGCGACAGCATTGGGCGTTGAGCCTCAGCCACGGCATCGTTCTTCTTTAGTCGATGCGAGTCCAATGGGTTTCAGTTTCACGGCCAGTGCCAAAGGCGTGTGCCAGTGCCGAGTCGAGTCGAGTCAGAGTCAGAATCAGAGTCAGAGTCGGGTAGGAGTTCTCTGTGCCGGGCTCCATTGAAATTGGATGCCATTTGTGTTCAATTAGGCTATGCTAATTTGCCAGAGCAGAGCACAGCGCACAGGACCTAACCGACTTGACTGATGCTTGCAAATGTTTTAAATTCTTAAAGTCGCCGCGAGACGTGGCTCGCTTTGGCTTTGCGGTTATTTGATTTAGAAAATTAAAAACTATTTCACAGCTGGCAAAATAATAAATGAATAAGCCGCTTGATTGCACACACAATCCACAGGGGCTCGCCCCTCCTGTGCCACGCCCACGCTTGACAAGCTGATTGATTGAATTTAAACAAGGAGCGAAAAAAACGCCATGAATACTCGTATCTATCTATTTATTTAGACTGGTCGGAACTATCAATATATTTCTGAAATAATTCATTTCCATTTTATCGCACTTCCCTTTGTCTCTCTCTCTCTCTCCATCTCTTTCTCCGGCTAAATAATATATATGAAGCTGAATTAAAATTGAATTTCCCGCTGTGTCTATTATGAAGCAAGGTGGCGCATTGTGCGGTCGAATATTGAAATATTGAATCGCCTGGCAGATGTGAAACCATAAAATATCGCGTCAGGCAGCCAACTAATTATGGAAATGTGGCACAGATTTTATTTGAATCTGACAACTCGCGCTCGCTGCAGTGCACACACACTCACACACACATATACACGCATTGCTGTCGCATGCGTGTTTTGATGGAATCGTTTTCAAGCATTTGATTGGATTTGCAACTAAATTCGTTAAGGGCCGTCCGCGTTGGCAACTTTGATATCTGGCTGGAATATTCAGTCAGGGATATCGCAAACGAGAATCAGCGAGAATATTCACATTGACGGCAGCCGCGATTTGCACTTAATTGCATTAATATTGCGCCCCGTGCCAGAGAACCTCAGCCAACTAACTAAGCTCTTCTGCCTTCACCTCAATCTCCTGCATCAGTGTCGCCATCTTTCCCGCCAGCCAATCAGCGGAATTCAATTTGTCGCCACCCAACTCAAGGGCGATTGCTGCTGACAAGCGCAGACCAAAAATTTACAAAATGTATCAATTTCAAGCACCCTTTACCAGAGGCAGGGACTATGCGAATTGAAAGCGATAGTTTAGGCGGAGAAGGAATAGAAAGTTTGTGGTCCATTGTTGGGCTAGGAATGTACGTAACAGCAGATGGATGCATCTCTGCACCATTAAAAATTTCTATATTGGGAGTCAGTTCAACAGCCTAGTTTGTTAAGCCACTTTTATCCATCCGCGCGTCTGTATGAGCGCCTATATCTCGGTTACTGCAAAAGCTACTGCCACCAAGTTTTAGAACATGACTTGTCAGCATTGCAAGGAGGTAAATTGAGTTTTAAAATTTAGCTGCGCCTTTTTTTGCCTCTGAAAATCAGTAAAATCTACTTTAAAGCTGGATAAAAACTTCAATATCAACTTTACTAGCTTAATTGTGGAATTTACATGACATACACTCTATTTTGATCGTTAAGTGAAAATTTCATGAAGATCGAAGAGTATTTTATGGAGATATTTAAGATTTTTAAAAATTCTCCTTAGCAACTTCTAGAACACCATCAACTCCTGTATCAAACACTTTTTTAAATAACGTTAATTATTAATCATAAATATATGATAATTAATTTGATTAGTTTATGTATAGATAAATTTATAGATTAATCCTTTGCAACAATTTTAAATTTAAATTTCAATACATCCTAACCAAATACAAAGCAATCAGTTTAGTTTTTATTTCATCGCCAACTTATTCCTTAGAACTAACTAAAAACAAAGAGCCCACACGAGTAAATCACTTTCCAGGTATCGCGTAGCTACTCAAATCCTCGTCATCGCCACTGAGCCTGACCCATGACCCATGGCCCATGGCATATGTGAGGCTGTCGTTCAGGGTATGAATATTTCGGCACGTCAATGAATTTAATGATTTCTTACTTACTTTGCCATAAGACCCTTGACTCAATATTCAATTCCTGCGCAAAATGCCTTAATGCGCGCACGTTGCCAACGTTTGCTTCGGCTGTTCTGACTTGCGGATGGGTCTACAAAAAAACAGGCCACTTGGGCAGTTACGCCTTTCCCCCCAACCCCCACAAGCACCCTGACTCCCACTGAGTGCGACTGGTTCATAACCATTTTGGTTTTTGGGCTGTTCGGCGGCGCCTGATTGGGGGCCCCCTTTGACACTTTGCCTCATTTTTGGCAATTTTTAAGCAATTCAATTTAATTTTATTAGTTCTGGCAAAACTCAAACAACTGGGACGCAACAACAATAACAAGAAGGTATCGCCCACTGTGACGCGCCACGCGGAACCTTTTGTCAGTTTGTGTAAAGGTCATAAAATCGGCAAGTGAAGCGCACAACCAACACACACACACAGAGAGATAGAGGACATATTTATAAGTATGTCATTTGTTATGCTCCTCATTGGCCTCGTCTATTTTTGGCCAATTCTGTCTATTTTTTTTCACATTTGACAGTGACAGAATCTGGCACACTCGCCCATCCGTCCATCCGTCGCGCTTGCCACATAAGTTTTGAGTCGTAAAATGTCCATAAAATGCATTTGAAAAGTTTTCCATTCTCGGCCAGTTTGACTGACCCAACTGAGCTCAGAGCTCAGATAGTTCTTGACATTTGATTTTATTGTTATGATTGGTAAAATGATGTGCCAAATGCGAGTCCATGTGGGGCCGTCTCTCTCTCTGTCTGGGGCAGTTCGAGCACGTTCGGTGGGGAAGGCGTAGTTGGAGGGAGGAGGGGCAGGAAACTGGGCCCGGCTCAGCTGCGTGTGCGCTTTAAATTATGCCCAAAAGTTGCCCACTTAAGCGTCAATTACCCAGATGGCTTAATTATGCACCCGGTCGCGGGGAATGGGTCCCGCATGGACCTGGGCCAATAACTTTTTGTTTTGTTCTCGTGTAAGACTCGCATAAATATCTCATGACTATATATGACATTATAATAATGCATTGTGCTGCGTGAGTGCGGCACATTAAAAATTGTTTTGTGCATGTACACGATAAACTAAAATGCAATTAATTAATCACTTTTAAACAATGGTAAATGATCCATGGAGAAGTGTTTAAAAGATGATACTGTTTCAAGGAGTATTAATATAAAGTATAATTTAGTAAATTAATCTTAGATTACCGAATTATATAGCCTCCTTACCTTTTCAAATTTGAACTTATATTTATGAGGTTAAGAGTTTTTCTACTGACAACAAAATTCTCGGTTCAATAACAATTTGTTTTTTATTAAAATGCATCTTTGCAAACTTAAAATTAAGATTAAAAAGAACTCAAAGTTTCGTCCCTTATCAGTAGAAAAAAAACTGCTCTAATTCTGTTTAAATTAATAAATTCCTTATCGTTTCACACCCAGACTGATTTGTATAAAAATAGTTTAATATCTTTTATATTTTGCCATGTAAAATAACTTAAAATTCTTGGTAATTTAATTAAAAGTGTTTTATTATCTTGCCGATTGTTTAATTATAATAGTCAAATATCACGCAGCCCGCTGGCAGAGAGATTGCAGGGGAAAATTGCAAAAAACTCAAGCTGAGAAAAAATATATTTAAAATTATTTTCTCGCTGTCGTTATTAGTAGTGCAAAGAAACAACAGCAGGAGATTCCAGGGCAAACAAAATGAAAAGAATATTAAAATCAAAGCACTCAAAGTGACTGTTTAAGCTGGAAGAGAACATCACGGAATTGAGGGAAATGTTTAAGCTGCTGCTCGCAGCTCGCTTTAAGCGCATTTTGTAGAATTGCTTTGGGGGGTTTCAATCGGCATTTCATTCACAATAAAGCGAACTCTGTGCAGGCGGGCGCGCGTCCTCTCTCTCAGTGGCTGAACAAACGAACGAACAAGTGTAATAAAAGGGACGACAGGTCCCACAAAACGTAACCAGAAGAGAAAACCAACAACTGCCAAGCCCATGCGAACCGTACCCAACGTTACCAAACCAAACCAAACCTAACCAAATCGAAACCGAACCGAACCGAAGCGGAGCGAACCGCCAAACCAAATCAATGCCCGCAAATGGCAGTAAACACAATGAAAGCAATAACGGTTTAGGAAGCCAGATTGTGCAGGTCTGATAAACGAGATGAATACCCCGTGCAAGAATATAGTATAGCGAGAAATAGCCAAATGCTTTGTAATTGCCTCAAACGGTGCTTGAACCGGTTTATTTTGGCTGGAAAATAGCTAAAAGGGAGTCAGGTTAAAGCACGTTTTGTGTGGGTTCAACTGTAAGATCTTTGGGGTTACTTAAGGTTAGTTAGGGCAGTATTGAAACTGTATTGATGAATTTTGCAACACTTTAAAGTTGGAAAGTATATGGTAGATTTCGGGCCTTGGTTTTTGGAAAACATTTGAAATCATTTGCATATGGGATCAACGATCCATTTTGTGGAAGCTGAACAACATTTTCAGCCTGGCATGCAAATGACTCGATAACTTTGCAAGCAGAAGAGTGAAAGAGACAGAAGAGTGGGAGAGAGAGAGAGAGGAGAACGTCCGCGAATCGGTTCGTAAATTCAAAGATAAACATAAATCGAGCGTAATTCGGGCATAAAGCGTCGCAGCTGTGGAGCGAACGCGCATTGTGTCGCTTTATTTTTTCCAACGAATCGATTAAAAACTGAAAAGCGGACTTCAAAAGGCGTTCAATCGAGGGAAACAGGAAAAAGGAAAGTCTGAAAGCCTTGAACTAAGTTAGAGCCAATGCAGAAGGTCGCGGGGAAAAGAAGCCAATGCACAGCATAATTATAGTCACAATTGAAGCACGGGCAACTTTAAGAGCGGGAAGGCAACCCTGGCAAGGGTTTTCTTTGTTCAACAGGTGTTGAAGAGTGGCAAGGGGGTTGTTGGAGCTTTGCCTTTCACCCGCTTGAAGGCTTTGCCTTGAAGTTCGCTCTAAGTTGCGCCTTTGCCTGCTCCTCCTGCTGCCCAATCCGCTTAAATTGATTGCTTCGTTGTGCTGGCAACAACAGCAAAGTGAAAGAAGAAGAGGAGGAGGAACGCACTATGAGTACTCGCACTCGCATTCGTATATAGTGAATATTATTCGCAGTATCCAGTGCGATGCTGGGGAACGCAGCATGAGAATGTTTTAATTACAAATTCTTTGCATGTTTCGCATGCGCCATTTTTGTGTGTGCAAAAATATGCGCCAGTTGTGCGAGGGCAGTCAGAGAGGGAGTGGGGGGCGTGGCAAGGTGATGGGGTTGGGAACAGAGCTGGAGGAGGAGCTGGGGGATTGTAGGTCATCACTACGCACTGCGTGCATGCGTCTTTAAAGGCATTGTCTGTCAATAAATTTCACTTGCTACGTTTGCATTTCCGGCGTGTGGCGCACGGAAGCCGCCACGGCGCGGCGCGTTGCTGTTAAATAACGTTGCCAAAAAAAAAGAAAAATGGAAAGAGCGAGAACATTGTCATGATATGGGCAAATGGATGCAGTCTACTCCCCTTCGTGGCAGACACACCTGTTTCAATTTCCTTTGCCTTGCAACGCGCAGAAACGGCAGCTGCAACGCGATTATCCTGGCACTCACTGGCTATATCTGTTACTATCCCCCCCCCTCCTGTCGCCCTCCTGTCTCCCTCTCTATCTCTTCCTCTCTCTCTCCTCTTCTCTTTCCCCTTCTCTCTGCCCATCTCCCCTTGCATCTTGCGACTCATTTTGTAATTGATTTGACTGTGATTATGAGGGCTAACAATAGTAGATGCAACACAACTTGCCCCGTTTGTGCTGCAAATCCAACTGCAAATAGTGCATTATCACCGACAAGCAGCAAGGGTGATAGCGAGGGTGAGGGTGAGGGGGTAGCCCTGGCAAAAACTACAGCAATGGGCAGCAATTAATATCCAGCGCATCACTCGCAACCCAGTTGCAACCCCCGCGGGCGACGCTGGCCAATCCATTTGTATTCCGTTTTACGGCGCAAATACACGCTGCAGCAGTAGCAGTTGCAGTGGCAGACGCCTGAGGCAGGAGGTGGGGCAGCACGGGAGGGGGAGAGGCAGCCGGAACAGCTGTCGACCAGTTGACCAGCTGCTGATGGTCGCCTCCCCTGGGCTTGGCCCTACGGCGCGGGGCATTTATGAGTTATTTGGAAAGGACTCGGCGGAGAGTTTGTTATCTGTGTGTGTGTGTCTATGAGTGTGTTTGTCTATATGTGTGTGTGTGTGTGTGTGTGTGTGCATTCGATTCTGCATGCGCTCTGACGATGTCATAAAATTGTTTTGAGTTCGGTCCCGGGCTAATTTATCTACAGCATTTTGCCTAATTTATGTTTTGTCGTTGCGCCCAAATCGGACTGCCAAAGCGGAGTGAGGTAAACGGCAGCAGGATGCAGAGAGAGAGATGGGGGAGAGAGGGGGGTAACTGAAGTTGTGCACTGCAAGCGGAACTCGAAACGAGAGTGGGGAATAAATAAAATTAACTGCGAGCTGCGGTTTCACATTCCAATTTGCTGTTGTTGCATTTTATGCGGCTGTGAAAAAGGCGACTATGAAAATAAAGTGGACGCGCCATGAAAGCGCTCAACAACCGCCGCCAGTTGAAGTTGAGTGAACCCACCTAGTAGCAGCAGTACCTACTTCCCTTCCCCCTCCTCTCCTGTCCCTCGACTGGCATAAAAAATGCCAACAAATACAATGGGCAATGGCAAGAGCGTTAAAAAGAACAACAAAGTTGCACGGCAAACGTTGGCACAAATGTGGAGTGAGGGGGCGGGGAGGGGATAGAAGGAAAGCGGGGGACGCTGCTTTCCAACTCTCTGCCCGGCACAATAGTTGCGTTTTAAACAAATGAAAAGCGCAGCCGACAACAACAAAAAAAGGTTGCCCAAAAAGCACAAACAGTTTTATTGAAGATTGCGAAACGCACACACACACACACACACACACACACCGCACACACATGCAGCTGGCAGCCAGAAAGGTAGATACGCAAAAATGCTGCCAATCGAAATTCCATGCTGGGCAATCGCCTCGCTCTCTTGTTTTTTTTTTGTTGCTGTTGTTGTTCTTTTTGTTTTCATCTCCGCCCGTTGCCATTTTTTGCGGCACTACGCGCTGTGCGTGTTGCCACTTGGCCCGCACTACATAGTTGATAGAGTGAAATAGACAGTGTGTAACACCCATTGCCCCTCCCCCTCCTCCCTCCTCCTTCCTCTCTCTACCAATACCAATGCAAACGTTTGGCAACCGGTGCTGGGTGTGTACACGAATTAAGTCGACTTGCTTCAAATTGCAAAACATTTCTCTATAATAAAGTGCGTAGCGTGCTGCTGCTGCGAGTTTGTTGTTGTTGTTGTTGTTGTTGTTGCTAGTGTTGCTGTTGCCACTGTTTGAGTTATTTCATTTTCAGCATTTTCAGCATTTTGCCCGCACCAGCAGGGAGTGAGAGGGGGAGGGAGTGCAGACAAAGCGCCGAGACAACACGGACACGGACTCCCACTGCCTCCCTCCACTTCTCACCTCCAGTGAGCTGGCTATAAAGTTGGTTGCATCCCAATTTTGTTGCAAACACAGACACACACACATTCACACCAGGTTAACTCCAACAAACACGCCCACTACACACACACACCCACACCCACACACACTGCCTCACTCGTGCTGCCGCAGTTAGCTTATTTGCATTCCTTATGCCCTTCGCCAACAAATGATTCCTTGTCGGGGCCACGCCCCCTTCACAATTTCGGTTTTTGATATGCTGTCACTTGCAGAGCATCAACGCATTTATGAATGAATAAACACCTAAGCACCCTAAGCACCCGAGCACCTAAGCACACATAAAACCCGTAGGTGGAAAACAGTTTATTATATTCTCGCAAATCTTGTTTAACTCCAGACTTTGCAATTTTCACTGCATTGTCACGTTCACGGCTGCATCGAGGTCGGGATTAACAATTTGTTTACATTGCTGGGGTACAAAGAATGAGCGCCCTTTAAAGGCATCTGTCGAGGATGACATTGTGCTGCAGGCAAGATTTCTTTGTAGTTTAGTATATAAATTGAAACCTTTGCTTGGCAAAATCTTGTAATGAGTAAGGCTCTTGAATTCTTTAAGAAACTCCTTATGTTTAGGCATTTATATTATTTATAGAATCAAAACATCATCAGTGCAATACTATGAGCAATATAGATTTTTAGAGATTTGTAAACCGCTTTTACCTCATTAAAATTTTTATATTCTTATTCTGATTATCAAAGTTTAATTTCTTCATCTTTCAATTTATCAATTTATCAGCACTAAGACTGTACAGGTGGCAACGCTGCAGGCAATTATCGATAGAATCAAGCTTGCAGTGGGTAAAAATAATCGAGTATTCAGTTTTTGTCAAAATAACTACGAACTATAATCATAATTATAACGATTATAATCATTATTAATTAACTATTCATCAAAAAGTATTTATTTAACAAGTATTATACTATTAAATAAGTAAACATTACATTTATTTAAATTTGTTTACGTTTGTTTTGTAACTTCTTTGCCCATTTGGTAGACGAAACCAAACTCTCTTAAAGTTAGAAATATTTAAGTCAACACCCAAACAAACTTTTCAAGTTTCTGTTAGAAATATTTGAATTTGATACACCTTATAAAGTTGTTGTTTTGCATTTAACTTTCCATTTCGTTGAACATAATCATACTCGAGTGAAACAACTTTGTTTTAAATTTGCCACGCTGCACAGTTACCCCCACTTTCCTCTCCCCTCTTGACCCCTTACCCTCACTCGCACTCTCAGCAATGCTCTTTGTCTGTGCGAATGTGCGAGGTGCAACAATGAAATTTAAGTTCTGCTATGTTTTTATTTTCTATGCACACACACACTTGCACACACACACACACCTTCATTCAGGTGCGGCACATGCAAAACAATTTGTGTGCAACAATTTGCGCCAACTTGCAGCGCATTGGGCAACGTGGGGCACCTCGTTCTCGTTGCCGTTGTCCCTGGTCCGGGCCAGATAAGATCCGAGTGGTCATTAGTGTCGTGTCAACAGACTGCCCCGGCTCCAGTGCGCTGCTCTTGTTGTTGTTTTTTATATGTAGTGGCACATACACGTACATATATAAAACACAAACCACTTGACCATAAACAAACTTTACACCTCACATTGTGGCGTGAAGAGTCCTGAAGTGGACTGAAATAAACACTTGGCAGTGTGTGGCAACTGGCGAAGGCAACAAGCGAAAGGAGGAGGAGGAGGCGAGTGCACTGCAAAGCGCCGGCGAGGAGTCTGGTTAAGGGTCGCATTGTTGTTTGTTTGATAAAGGAACAACAGGCCCGAGTAGACTGCGAGATAGTTGAAAAGTCGACACTCAGACAGAGAGGGGGAAGGGAGAGAGAGAGTGGCTAAGCAGCTCTAATGGTCAAAGAACTTAGAGTCACACACACACACGCACACACACACACACACACACACACACACACACACACACACACACACACACACACACACACACACACACACCTCGAGCGGCAGACCGAGTTAATTGTGCTCCATATAGATAAATATTTCTTGTTGCTAGGCGATTATTAATTATCGGTAAATTGGGATGCTTTCAATTAGTCACCCAGGCAAGCAGCCACTCGAAGGTGTGAAGACGAAAACAGCTGAAGAGGAAGCCAGCGCCAGGTGCAGGACAATTTGAATGGGATGCGTCAAGTGGCAGCCAATCAATGGACCAAAAAGAAAAAAATAAAACACACTCACAATTGTCAAATGTCTGTGACAGGCGTGGCAAGTCGACGCCAGTGGGTGTGGCTAATTATAAACACATTGAGAATTATAAAATCAATATGCGGTGGTGAGAAAAACGCGTTGACAGGCAGACAAGAAGAGCAGACAACAACAGGAACAACAACAACAATAACAGGAACAACTAACAAGGCAGAGCAGCAATGCTGAATACCCTACAGGCTGAGCAGTGCCTAGTGGGGTATGCTGAATGGAGGGTTATGTTTAGTGCTGTGAATTAAACATTTGAAAGTGAATATTCTGATTATTTCCTGGTTAACTATTTATTGCAATTAAAATTAATATTAACTGTTTTCACACTCGTTTTATTTTTTACACAGTTATCATTTGTAATATTCATACACTCATTTCTAGTGCACTTTACAGGATATCCTCCGCGTCGACTGCCTCATTAGTTTTCAACCTGTGCAGGCCAAATGGTTGCCATATGGTTTGGTCTCCTGCTGCCGCTGCTGCTGCTTGTGGTGCTCTTGTTTGTTGCTGCCCCGTTTCGCTCTTGACACGCCAACATGACCGCAAATGAGATGAGGTGTCTACCTAATGCCAGTCCTCTTTCCCGCTCC
The DNA here is from genome assembly GCA_018904595.1 of Zaprionus indianus. Lineage (NCBI taxonomy): Eukaryota > Metazoa > Arthropoda > Insecta > Diptera > Drosophilidae > Zaprionus > Zaprionus indianus. The sequence goes on along the minus strand of JAEIHA010000860.1, from coordinate 145,827 downwards.
CCCCTTCCACTTCACTCTCTCTCTCTCTCTCTCTCTCTCTGTGTAGCTGCCTTTGTTGATGTCGACTGACTGCCACACGCACTCTCTGCACGTCCTGCGACAAGGAGAGGCATCCTGCGGCTCCAGCAGATGTTTGTTGTTGTTGTTCACCTTGTTGTTGCCCCTCTTGTTGTTGTTCACCTTGTTGTTGCTCTGCTTGTTGTTGTTCTTGTTTCTAATGCCAATGACTTTTCATGAGGTTCATTCTTTTGACACTTTACACAACAGTTTGTCTCCTTAGTTCTTTGTTGCCAAGCAGCCAAGGCAGGCAGGCAGTCAGTCGAGAAGTCAAGGGGAAAGTGTTGCCGAATTGAATATAAAACCAAGCAAACGCTCTGCTGCTGCTGCTGCTGGCTATCAATAACTCGCAATTAAAGCCGTCAGCTCTCCCTCAGCCTCGGCCTCAGCTCAGCGCAGTGTCAACTCTGCCGTGCGCCATTAGGCAGTGTTTAACGAGCAGGCGGCAGCAACAACAACAGCAACGACAACAACGACAACAAACAAACGAGAGAACATTTCTCACACTACTCAATGGGAGATTTGTATCTTAAGACCCGCGTCCTTTCCGCTATCGAAATTCCCTTGCGGTCTCTCCCTCCTGTTCTCCTCTCTCTCTTCTACTCACACGTTTACTTCCTGTGCCTCTGCATATCCCTCATGCTGCCTCTCACTCCCTCTCCTTGGTAATTTAGATTTATTTCCTCCACCTCTTCTTGCTTCTCCTGCTTGGATCTATATCTATATCTATTGGCAGTTGGCGTTGATTATGTTTGATTTATATCACACGAAAGTCACGACCAGCACCCAGCGGCCTGGGATGAGCTGAGCTGAGCCCATGGGGGTTGCCCGTGCACCGTGTGGCAACGTTAATCCCACCCTGACCATTCGACTTTTACTTTCATCTCATCGAGACTTTCACTTTGGGTTTTAATTGCGGTCGCGCTATGGGAAACTGTAAACGAGACGCCCTCATAATTTGCTGGAGTGGGGGGAGCAGCAAGAGGAGGAGGAGTAGGAGTAGTGGGATGAGCTGGAGAAGTCACTCACTTGTCCAGCTGTCAATCACAGTGTGTCACAGCGAGTGCGTAAAAAGGAAACGAGCAGTTAAGATGAGCAGGGTGAGCAGCACCCTGGGCAGCTCGGCGGGCTTTTAATGAGCCCAAAGTGGATGAGAGGAGGGTAAGAGAAGAGAGGCTGGAGTGAGAGCAGAGGCTGGAGCGGGAGGTGAGGCAGGGGAGGGAGGAGGGGCAGGAGAAGTGATGTGGAAAAAGGTTGTGAGAAGAGGCATACAGAGGACGAGCGGGAGAGGAGCTGAAAGCAAAGCTGTTGCTGCGCTGATCATGCCACATGACAGTCGAAGCTGCTGTCAAGCTGTGCTCCAGCCATGCCACGCCCTGTTCCGCCTCTTCCCTTGCGTCTGGTGATGAGCCAAAAGGAAGTTCTTGAGCAACTTGTGATGCATTAAAATTCGCAAGTTTTGACTTTGCTTTGTCGTCGTCGTCGACTGTCGCTGACATTTGTGTGTCACTGGCACGTTTTGCATGCTTTTAGGCGCTCGCACACACACACACACACACACATACAAACACACACAATTTATGCAAATGTCGCTTTTCTGCGTAGCTGCTTCGCTTTTTTTAATGAGCGCACAGAGACAGAGAAAGAAAGACGAGGCAAGAAAGTGAGCTGGAAATGGAGAAGCGAGAAGTGCAAGAGAGAGATAGAGCATGAGTGCAAATGAGAGAGGAACACTGAAGGGAAAGAGAGAGACGCAGAGGATGCAAGGCAGGCGAGGCATAACCGCAGCCCGCTGAGCGCACTGAGGGCAATGCAAATGAGATGTTAACTGTGCTCTGCGCCTCAGTCAGTGTTTGTGCCAGTGTGCGTGTGTGTGCATGTGTGTGTGTTTGTGTGTGTTGATGTCTTGACATGCGCCAGCGAAGCAATTAAAACGAAATAAGCAAAATTTTCGCATGACAAACAATTTACGCAAAGCAATTGCACGCACAACCACACACAGACGGACTTACACAGCTGCCTCCCCCCCCTTGTTCTCTTTGCCCCTGCCACGCCCACTTGCAAAAGCGCTCAATTAGCCTGGCTGTGTGCTGTCTCTATTTGCCTATCAATGCGTTTTGCCTTGAGGCAACACACACACACACACATCAAGTGCCGCTCTGCTTTTTATCCTTGATCCTATTTATGCTGCACTCCAACTCTTGCTTGCCACACACAGTGGCAACACCTGCCCGGCTGCAGCAAGTGCAGCGCTTCCCTGTTTACCACACGTTGCAAGCCGTGTATGTGCAACTCCTTGTTTGTTGTTTTTGGCAGCAAATATAGCCCTTTTTAAAGCAGCTAAATGTTTCCTCTTTCACTTGGGAACATTTTAGCACAAAGAATGTTGCTAAGCATTTCGTGTTGCTCACAGTGCTAGTGTGGCAACACTTAACGAAGGCAACATGTTGAGGTGTGCGCAGCAAGCGTGCAACATTTCATTAAAGTATTTAAATTTCATCCACTTGAAATTTACAATACTTAACAGGGATTGCCAGGTCAGGATAGATTCGTTCTTTATTTTTATGCGATTTTATAGAGAATAAATAAACAATATATTTAATAAAAATATTCTTGATATCCTCATTTAATACAGAGATTTCTAGTTCCAATAATTTATTATTATTTATATCCTTTATTTATATTCTAAGCCTTAACATTTCACACCTTTAACCACCTATCAAAGTGAATAAACTACGTGACTGAGGTCATTGCCCCCGCACAATCTCCTATTGAGTGTTCACTCTTCATGTTACCCTATAAATATCCCATTTTGCCAACACTTAGTCAGACTAATATCACATTTCTGCATTCTTTCCAATTATGCCACATCATAATGTGTCGTCCCCCCTCCCTCCGGGCACTTCTCTGCTCTACCTATCATGTTCGCCTGTTGATTTTGTTGCGTTAAATTGAAATTATGCGAGAGGAGACTAATGTGAATGGAGTCTACCGGAAATTGAGACTAAGCTGCTGCTGCCGCTACTGTCGGACAGGGGGCGACGGCAAAGGCTAGAGGCTCTTTGACATTTATGACAACAAAGCGCAAAAGGCCAAGTCGCAGCACGTGTGCCCCAAGTCAGACCAGCCAGGCCTGGCCAGTTGCCCATCGATAATCCAAGCACATAACAATGAGAGCACACACATTATGCCCGTGAGTGTGTGCTGTAGTTTATGTGTGTGTGCGTGTGTGTGTGGGGCTCATTAATGCTCTTGACCGGCAGATAACTCAATTTGCGGTTACTTATGCCGCTCGAGCGGCTTACTCGGGCTCTTGGGGGACTCTCGCTTGGGGTTGAGTGACCCCGAGAAGAGGGTCAAGAGGTTATGGCCACTTGCTGTCAAATTAATGCCTAGTTTTAGGCGCATAATTGGCCTGCAAAAAACTTTTTTACACGCAGTCACCACCCTCCCCTCCCGCCCTGCGCCATAAAAGATTTATGGAAATTATGCATGTTTTTGTTTATGTTGCGAGAGGCGAGCGCAGATTTATGACTGCTTGCAATAAATCACACACAGACATACTAACACACACGCACACACACAGTCACACTTACTCACAAACACACGTGCTTTGCTCAGTTTGCCTATTAATTGGTTGCATGGAACAACAACAACAACAGCGAAGGCAGTTGCCAAAGGTCAAGTCACTTGGCTGACATGTTGCCGCAACATGTTGCCAAGAGCGCACACGCGACCGCAGCACGAGAGCGAGAGAGCGTGTCGTCGTCGTCGTCGTCGTCGTCGTCGCGTGTCGTGAGTGGCAGCAGGAGTTGGGGGTGCGCTGGCGAACACGACGACCGACTAACGAAACCGACAGCCAAAAAACGTAACGTAACGTAACGTAACGTAACGTAACGAAAACTGTGTCTCGACTTCGTCCATGCTGACGTCGAACATGTTCGTTGCACGCTTGCAACATTTATGTTCGATGCCGGCAGAGAGCGACAGAGAGAGAGAGAGATTGAACTTAAGCACATTTGCCATAAACATTTCGATGTCCAACAGATTATAAATAATTATTTATAATGACAGCCTGAAGTGCTCAAAATGATTTAAATGTTGTTCGCAATACGAATATTGAGTTTAATTTGTAAATTTTTGGGCATGTTTGGCATTGAAAATAAAAAATAAATTAGCTTCAACTTATATGCAATAAAATAAAATAAAGATATAAATAATTAAGGTAGATTAAGATTGCTTCCCAAGATAACTACTTTATTTTTTCCAATATAAAGTACATTTGGTTTAAAAGTTTAATTTAGTTTAATTTAAAAGGCACATTTATTTTAGAAATTTCTTAAAAATTGTACCCAATTTCAATGACTATATTCGATAAATTACTGCTTATGCTAGGATTTATTTTTGAAGCTTGTATAGGAGCATGATAAATACATATATTACAGATATTATGCCATAATTATGTATGTTAGCTCTAATGTTAAAGCCCAATTTCTATTGCAATCCCTTCAACTTGATAAGCAGTTCAACAACTTGAAAGATAAACAGCCTCAGTACGCAGCAGCCCCAATCGAACCTGGTTCGCTGTGCGATGCAACATTTCGTTGGGATCTGGCGCTCGATCTGGTTGGCTGCAACGCAGCACGTCGCTGGCGACGCTGGCGTCAGTCTCCCATTCGCCTCTCGTATTCGCAGTCGTCCGCACACGGTCGCGCTTTGTCGTCGTCGTCGTCATCGTCGCCGTCGTCGCAGCAGCAGCAACGCCAGCAGAGCAGTTTGTCGCGATTTGAATTGTTATCAATGAAAGTGTCGAACAAAACATAAATAATTGCCAAAAATTTAAATCAAAAATAAATACAATTTATAGCAAAAATATTTATAGCAAAATATAAATTATAAAAACAAATCGAAACAAAATCGAAGACAAAGCCAATTTTGTGTGATTTTTTTCTTGGCAACACTCTCGATTTATGCGTTAATTAGACGCGGGCCAAGCACAGTGCGTGACCCCTGCCCTGCCCACCGCCTTCCCTACGCGTGTCTGTGTCACGTTGGCAAGGTGCTTGCGGGTATTTGCCGCCCCCATGCCGCGCCCCCAAAGCCGGTTACAGTGAGTCTAAATAGTCTGTGCGCTGCCAGGAGACTGAGACCGGACTGAGATCGGGACCGGGTACGGGACCGAGACCGGGACAGTTGTCGCGTTTGTCGTAATTTCGCGTTAAAATAAACACGCAAGAGAAGAAAGAAAGAAAAGGCAAGCGAGGCAGAAGAAGCAGCAGCAACAACAACAGCAAACAGTGCAGAAAAATCAAATAAGAATTGAAATTTAGGCCAAAAGCGGATTACGAGAATTGTTGCTGCCACAACAACAGCAACAACTACAACAACAGCAACATAAAAGGAAGATTTTCCCACAGCGTGCGTGTCTGTGCGTGTTTGTGCGCATCTGTGTGTGTGCGTGTGAAAGTGTTTTTTGTGGAAAATAAAAGTGAATTGCAAAAAATAAGAAACCAAGACGAGAAAAATAAGAAAATACAAAGCAAACAGAAAGGCTGCGCAATTGACTAGAGAGAGAGATAGAAATAACAGAGAAAGCGAGTGAGGGGAGCGAGAGTCGCTTGAGTAATTCATATGGAAATCTGCGTATGTCATGCTGGCTCATTATCGTGCCTGGCTGCCACGCCCCGAACGCCCCAGCGTGAACCTTGTTGCGTGCAGCAGGTCATCAATTAATTTGCTGCCATCAGCAGCAGCAGCAACAATAGCAACAACAACTAAGGCAGCTATCATTTTCGCACTTAAAGCGTCAAAGGCCGTCGCGAGCAGCAGCAGCAGCAACTACAACAACAACAACAACAACTGCAGCAGCAGCTGAGAGTAAACAAGGAGCTCAAAGCAAGCGAAAACTTAATAAAAAAGAGAAGAAGAAAAAACAACAATTCAACGAGACTCCGCGTCGCGTTGTGGTTTCATTTGTAGTGGTCAGCAGTGTCTGTGTGTGTGTGTGTATTCTGTGTGTGTGTGCTGTGCCACCCTCAGGCAAGGCCACGCCCACTCTCGCGCGAGTATCGCATCGGTCGCGTGCTGTCATAATTTATCACAATTGTCACATCTCGAGTGAAAGTGCAGCATCCACTTGGCATCCACACGGCATCCACAAATTGCTCGGGCAGACTTTCGCTTATGCGGCTCACTGCACTAGAACAACAAGACTAACTGTCAAGTTTACTTTCTGTGCTAAAAAAAGAAGAACAAACAACAACAGCAGAAGAAACATAAATAACTAAAGCAAACACGCAGCAAACTCTCACAGCCCCCAGCCTCGCCCACTTCTGCACTTGGATTAGCAAGACACGCAAAGGAAAAAGCTGAAAAAGAAGTTGAAAAACTTTTTCGGGTGAGTTTTCTTCTTCGAAGTGCAAAACTTGCGAATTTCGTTTGCAGCTTAAGATTTTGTGTGGGAGCACACACACTTTAATTTCTCGCTGTGCATTCCAATTAGAGTTGCCTGGAGCGAAGCTGGGTTAATTATTTTGTTTCCCAGTATTTTGGGCTAAGCAGACTTTTGATTTGATAAAATTTATGACAATTCCTGGAATTGTTTTGTGTTTAATGATTTTAATGAAAGGCTAAGTGCTGAAGCTCTTTTGAGTGTATTCGCAATTTGTGAAGAGCAGCAAAGATTAATTTTTTGTATGAAATATTGACAAAATGAATATGTATGTAATATATAATATAAACATTTCATCTAAATTGAATTTGTAAGCTTTGACAGAATTTTGGTTCGTGATATTCTTGACATCTGCTGGCAATGTTTTTTGGTTATATAATTCATAAGAATTATTTCTGTTAAAGCCAAAGTTGTATCAGGGCAAAGAACTCAACATTATCTCATAGAAAAGTATAATAAGATCTGATTTGAGTATTTAATTTAAATTTAGAGTCCAAATTAGAATCATATGTCTCATAAACGTTTCTAAAACTATTATTAAATTGAACACTTTCGATGTCTTTTGAGTATTTTCGCAATTTTTTACAAATAAATCGACCACAAGTCGAGGTTTGGGACACTGTTTATGAGTCCTTGATAAGTATAAAACAATATATATAGAGGTGATTATAAATTTATTTAGAATAATGGGAAGTACTTAGGAAGAACTCAATTTAAGTTGAATTTCTATTTGGAAAAATTAAAAAATCTGCAAATAGTTTTTTATAAACAAAATGAGTGGGAGCTTGAATACTTTCGGTACATTCAGATTTCGTGTAACAGTTAGTTAATCTCATCCCATTTTTGATGCAACGAACTAAGAACAAAGCAATGAGGTCTCTCTGATATCTGAGTTTAGTTCTTCACTTACCTTTGTCTCTATAAGTAGCTAGAGAGAGCTTCAGTCTAAGTACTTTCAGTACAGTGGCACAAACGAATCCCAAATAAGTTAAAGCACACGGATATTCCAGCTGCCCTAATGCCATCTACTTCTTCCCCTGCACAGATGATATATGCAGCCTCCGGTTCTCTGATTTCCCCTTCCCTGTGCTATCGAATTTATGCATATAGCTCTGCTGACACATTTTGGCCAGCAGTGCTGGTTACCTGAGTGTTCCTCGGGCGCAGCGTAAGCCAAAGTGAAAGCTTTGCCTAAGTTTGGGCTAAGCGTGCAAAAAAGCCGAAAAAAAACCAAATCTGTGGGTCCAACTGTAGTGTGAGGAGCAATACATATAAATGTACATATTGTATGGCACACGCACACATATGTGTCATGCACACACACACACACTCAGCCCACAATAAAAGAGCAAATCAGAAAATCCAGTGCGCCCCCCACAGCATGCGATAAACTCCTGTGAATGCGAGTGCCGCAGGATATTTGCAAATCCAGCGCCCAGAAGTCGCTGCTGAGTCCACACACACACACACACACACACACACACACACACTGTGCACAGCGTAGTCTATTAAAACAAATAGAAACACAGCAACGCACCCACTCACCCACGCATACACACGGCACAAACTGCTGAAAATATGTGCAAAACAAAGCCAAAAACTTGACTAAAGAAACAGCAAAAAATACACACTCTCTCACACACACACAGAGAGACTTAGACATTGCGTACATAAAGTTGGGGGCTTTATGCGAGAAAAAAAGCGGGAGAAAGTCGGAAACAAAACTCCAAATTTAGGTAAACTGCATAGAAAAATTGAATTTTCCATAAAAAGCTTGAAGCAGCAGCAGCAACCCATAAAATGTTTGCCATATGAAAATGCAAACATTTTTTGTACACACACACACACTTGTGTGACACTCATGTGTGTGTGTGTGTGTGTGTGTGTGTGCAAACAATAAAACTTTCAATATATATTTTATTAGAATTTCAGTTGGCATTTTGTGCATAATAAATTTACAAGCTAAACTGCAACAATTCTCCCGCAGCAAAAAACCCAAATCGAAATTAAAATCAGAACAAAAAATTTCAAAATGAAAGCTGACAATTCTTTTTGTTTTACTTTGTGCGTGTGTGTGTGCTTTCAATATTGATTAACTTTTGCCAGAAGACAAAGCATTCAATTTCACCTCGATTATTTATTCACTTTGCCAATAATGTCGATTATTGTGAAAAAGTGAAAAAATACAAAATTGTGATTGATATGAAAATTTGAAAGCCAAAAAAGTAGCAAGTTTGGATTTCACAGTTGCAACAATAATGTTAAACGAACGAGACAAAAAGAATAATTGAATAATGTATGAGTAAAGTAAGGATTTATGGGAACTGAAATGGATTGAGAAATCATTACACTCTGGATACAGTTGTTTAAATTAACGATTCGCTTTATTTACTAGAATCTTAAGCAGCTTTAGAATGTGTGATTGAAAAGAAGAAGTTCAGCTTCTTAGGAACTTATGTGTATAAGTAAATAAAGTATTAGTTCTCTTAAGATCTTCAGTGAGATTTCTTAAATCAATCACAACAGATTTCTTATTACAATTGTGGATCAACAATGTATAAATAACATTGTTTATATTTTCAATAAAAATGTATAATTTTCCTCTTCATAAATCTCGTTGCTCTTAAATTCCAAAGTTAGTTCTCTAATATTAATATTAAACTTTAATTGTAGGTAACTATGTGGATAAATAGTTTGGTTTGTTTTGAGAGCATGTCCATATTTTCTTTCATTATTTGCAATATCATTGGTTAAAAAAAGTGAAGAGTTCATGTAGAGAGGTTTCTGACTGTCTATGTCTTGTAGAGTTAACGCTCTTTTCCTTATACAAATTCGGGAAAAAATAGCAACTAATTTTACTTTTTGGTTTCTGTTCTTCTAAATATTTTTAAGTTGACTATGAAAATGTTTATATAAAATGTAAATCTCATATAAAAATTCCGGCTTTATATATCCTTAAGATATAATATCCTTTTTTAAATGCATATAACCTTGCAATTGTTGCATGCCTTCGTTCTCCTCTCAAACGCATCTCAAGTGAGTCACGTCCCGCGCTTGGGCAATGAATGAAAATGGGAAATGCGACAGCAAATGCAAATGAAAATGAGAATCTGTGCACATTTTCCATTTGCCACCATTAACGTAATTTATGAATTGGCCTCGCTGTTTGCCTTTCGGCTGGCAATTAAAAAACGAAGGCTCTTGCAGCACGTGCTGCCGAAATGTTGCACGTAGCTCGGAGATTGTTGCAAGTTATCGATGCTTGCCTTGTAGGAAATCGTAGGCGAATCCTAGGAGAAGTAAGTCGAGTTCACACACCCTCGCACTCACTCACACACTGTCGCATTCTCTCGCTGCCTCGCACAGCTTAAAGTTCAATTTGTTTTCGTCGCGTTTGTTTGCGTTTAATTTCAACTTTTCCCATCTGATTTATGTATTCGCTCTGCCGGCGCTGCTGCCAGTCGAACGATTTTGCATATTTATTTTGCATCTATTACTACGAGGAGTATCTGGAGGTGTCGTAGGCTTCGTCAGCATATCTTACTCTTGTTCTTGTTGTTGTTGTTGTTGTTGCTATTGGCATTGCCAGGGAGACGCCAGCGATATTTGTAATTCTAATTCGCTCAAAGTGTTTTGCTGATATGCGGTATTTGCATACATTTTCCTACTCTCTCTCCCTCTCTGTCGCTCTGTGTGTCTGTGTGGGGATTTTCTGCAAAAATAAACTGCGGACACTCTGCGTCATCGCCAGAAATCGCGCCCTGTCATCGCCCTCTGCCACGCCCCTTCTTGCGCACGCACATTGCAAGTGGCATCTCAATTATCGCAATGTCTCAATTATGATTCATTGACCTGGCTGTGTGTGCTCTGCGTGTGTGATTTGAGTGCTTTGTCTTGATCTTCCTACTCAGCCCCACCCTCCTCTTCCTCCTCCTGTTGCTGCCCTGTCTCGCCCTGTCTCGTTAGTTAGTCAATTATTGCAATAAATAATATTATTATGCGCGCTTATCGCATTGCGCTAATTGTTTTTGCTTGGCTAATTGCGTGCAATTTATGCGCCAAATGTCCACTAAGTGGGCGCCAGTGGGCGTGCCAGCTGCCAGTCTCCCTCTGTCTGTGTGTGTGTGTGTGTATGTGTGCTCTCAAAACTTGCCTTGGCCCAGGCACAATAATTTATCAATTTGCCTCGCTGCGTCGATGTCGAAGTAAATGAAGCAAGCATGGAAAAACGAGCTTATCCCATGTTAAACATGCTTAAGCGCAAGCACACACACAAACAGACACAGACAGACACATATACACAATGAGAAGACGATTCATGTGTGAAGAGTGCTTGCTCCGCTGTAGGAGCAAACAGGGCGCACAATGCTTGTAAATTTTTATTGCGCTTTAAAGCAATAGAAACACAGGGAAAGAGATAGACAAGAGAAAGGCACAGCAAAGAGATAGAAAATGAAGGCAGTCAGAGATAGAAGCAGTGTGGAGGGGGAGGAAGCTAAGGCGCTGCTGCAAATTTCCAATTGAATTGGAAATAAGTATTAAACATTGCTAGTTCCACAAGGCTGCAGCACAATTGTCTCTATCCGAGCATAGCTCGTTCTCATTGCGCACTTGTTTTTAAAGCGTGCCATGGCTAGTCACGATTTTTGGCAAGCAGCTTCGATTAGTGGAACGTCGCCTAATTGACTTTCTGTGTTGCGATTTCACCTGCAATCCTTAGCACTCCTCCTCCCCCCTTCACCCTTCTCTGCACTTCACTGCAATTGGTTAGTCAGCATCAGTGGCAGAGCTGTTGTTGCTGAAGCTGCTGTCGTTGCTCGGCTCGGGCACTGCGGTTATCCTGTGTAGCACAATGCGAGCATTTGCATTTAGATTGGATTCGTCTGCCGTTTGGGCAGCTGTCTCGCTCTAGCATTGGCGGCTCTGTCTCTGTCGCTTTCTGTTTTTTTTCGTGGTTCGGTTTTTTTTTTTCTGTAGCTGACTGATGCAAGCCAAAGAAATCAAAATTGGCGGCAACGCGAGACAGCGCAGATATCGATGAGTCAGGAGAGTCGGGTAAGGGGAGGGAAGGGGGAGAGCAGAGCGAAATCCATGGCAAAAATTGCTGTTTGTTTTGCGCTTCGCTCTGCGCGCTCTGCAAATCTTAATTAAATGCATAATTTGTATTTATCATTCAAATGTTTGCTGATTTATGCAAAGCTCGCTCCCTCTCTCTCTCTCTCTGGGTTTTATAAATATTAATTAAGGATGGCCCCGAAAAGTATGCTTCGATTTATTTATTGGTGCTCGATGCCTGCGCGTTTTAAAATTGAAAGCATTGGCTGAGTGTGTGTGTGTGTGACAAGCGCTCATAATTGAAGAGCCATGCAGATAGCAGCACACCCACACACACATTAGCGCTCAAACACACACACACGCACACTCGGCTCGCCTTTGGAAACTGCTCGCATCCCTTTTGAATAAATTAATGTCAGAAGTGCTTTGGCTTTGGCTTTTGATTTTGATTGATGATTGTGCGCCTGCATGCGCAACGACAACGATGACGACGATGACGATGACGACGAGGAGTATAACAAAGCAGCCAGTCAGCCACCCACCCACTCGAGCCATGCCTGATCCGAGCTTCCTCTCTGACTTTCGCCTTGCGTTCCCTTGTTATGTTTGAGCGCCATTTGCTTTTACAGCTGATGAGTCGACGTGTGTGTGTGTGCATAGATATTACGCATAAATAACTGCAGGAGACGTTGCTACGTCAGCTGCACTTTGGCACTGCAAGCGGCGTCGACAGCGCTGCCAAAGCCGTAGCTAATGACAGGCAAAGGTCTCGTGCGGCAGACGCACGTGCGTTGCAGCTTATCAGCTTGTGCGTGTGTGTGTATATGTGTGCGTCGCTCGGTTTATAGAGCCATTTCAGCGAGTCACAAACGCATCAATCAGCTGTTTGTCGCTAGCTTTAATGTTGTTGTCGTCGCTATAATCGCCTCTGTTGTTGCTGTTGTTGTTGCTGCTTAAAAAGTGCACAAAGTTCGATTGTGTCGCCATTGTCTTCCTCTCTCTCTCTGCTAGTGGGCGTGGCTGTAGGCTAAAGGGGGCGTGGCCATGTAATCAATTACGTGGCTTCATTAATCATGCAAAATACCCGCAAGAGCTGGCGGCTTATTGATTTTGTCGAGCGAGCGAGCGTACCTTATCGCACGTCTGACGTCACACGTTGCTGGAAAATTAATAAATTTCACAACAGCAGCAGCGGCAGCAGCGAAGCATCCTCAATCGAGCTGTGTGTCTAAGGGCGGAGCCATTGTCTTATTGCCGCTGCCTTAGCTACGAATTTGCATAATAATCTGCGAAGACACTCGCTCGCTGTCTCTGTCACACGGCCTAGTCCAACTCCCCTCCCCATCCCTCCCTTTGTTGCTGTCGATATCTGCGGCTTGCCTAGCTGTCTTCCTGTCTGTTCTGTGTGGCTTTTCCGTCTGGTTCAAGGTTAATTTGTTTCGACAACAAACTTTGGTGGGCGCACAAAAGTATGCTAATGTATTTATCTCTTCGCCAATTTCAACTGTGCGAAAATATTGAAGAGTCTCTTCTAATGAGTTTACCAGCGCACACACACACACACACACTCGCAAAGCCTTTTCAACTCGTATGCAAATGAATGAAGCAAGCGAGTACTCACATCGCACATACTCGAATATTTAACTCAACTTAACTCGCACATGCTATGTAAATTTCTTGCCTTGCATTAATTTCTTGCGTTCCACTGCTGATTTCTTAGCCACGCCCCCCCATGACTGACCCCACATTTAATCCTTGTGGCTAGTCTCGCCCTGCGTTCTTATCTTCATTCTTGTCGCGCATGTTTCACATTTTGTTACGCTTTAGCCCGGCTTCCTCTTGCTCGACTTAGTGAAACTGCCGCATTCCGATGTCGCCGTGAGCCCTTTTTATGCGCCCTAAAAATGCAAATTTACGTTGACACCGAATTTGCGCACTGGTAACAGTTAAGCACAGGTAACTGTTAAGTTGGAGGGTAGCTCTCGCTGTCGCTAATTATGTGCAGCCCCGCAAGTGTTGCCCGGTAAGTGCCTAGTTGAGCTGCGGGTTTTACGGCCTGTTAAGTCGCTGCGATTTGCCTAGATAGACAGACAAGTCACACACGCACACTTGCATACACACTCACACACACACTCCCTTTCGCTTTCACACATATTTCCACACATACACTCTGTATTCTCAGGAAATGCTCTGGCTAATGCGATTTTTGGAAATTGACAGCTACATGACAGCTCTTACGACTTTAATGACAGTCGAACAGTCGCCGCGACATATGGGGAAAGGGAGGCTTAGCCAGGAGTGGGGGAGGGAGACTGGGAGAGGGTAGCCCCTCTGACATTATCGCTGACAAGTGGCAATATTTTATGGGATTTTATTTGGGCACAAAAGTAAGTAGAGCTTTATCCGGCGAAAGGGCCACAAAGCAGCTTCCCACAGAGCTCAGCCCAAAGCAAAACATGTGTGCTCAGCATGTGCCCCTTTCTTTGTGCCTCCCCCGCACCCCTTGGCTGACTCCCTTTCAGTCAATAAGCAGCTGACATTTGACATTACAAATTGTGGCTGCAACTTTGCAACGGCAGCAACTGCTGCAGTTGGCATTTGGGCATCGTGATAAATTGAAAACTCATAAATAATGTTGAAAGTGATGGCGCGCAATGTGGGACAATAACTGACGGCGGGCAGTGTCAAGCAGCAAAGCTCGTCAGTAGAGTGGAAATTCTTTTGACATTTATTAACATTTTCCCCCCAAGAAGAGGAGCAACAATTAAACTTGCTCGACTGTAAGTTCCCAGCATCCCTCTCGCACTCGTCTCTCTCTCTCTCTCTCTCTCTGTCTATATGCCTGGACAGCTTTATATATTTATTTTAGCAACGCGTAGGTGATCAAAAGATACATAAATCATTTTTCTGGGCAAGTGTCAGGGGCAGCAGCAGACAGAAGCAAAAGCGGCCTAGCCGGAGGCGGCTTTGTGTGTGTGGCATGTCCGATTTAAAGCAGCAGCAGCAGCAGCCGCATAAGCTGACCATAGACTGCCATAACTCACTGTCAATTTGGGGCATGCAATGTTTGCCTGTGGCTTAGCAGCAAGTAAAAACAATTGAATAAGATGTTCCATTTGAACGAAATGAAAATCAAATAAATTTCATATTTTAAACGATGCATCAACAAATACACTTACTATATTTACACACACACACACATACGCGCATACATGTACATCTGCATTCATTGCCAGCTACAAGATCTGCATAAATCCCAAAGATACGTGAAAAATCCAAAGGTTGTCGTTGTCGCACGTTTTTAGCTCCGCCTCTTTGTCTTCCCCTCTGTCTCGGCTCGGCGTCGTAACGTCTGCTGCTTCCTCTTCTTCTTGTTCATCCCTGTGCTGCCTGTTCTTCTTCTCCATCTGGTTCTTTTTCTGTTTGTACTACGTGTTCTGCTTGTCTTTTATTTCGAGGCAAAATGGAAATTCGTTGTAAAATATGCTCAGATTCAAAGTGTGTAAATAGTTTAGATAGATAGACAAACAAAATATTCATAGAGACTTGCTTGCTGCTCCGTGTACGTGTATATATATTTGTATGTGTGTGTGTGTGTGTGTGAGCACATGTGCGTGTTTGTATTTGTGCTTGGATTTGCATTTCGTACTGCTGCTTCTACATATTGCGGCAATAGTTTGCGGCTAATTTTGATTTATTTTAAATATTATTTTATGGCCTTCATCTATATAGCTCTCACTCTCTCTCTCTCTGTCCCTTTCAGACTTTCTTTCTTTATTTGCAGACAATTTCTTTCTCTTTCTTTCTCTTTTTCCCCCTGTGACCTTTGCTGTTTTCTCTACGTGTGTTTCATCTTCATGTTTTTATTATATTTACCCAAAGATTTTGTCAGTGAAGCGTAGCACAAAAACTGAGGCCGAGCAATAAACCAAAATTCAACGAGAGCCACTTGAATGGCGAGTAATTACCGTTAATAGACATCTGTGGAGCGCCTTCCATTCGGACTTCATCGACAAGTTCTGTGGAAATTTCGTACATTTCGCTCTTGACTTATTTTCCTGGAAATTGTTTGGCTTTTCATGCGGTGGCGGCCCGTCTCCGTTCTAAAATTATACAACAGACAAGCCACATCGATTTATGTCTTCGCCGTCTCTCACTCGTTTTGGCGCAAGGTTAGGGGCGACTGCTGTGCATACTTTGTGTGGCAGTGTAGCGCACTGAGAGTGGCCCCAAGCACACGTTATAGAACATACAAGTTGAACTTGAAGTTCGCAGAATTTTCAAGTAATTTCGAACTTAGATTTCTTCGATCTGGAATTCTGTTTGTTGTGCTTCGTGGTTAGAGAACAAAATTAACAAAGAAGTAATTCCAGAAATAATTAAACGAGTTACTGATTACCAAGCAGCTGTCTGGAAAATATAAGTTATATGTATATATTACGTATAATTTTGATCAGGTGGAAAGCGGGTATATCACAGTCGAGCAACAGTTCCGGGGATGTTTCACTTCACAGTTGAAACATTTTAACTTCGTTATTGTAAATACATTATGTAACTTTGTCACTCTGGCAGAACTATTAAATAATTCTGATGCATTTCTTTTTTTAATTTGTGAAGTTGCGCGTTTAATTGAATTAATGTATTCACGCCGTAAAATTAAATTATTAACATTTAAAATAAGCCAGAAAATATGCACTGCAACAGTAACAGGCAACAATGACTATGTATGCATATATATACATATATATATATATATAATATATGAACATATCGTATGTATACAATATAAGCAAACTCTAAATTAATTGCAAACTGTTTATGCAGCGAGCGCGTCGCTTGTTGCATTTTTTATTATTATTATTTGTACGCCGCTTTTTGACCTCTTCGCAGTGTGTTTGTTCGACTGTGTGTGCGTGTGTGTGTGTAAGTGTGACCTGCGGCTATTATGCAAATAATTTATTGTGTGAAAGAAATGTAAATTTTTAATTGATTGGCAACAAAAAACCACTAGCCAAAAAAAGGAAGCGAAATCGCGCAGAAACTGTGTCAGTTGAGTGACGCACGCGATTTTTGTCGCGTGCGTTTTTTGTCGCGCACAACAGCAGTGGCAGCAGCAGCATCAGCAGTAACTGTAACTGTAACGGTAACTGTTACAGTTACTGTAGTTGCAGCGAAACTGTTGACACACACGCACAAATTGGATTTGCTAACGAGTTGCCAAAGGGGCGTGGGGGGAGGGGTGTGTGGGAGGTGTGGCAGGGGGAGGGAAGACAGCGAGGAACTGGCTGACAGTTGCCCGCTGTTTGTCACTTTTGGCACTTTTGTTAGGCAGCCTATTGGTGTTTGCCATTGGCCCCCAGCTGCAGCCCTCCCCCCCCACTACTACCATCCCCTCCCACTACCCCTCCTCTTGCAGCTGCTACTGTTGTTGTGCCTCTTCGCGTGCTAGTCAACGAAAAAACGCGTTCGCGCCTGTTATTTATGGCTTCGATTATCCCCGCACAATGGCCTACGACGCTGGCAACTTGATGATGGAGCCGCGCCCCCTCCCTCCCTCCTTCCATATCCCCCTTTGCCTGCCTCCGCTGCTACCGGAGAAAGTGTTTGCAAAAAGCAAAAGGCTGCCAAGCGAGTCAGCCAGGCAATAAAACAAAACGCACACGCGCTAGCAGAACAGGCAGGGATGGAGAGAGAAACTGAGTAAAGCGGATGCCCTTTTTGGGGAGTGGGTAGGGGAGGGGGCGTTTAGGCCGCACAAGGGTATAGGTTTTTGGGGGTCGCTGGGTCAAAGGCAGGCACAGAAATCACAGAAGCAGCACAAGGACATGCCGCCAGGCAGCGATTCAAAGAGGCTTTACGTATTTTCAATAGTTTCTATTGTGTACACTCGCGTGCTCTCTCTCTCTCGCTCCCACACACACACAGTAAACAATCAAAGGCTCACACACAGATACAGGCATACACACAGATACAAGCACAAGCAGAGGCACAGTCAGAGAGGCACAGAAAGGGGCCAATCTGTGTGCTGATTTCAACGTTTGAATTATGATTTTCATGTGGCGAACTTTTAGTTTGATTTTCGCTTCGTTTCGTCGCTTTTGTCGTTGCCTTTTCCCGCTACTGATGTTTTAGTTGTTCTTGTTGTTGTTGTTGTTCTTGTTGTTGCTGTTGTTGCTGTTTTCGAGCCGAAGCGGAGCGACAAAATTTATATGCGCCACTAATGCGGGCACTTAAACTATACAAACAAAATGGTCCTTGTGCCCGAAGAGTCTGCTGGAGTGTGTGCGCTGCTGGCTGAGGGTGTGTCACTGTATGTGCCACTGTGTGTGTGCTCTTCTATGTCTGTGTGTGTTGCTAGTAAAAGTCGCTAGAGACTTTTGGCCCTGGCCATGTGAAAATGACTGAAATCGTATCGAAAATCAAAGGTCACTTTTGGGATCAATTCAAAAGGAATTGCCGCATTCAAATCGCTGCCAGGCACTTGTGAAAACACACACAGAGCAGACGCACACACACACACACACTTACAAATACACAAGCGAACAGCTACACACAGCAATCGAACACATACATGCGCATAAGTGAATAAAGCTCTGGGGGGCAAAGGGAGGATTGTGGCTGCCATAGATATTCAAACTAAATTGCGTCATCTATAACATGTCTGTCTGTGTGTGTGAGGGTGCGTATAGATGTGAGTGTATGTATGTGTGTGTGTGGCTGTGCTGACTGTCGATAGGAAATGAATTTTAATGATTGCCCGACAAAAACTTTGGCTATGGCTTGTTATCCCAGCCAGACTCCTGGCTTGTTGTGCTGCGAAGAAAACTTTGCACATTAAATTGTTTACTTGCTGGCTGGGCCACTGTCGCCTAAGTGGCCGATAACGATAACACACACACACGAACACACATACATACACAAATGCGCACATGAGCGCAGTAAAAAATTCAAATCGGAATTCAATTGCCGGCGCGCCCAACTGCTCAGCTGCTGTGGCGCGTGGCTACGCCTCAGCTATTGCTCTCTCTCCCTCTCTCTCTCTCTCTCTCTGTTCCCCTCCCTCTCTCTCTGCCTTTGCAGCTGTTGGCAATATGTCAAGAATCCGCTGATATTTTTAGCTTGGCTAATTAAAAATCAGCGATTTCCCGAGGCAACTGGAAAATGCAACAAATGCAAGTGCAGAGTGCAAATGCAAATGCAAAATGCGTCGCTGTCATTTTGCATTTATGAATATTAATTAAATCGTGTTTGTTTATGTTTGTTTGTTGTTTTTTGTTGCAGCTGCAGCTGCAGCTCATTAGCAGACTCCGCCAATTGCCTCTGCGAATTCCCAGAAGCGCTTGCCTCAACTAAATTAAAAGAAGAACTAACTGTTCCGCCAGGTGCTGCCAGTTGCGCATACGCCATGTGTGCTGTGCTTTAACAGCTGCTTTAAAAGACGCATAATTAATTATTTTTTCACTACCTACGAGTGTGTGTGGGGGGCGGAGGGTGTGTGTGGCAGCTTATCTTGCTTGTCCTGCGATAAGAGAATAAATAATGAAAGGCAAACAAAGTCAAAGTTGGCTCGAAGACAAAGACTGAATCGCCATCGCTCTCTCGCCCTGTCATGTGTTTTAATGAAACAAGCAGCCATGCCACGCCCACACTGAACGCCTTCATTGTTTGCCGTTCGGTCTTTTGTGCTGTTTGCATTGGGCTGCGGTCACAATTTGGCTGGTTAAGCAGGTGACAAGCCAAAACTGAAGCCAAACGGTTGCCAAACAAAACACACACACACACAGCTACACACACCTACACACACTCACACCTTCATTCACTGAATTACAGCAGCTCAGCTTTAAAGATAAATTATGCATTTAACGGTGGGCGGGGCACATCGACTCGTTAAATAATCGTCTGTTGTCTTGGCCAAAAAATTCCAACCACGAAAAGGGTTCGACGAACGCAAAACTTTGGGTCACATTTGGCCAATTGTTGTAGCCTCCGCTGCCGCTGCCTCCACTGCTGGCCAAGCTAAAAGGTTACGCGCTGAAGAATATTAATTGAAGGATTAAAAGGCGCCTTGGCCGGCGAACTAAGTTCAATTTAAATTCAAATTTGGGCCTGCCACGTGCGAATATTTTTGTAAATTAAAAACATTTAATTTAATTGCAGCTGATGTTAATTTAAATTGCAAATACTTCAGCGCTGACAAATGCCGCTTCATTAATATGAAACGGAGTTGCTCGAAACACTTTAAGGCAGTTTAAATTCCGAACTTGGCATTTCTGATTGACAGGGGGAGGGGAAGCACGAGGGGAGGGAGACTCCGCATTGCCGCGGTGCAAATCAACGACAGCTGCGTCACCTGTGGGACTCACTCGGAGACTGGCGCATGTTGTCAAATTTAAGGTAGATTTGGTGGCAACCGCAGTGGCAGGATATGCCACACACACACACACACACACACACAGGATGAGCAGCTGCTTGAACAGTCTCTTTGGGTGTGTGTGTGTGTGTGTGTGCATTTGCTTTATTTATATGAAGCTGTCAGAGCAGCGCAATGCAGAGCTCAGAAGGGAAGGCAAAGGCCACGAGACAGGGCGGAAGGGAGTGCGCTAGCGAAGGTAACTGAATTTGGAAAGGCCTGTGAATGACAGCACAGTCGGCAAATTTTGGCAGCACTCCCCCTCCTTCTCTGTTGCTCTCCGTGAAATGAATATATGCCCTGAAAACCAAAAGATTTACATACATAATTTAATGTTGTTCGAAATCAAATCAACCGGACGAAAACAAAGAGTAAATGAGATGGGGAAGGCAGGCATCCCAAATCAGCCTGCATTGTAGAAAGCAGCAGGATAATCCAGAGCGAAAACAATGTGAAATAGACAAGAGTGAAATGACTCGATGGTTTTATTAATAAATTGTTTGTGTCAAGGCTGTAAAGAAAAATAAATTAAGGAATTCAATTAGTGAGAGAGCGAAATGAAAGAAGCATTAAAAGAAGATATTTCAGAAGAAGCTTCTTTGTAAATATGTAAATATAAATGTAGATATATCCTTGTCAATGTGATGTTTATTGAGGCTGAGCTGAAGAAATATGTTTAATTACTTTGCAAGTACTCTATGAAATGATTGATGTGTGGTATAAGATTGCAGAAAGAACAATGAATTTTAATTTGAATATGTGTTCAATATAAAATTCTTTAACTTTACCTACCCAACTCTATTAAATTTAAAAAAAGCTTAGGTAGCTTTCTTCTTGGTATATGTATATTTTTTTCTATATTTCCACACTTAGAACACTTTAGCACTGCCACAAAGCACGCAATTCACCTACGCGCTGTGGCATCAAACGCGCTTTCAACACTTTGCTGGAATTAAAGTAAAAAGCTTGATGAAAACCCCTCGAGCTAAATGAAAAGCAGCGTGCACACAGCAGTGTAACCCCTTTTCCAAAAGGAAAACAAATACAAACCATGTCGATGTTAGCGAGTGTGCGTGTGTGTGTGTGTGTTTGTTTTTGAATTGGACATGCGCCCAATAAGGAAAAGTAGAAATGAAAATAAATAAATATGTGGAAAAAATGGCGAAAACTTGAAGGTTCAACAGAAAAAAAAAGAGGATGAAAAATGTAAAAAATACCAGAAAACACGTTTTGTTTGAAAACTTTGCAACAATGCAAAGAACGCATTCAGGTCAAAAGGTCAGTCAGAGCAAGGAGGGGAGGGTGACATTGAGGAAGTGCTGCATGATATGTTGTTAGATATTGCAGAAGATCGAAAGACAGGAATATAAAAGGAAGAAGAGAGGTAGAAGTGAGGCAGAAGAGAGGCAGAAGAGAGGTTGATTTCACTCTATATCAGAATATCGAATGACCTTGCAGTATTATGTAATTTCTACACGAATCTCTGCGCCAATTAACGTGCAGGAAATAAACGATATATATGCGAGCTAAGTGAACAAATTAAGGCAATTAAGCATATTGCGTTAACTGATTGATTTGGATTTCCATGCTTGAGCCGATGATTTGCCGTTGCTTTCTCTAATTAGTTTTATTTCTCTGTAGTAGTACTTCCTGCCATTGTTGCTGTTGTGGCTGTTTTTCTGTTGTTGCTGTGCATTTATTAATGTTTTTCATAAGATGCTGCGTGCTGTTATAAACGCATAAAGGATATTAATGAGCTGCTGTTTGTTTGGCCACGCCCCTCTGAACTCTTGCACGATTTGCTTTTATTTCAGCTGAAAAGGCAACTAATTGCTTACTCACACATGCTGCACACACACACACACACAGAGAGAGGCGAACAAGGACGATGGCAAAGGCAAACTTATTGCTCATGCCGGCAGGCAGAGCGAACGCATATTTCACAAATTGCGCATACGACATGTTAAACGGCGCACACACGCGCCCCGCGCGCCAAGCAAACACACACACATACACATGAAAACAGGCACACACACACACACACATGGAAACAGGCACACACACACACACTCTTGCAGTCAAGCCAAGTTGGTGAAGAGCGCATTATCAGGCCATAGTTATTATTGTTCCCCTTGTGCCTCCTTCTGTTGCTGTTGTTGCTGTTGTTCCTTCTGCTGCTGCTGCTGCTGCTGCCTGATGCATGCCCTTGCCATAATTCAACTTTTATTTACACACACTCACTCGCAGAGGGCAAAGTGAAATGTGCTTTGAGTGGCGCTAAAAGTATGCCGCGCGGTGTAATAACACGCATTGTCACAGAGGGAGGACGACGGCAGCGACGGCGTCGACTGTGACAGTGACAGCGCTGGTGCTTACGCTTGTCAGACGCATGCTTATGATATCACACATCAACACAGGCACGCACACACACACACACTCGCACACACAAGCAGACTGGCAGCAGTTGCAGTCGCGTTGTCTTGTCTTGGCGGCAACTTAAGGCAAAGTCAGTGAAGGCTTCTGGCACTGACTGCAGTTAAATTTATACTTTATATTATATTATTATTATATATTTTAAATTTATGCCAGGCGAATAGAAAAAGCAGCGAGGAAAATAAAACGAGTTACGAACCCTTTGACTTTATGAGGCAAGCGAATTGCACACGCACACACACAGAGCATGAATACAGCCAGGCAGGCACTCACATTCATGTCTTCACATTCACATGCGAATGGATTCTTATTTCCATTTCCATTCCCAAGCAGAGCATATGCTCTCTCTCTCTCTTTCTCTTGAGTCGCTGCCTGGGCGCCTGGGCTTATGCAGCGTTAAATCTTGAGGAAATTGTGTCACATTATGATGAACATTTATGGCAGAGTCGAGCATCTGCCCATAAATTTGCGCCTCCCTTCTCGGCATACTACCTGAATTAAACATGATGGAGTGGCTGAGGTAATTTGACAAGGCCTTGAGGCCGCCTTAGGCCGCCGAGGCTGAAGGCCTTCTGCTTTGGCCGCAAGTTGTAGGCAAATGTTGTTACAGGCCACACCAGGTGCGGCAGCCAATCAATGGCCGAAACAAACAGGCAAACAAACAGGATTACGCTGAGGGTTAACTGGTTTATTGTGCTCAGCCAGAAATAGATGAGTCTTCTTTGATGTGCCTGCGGGCAAGAGTTGTTCGAGTCTGTGTAGATGCTCGGTTCGGTCATCAATTAGCTGATGAACATGTCCAATTACATGCAACACATTATTATGACAGGCTTCCCCTCTCTCTCTCTCTGTCTTTCTCTCTCTCTCTCTCTCTTGCGCCTGTCAATAGTTGTCAAAAGGCCGGAAAACTTTTTTAATTAGCCAAATCCAGCTGCAACTCGAGGCATCTCAAGGCGTTTCCAATTAAAGCTTAAGAGACAATCGCAGCCCGAATCGCGCAGCCGAGTTAATTAATCAGTAATAAAATATGCTAACTAACTGCCACGAGGGGGTCCCGTGGAGTGGAGGGGAGGGGGGTTAACACACTCGACCATATGACGCGAGGGCAGAAAATTTGCTAATGAGCAAAGTTTTTGCCGTCGTTTGGCTGCTTATTCATTTATTTACAAGTAACACGAATCGAAAAGGAAACTTTATCGCAGCCGAGACAGTAAAAGGGAACAAGAGAGAGAAAGAGGGAGAGACAGTGAAATAAGTAAATGTGCAAATAAATGCAAATGGCAGACAGGCACACACAGACACACACAGACGGGATAAGGCGAAGTGGAACTCGAACATGAAGTCGAAGTCGACGCGCTCAGTTCACATTTAATGAGGGGGCACGGTGAAAGTTCATAAAAATTTATGCGTATTCATTTATTTATGTGCCTGTGTGTGTGTGTGTGTAACGGCAGCTCATTAACAGAGCAAGAGAGAGAGAAACAGAAGGAGAGAGAGGGAGAGAGAGAGACTGCTGCAGCTTAATGCACTGTGCGCCTGTTGACCCCGTCAAGCTCTTGGCTAACTTCTAGACAGATTTGCACAAATACACAACACACACAAAGCCACACACACACGCACACTCACACACATGCGATGTACAGACGACACATAGAATGTTGCATAATTACAGGCGCTGGCACAGCACGTGCGGCTTTCTGGGTTAAGGTGAGCCGCAGCAGTGGCAGCATCAAAATCATTTGAATCACATGTGCCTTCCCCCCTCCTCCCTGGTCTTCCCCTCATTCCCTCTCTAAGCTGTCAACGTGCTTGTTGTGCCCATCCTCAGTCCATTAATGCAGCCACAGCGGGCCGCGGCCCAAACAAACCGTGACACATGCGTGGCTGCAACGCATCGCTGACAGCGACAGTCGGAATGGGGTGGGGAGGGGTAGGTATTACGGGGGTGTGGCTTGGGGTTGGTTTATCAATTTTGATGCGCTGTTTAATGAGCAGCGCGCGAACTAAGCACGCAATTAAAAGGCACAAGCAGCAGCAGTAACATTTGCTACACAGATCCGCCGCTGGGCAGACCCAGTTCGGCATGTCAAGGTGTCTATCGCCGTGTACTGTTATCGCTTGGCACAGCTGTGGACCTAGCAAGGGTAAAGAGAGGGGGATGGTCACATAAATCTACTCGGCCGCCTTAATTACGAGCCTCACATTGAAACGCGCCTTTAATCACACTTCATCGATGCGATAGCCACATAAAACATCCAATTTCGGGTCTCCGCTCCTTAAAGTGCCCCGAGGCCACCCCTTAGTCATGTCGTCTCGCCTTGGCGCTGCTCTTAACCCATTGCCCGAGCCGCTTTACGAGCTCAATTTGCTCGGAGGGAGAAAAGCGAAAGTCAGTAAAAGAAATTTTATTAGCACTTTTCATATTTCGGATAACAACAACAACACGCAGTTTGTTGTTGTCTAAAAGTTCGCCAACTGATGTTGTACTTCTTCTTTTTCTATTCTTGCAGGGGATGCCGGCAGTCTGCGCAGCCGAACGGAGCAATAAAAGTGCAAATAAACATGTAAAAGGACATTAAGATTCGTCGAGCAAAACACAAAACAGGACAGGGTTGCCTTCCATTTCAAAGAGAGAGTGAGAGAGAGAGAGACGGCTGAACCGCATATGAGTCAAAAGCCAGTTGGAAATGTGCTTTTTATGGGCCAATTCCAGTAGCAGCCACCAGTCAAAGCCAACTAAAGACGCGTTGGCGCTTCATTAAAGTTAAAAGCGGAAACAGCCAACAACAAAAAGAAGCCACACAGTGCGAGCTAAACAGACATATACAGAGAGAAAAGGGAGTGAGGTCTCACTCGTGTGTGCATTTTGGAACCGGGAATTGCTATGGTTTTGGTTTCATTACTCACCAAATTGAAGCCTTCTGCATAAATGACGAGACGTCTACGCTGCAAATGACAGCCAGGCAGCTTTTAATAACAACACCAGCAACAGCAAAAATGCAACCAACAATACAACTGCAACAGCATCAGGAATTACAACAGCAACAACAGCAACAAGAGGAGGGACAGCAGCAGCAGCAGCAGGAGAACACACATCGAAAATGCCGAACGCGAACGGTTTCAAATCTCTTCACTTTGCTGCTGCTGCTCGGCGCTCTGCTTGGCCTGCAAGCAGCGGGTGTCAAGGCAGAGGAGGAGTCACAGGATTTTCAAAAGAACAGTAAGTACCAACAGTATGCATACATAAGCAGAGGGAGAGGGAGAGAGAGAGCGGGTGCAGCGGAGCATGTCTCGCATTGAGTTGGACTATTAAATGGAAACTGCAATCAAAACCGCTTCAAATCATGTTTATTTCGTTTGCCAGAAGAGGTTATAAATATTATATGTGCTATATCTCGGACAGAGTTGAGTTATGCAAAATCCTGCCATAGCTCTCTCTCTCTCTCTATTCTCCTCTTGCACACGTCCGCACAAACTGCTGGCTGGGCAAGCGTTTTGTGCAAACTTGCAAATCATTCACCGATTGCCAAAATGCTTATCAATGTGCGTTACATAAAACGTGCAGCACTTTTTCGAGAGATTCCAAAAAAAACAAGTAAAAAAGCAGCAATCTAGCACACTTAACCATTAGATGCTCTAACATTTGTGTTGTGAGAACTTTGTTTCGGCAATAATTGGCAAGTTCTTGAGCCCTTCGAAAAACCTTTCATAACAAGGGCGTATAAAGTATCAAAGTATATGTACTCCAAATTTCATCAAAATATAATTTAAACTACACTTCAAATTCACTTAAACTCGATTTACAGGCGAAACGAGTGTAGAGTAAAGTATTTAAAATAAACTGTAGCTACATATGTCATATGGCAAGCTGCATGCCAAATTTCGCATCTTCAGCACTTGTAATAGCAGAGATCTGTGAGGTCAAACAGACGGAAAAAGTGTATATAGCCCCTTCAGGCAGTGCAGTGCTCGGAACGAGAGAGAAGTAGGCCAAAAAATATACAGAAACTGTGGAAAATGGAAAACTTGAACGAAAACTTGCCAGCCAGCAGTTTTGGGCCAAACAACTTTATAATTTGCGAGCAGTTCGAGCATGTGTCTGAGTATCAGCTCTGAGTGTGAGTATGAGTGTGAGTGCGTGTGCCAGCTCTGAGGTGCGTGTGTCTATGTTGATGTTGTGACAGGGACAGCCCAGTGCTTTTTACGATGCCATCAACTGGTTGTTGTAGTTTACGCTTAGATTATTGTAGAGCTGAGCCAACCTTTGGGGCAGCAGAAACAGAACTGCGGGACGTATCTCATTTCCCGCACAAACCCCAAAGCGGACTGCGGACTGGGGAGTGGGGGCTGGGGGAGACCCATCCCTGGCCATCTGGCCGCACCTTTTTAGTATCCCAAGCACTCGAAAAAACAAATCATAATTCGACATCGACATCAGCATATTTTCTTTTCGGGCGTCGTCTGTCTTTTGTTAACCCCCCCCCCCCCATCTCTTCCCTTTGGCTACCCCTGCTTTGGTTTGGTTCGCTTGGCTTCGTTTTGGCTCTTGGATTGAATTTATGACAGGATTTGGTCGCTGCGAGACACATTTTCTGGCATTTTCTATTTCGCCTTGGCGTTGCGATGCCGATGCGCGGGATTTAGTATTAAATTGAATTTCGATGCTTGGATTTACACAGATCTTTCCTCTCTCTCTCACTCTCCTACTCTCTCTCATTCTTCTTCTCTCTCAGTGTTAGCTGTCTCTGTTTGTCTATGCGAGGCAGATTGACTTAGCTCGCTGCGTCGCGCGTTAAATTTAATTACGTGTGCTGCTTTATTAGCAAGAGACACAGAGAAAGACAGAGAGAGAGATAGAGAAGGAGAGAGCAGGACAACCGCCTCAAGTATGCCATGCATGTGCCCCTAATGCTCTTGGACGACTCCTCGATAGTTGCCACATTTGGCCAACGCGCTGATGACGCTTTAAGTGCAACTCGAATGTGCTGCGCAACGTTGCCACATCAACAACTCACACTACTCACACTAGTGCAAGCAACGTGCTTATGTGTGCAGAGAGGGGGACACGCTGCGACTGTGTGCGACTCCTGGGATATTGTCATGCCACTTGGCGACATTTCCCGTTTGTCGCATGAATATTTTCATCATAATCGTCGCTATTTATACCCACTACGCAGTAAACTAGACGCAAAGGGTGTTATGGCTTTTTATAAGGTAGAAGGGGACATATCTGACAATAGAAACTACATATATAATATAAACAGGCCTCTGTAGTCTAGTTTATATAGAAATGTGCATCTTTCTGTTTGTATGAACACTTATAACTCTGAGATTATAAGACTTAAAGCTATCATGTTTGGCGATAATACGTCGGAATGTTGCCTTAAGACAAAGTGAGTTTTAGAATGCGAGCACGCCCCTTTTCGCCTCTATAAAACTAAAAAAATGATAGACAAGCAAAATTTTAATGTTTTTGTGTGTGTATCAACTTCCAAATGATTTTTCATTATAAGCATTGCATTTATTTGCACTATTACTAAACTGAGCACTCATGTGAAGCTGTCTTTGAAGGGTATCTCACAGTCATCCTTCAGTTTCTCTGCTTATTTTATGTTCACAAGTTTCTCTCATTGTCGCACATTCACGCACGCACAACAAATTCGCAACTTGAGCAATAGCTATGGCTCTATACACATTTATAGTGTGTATATATATTGAACTTAGCCTTAGCACTGAAGTTAGTTCGCCTGCCTTGGCCTGACTCCGCGTATGCAAATCTCAAGCTGTGCCTGCTGCCTCCTGCCTCGTTCTGCCTTTGTTTTGATGGGCAATCAACACGCGTAACAGCAACGACAACAACTACATGTAAACAACAACACTTCAGACTGCCAAACAACCCTGTGTCAAAGTGGGCGTGGCCAGCTCAGATCACAGGCGGAATATTTAAAACGGCTGCAAAGTCATTCGCTGCTCGGCCTCATCAGCGCATCATTTGGGCTGTAAATTGAGTTTATTTTTTTGCTATCGTTAATTTCTATGAACTTCAAAGGGAATACGCACAAGGGTGCAACACTGCCCCTTCCACCCCTCCCCTCTTGCCGTTCCCTTGCGACACATGTGCCCTGCGGTGCCAACTGGGAACTGCAAAGCGTGGAAATGTTTCCCAAATATATTTGCCTGCACGCAGACAAATACATGTGTATGCCAGGCACACACACACACACTCACACACACACAGTTGCATATTTACTTGTACATTTATTTATAAACACGCGCGCGCGTTCGCAGTGTCAAAACAACGTCACAAGCGTCGAAGGGGAAGAAAGAGAGCCGGGGGCAGAGTGGGGGAAGCGCCACAAGTCAAGTGCAGCATGCGAAGGGGAACAGAAAAACGTACTGAATATAGAGGGAAAAAATCATGTTGTTGCTGCTGCTGCTGCTAGTGTCGGCGTCGGCATCGGCGTCGACTGCGGCACGTTGCGCCAAGATGCAAAGTTCAATTTCACATGTGGAAAATAACAGCAAAAATATTGTGGGGAGTCGAGGCGAACCGAAATATAACAGAGGAAGCACATGTCACACGCTGCATGCTACGTGCTGAGCAGGGGGAGGGAAGTGGGGGAGGGTGAGGAGCTGCTGCTGGAGACAGTTGCATGTGTAGATCGGATAAGAGAGGCTGCGGGGGAATACAAAGTGGAAACAACTGGCGATGCATCTTGACAGACGACAGAGACAGACGACAGGCGACTGAGAGCAGCGACATAGCGACAGAGCGACACAGCGAGAGAGTAAAATAAATGGCATAGAATAATAGAGAAAAAGGCAGAGCAGAGGCACGGACTGACAGAGGGGAAGGAGGGGGAGGTCGAGGGCGAGGCAGTATTGGTAGAATAGATTGTATGCCATTTGAGGCTAAGAAATGAAACATAAATCAGAACATCGACCAAAGTTGTGACCGTAGAGGAATGTACATAAGCTGAAATGCCGACTAAGCTGTAGTCAGCTACCCTGTAAGGGGAAGTGAGATGGGTGTATAGACAGCAAATAAATGGGTACATCAGACATAAAGAGATGCAAAGCATAGATAAAGATTTCTCTCAGCTGCATTTGGACAAGCTATAATCGTTTGTTTGTTGCCTTTGTATACAGGGTATCTGGTAGTCAGTTACTCCCCTCTGCAAACAGGTATTCCCAGCTAGCATGCCAACACCAGAGCCAGGCAAATATCTCTCGCATCTCGCATTGCGGATAATAAAAGCGATGCCAATGCGAAACACGCTCTAAAGATTTTCATTTCCTCTTGCACTATATATATAAATGTTATACAGATACTGCCACAGATATATCTGTTTCAGGGGGAAACAAAAGAAAAGGAAATGGCAAATGGAAAAGCCTTGCAGGCTATTTTCTGCATGTTTTTCCCCGAAAACATGTGCTCTTCATTTGCCTCAATGCACTTGCCCACTCGCTGTAAACAGTGCCGTGCTGCAACTCTCGCTGTCTTGCCGTCTTCTTTATGAACTGCATTGTTTCGCAGTTCCCTCTTCTATCCCCCTCTCTCTTTCTCGCTCCCTCTTTCGTATTCTCTTTGCTCTTCAGCAACAACAACAAGTGGCCATAAATGGTGAGGGAAACTGCCACTTCCTGTTTAGCGCGAAATTTCAATTATGAACAAACATGACCACGCCCTCAATGGAGCGTCAATGCCTCCTTGAACAACGTTCATCTTTTGGGGGGCGGGGGGTGGTAAACAAAACGGAAAATGTAATATTTGTAAGTTTTTTCGCCACTTTTTGCCCCTCTCTTTCGCCTCTTATCTCTCTCTCTTTCTATCACTCTGTCTTTTTGCTGGCAGAAATCGCTTTGCTCCACTTTCATGGGCGTTGGGGCGTGCACTCGTGCAGCTGTTTCATTTCTGGCCCGGCACGGACCAGATACGATTCATACCAAATTATAACAGTGCCTCTGTGTGTGTGTGTGCCTCTGTGTGTGTGTGTGTGTGTTTGTGTGTCTGTTATAAGTTACTGCGCCCGCTGACTACTCAAACGTGACTGTCCAAAGTTTTTCAATAAACTTTAACAAGAAAACATTAAAAAGCCACAACGCTGAAGCGCATTTCCATTGCCATTTTCCCCGGCCACGCCCTGCTGCTACTGTTGTTGTCTGTCCCCCATTTTCCCCAAACTAGTTTTCCCATTCGCTTTTCCTACTACCAACGCCATTGGCAAAAAGTCAAAGCTTCAACTCCATAAAAGCGGCAAATAGTTGTGTGAAAATGCCACCCCAGCTGAGCTGCAGTTCCCTCTGCCTCTCCCCCCTCCTCACTTGCCCTGTTCAACCATGCCGCCTGCTTATCCATGACCCATGAGACGACGCCGCAAGACGCCTCCATTCTAGCAGATCCGCTCTTTGTTATTTCACCGACTCCGGTCGGGGCTGGCACTGGGGTTGGGGCCGAAATATAAATTTCCCATAAAAGGCAAATCTACAGCGCATCTTATGCTGCCACTGCCACTGCCACTGCTGCTGCCTGCAGCTTCAGCTGCCTCTCTTTTGGCTGTGATGCCACCCGCGAGGCAGCCGGCATCCAGTTAGTGCCGCATTACGCGGCAACGAAATGAAATAAATATCATTTTATGACTTTTTAACTTGCTGCTTGCCCCTTTGTCCTGCTGTCGTTGCCGTCCTCCGCACTCCGCGGCTGCCTTTAACAAGCGCAATAAATGCAACACCAAAGCAGAGTTGAGAGGTCGTCGTCGTGGCGGGGAAGGGGGCAGGGGGATGTTTCGGATGCTGCTGGCGGCACTTACAGCTACACGCTTTTATAGTCGACAACATCCTTTTGTGTTGATATTTTTAGCTGCTCGCAGCATTTGCATTTTGCACTTGATTGAGCGCGTCCCTCTGCTGTGAGTAATGCTTCCGTTAATCAACATTCGTCCCCACTCCTCCCCTTCCCCTATTCTCCTTCTCCTCTCCTTTGTTTCGTACTCCAATTCTGGCTGTGCCTTCGGGCTGAGCTGCAATGCCAAAAGGTGTGAATCAACAAATGGCGAGACAAACCATTCACACACACTCGCACACACACACACCCACACATTGTTGCTGTCTCTATGCTGCTGTCCTTGTCTGTAGCAGCAGCAGCATTTGCCCTTTGCCTTTTCTGCTTCACGCTTCGCTACGCGAGGGTTATTTTCCGAAATTAACCCGCTCGGCCAGAAGGCACTCATAAAAAATTCAATTTTATGAGTCTCGCTTTATTTGGCCACTTTTCGCTGCCCCCGTCGCTGCCTCTGTCTGCCACATGCCAAAATCGCATTAAAAGCGAAAACGCCACAGGGCAGTCAAAGGTCCGAATCGTTGTGAATCAGATCGAATCACTCAACTGACGACGACGGGTCAAGTGGGGCATGTAGTAGACACGAGGGGCGTGGCAGCGAGCCTGGCAAGCGGGTGCAGGCAGGGTAGGTAATGTCACTAGCATACTTAGACAGTAATTATAGCTATTCCAGTGGGTATCAGACTCGTGGCACGCAAGACCCGCTCCTGTTGTTGTTGCTCTTGTGGACTGCCGTTGATACCCTGTAATTGGGTGACCCTTTAAGCTTAAAGTCGTTTCAATTTTTCAATTTTAATAGGAATTGTTGAGTACACACGTGGAACATTGTTGAGATGTGTGTAAGTTAATGTAGCGAGAAGAAGGTTCTATGGTAGATATGTTCAGTTTTTCAGGGAATTTCTCATTACTTAGCTTTAAGTTTGTCAGTTTATTTTGTAAATTTGATTTAGTGTTAATTGGTTATGCTGCTGAGCAGTTACAACTCAAGTGAAGATTTTCCAATGTTATTTAAATTTTACATTACTATTTTTGATTTGTTAAGTGTTGCCTTATTAAATTTTACTTTCGTCGATACACTATTGTAAGTTTATTAAATTAACGATAACCCTGCCGGTATGCCTATCGATAGAATAGTGTTGAGTAACGTTAAAGAAGCGGGAGAGCGTCACTATCGTTTTAGAAAGCCACGGATAGAAATTGTGAAGTTCAATTAAAACAATAAAGTATAATCTTCTCATTATATAAATGATTACTGTAAGTGAATTGGCTAAAGATTCAACTTAAAGCAGCATCTCAAAGTTGATTTCTGTGCAGTTGGCAAATCCATATTGCCCAATAAATCATACATACATTATATTTCCCAACATATATCGACTATCTACGCATTTATTGATGATGCTGCCTGCAGATTTGTTAAGCATTTCAAGTCGTTTTTAACTTGATTTCTGCAGGATATGTTCAGTTTCGTTTACTGCCTTAGCTATTTTTCACCTTAACTGAAAACACACACACAACTACAGCCTTACTGTGTGTGTGCCTGCTTATCCCACTTGATACTGTGATTCACTCAGTCGCTGCAACAGCAGCTGCCACGCTTCAGTGCACCCAATGGACGCAGAGACTAAGCCGGCGTCAGAGTTGGAGTTGGAGTGAAGATGGCGTGAGCTGTGTAATTTTTATCGCCACTCGACATGCGCTTTTGGCCAGTTCGAGGGGGGGGGGAATGGGGGAGGCGGCAACCTTTTGTTCAGGGCGGGTCTGCCCGTTTATGTTTATGTTTGGGCAACACGCCTTTATGATTTCTGTTTGATTGCTGCCGCCAACAAGCAGGCGCCATTAGTCACACACATTGAAAGGGAGAAGGAGAGAGATGGGGAAGGGGGAGGGGGTTCTGGCGTGAAACGGCTTTGGCGTTCAAGTGGAAAATTGAATTTATCACTTGAACATGCCAAACGAACGCCAAATCGCCCTTTGGTTTTCATTTTCACTCCCTTTGCAAATTCAATGGAAATTTTTTGTCGGCAAATCTCATTGAGACACATGTAATCAACTTGTTTGTGCAGCATTTTGCAACCCTCAATCAGCTGCCCCAACCCTCGCAGCACTTGCCACTAGCTACTTGCCACTTGCCACTTGTTTTGCAACAGTTTCCACTCATAGTTTGCTTCCACTTGCTCGCATTCTTGTCTAGAGCGCTAATTGAAAATTACACTAAAGGGGTAGCAGTCATGCAAGGGGGAGTGGGGGGCGTGGCACGTCATGCAGCCGACGCATAATTTCAGTAATTTGCATATTTATATTAAATTTTCATTTACAAAAGCCCCCGTTTTTTTATTTTTGTTTTATGTTGCAGTGCACGGTGATTAGGCAACTGGATTTGCATAATATGTTGCCATAAATTGTCGCAAATTGAAAACGAGAGAAGTTTGCCATAAATAGCAACAGAGCGAGTAAATAAATTAGAGCGCATTACATGAGACAGAGATAGCGATAGTTTTAGAGGCGAGTTGCCTTTTGCAGTATTCGGCATTATTTATTGCTCGCTCGACCATAAATTGCCATTTGCCATTTCGACACAGTTTGTCAGCTGCGGTTTTAATTAAAAAAAATCCCAAAAAATTATCTAAATTATTGTGGGGCAACTATTTCGTTTCATTTGGTGCTGCATGGGGTGGGGAAGGGAAAGGAGTTGCCTCCCTTACTTCCCTTCCTCTTGCCCCTTTTTATTTGCTACCCCCTGCGACACTCATCCCTCCCTGAAGCATCGTCATCGCACTTGTAAATCTAAACACACACGCCCCCCAAAGTATGCAGTGCTCTGCATGAAGCTGAGTACAAGCCTTATTTGCCACTGTCCCTGCTGTCTTCTCCCCCTCCTGCTTGTTTCTCTCGTTGCTTCTGGTCGTAAATTTACATATTTTGCATATAAATAAACTCGTAAAAGCGGATTTAGTGCGCCAAGCAGTGAAGCAGCGCGTTGAAATGTCACACAGAGCGCAGGCAACAAAATGGCAAAAGAAGCGCCAAATAAATATAAAATAAAATAGCTACAAAATGGCCAAAAAGCAGGCAGCCGACACACACTTACTCACACTCACTCACACACACACACACACACACACACACACACACACGCACACACACTCTCACTGCATAGTTTGCTGTGTTGGTAGCGAGGTGCGCCAAATTGAATGCGCCGCCTTGACTGAGTTATGGCAACTTGTCTGGCCAACTGATATCGTACTGGGCCCCGAGGCGTCGCCTTTGAGCCAGATTCTGGCTATCGCCGACAGGGATAGGCAGGGCAATGCGGATGCTGCTGGGCGTGACCATAAACAAGCGTCTGCTTGATATATAGTCGATTGGAGCCTGAGCCGCGTATCGAACTTGGCTGCAAATTTGCTTTATGGCCAAATTGAAGGAGGCAGCGAGAAAGTGAGAGAGTGGAAGAGGGAATGGTGAAGAGAGGGAGAGATAGGGAGCAAGAGAACAGGCTGAAAGTGCGGAGCAGACAGTGAAAGAGAGAGAGGACAGACAAGGACAGCAAGTCTTTCAATCATTTCTTTCTCTTCTTGCTGTTGCTGCTGCTGCTTTCGGCTCCATTTGGAAATGCTGTCACGACGTTTAATGCGAGGCAAAAGGGCGCCGCATTTAATCATCTAAATGTTCATGCTCATTAGCAATCAATGCGCAGCAACAGCAGCAGCAGCAGCAATAATAACAACAACAGCAACAACAATGCTGCCAACACTTCACACTTCATTTGTGTTGCCCCTGCAAGGCACCAGCGAAATGGCACTTAAATGCACACATACACATACACACATAGAGCATACAAGCACACATGCACACACACAACACACACACACATATATAGTACACTCTCACACATACTAAACACACTCTTGCGCACAGAAAATTCATTTGGGATATCGAGCTGGATGATTAACAAGCAAATTAGCATAAAATTACTTATTTCAAAACACCCCCCACTCCCCGCCATCTCTCTCAGGCACACCCTTACCCACTCTTTTTCTGTCTCTGCCTTTCTCTTACACATTTCCTTTACTCCCCCTTCCACACGCCCTTAACTCACAGTAAATAAATCAATTAGCGGCAACAAAAAGAACAACGTTGCTGCTGCTGGGGTCGCTCGGGGTCGCAGCTGACGCATATTAGTTAACAAAACAGAAGAAGCAGCAGTAGAAGAAGAAGAAGGAACGGAAAACGATAAGCAAACAAGCGGAAAACAAAGAAACAATTAAAAGCTTTCGCAGCATGTGCTGAACACATTGCACACACAGTGCACATTGGAGCAATCCATCGAAATGGCCCGAAAAATGTGGGCCAATGTGGATGCAAACTTGATGAAGTTCCCAGCATCGATGCGCTTGATGGCAACAACAGCAGCAGCTGAGGGAGTAGAGGGAGCAGTAGAGGTTGTAGAGGCAGCTGTGGCAGTTGCAGCACAGCCAGTTGCAGCTGCCTCATCGCATTATTTTAATTATTTGTTTACGCAGCGCAAACAAACTTGCAGGCGGCACTTGTCTTGTCTCGTTATTACGATTGTTATTGTTGCTGTTGTTGTTGTTGTTGCGTATGCATGTGGCATATGCAGCTCATAAAAAACAACGTTCTCCAGTGAATTCTTGGAAAGCCAAGGCGCTGTGGCGCCTAATTAGCCACCAGCCTTCACGTCATGCGTCATGCGAATTTGTCAAATTAAGCAGCTGGCGATGGGCTTCGCTTCTGGACAATTCCCCTCTTCCTCTTCCCCACTGCACACTCTGCTTGGGCCACCCAAGGCGAGTCAGTGTCAAAATAAATGGCTCCACAAATCTGCAGGCAATTACCAAGCTGCCCCGCGTGCAAAATGCCAACTGGAGTCGCGAAAAGTCTGTGAAAAGCGCCAAGCAAATGAAATTAAACAACGCGACTAAAGAACTGCGAGAGGCAGAGTGGCAGGCGAGCTGCTGTTGCTGCCACCGCTGCTGTTGCCCCTACCGGCCGAGGGATGGCGCTGTTGAAGCGACACTGATTAAAAAATTGTTTGACAAGAAATCAGCGCGACGTTTGTCTGACTGTTGTTGAGCCTGGCAGAAAAAGTGAAAGACACCGAGAGAGAGAGAGAGACAGGGAAAGTGAGAGAGAGAGAGAGGGGCAGTGAAAGTGAAGAAGAGACAAGAAGAGAGCAGCAGCATAGCTTGCTGCCTGAAATGGGCACTCGAAACGCGCCTGGACGGGCGGAAAAAGTGAAGTGTCGCCGTTAATTCGGCGTAAATTTAATTGTCAGCTGCAATTAAATTGATTTTCGCCCCGGTAGCAGCAGCAGCAGCAGCAACACCAGCAGCAGCAACTGTCGCAGCAATGGCAACTTTTGTCGCTGCTCGAGTTGCTGCTGCTGCTGTTGCTGTTGTTGTTGTTGTTGTTGTGTTTGCTGTCTTTTTGCAGTCCAAAGTGGCGCCATATCAACTTTAATTTTCTTTTCGTTTCGCCGCGTGGCACCAGAAATTTCCTTTTTCCTTTTTTGTGTTATATTCCTTTTTTTTGAGAATATATTGCAAATTTAATTTTAAAAGTCATGCGCTTGCAGCTGCACTAGGTATATCCTGTAGATGGTATATTGTATATCTGTACATAGGTGGAGTATGACAAACTTGAGCAGGTTAAGCTCCAAAAAAATTCGTCAAGTTAGGTACTAAAAAGTGTTTTTATTCGCACTTATTTTCACTTCATGCTGCATGTTACTATACAAAACACTTTCTTTAAAGGTCTCTCTAATTCTCTAATATTCCCTTTCTACTCTCGAACACAGCTTGCATATGTCATATACTATATATAGACTTTTGCTGAGTAGTTCGGCCTCTCGAGGAAAAAGCACCTTAATTAAATTGTATTAAAAACACATAAATTTATTTTAAG
This sequence comes from Zaprionus indianus, assembly GCA_018904595.1. Lineage (NCBI taxonomy): Eukaryota > Metazoa > Arthropoda > Insecta > Diptera > Drosophilidae > Zaprionus > Zaprionus indianus. The sequence goes on along the minus strand of JAEIHA010000860.1, from coordinate 108,660 downwards.
TTCTCTCGTCGAGTCACACTGGGGAAATTCTCTGATCTGGCCACGTATAGAAGCAAATATGCCGTTGCATATACTATACGTTATATATATGTATGTATATATACAATATAATATGTATAATATGTGTACATATGTCATGCCACAGGGCAGGGCTGCGCTGCGTGCTACTGCTGCTGTTTCTGTTTCTGTTTCTAAAACCAAAAGAAAAAACTGGCACAAATTCAAAAATGATTTTTACGCAATTTTACGACAAACAACTTGAAGATGAACTATAAATAAAGCTCCCCCCTTCGAGGGTCCGAGCGGGCGGTATTTACAAACTATTTGTAGCTCGTATCTGTGAGTTATTCTAGCTGGGACGGGAGGAGGAGGTGGGGAGGAGGGGAGGAAGGGCTGACATGAGTCACAGTCGGAGCTAGAGCAGCGCCATGTTTAGCTATGAAAAGGCGCCCAGTGGCCATTTTAATTGAAAATAATAAACACGCGTGTAAATAATGCGCCATGTCTCAGCCACAGTCAGCAACCTTCTCCAGTCCCTCCCCCATCCCCCTTTTTTTCCCCTCCCTCATGCAGCACACAATGGCGCTCGCTCTGCTCTGCCAGAGCGTTGTCCCAGTTTCGAGGCGAGTCTTGGCTCTTGACGCCCGAAATTGTCGCTGGAGCTGGGGCCATGTTGCACAGCATGTGTTGCATGTTGCAGATGTAGTTGTTGCTGCTGCTGCGGCAGCGGCTGCCTGCAACGTTTGCAAAAATGTTTTGCTGCTTGTCGTTGCCATATTTTACTTTTAAATGCCGCTGCCTCTGCCACTGCCTCTGCCTCTGCTGCTGCTGCTGCCTCTGTCTGCCTTTTTAATTTATTTGCTCATTTTCACTATTTTCCAGTTACAGTTGTCCTCGCACCACGCTTCCACACCCCCTCCCCCAACTTCTCCCTCGCTCAACAAAATTTGCGGTGCAATGTTTTCATTGCGGTTCATTTCTATACCCTATAGCAGGAACAGCACATCCACATCCACACAACTTGCGCAACGCGTTTGCCCCGCCCAATTTCCACTGTATTTTTTTCGATTTTTAGCAACATCAAACGATTTCCTCTGCAGCTTCGATACTTATTAATTTCGAATACGTCCCCTTGGGGCCACGAAAATAATTAATTTTATTGAAAAGTTGCAAAAAATTTGCTGTGCAATATATTGATTAAAATTTGGAACTGGCAGGCGAAAGTTGGTTCAAATTTATAAAGCTTTAAGACTCTATATGGGGAAATATTAAAGGTAAGATACGATTAATTTGGTTAAGTTGAGATAATCTGCTGATTAGATGAGTAATTATTAGGTGAGGTTATGTTAAGAGTTTATATTAGGTTAGGTTTACTCAAGTTATCTATAACATATCTGTTACATTTCTGTTAGGTGTCTGAGACGTGTCTGTAGGGCGGCTATAACATGCTACTTGTGTGTCTGTAAGGAGTCTGTTACATGTCTGTAACGTTTCTGTTAGATGTTGGTGAAATATCTGTTACATTTGTGTCATTTCCATAACATGTCTGTTAGATTTATCTTCATTTAGGTTAGGTTTGATAAGCTGAGTTCGATTGTACATATACTTAGATGAGGTTCTCTGTAGCAATATTATGTAATATATTTTCATGTTAAAATGTAGCTGTGGCTGTCAAAGTAAAGGTTAGATTATGTTAGGTTAGGTAAGAAATATTTGAGGTTAGTTAAAATTTGATTAGGTTAGTTTAAGAAAGCTTTAAGACTTTGTTTGCTTAAGAAAGGATACTCTTAGCTAACATTAAATGAGGTTACAAGGCTATTTGAGGTTACAAGGCTATTTAAGGTTAGGTCAGGTTGGAAAAGTTAAAATTATGTTAGGTTATGTTTGCTCATGTAAGGTTAAGTTTGGTGAGGTACTATTACATTAACATATTTAAGTAAGATTGCTTTGTGTCATCCTTCTTCTTAGTTAGGGTATTCGCACTTCGAGCTGCGCTTGAAGTTCTCTTCTTGTTTACTTTTACATTCGGTCAAAATTAAAATCGCATTCATTTTTATAAATCATGGCCACATGTGCGCACTTGCAGCCTGCAGTTGATATGTATTTGCGCATTGCCACAAGGCGTGGCGCCGCCCCCTTTTGCCAGGCTGCCACGCTGCCCTTTGGCCCCATGGGGCAAGTATTTGTGCTGCTGTTGGTTCTGCGCATGTAATTTAAATCAAGTAATTTACGCGCTATTAGAGCGACCACTAGGTCAGAGCAGCAGCAACAGCACACAGAACACGCCCGCAACTGGTCCCAGTGTGCAGTGTGCAGGAGCAATTAACATAAAATAAATTTCAGTGTACGGTAATTGCGGTCATTTAAAATGTTTTCAATAATTCTCAATTGAAATGATATGAAAAATAAAGTGCACCGAGAAGGCGGGAAGGTGGCAGACGGCGGGGGCGATGCATAAATGAAATATGCAAGCGATGCTAAAAACAGTAACTGAAATATGCATTAATAAGGATGCCACGTGGCACTGCTTGCTCATTCCCGCACTCAGTGGTAAGCGGCTTACGCTGCGTATGCGTAACCAGCCACGAGTAGGTAATCAGTTTATATTCAAAAGCCTTTGCACTTTAACATTCGCATTTAATGTTGAATGCCACACAGAGGGGAGAGGGGAGAGACGGGGCTGCCCTTTCAGCCTGGCTAGCGCAACAGTTGCAAAAAATAAAAGCAGCAAGTCAGTGAGGGCAGCCACGTAATGGTCCGGCACGAGGCACGGCCAGAGAACAATGCCAAGCAGCAACAGTAGAAGGAGCAGTAGAAGCAGCAGCACAAGCAAAGCGCTGACTGGAATATTTTTCGTATTTTATTATTAAATCACGTAGCCGAGTGCAATACGGCGTCCAAAATGACAGCGAACGCATTTTAATTGAACGCCAAGACGCACAAGGGAGAGCAGAGAGAGAGAGAGTCAAAGAGAGAAGGGGAGAGAAGACAGAGAAAGTGGGAGAGAAAGAGGGGGGAAAGTGCTGTGCCTTGAGGAAGCAGCTGAGCAACTGATAAGAACGCGCCACGCGCGATGATGAGGCAACCACGACAGCCGATGAGGCCGCCTGTCTCCAGTGCCAGCAGCAACAGCGCCAACGCCACTGTTGCGGCTGCTGAGTGGCATTGACTTGTTTCGGCCTCAGCTTCTGGCTCAGCCTCTGCCTTTGCCTCTGCCTCTGCCTCTGCCTCAGTGACGGCCTTGCCTGCTTGCTGCGAATAACTTTGCCACGCGAACTTTTCTAATTGAAAATGGCGTCGCTGAATTTAATTTGAAAACTTTCACTGACAGCAACTGACCCCAGCGAAAGAAACAAAAATAGCAAGACAAACAGGGGGTATGCGCAGCAAGCAGATACCCTGTAGCAGCAGCAGCAGCAGCAGGTTGGCATGCCACACAAATTAAAGCTCTGCCTGTCTTGGCCAACAATATATTTGTCCTACAACATGTGCCAACAGATTTTTCGGCCTAATTGACTTGCCCCGTGCGAGCATTTGTTGCTCGCTGAGCTGTGACTGGCGCCAGCTTTTTGACACAGCAATTTCGGACGAGACTTGCAAATGATTTTTCAAAAAATATACACACTCACACACACACACACAACTTGCTTCGCTTGGCTGGTAGCAAAGGCAAAAAACCGTTGTGTGTGCGTTGAAAGTTGTTGGCTTTATTTGCTGCACAACATGATGGCGACCGGAAATGCACACAAAATAGAAAAGAGAGGGAAAAAGGAAGACAGAGGAGAGAGAGAGAGAGAGAGAGAGAGAGAGAGAGAGAGAGAGAGAGAGAGAGGATAAATATGAGAGTGAGAGAGAGAGCTGGCCAAACACCGCAGCAGAAAGGCAAAACATGCCGGCATTTCTAATTATAAGTAAATACAGTTCCACTACATGCATATTAGCAGCAGCTTCAGTGAGTGTAAGCACTTTAAAAAGTTCTCTCTGCACAGGCAGAGACACACACAAACAAACACACACACACACACACGCACACACAGAACCACACTTGCAAACACACACGCACACAGAGGCAGCTCAGTTAGTTAGTCCGTAATGCTGGCTAAAAGTGTGAGAAAGTACATTAGGGTCACTGACGACTTTGACTACTTACGCCCTGGCCAAGAAGGGAGGCACGGAGGTAGGCGTGGCTACTCGGAAGCTGCGACTGCTACAGCAGCAGCAACAGCAGCAGCTGGCAACCACTTTCGCTCTCAACTTGCTACATTTTGTGGCCATGTCGAGCGCTGCGCAAGTGTGTGTGTGTGTGTCTGTGTAAGTGAGTGTGCCACATGTGTGCACTGTATATATGTACATGTATGTACACTGTGTGTGTGTGTTTGCCATAATGTACAATTTAAATGTAAACAATTTGCCCCAATGCGGCGCAAAGGCGTAGAAAAAAAAGCGAAACAGGACAAAAGCAGCTGAATAAAATATTTAAAAGGCAGCAGGGCAAAAGGCAACAGCAGCAGGCTGACAAGAAAGACACTAAGCGAGGCAGAGTGAGAGGAAGAGAGAGAGGGGAGGAGGGGGCGCACACGCCTTAGCCATCTGGCAGGCGTGGCAGCTGTGAATAGTGGAACTTAAATATTTATCTTGGCAATTGCCTCTAATTTGGTTCAAAGTTGCCAGCGCTCTAAATAAACTTTTCATTAGCAGTGCCAACACACACACACACACAGACAGACACACGCACACACAGGTGTATATGTATATAGACAGTGTGTGTGCTCACTCACACAAATTGCACTTAATTAACTTAGTTTTTCACCACTCGTAATTGGCTTTTCTAATGTTTCAATCAAAACTCAAAACTATTTGTCTAAAATAGACATATTCAGTTGGTTCGGAGTGTGGCTAAGCAGCAGCTGCTGTGTCTGAGTTATGGCAGCAACTCAATCGATATATACATAATATATATATATCTTTATATATACATATATATTAGCATTAATTCTACCTGCCAGGGCATTTTAACTCTGCTGAAGGGTTCCCCAATTTGTTTAATCATTTTGCTCGAAATTCAGCAACAAGCTGATTTTTCCCGTTGGCTGCCACCGCAACCGCAACAAAAACAACAATTCAACCGCAGCGCGAACCTATGTGGCACAAAGCACACGCTCTCCACCCTTCCCCTCCCCCAGGGCATTAGTGCAGCTCTTAAATAAAATAATCTAGTGAAAAACTGTGCAATAAAACAATTTGATCGAATTGAAAAAAGGAAAAAAGAGAAAGAATTTCGTTGTTATTGAAAGGCTGCCAAATTATTTGTTCGCTTTTTTCCCCATTTATTTGTATTGCTTGTTGTAGGTGCTGCTGCCACTGTTGTTGTTGTTGCTGTTGTCAGTATTGTTGTTGTTGTTGTTTACATTGCGTGCCACATTTGGCACGCTGCCGCTGTCGGTATCTGGTTTAGTTTATTTAGCGACACGTTTTGCTGTTGATTTTCTATTATTTTTTGCATTGTTTGCCAAAGCTTTTTATTGCCACAGAGTTCATTAACCCCCCGCTACATATATACACTATATATATATATGCTATATATATATTTTATATTTTAATTGAATTGGGGCTGGCATTTAATTTGCGAGAGTAGAATCCACTTTAAAGCGCTTTGTTTTGTTCTTAAAGCGAACGAGTTGCCATTCTGCCTACATAATTAATGTGCCTGCTGAGGGCCACGCCCACAAACGCAGCAGGCGAACGGAAGGCGAAGTGAGTCTGAAAATGGTGCATAAAATGTCGGCTCAGCGCGTGTTTTATGCATGCAAAGTCGCACGCTGCGTATGCGTAATGTGTGCGTACCAGGCCCAGCTGAATTTAGCTACTTTTAAAGGGAAACAGAGAGAGAGAGAGAAAGAGAGGAAGAAAACAACTGCCAGCTAAGCCTAGAAAATTCTCATGTTGTAGCTAGTCCAACTGGGCACCTCATAAAAACATCATTTACCCTCGTGCGCTGCTCAAATGATGATGATGTTGTGCTTTATTTATAGCCCCGCATAATTCTCACCCCAAATTTATTTCGGAACTAATAACGCAAGTTCTCAAAACATTTCCCGTTTCTACATCACTTAATTGGAACTCACAATGGAGCCATAAACTCTTAGCACTCTCCCAAACACACGCGCCCGTCAATACGCACACGCGTTCGATGGATATGAATTGATCCCATCGTTGAGAGCCTGTCAAATGCACCGATGCCTGAATAATGAACCAACTAAAGCCATCTGCCTTGAGTAGTAAAAATTCCAATTGAGCAGCGCTCCTCCGTCATTCCCTCTGCTTCATGTACGTCACATCGTGTTAAGTAATTTACAAAAGGGACTAAAAATAGGCGCAAATAATGCGATGTGTCAAAACAAAACATCAAAACGAACTGGCTGCGAAGAGGGGACCAGGTATGCGCAGAGCTCAAAACTCAAAGGCAAGCAAGAATGAGAGAGAGAGAGAGAGAGTAGGGGAAAGAGGGGCAGCGCGTGTGTATTTTGAATACGGCACCGACATCAAAGTCCTCAGCGTCCCCATGGGCTGCCAATAAAAGAATTAAATGAATGCATAAATCATTTGAAACGGGCAGACGATTGCCGCCAGTTGGGCGGGGCGGGGCAGGGGAGCAGGAGGAGCTGGATGCAGGGGCAAATGCCACAGGCAATTATAAATAGCTCCACATTGGGGCAGCTTAAAAAAAGTAAAGGCACAACAAGTAAACCTGGACAACTTCAAAGTGCTTGCTACTTTGATTTGATGCAGCGGGGCCAAGCTACGCCTAATTAGGAGGCCGAATAGTGGCAATTTAAGGGGCTGGCAGGGGGTGCAGGAGGATGCACAGGACAACAGGCGTTTCCTGGCCAACCGCAGCTGCTAAGCAAATACAATATAAACTAACTACGGCTCTCGCGTTCTGGCGCCATTCATAAGGATTTGCGGCAGTGCTTGTCGACTTTTGCTCTCGCTCTCGCTCTCTCTTTCTCTCTCGTTCGGCGCGCTTCCAATTTGCTCAGCTTGCCGCAAGCCAAAGCGTTGACAAATTGCCGGAAGCTGCGTTGCCAGCGCGAGCGCCATTGCCTGCGCCATGTTTGCCATTTTGCTCAAGCTGTCAGCGCATGCGAGCGCGCCGGAAAGTATGCAGCGCCGTATAACAAATGGCGTTGCGGCTTTGCGGCTGCCACGCCCCGTGCAGCAGCAGCGCCTCGCAGCATTTCAATAATTTTCTAATACTTTCTCTCGGTGTGTGTGTGTGTGCGTGCGTGTGGCTGCATAAATTTATGCATGACATTGCGGCTGCAACCGCTTGCCAACTGCTTCACATTTTTCTTTCCAACCTGCGCTAATCCTTTGCTTGCACAGGTAATGGCAGCGCCAGAACAGAACCATGGGGAGGGGAAAGAGGCAGTGGGGCAGATGGCCATAAAATTTGCACTTCACTTTCGGCGCTGGTAAAAACATTTGAACATCAAAGTGCCGCAAAGAAAACACAAAACATCAAGCTTGCCACGTCTCTCCTCTTCTCTCTCTCCCTCTCTCACTTTCCCTCTCTTACCTCCTTCTTCTCCACTATATAACTCAACACGAAAGTGAAGTAAAATGCCTTTTAAAATTGTTTGTGAAATGAATGCGACGCCGCTGTTTTAATGCCCTCCCACTCCAATTCCCACTGCTCCTCCCCTTTTCGACGCTGTCCAGCAGCTCGTTAAAACGCGCCACGCCACGCTGAGTGGATTCTGTGGATTTTTGGCCAAAGCAAAATTGCATTAAAACATAATTTCTTCATTTTCTCGTTTTTTCGCTTTGTTTTCGTGATGAAAATCTGCTTTTAACTTAAACTAAAGCATCGCTTTAATTGAAGCTCCTCACGTGGGCGCATGCATCGAACTTCAATATGCCGCTTACGAAAATAAAAGAAGCCATTCGCGTGGAAGCAATGTCGCAAAATTTTACAGGTTGCCTGCCCCACACTTCCCCCTTTGCCCACGTGGCTTCAAACAAGGCCAAAACATGTCGGAACCGAAGCTGCTCGATTCGAGAAATATTTTTGTCTTTATACATTTTTATTATCGTTTCGCTTTGGGTTTTTTTCCTTTTTCTGGTAAATAACAAACTCAGCGAACAACAAGCTGAACAAGCACAACAACAACAGCAACAGCAACAACAACAACAGGGACAACAATGACAAAAACAAGAACAACAACAGCAGCAGGGCCAGCCTGTACAACGACAAGGACAACAACGACGCCGACAAACGGAAGAGTCGAACAGACAATGACAACGCGAGGCGGCAGTGCGGGCGACTGGGCGCAAGAGTCGCCCATTTTGTGCCCCCTCTCCCCTCGCCCCTAGTTGATAGCATTCCCGCCCCGCGATTCGCGTGGCAAGCGGAAGCATTGTGTTAAAATAACAAACAATCAGGCGAATCATGCAGGATGTGCAAATAAGAAATAAATATATTTTATCAACGCGCCAGCTTCCTACCTTGCCTGACAACTTCAATTGGTTGTTGTCCGCTCTCTCGCTCCCTCTCTTTTTTCCTCTTCTTGCTTGCTAATAAAAAAATCAACTTTCTTCTTTCTTTTCTTTTTTCATTGCAGTACCCGCACGTCTGGTTTGGGCCGCGCCCGGGAAGACAGTCGATCTGCCGTGCGATTTGACGCCACCCACGCCACAGGATTCGGTGAAGCTGCTGCTTTGGTTCAAGGACACCACCGGCATTCCGCTATACAGGTAAGTGTCAGCAGGGGAGGGGGGAGGTGCTGGGAGGGATGAAAGTGGGAGCAGGGCAAATCAATTTCAAAGGCTGGGCAAACTATTTAGCTGGCGCAAAAAACGCTTAAGTCGGCACCGTGAAAGTGTTGTCGGAAATGTTACCCAAGTGGCACACACATACACAAACGTACACTTCACACACACATACAGGCGCACATGCCAGCGACAGGCATCCATCAAAAACGTGAAGTAATCGTCAACATCCTTTGCCTCGCATCGCACTTGCCGCATTTTTCACACATTTTTTGTTCGCTGCCTTTTGTGCGACCCCAGCACGGAGTGTGTGTGTGTGTGAGTGTGCTGTGTGTGAGTGTGTTGTATGTGCGTAAGTCTGTGTGCGTGGCAAGGATGCGCCCGTTCATGGCGTCATAATCCACTTTGTTATAATAAATGTAAAGCACATCCGATTACAGTTGCCATCGCTAAAGTGTAGCAAATTTTCACGCACACACGGGCCACGCTCACACACACGCACCCGCATTGGCCACGCCCCGTGGCATGCCGCCCACTGTGCGAGTTTTATAAATTGCAGTTGATAAATTTTCAATGTGCCGCACGCATTTCAAGCGTGGCGCCATCAGCTTTTGCGTGCCACAAACACAAACTATCAAGTGGAATCGGTGTCAGTAAAGGAGAGTGCTTCAGGCAGGGAGGGCAGGCAAGCGAAGTGGGGGAAGTGAGGTGAGCTGGCCAGCAGTCGATAATCATAAACAACTGCAGCGAGAGCAACAGCAGCAGCAGCAGCAGCAACAGTCGTCGAACGCGTACACGAAATAAACAGAGTAATTTGCTAAAACAGCAACAAATTGCTGCAATTTGCGCAAAGCTGCCAAAGCCGGCGAACGCGCGACGTGGCACGCAGGCAGCACGATGCGGCGGCAGTGGCAAACGGTAGCGGATCCGCAGCACAACAAAGTAAAGTACAGGAAGCACAACACACTCCAACACACTCCAGCACACTCACACTGACACGGACACACACACAGACAGCGCAAGTGTAGCGCCATTTTTTATGGACGTAAATTATGGGAACAGAAGGACAACCTGGGCGCCGGTGGCAGTGCCAGAGTGCCAAACTAATGGCCGGGAGATGCCTGCATATGTTTATTTATGACGTATAATAAGCGCTCTGCGAACACCCTGCCCCCTGGCCACGCCCCCACACTAAATTCACACTTAACTTATGCCATCTCTCTCTTTCTCTCTCTCTCTTCCAGTTTGGACTCTCGCGGCGGCAATGTAAAACTGGCGCCACATGCGGCCATAGCTAGCGATCTGGGGCAACGTTTGTTCTTCAGCATCGGCGAGAATCCCAAGGATTCGCGGCTGCAGATCAAGGATGTTAAGCCGGAGGATGGCGGCGTCTATCGCTGCCGCATCGATTTCTTCAATTCACCCACGCGCAATTTTCGCCATAATCTCACCTTAGTGGGTAAGTGGCAGCTGCCAGAAATCACACAAATACTCAAACATTGTATGCAGGACTAACACATACCCTCTCTGTGTGATATGCATTTCCAGTGCCACCAGAGGAACCACGCATCTTTGATGCGCAAGGCAAGGAAATCTCCCAAGTGGCAGGTCCCTTCCGCGAGGGCTACGAGCTCTTTCTCTGCTGTCAAGTGCGGGGCGGTAAGTATCGTAGGGGGAGACGGTATAGGAGGAAGGTGGTGGCTGCCAGCTGACAGCTGAACCACTCAGCCTGTCAAGCTGTCAGTTGGCTGCCATATTGCGGCCAACCAACATCGACAGTGGTCACTCATCAGGGGGCTTTCCATTTCCACTCTTGCAGGCCGCCCGCCGCCCAAGGTCACCTGGTGGCGCGATGGCAACGAGCTCATCGGCACTAGCCACACCTCCGTCGAGGAGGGTGCCACAGTGATGGTGAATCAACTGCTCATCGGCACCACGACGCGGGATTACTATGGCGCACGCATCGAGTGTCGGGCGCAGGGCACACGCCTGCTGGAGCCCGTCACCAAAGATGTCACTGTGCAGGTGCACTGTAAGTGAACACTTCCACTCGTACTGTTGCTCACACCTGACTGACACATTGCCCCCCGTCTCTTTCTGTTTACAGTGAAACCCATACGAGTGAAGATTATCACGCCCAACGATCTGCTCACGGCGGGGCACCCAATGGCCATACGCTGCGAGTCATGGGGCTCGTATCCGGCGGCCAAGATCTCCTGGCTGCTGGATGGGGAACCCATACGCAATGCTGAGGTCACTGTGCACAGTGACAAGGAGGTAAGTGAAGCTGTTACGAAAAGAAAGTGCGAGAGAGTAAACTTGAGAGGGAAAGTTAATGTGAAAATGTAGATGGAACAGAGAGTGAGAGAGAGACTAAATGGGAAAGTGATTAAGAGAGAGAAAGAGAGTGGGTGGAGTAAGACAAACAAGTAAGAGAGCTACTGCCGAGTCTGCTCCCTTGCAATTTTTATATGAATATGTTTCACTCATATGTAGAGTATTTTGCATTGCATACTTGTAGGCTGCACCTTAAAAATCGGTCAACTAAGTTCCTTCAATTCAACTGTCCTTTAATGATAATAACGCTCTTCCGCGTTGCTCAACACTATTCTTTCAATAAGCATATCGAAAATGTTAACGTTAATTAAATAAAATTACGATTGTGTGTCGACTAAGATTTCACTTCATTAAATTAATATAAAATTAGCAGTTAATTGATTTGTATTAATTTAAGAAAACATATTACAACGAAATTTTGTTGTTCCAAATTGCGTTTATATTCTCTTTGATCTAGATCGAAGTTTTGTTAATGCTGACGAAGAGTATATATACTTTGTCGTATCGGATATGTCTGTTCCTGTCCGTTATATGCACTTTCGACTGTTTATAACACTCCTCTACCCCTTTGGGTAGCGGGTATAAAAACTGCTCCCCAGGCAACTGCAACTTTTTGCCAGAAAATTTGCTTTCTACGTTTGACATTTGATAGCCGCCTCACACACACACACACACACACACACACACACACAGGAGAGAGAAAAAATTTCCCGCCTTAATAGACGTGGAAAGGGTGCGCTGCGCGAAATAATTAAAATAAACGAGTCGGATTGGCCGAGTAATTGGCAATCATTCTAACAAATACTGTGTTTATGCACAGCTGTTGCCCGCGCGATCGAAACGTGCTTAAAACGCGAGATCAATAGTGGAACAGGTGTTTTGTAAAGTGCATTGTCGAATTCTTGTGGGTGATCCAGCTGCAGAACAGCTGATAGCGCTGCCAACTGTTTGCAGTGATCTAGCGGCGTTGCCAGACCAACGGCGCTGCCAGACTTCCTGCGCGACAGTTTGCGCGCGAAACGGCTTATTCAAATTCAAATTTGAATTTGAATTTTAAAGCTAAGTATTTAATTTAATTAAAATCCTTTTCTTTTTGATTTTTTTTTTTCTTAATACATTATTCACTCTAGATTAGTATTAGTATTATAATTTTTACTATATTTTGGGGGAATCCGTTGCCGCAAGGGTTTGATGGACAATCTTGCGGGGGGCATTGCCCCCAACGGCGACGACCCTTTCAGGAGGAGCTCCAGGATGTCGAGGTCCCCTACGAGAGGAGTCGAAACAATGGTGAAAGGTGCTGGTATCCCTGCCCTAGGAGTTGTGAGGGCGCAAACGGACCCTCATCCGACGGCGGCGATACCATGCAATCGCGGTGCTGTGGAGGCGACTAACTCGGCCTCTGCAGCATCTACTTCTGCAGGGCAGAAGAAGTTGGCTGATCTCATCAGCGTGCCGACGCAAAAAATAGCGTCTAAATCCCCATCCGGGTCGCCAATTCGGCCACTCGACCTATTGGGTCTCGAGAACGAGGGATTAAGGAGCATTTTGGCCTTGATGAGTGCCAAAATTAACATGGTGCTTTCCGCATTCGAGACGCAGCGTCACGTCACGAAGGAAACTAAAGGCGCTATCTCCGATCTGGCTGCCCTCAGTTCTAGAGCGATCCAGCTCGAAGGGGGTCTACCAAAAGAGGGTTCTTTCAGGGAATCAGGCACTCAGACTGAGCGACAGACAAAACTGGACCGCCCATCTGCGACTAGCGCAAAAGGAAGCTACTGAAGGACCCTTCAGTAAAGCCCCCCGTAGTGAAGGTTTCTGCAGAGAAGCCTTCGTTGAACAAGAGCTCAAAACGGGAGACACCCACTCCAAAGGAGCCAAAGGAGCCGAACACACTCAGCTATGCGGCTGTTGCCAAGGTCGCTAGCAAAGAGGAGTGGTCCAGGGTGAAGCCTAAGCGCTTGCGTAAGAAGCCAGAGGCTCTCATTCTGAAGAAGACTGGGGAAGCGTCTTACGCTGATATGCTCCGCAAACTGAGAGCGGACCCAAATCTCAATGATTTTGGGAAACATGTAAAAAGATCAGGAGAACGCAACAGGGAGAGCTACTGCTCGAGGTAGAGGGTAAAGCTGCAGACAGCGTACCCAAATTTAGAGGGGCTATAGAGGATTCCCTGAAAGAAATGGCAGCGGTTCGCACGGGGGCGCAGAAGATGGCTCTTTCCATCAGCGGAATGGACGAGGCTACGACAGCAGAGGAACTCCTCGGCTGTCTAGCCTCCCAGTTCCAGGGTATCGTGGTTAATCCAGATGCAGTGCGCGGTCTGCGTAAAATGCGGGATGGAACCCAGATAGCGACGGTGATGCTCAGCATAAATGATGCGATCACTGTCTTGAAAGCGGGCACGGTGACCGTTGGCTGGTCACGTTGCCGCATCATCCAGGATGTACGACCGACAAGATGCTATAGGTGTCTATGCTACGGCCACCGAGCGTCCAGTTGCAAGGCGACTGATCGGTCTGACTGCTGCTTGCGTTGCGGCGAACGCGGGCATAAGGCAAAGGGTTGCCATGCTTCACCAAAATGCATGATATGCAGCAGTGAGGTGGACAGGAACCACACGACGGGCGGTTTCGCGTGCCCGACCTTTAAGGCGAGCCTAAAAGGAGCTAAGAGCCACAATAATGTTTAATCAAATAAACATTATTCAGCTCAATGTCAATCACTGCGCTGCTGCTCAGAGTCTTCTTGCTCAGACAGCGGTGGAGCGCAATGTTGACATCATGCTCCTCAGTGAACCATATATCTATGGCAGCACTAACTCAGACATGATCCTGGATGAGTCGGGCAAGGCGGCTATCAAGCCTTGCAGCCCAGTTCATATTCAGGACCGGCCGGCCGTTGCAATGCGTGGCATTGCATACGCGCTGATTAAAGGTGTGCATATCTACAGCTGCTATGCGCCACCGAGCGACAGCCCAGAGCAATTTGAAGAGATGATCGATCTCCTCGTAAGCCACGCGAGAGGGCGCAGGCCGACGATCATTGCAGGAGACTTCAATGCCTGGGCGACCGAATGGGGCAGCCGTGTCTCCAACTCCAGAGGGCGAACTGTGACCGACGCCATGTTCCTGCTAGACCTAGTACTGCTGAATGATGGCCATAAGCCGACATTCAACAACGATAGGGGTACGTCGTATATTGATGTCACCTTCGTCAGCAGAGGCTTAGTAGCCAACGCAAACTGGACGGTCTCCGATGAGGTAACGCTGAGCGACCATGCTCTGATTACCTTTTGCGTGCGTCCAATGGGAACGGTGCGCAGTTTGCAGAGGAGGAAGACACTCGGTCAGGCTTGGGATGCTAGAAAGATCGATAATGATATGCTGGCATATCAAATCGAGTCCCTATCAATCTCAAGCAGTCATGCGGAGACAATGGCGGCCGATCTTATGAAGCTATTGGTATCGACTTGCGATGCTACGATGCCTAGAAAAAGCAAGCTAAAGCGTAAGAGTCCTGTCCACTGGTGGAACGAATCCTTGCACCAGCTTCGGCAGGAATGCCATAGGACTAGGAGACTTGCGCAACGAACCAGAGGAGCCCCTAGCCACGCAGAACACCTTCTGGTCTACAAGGCCAAGCGTGCAGAGCTCAAAAAAGGAATATCGGCTGCCAAAGCGCGCTCTTTTAAGGACCTGCTAGAGAGCGTAGACGATGATCCCTGGGGACTCGCCTACAAACTCGTTAGCAATAAGTTAAGGAAAAGGGAGGGGGCTCCATCGGAACCCACTGAGTTGGCCAATATCGTGGCGGAGCTTTTCCCTGTGCAGACCACGCTATGGCAGCCATTAGAAAATGCCCCTGCGTCTCCCTTCCCTTGCGTTTCAGTAAGGGAAGTAGTCGAGGCAGCTAGGCGCATAAAGGCTAACAAAGCTTCTGGTCTGGATGGGATTCCGGGAGCAGTGATTAAGGCTGTGGCGCTGGCCAGACCCGAAATTTTCAGGGACACTTTCCAGCAGTGTCTCATTGACGGGGTCTTTCCCAAGCGTTGGAAAAGCCAAAAACTGGTCTTATTGCCGAAAGGTAAGGGGCAGGCACATGGTGCATGCAACTTCCGCCCACTATGTCTGTTGGATATAGTAGGTAAGCTATTCGAGCGTATCCTGTATGCTCGCATAGAAGCAATAACAGAGAGCCCCAACGGCCTGAGTAGTCAGCAATACGGCTTCCGGAAGGGAAAAAGTACGCTTGACGCCCTCTCGGCTGTCGTAGACATCGCAAAAAACGCTCTCGACGGTGACAGATGGCTTGGCGGTAGGAAGGAGTACTGCGCTATCGTCACGCTGGACGTCAAGAACGCCTTTAACACCGCAAGATGGCCCACGATTTTAGGGGCCATGCACAACATGGGCATCCCAGAGTATCTGAGGATCGCTGTAGGTAGTTACTTCAGGGACCGTGTCCTTTGGTTCGACACGGAAGCTGGCCCGAGAAGCTACCGAGTTTCGTCAGGTGTTCCCCAAGGATCGGTACTTGGTCCGATCCTGTGGAACATCATGTACAATGGGATATTGGGCATCAGCAAACCAATAGGAGCAGAATTGCACTGCTTTGCAGATGATGTTGCAATAACAGCGGTCGCCAAGACACTGTCAGAGCTACAGGCAAAATGCAACGCGACGATTAGCTCAACTATCGGCTGGTTGGGAAATGTCGGCCTGCAAATTGCGGCTCATAAAACCGAGGCTGTCCTGTTGAGCAGCAGGAAATCCGTGGAGACCTTGCAGGTCACCGTTAATGGTTTCCAGGTGACTTCAGCGAGATCATTAAAGTACCTGGGTGTCCTTATAGACCACAGGCTCTCCTTTAAGGATCACGCGATGTATGCGAGTAGGAAGGCTGGGATCACATCTGCTTCCCTGGCTAGACTCATGCCCAACGTAGGTGGTCCCAGGATGCCGGCTCGCAAGCTGTTAGTGGCGGTGGCAAAATCCACTGTCCTTTATGCTGCTCCTATTTGGAGCAAAGCCACCAACAAAGAGTCATACACTAAATGCGCTCGATCAGTGATGCGGACTATGGCCCTCAGGCTCATTAGAGGATTTAGGACCATATCCGAAGCCGCATCACTTGCTCTGGCAGGCACGCCGCCTATAGACCTGGAGATCAAGGCACTGGGCTTAACCCGAGATGGCGTTTCTCGGGTTGAGTCCCAAGAGTGGTTGATGAGAGAGTGGCAAGCTAGATGGCAAGCGTCACACCTGGGGCGATGGACCTACCAGCTCATCCCAGTGCTAGCGGAATGGGCAGAGTGTCAACACAAAATAGTGGACTACCACCTGACCCAATTCCTCACCGACCACGGCTGTTTCCGGGCCTACCTATTTCGGTTCCGCCATGTAGACTCAGCTCAGTGTCTTTACTGCATCGACGCTGCTGAAACAGCGGAACATGTCCTTATGCATTGTTCCCGTTTCTCACTGGAGAGAGATCAGCTAGGATCTCTGTCTGGAGTGCCGCTCAGCCCAAGGGCCCTGTTCTCTGCCATGTTGGCGGACAAAGCCGCATGGGAACTGGGGCATGGAATCATCATTAAAATGATGAAGAGGGTTCGAGCCGATGAGGAGCTGAACAGACCAGCTAGATAAATAGGTAGATAATAAGTTAGGAGCTTAGACCCTGTGTGGTGGCGGGGCTAGAATTCCACTTCAGCGTGCTCGGCTTGTCGTAAAAGGCGACTAAAGAGTTAATGAGTTGATGAGTTAAGAATAACTTATACTCGTAAAGGGGCGCGCTTTATGCTACGCATTCTAAGTGGGAGTGCGACCTGGCATCACATCCTGCTCACCGAAGTATTACCTTAGCTGGCAGTTCCGGTGAGCGCTTTAAGGACTGTTGAGCGTACGGAGGTTTTTCTTTTAGTACGTAGGCGTAACCCTATCTGTATTATCAGTAGGGCTATGAATCGTGCATGCCACCTAGGTGGTATCTTACGAAGATTTTTTATTAGTTTCCTCCGATTATGTATATATAAAAAAAAAAAAAAAAAAAAAAAAAAAAAAACACACACACACACACAAGCACTGTGAGAACTTTGAGCAACTGTGCGACGCTTTAATAACCTCTGAAGTGCAAGTACAATAGCAACAACAACTGCAGCAGCACCAGCAGCAGCTCTGTCGACCACTGGTTGACCCTAAAAGGCGACGTGAGTCCGGGCAAAGTTTCACTGCAGCCGCAGAGCCAAAAGCTGCAGACAAGTTGACTTCAAGTGGCCCGTCCGTCCGTCCGTTCAGCCCCTTCCCCGTGCGTCTCCCACCATCCTGGCCAATCCTTGCGACTTACAACGTTCAAACGCAGCCCCCTCTGCCCGTTACTGCTGCCCTGCTTTGATGAAGTGCAGTGCCGAAAACTTTGCAGCTCACTGTACAAATTTGCACTCTCAAAGGGATGGAGGAAAAAGGGAGAGAGGAGAAGAGAGGGACGTACATTGCCTGGCCTAATGTGCGAATTTTTATTTGAATTTATGTAGACTGGCCAAGCCATTTGTTAAGCACCAGCCGCAATTTTTTCAACCAGCCTCGGAATTTGTCAGTGCTCTCTCTCGCTCTCTCTCTCTATCTCTCTCTTTCTATCTCCCTTTCTCTGTGTTGCATGTAGAGAGATGCCTGGGGAAGTGGGCATGCCTGAGGCAGAGTGGGTGAACACGATAGCAAGACAGGCGACCGCAGCAAGTAAAGACAGCTCGGTTTTCAGTTTCCATTAGTTATCCCGTTTTTGCCGTCATCCTGCATGGCTTTCTCGCTTTCTAATTATGCCATGTAAAGAGACTCGACTGTCTGCTTTGGCTACTGCTGCCTGCCCTGTTCAGGGTCGGATACGTGAGCCGCCTCAGTACAGGCTGCTCTGGGGCACATGTCCACTGGCATCAGGCAACTCGTGCATAACCGATCCTTGCGTAAGCCAGTTTCATGTGTGGTCAAGTGCATAACTGTGTGTGTGTGGGAGAGAGGGAGGAGGGAGAGAAGGAGGCAGAAATAGAGAGGGAGTGTATGTGTGTGTGTGAGTGCTCATTATACTGCCGGTTTTGTTCTTGGTTCGATTGTTGCCAAACAATTGCGCAGCATCTGTCGTAACCTAATACAGAGCAGGGCAGAGAGAGAGACAGAGAGAGAGAATGTAGAGAGAGAGATAGAGAACTGTAGTGCGTGTCTTTATTCTGGCAGTTCTGCAGCCAATTGCAACAAATCATTGTTATGCTTTCTTTGCAGGATGCCAACATCACGACGAGCATACTCACGCTGAAGGTAACTTCGGAGAACGACAATGCCGAGCTGACTTGCCGCGCCACCAATCCCTGGTTCTCGGGCGGTGCCATTGACGACAAGCGCATTATACGTGTGGCATGTAAGTACACACACACACAAATACACACACACACAAATACACACACACACACACCCATTCACTCATGTACATAGGCACACTGTACACTGCAGGCAGGTAAGCTTCAGCTTTTGAATGAACTCTGGCCATACTTTCAATTATGTCAACAATACGACACCCACACACACACGCACACACACACATACGCAGGCAGCAAGTGAGAGGCTTATGTGTAACCTTCTCACTAGGCCCCCATGCAGCATGTGTGTGTGTGTGTGCGTAGTTGAAAGCACTTTCCGCCGAGGCAAGTCCAATTAGAAGCGTATTAGGGCCAGAGAAACATTATTTGATTAGAGAGCAACAGGCTCAGCGAGGCCGCTAGGCTGCCTCAGCCTGGTGCTTGTACTGGTGCTTGTGCTTGTGGTGCCGCAGGTCACAGTGGCAGCCACAGTCCCAACCACCTATTCACCTGTTGCTACTCCCCGTAAGCAGCTTATGCAGTGCTGCAGTCGGTGCCACGTTGCCCTTTGGCTTGGCTCGGCCCGGCTTGGCCTGTTCTTCTTGGTTGCCTTGCGACTTGAGTTGATTAAATTTTCACTATTATTCCACTGTTTCCTGCGCTCGTTTTTCGCCTAGCCATAATGCTAATGCTACATTTGCAACATCCGCTTCCGGCTTCCGATTCGCATTACTGCCCTGCCGAAGAGCAACAAATTGAATTACTTACCTGCACTCAGCAGCAGCAGCAGCCCCAACTCCTTGTCGCCTCGGCCTCGGCCTCGGCCTCAACTTCATTTCAGTTTAATTTCGTGCGGCATTTTTAATAATTCACCATAAATGTCAGCAATTTCTTGGGCCGCGAGGCAACTCGTCGCGCCATAGTTGTTGTGTCCACGCGCGCAGCACAAGATGGCGGCCGCGGCCGGACATGACGCGCTGGCGCCAGTCTCGGCTGCGTATTAGATTTTTACAACCGTAACTAATAGACCCATTTGGCTGATGGCCAAGGCAGGCAGGCAGGCAGGCAGGCAGGGGGCGGAGGCAAAGGATGTGCAGCCGAGCGACACCAAAAGGCTGCCCCGGGCAGCGCAGTGCGTGGACAGCAGCAGCTTGAGTTAACTACATTACGCAATGGCAGCTGGCCAGGCTGGAGTTGCTCAGTGCTGGCTCACCTTATGAGCCATTTGCGTTTATTATTTCGACTTTTATCCGGCTATTTGTAGCGCTCATTAGATTTGACGCCCGCCCTGCCTGCCTTCTGCTTTCTCTTTCATTTTCACTTTCACTTTACTTTCATTTCATTCGTTTCGCCCTTACAGATCCGCCCACCGTGTCGGTGCACTTGGCCAACGAGGATCCCAGCCGTATGGTAACACGTGCCGAGGGCCAAAATGTCACGTTCAAATGCCGTGCAGATGCCCGGCCGCCGGTCACCAGTTACTCGTGGTTCAAGAACGTAAGTAGGCCAGCACTGATTCCCGTTCCCCCTCTTTCCCCAGTAGATAACCAACAACTGCTGACGCCTATCGTGCAGCAGACACTTTGGCAATTTTTATTATCAATTGCCAAAGCTTGAGGTTCAGCTCCTGCCGCTGCTGTCGACATTCCTGCGGCAAACTTAAGCAGACACTTTGCGGTTTAATTTAATTTACCAACAGAATTTCCAACGCTGCGGGCAACTCACAGTCTCACACTCTCTCTCTTCAAATATGTGGCCTATTCGGTTACGAAGTGCCCAACTTGGCCACGCCCAGCTCCAGTTCCACATGACCGATAAGCGATACGATGTACGACATGCGATATATCGTATATAATTGCTGCAAGATGCCTTTAATTGAAGCTGCTTCGTATTACAAATTATTTAAGCATTAATCATGCGAAACCCCAACAAAATGTGACCTCACCGCGACCCCAGCAGATGCCCAATGGCAATGTGGAAGAGAGAGACTGAGGGGAGGCTGAGCTCTGGAGTTCGTCTTTCATTCATAATCGCATAAAAGCCACAGAGCTTGACCACCATTCTGCGACAAAGACTTATTGTGCTTGCTCGTTGATGTTGCTGCTGCTACAAGGTTTTGACATCCTTTGACAGAGTTTTGTTCACATGAACACATCATCATTTTTCATTGCATAGAAAGCATAAAATCATATTTCTCTTCGGCTTTTCCGGCTTGGCATTTAACAAATTACTCCCCAAGCGAAGCGAAACTTTTCAATATTTAAGGCATTTTTGGATTTCGACCTTCGGGTTTTCTGCCTCTTCTGCCATTTGGGCCCACACAAACTAAGCAAAAAAATTGTAAAAAAAAGAAAGAAAATTATGAAAAACGACGCGCCAAATGTGCACAAAAAAGTTCTAAAAAGCAGCGAGAAAACTTTGTCACTTCTTCGGTTTGTCAGTGCGTCCTAGATTTCCTGTATCAGCAGTTCGCTTTGTTGTTCTGCTTCTTCTTTTAAAATGGCCCCCAAAAAAGTTTCGATTTTTAGTCAACTTAAGTTGGTAAATTGCAATAAAATGCTGCAAAATACTCTCTCACTTGGTTTAAAGGCAAAAGAATCAAGTAATAGAAAGGAATAGATACGTATTTAAGATAGTTTTGTGACAGTTTGGTATCCTTAGTTCTTCAATACAGAGAGTTAAGTGGTCTTTAGGTTTATCTTAGTACTACGAGTTTTATGTAACGTGCAAAGAGTTTTATATACGAGTATGTTGCAATTACAACTTTTTATTCTATATTTGTCGACTTCTATAAGGTTTTAGTATAATTTTTAATATTTTAAAAGAGTGTGAAGAAAGTTATTAATAACTGAAATAAAATGTATTTAAATCCCTAACAGTTCTCTCAATTTACAAACTTTCAACTCTGCGGTAAATCAAATAATTTGCACAAAGTCATGAATGAATTGAATGAAATTGAAACAAACTAGTTGCAAAATAAGCAAATAAATATGTTAACAAAAAGCATCCATAATTTTTTTTTTTGCACAGTTCTTTAATGGACACATTTGCCACATGATTCGGTATTCATTTTATACCGCATCAACCATTAGCATTTTATATCCCACTCGTATAGAAAACATTTCGATTTAATTCGTTTTACAAATTAACACGCTGTGAGCATTTTTTAAAAGCATAAAAAAAACGCACTTTATTGACTTTCACTTGATGCCGAACAACTGCGAAATATCCTGTAACTACAATAGTAACTGAATATGATGGTGAAATCAAGCGTTTGAAATTATCAAACTCTTATTACGATTTAAACAGGGTACACTCATGAATAAAATGCAACTTAAAGCTCTTGTTTAAATATGAATGAACGCAACTGAATTAACCATATTCAATTCAGGTTTTGACAGCTGCAAAAATGTCGCACGCCAAAAAATTATGAGAAATTAATTGAAAATTGTGTTTTTATTTGTGCTGGTTAGTTAATTGCACCATGATAAAGGGGCTGGGAGGGAGGAAGAGTTGTTTGTGTACCAACTGTAGTATAATTATAATATTGCTGAGCCTGCAGAATATACGAGTACACAACAGATCTGAACAATGGCAACAGCAGCACACTCAAGTGCAATGTAATTTGATTCCGAATTGAATTCATATTTCGGCATTGTTTCACAGACACATCTGAGTACGTGTGTGTGTGTGTACACATAATCGTTTCGGGTATTTAGTGTGCGTGTGTGTGTGTGTTAATGACATAAAAGCGTATTTGGTTATCCGAGTGGATGACGTAATCGATCGACCCTCTCGGCTGCTGTTGCGGTTGCCCGTTTCGGCAACTAAAAAGCTCTCCCACCGCACAATCCCCTCCCTTCCCCCTATTAGTCACTGATTTACGCCCTCGTCAAAACGTGCACAAAGCCATTTCACAAATTTTTTACTTGCATCGCTTTTGTTCACACAACACAATGTGGATTACCATTTATACATGTCGTGCTTAATGTACACGACAATATAATCTTTAACAGTAACATTTTTAAGCACTTACATAAGATATTTTTTTTTTAATTTTATTTGTAGCACAAAAATCGCACAATATTAACTAAATTTAATTTGCAAGAGAGCTGAAATTGTTTGTAATAATTAAATAATTGCAGTTAAATTCTTAAATGAATAATGCACATGAATTTCTTATATCACTATTATTATAAAGTAATTATGTACAATTTCATTATGCGTTTGTATATTTTTTTAAAGCGAATGATATTTATGTCCACAATGATATTTATCTTTATTAAATATACAAACCGATAGAGATATTTTACAGAAAATTTATTATAATTATAGTGAGAATATTATTTATTATATTCCTCATATTAGATTATATCTTTTGATTTATTATTTATATCATTTATATCTGTAATTGATGATGAATGTGGCAGCGACTATCGATAGGATCACGGTTACAGAATTCATTCTGTTAAAGTAAAGCTGAACATTGTCAAATTTAATTATTTGTACTACTTAAATAAGCATCAACTATATTTACTACTGATAAATAAAAACATAACATTTCAATAGATATTACATATACAATATTATATCTAAAGCTATTTCCTGCAAGTATTTGAATAAGACATTTAAATATCGTAAACGGCACTTTAACAACGTTTCGACAATAGAAACACCAACAGATTTAAAGTGAAAACACTTCCTCCACCTTGTTCACCATAAACAATCCCCAAGTGTGATAGCTTTAGATGATAGAACGAGTATATTATGATATGCCTTGGCTTGTGCACATTATCGTGCCCCATCGATTGCATAAACTTCAATCAAGCCTTTTGAGCGAAACAATTTACAATTTGCTGACTGCAGATTGCAGATTGCACTCGAAACATGCTCAAGGACCCAGCATTCCATTCACTTATGTATATATTATGTTTCTCTTTCTTCTGCCAACCCCTGCTCATCTCATCTCTCTTTTCTTTTCTTTTCTCTGTTGCTCTCCTTTGCAGGGAATGCGTATGTCGGGCGAAAGTACGGAAATCATGCACTTGACACAGCTGGAGCGGGAGAGTGCAGGCGCGTATGCCTGCGGGGCGACGAACACGGAGGGGGAGACGCGCAGCTCGAGCCTCACCCTGAGAGTGCAGTGTAAGTAGAAAAGCAGCTTGTGCAATACGGCAATGCATAGCGAGTTACTACTGTATTGTAATGGAGAACAGCATGATGAAATAACATGGCAACGAAACGGAACGGAAACGGAAGTTGCAAAATAAAATCAACTTGCAGCTCGTCCGCATGGCAGCAGCAACAACAACAACAACAAATAGCGGCAACAAAAAATTAAAGTTGGCAACTTTTTGCAGCGGATGAGGAAATTGCTTAGAAATGATGCATGGCCCAAGCCATTTCTCCCTCATGGTGTGTGTGTGTGCGTGTTAGTCCGCTTGTTTACAATTGTAAAATTGTTGTTGTTGTTGCTGCAGCTGTTGCTGTTGTTGTTGCTGCTGCTGTTGCTGGCCGCGCCACGTCTAAATAACCGCCATTGATTTACACACAAAACTTTTGCCTATAAATTTAACTGGCAATTTTTGCACCGCCAACTTTTTCATAAACCTCACGCACTGCCCTCGGGCAGAGGCCAGCGGGTGCTACAATCGGCGTGATTAATGCACATTGTATATAGAGGCGATTGAACTGTATAAATCAGTTGATCCCTAAGTGAACTTCAAGTCGGGGCTAGGGCAAATTGAATCACGTTCACGTTTACCTGCTGTCAGAGAGCAGCTTAATGTCCCTGTCCATGTGTGTGTCTGCTGAAAAGTCCCTTTCTGCAGCTATCCTCCTTTTCTTTATCCCTTCTCCACTCCCTCCCTTTACCCTCCCCTCTCTCTCTTGCTTTCTTTCCCTTTTATCCCAGGAAATCTACAAAGGAAACTGATTCATTTTTCAGCGCCAGAGTCGGAAGTTACTACTTATGCTGTACGACAGTTTAAGTAGTTTATATTTGGAATTATGAAAGTTTTAAGGCACACACACACACACACACACACATACATGCATGCAACAAGCACATAAGCAGAGAGGGGGAAGGGGAAATCATCTTAAGCATATTGCTCTGTGCAATGCAGGCGACTTGTGATAACAGCGTCGAGTAATAAAGCTTCAAATACTTATCAGCCTTGGCGTGACTTACATTTTAAAGGCGGCTTTCAGCGTCAGGGCAACACAGACACACACACACACATACATATATAAAGAGAAGCATACGTGTGCGTGTCTGTGCTGACTGGGAGACAGATGGCGCCGCTGGGCTAGAGCGCAACTTCCGTATCTGCTCTCGTTTTGCAGACAAGTGAAAGTAAACTTAGCCAACATCTTCTTCAATACCTGCTGCACACACACACACACACATACCGGTGTACATTACT
Organism: Zaprionus indianus; assembly: GCA_018904595.1. Taxonomy (NCBI): domain Eukaryota; kingdom Metazoa; phylum Arthropoda; class Insecta; order Diptera; family Drosophilidae; genus Zaprionus; species Zaprionus indianus. Next base: position 83,778 of record JAEIHA010000860.1, on the reverse strand, counting down.
TGCTTTTATGCATAAACAGCGCAACAGCCTCTGCCTGAGCGAGGCCTCACGTTCGTGAAACGGAAACATGTTAATTACTACGCTCAAGGCTATGTATCAGGCCCGACTTCCTTCTGGATCCAGTCGCTTTTTGTGCCGCTTCTCCTGCCGTTGCTGCTGTTGCTAAGCCCCAGAGACGTGCAGATTGTTTGCTCAGTCGGTTAGCCTGAGAACTGAGATGTGGCACAGTGTATCCTCGGTGCCTCAGTTCATATTTGGAGAGTTGAAAGCAAGTTTAAAAAAAAAAAACAAGAAGCGAAACGAAACGAAACTTTGTGCGGCTTAACGACTTTTTCTTTTCGCTTTGACATGCCCCATGCGACTGCCACTCCCCCTCACTTGCCCTCTCTGTCCGTGCCACCTGCTTCACACTCAACTCTGATTATTGTTTTTGCTTTGTTTTTTCCCTTTTCAGTCTCGCCACGCTGTAAGCCCGGCACCGAGCAGACTTCCATCGGCGCCATTAACATGCACTCGATACAGGTCAAATGCGAGGTGGATGCCGATCCGCCCGAATCGGTCAGATTTAGCTGGACCTACAACAACACCCGCAACGTATCGCCGGTAAGTGTGATGTGGATTCCAACCCGGACCCCTGAATAGCAACTCTAATTACGCGCCCCACGACGTGCAACGAAAATTATTGATCCGAGTGGAAAACTCAGCAAAAGGTGGCCAAGTCTTAGCAGAACTTGTGCTAAATACTTGGAGCAATCAGGGGCGAAAGAAACGACAGACACTGGCAGCGCTTTGTACGTGACTGAGTTAAATTTTAATCAGAATATATATAAATTGTGCATTCGATGGCAGCAGCTGCTCAAGATGCTCGAATCGGGTTAGGCAACTTTCATTTGAAATGCAAAGCGTTTAGGTGCGAGTCGAGTACAAACTGCAAAGCTGTCGGAGCACATGAATATGTACGAGTATGTGTGTGTTTGAGTGTGGGTGTCTGCTTAGGATTGGGACAGCTGTGCACAATAAATAAAGTAATTCATTTACCGCAAAAGTTATTTGAAAATCTGCACAGTGTCCCTGCTGGACCCAACTCAACTCCAGCGCTGACTAGACGCCAACTCTCGAATTGCTCCCAACTTACCTTCATCCGGCTTAGTCCGCCTCCGACTCGACTCGACTTGTCTGCTGTTCGACTTGACTCTCCTACGGCTTAGCCAACTGTTTGCATTGCAATGAAAACGTATTTGCCCTGGGAAATATTTATGCCTGTGCCGGGCTCCGACTGATTTTTGCCTACGTCTGCAGTTTGTCTGCAGTGTCTGCTCTGTTTGTACCTATGTGTGTGTGTGTGTGAAGTCTAATCCTTGCTTGCTTTCAGGTGCTCAACTCGAGAATACAATCGAACGGACTCACCAGCACCATGACGTATCTGCCGCAAACCGACTCTGAGTTAATAACACTCGCATGCTGGGCCAGCAACGTGGTGGGCAGACAGACGGCGCCGTGTCTTGTCCACATACTGCCAGCGAGTAAGTACTGTAGGAAATTGTTAGTCAACCCCCCCCCCACAATCTGCTTTGGCCTGCCAGAAGATGCCCCCACCTTGTGTGCAATTTAAACAAGACGCCGTCGGCGTGTTGGCTTCGTGGTGGTGTCGATGTCGGTCTAAGTCGTATCTATTATGCACACCTAAGGATCTACTTACATAATTGCTTGCACTCCCCCGCTCCCTCTTTCTCTCTCTCTCGCTCTCTCTCTTTCTCGCTGAGTGTGTCGATAAATTGCAGTTGTAGCTCCTTCGGTGCCGACTTGGCCCAATAATCATCGCAAAATACTAGAGCTCCTGCTGCTGGCACTGCACCAGCTCCTGCTCCAGCTCCTGCTGTATGATTAGCCCAATCTATGGTGAAATCGAGCCATTATTAATGCAAACTGTGGGCGTGTCGCCTGGCCACGCCTTTATTTGCAAGCAAGCACACACAGAGCGGGAGAGAGTGGGGGAGAGGACGGTAAATTATGCTGCCATTATGACTGACTATCTCTGTAAACTTCCTCCAACAGATGCACCCGAGGCGCCCAAGTCCTGCGAGCTGCGCAACGATACCGTCCTGGAGGTGGTCTGTTTGCCCGGCAGCGATGGCGGACTCTCTCAGTACTTCATGCTCGAGGTGGTCGGCGGCGATTTGCTCTACGGCAGCGAGACGCCAACGGGACGAGGTCAGACGTTTGGCGAAACCATCGGGCAGCCTGACAACGAGATATCCACGCTCAATGACCAGGTGAGTTCAAACGAACATGCAAATGACACAGGATACTGGACACTGGATACTGGACAGGGGATGAGCTGAGCTGATGAAATTAACATTTTACCCAAGGGATGGAGGGGAGGCCAGAGTCGATTCATTTTGATATCCATATGGTCAATTAGTGTGCGACGTTCCTTTCTGACTTTTCTGCTTGAATTATTAATGAATGCGATTTGGAGCATGGCCGGACTAAGGCTCGGACTGGGGCTCGTCTCAAGCGTAAAAAGGACAACGTAATTAATGCTATAAGTTCCCTTTTGCGAGGCTAGACTTTTAACCAGGCCGGGCACAGTTGAGTGAACGTCCAGGCACTCTCCCTCTTCCCCGGCGTGCTTCATCCATAAGCCAACGCAGCAAACACATGCTGAGTTATTAAATTATCTCTGTCACTCGTAAAAGAGAATATCATATGAAAATTTCATTTCATTTCGTTTGGTTGCTTTCACCAGCTTGGCTGAGGGGCCACAGGCGGCGCTGGAGCTGGAGCTGGCGCCGGAGCGTTGCCAGGCGTGGGTTGCTTGCTTTGCTCATGCAGCGCTAGCCGGGCGAGTTTATTAGCAAAGTAGCCAAGCGCAAAGCAAAGTGGAATGGGTAGAGGGTGTGCAAAGGGAGGAGGGGGCAAAAGGAGCAAGAACAGACGTAGCCAGAGGATGACGAGCAGAACGTGGACGTTGACCAATGTTGGACGTCTGCAGCTTTAAAGTTTTACGCTAGATAAAATGACACATAGAGGGAGGGGGCGGACGAAGCAAGGGAGCACTGCGAGGCGACTGTTGGTTGGTTGGTTGCCTGGCTGGGGGGATGGGTGGGGCAAATGCGCCGCAAGGACAACATAAATTACTTACGCTTACTTGAGTGGGAATTTGTGCGTAACCAACGAAGCTCACTCGATTGTGTCCCATTACGGCAAACGGATATTCAGTTTAAAATTTCAGACAGCGTCCTGGTCAGAACAATGTGGCCACGCCCACAAGCGCCCCACACACAGACTGAGCACATTTTTAGGCATGAATAATTATTTATGTGTTGTTTGCTGTTGCTTGTCGTGTGCGTGTGTGTGTGTGGGAAGTTTGGTCCCAAAAAGTTGGCAACGAAAAAAAACATAGCATACTTTGCAGCGCGTGCACTTGCTCAGGCATGGCCAGCATGTGGGGGTGCTTTAGTGTGTGTGTGTGTGTGTGCTTGTGTGACTGTCAACTGTTTATCAGTTGGCAATATGCTTACATGTATTTATCTCTGTTTGCTTATCTTCTCATCTTTTTCACTCCCCTCCTGCCCTCTTTCGCTTATTTCTTTCTTTCCAGGCCACATCTGCACCCATCTTCCGCATGCAGGAGAACAGTCCGCAATTTCGTTTGAATAATTTAGAGCCGGGACGTGAATATCAATTTTCAGTTTATGCCGTTAACGCCAAGGGACGCAGCGAGCCGCCAGTGGTGATTGAACGTGTGCGCGTGGCTGCACAACTGGGACCATATGGTGAGTAGCCGCATAGCCCAATACCCTAACTTAGCCTAACACAGAGGAAAACAAGTCAAAGGGGTGCAGTGAAGTGTGTTCGACTGTGATATATCTTGTACCCTAAACTAAAACGGAACATATAAAAGATGAACGTAGGTAAAAGGGAGACAAAGTATTAAATACATATGTATATAACATATATACACTATACACAGTTTGCCAGGTAACTTTTCATACATAAGAATGTGTAAATGTATTGAACATATGTTTCAAGAGTAACTTGTCAGACTGGAAGTATTTCAAAGTGCATTAATAAGATCTCATTTCACAAAATTTCATAGGGAGAACTGGCTGTTCATACGAAGATATGAAAATATCCCTATCTGATCAAGAATCGATATACCTTCAAGCATTGAACATGCCAACGTTTCATCTTCTGTTTTCACAAAGTTATAACACCCTGCTCTCCTACGCGAGTCAACTTCAAGTTGCCGGCATAAAGTGTGCCAAAATATTCGCCTGGCAAATTCAACTACCAGTTGTGGGTCACTTCGATAAACTTGCCTGAGTTGGGTTGAGCTGCTGCGGGGCTAGTTGCTTGCCGGCAGCAGTCGCCGTAGCTGTCTAATTCAACGCTTCGCTGCACTTTCAAATCAACGCAAGTTCAAGGAAATCGTCTTCAATCAGCCGCCGCGAAAACTGTGCACATGCCACGCCACGCCACGCACAGCAACGTAGGCAACCTGCTACTTGCTACGCCGACTACTTCTGGCCTCCGCTATGCCTTGCTCTTCTGGGCTCGGCCCGGTGGGTTTGCCGCTGAGGCCGCCCTTTTCTAATCCACTGACTGAGTTATGCAGCGATGCGTAAAGCATTTCAGCATTTTCCATCAATGCGTAGGTGCGGGAGGCGGCAACGAGGCGAGTGCGTGATACAGAGAGAAAACGTGAGAGAGAGAGAGAGCGAGCTGGGCACGCATATTACGTATACGCAAGGGCGTGCCGCTACAGCCTCTTCATTTTGCCCATGCTTAACGACATAACGACAGCTGTGTATGCGGCTGATCATGTGTATGTGTGCAAGTGCGAGTGTGTACGCGTGTGTGTGCGTGTGTGTGCGTGTGTCATTGGCAATGCCTTTCTTTATTCGAGGCAACGGCTGAGGCAGAAGCAAAGGCAAAGGCGAAATTGCTTCAATTTTCGTTTTGCTTAACGGGCCGCCGTAGACACTTTGCTTTTATTGTGTTCGCCTCGCATTGGCACTCGCACTCGCACACACCCACACACACGCACACACAGAGAGACAGAAGTACAACAACCACAGTTGTCATTATTTTCATGCTGATTTTTATTTTTATCTGCATTTCCATTACCGTTTTCATTTTCATTTACGTTTTGTCGTTGTCGAGTACGTCACACACACACACACTGTTCGGCCATTTTGTGCGTAGCTCCTTAACAGTACACTTACCATAAATCACACATACACACACACACGCACACGGGCATTACTCGATTAAGTGTAGCTAATTGCATTCGATACGCAAATGTTCAATTAACTGTTCCCTGGCCCAGGTCAGCAACAGCTCGAATGGGTTAGTCGCAGTTGGTGGCAGTGAGGCGGCACTGGCCTTCTCCCTTATGCACCCCCTCTCGGACCCCCCGCCCACCTGTCTGTCTGCGTTCCGGGCACATTAAATCGGCCTCGCTACAATAACTGTAATTACAATGAAGGCAGCCCAAGGACTGCGGAAAGATCCCTTGTAGGCTACGGGTAATTTATGCGAAATTTTAACAGTGCCAGCGCCTACGCAGCTTCTATTATTTACACGTTGTCGGCAACGGGCGCTAAGTGTGTACGTGTGTGTCGGTGTGTGTGTGTGGGAGTGTGTCGTAATAAATTTGCAGGGCCACCATAAAAATATTTACGTGTGAACAACAGCAAATCCGTCCAAGCGTCGACGCTGATTTTCACTGCTGATTTAAATCAGTTGAGCAAGCGCAAGAAAAAGCGATGAGAAGACATCAAGGGAATTTATTAGATTTTTTCGTGCTTAAAAGGTAAAGAGGCAGCGTCACAATGTGCACGGCAAATAACTAGCTAAATCTGGCGTATGAAAGCAAATGTGTTGCGCAAAAGAGCAGCAACTGGTTAAGGTGTAGCCGAGACATATTGCAAAGGTGGCAAGGAACAAGGAGAGGAAGCAGTGGTTACAGCAGAGGATACAGCAGAGGGTGCAGTAGGGGGTAGAGAAGAGGGTATAGTAGAGGGCACAGCAGCAGTGGGTACAACGGCATCAGGAGCCGCAAACAACAAAAATTAAATTGAGCCGCAGGTGTAGGCAATTTCCACTTAACTGCGCGCCTCGCCTCGCCTCGCCTCGCACCGCGTTGAGACTTGGCAGTGTTTCAACTCGAAGCGAAATGGCAAATGGAGCGGAAATGCTGCATGGCAGCTGAGCAAGAGAACATGACCGGGCAGGTTGTAGGTGGCTCGGATAGGCAGGGTCGTGGCCCGTAGCTGACATAAACGAATGTAGCGCATTAATCTTGTCCAAGCGGGGGCGAATCATTGCGCAAAGCGCCTTCAATAAACATCAACAATGCCGGCTCATGCCTCACATGTTGCTCAACAATAATTGGTGAACACGTCTTGATCTCGCGCTGGGTCAACAATTAAAGCCAAGGTCAACAACCCGGGTCAACCCCGCCCGCATCCACCACATGCGATTGGCCAATTTGGCTAATTTCAATTTTCAACACAATTTGCCGCGCAGCAGCAAGAAGCAAATGTAAAGAAAACATTGGAGAAAACTCACATAAACAAATACAAAAGCAAATACAAACACAACTAGAGACTCGCAGACACACAGATAGCAATACAAACACACGTACAGCGGGGGCCGGGAGGGGGGCAAAGCAGTTAAGGCAATCAGTTAAGCAAAGGGCCAGACGTGAGCACGGAAGAATGAAACAAAACAAATAAATAAATGGCAAAAGGGGAGCGAGCAACTGCCCCTCCCTCCGTCCACACACAATATCAAACTAATTTCGAGCAAATAACAAATCATTGTGCAGCCCCTCCCTCCCCGCGCCACCCCGCCTCTACTCAAGCGAAACTATTTGATGCGAGCAATTTCTTGTCTCACTTCCAGATGAATCCATACTGTCGGAGGATCCAACGCCCGCGGAAACCACGCATCATGGCGGCAACGGCGGCTCGGGCATCAGCAGCATCAGCAGTTCGTCTGGCGTTGGCGCCGGCGCCAGCATTGGCAGCGGACCGGCGGATAAGCAATCGACGCTACTGATACTCGCCGCTGTTGTGGCGATAGGCGTCGTTGTAGTGACGTCAATTATCGTTGCCGGCATCGTTGTTGTCTGTCGGCATCGGCCGCGGCCACCTGAGCCGCAGGAAGTGCGCAAGAGTATGCGGTAAGTTTGCCGAACAACATATACTGTGCAGAATGAATAAGAGTGTGAGTGTGTGTGTGTGTGAGAGTCAGTGTGGGCCCAGTCATGCTGGCCTTTATTCTTTTCAGTATGAAAAACTAATAATGAAATTGTTTGCGCTGTTGTGTTTGTGTGTGTGCGTAGTGCAGAAATAATTACAGCATTATTTATGTGCCGCACGTGTGTGGCAGCTGCAGCAGCAGCAGCGGCAGCGCAAGAAAATAAATGTAGCATACTTTGCAGGGCTCGCCAGTTATGCTTATAGAACGTAATTAAATATTCCCGCCTGCGGGCAAGCGATAGAGAGAGAGAGAAAGAGAGAGAGGGAGAGCAGCGCAAAATGAATACACAATCAATTTGAAGTCCAGTTGCCTTTTAAAGTCCGCTCAAATCAATGAAGCGACCCCAACCTGCCCACAATGCTCAGCAATGTCAGCTTCATTAAGCAGGACGGATTGAGGTTGGGAGCGGCAGTGGGGCCACATCGATTAGCTGAAGCCGGCGGCTGTGACGGTGGTGAACGAGTAGCACGCAGTTGGCCACTAAATTATGCTTAGACTGTAATTAAATTAATTAAACCTGCACCTGAATACGACCCACAAAAGAGCAGAAAAGAATCAAAATGAACGACACTCCTGCTGCTGCTCTTTCTCTCTCTCTCTATCTCTGTCCTACTGTCTGCCTCTCTTACTCCCTCTCTCTCTCTCTCTCTCTTTCTGCGCTCTGCTGTGCAACGGAAACGGAAGCCGCTCGCCCGCCAAGTTTCATTTAAGATAAGGCATCAGCGCTCTGTACGAAAAGGTCGCCCCGGCAAAGAGTAGATAATTAAGCAGCTGCTTAGCTCGCTCTGTCGCCCGCTCTGGTCCACATCCCTATCACCCTATCGCCCTATCCCAGCGCCATCTTGCTGCTCTGTCTTTGACTCTGTCAACTGTCAGCTGCGGCCAGCTGCGCGTCGTTGCTAATGAAAGACAAACTTGCAGTTGCCACGCACTTTCTGTGTGTGTGAGGAGAGTGGAGGTGGGAGGGCGGTGTGCGACAGGAAGCCTGTGTGTGTTGGCCTGGCATTTAGTTAACCATGGAAACTCTTGTCCTTGTCTATTTACCTGCCCACCATATTGATGCTGCCGCATTTAATCGCATCGAGCGCCTGATTATCTCTCCACCTGCACGACCTGCTCGACCTGCCTCGTCATCAGTTCAAAGCGGAGCACAACAAATGATAATTAAAACGCAACCAGAGGGAAGTGGGGAAAGAGAGGGACAGAGAGAAAAAGAGAGAGGGAGGCAGCGATAAACAGAGACACCCTGATGATTGGTTGATCAAAGGACGCGTCGCTTCGCGCCAGGCATGCGGGTCATTAAATGGTCACTCCGCATCGTGGCCAAAATCGAGTCGACCAAGCCACATTAAACGCATATTATATCAAAGCGAGAGTCGCAAAATAAATGGCATACTGCGTATAATTTCAACTGCTGCCCGCCAGATGGCGCCATGGTGCTCTAAGCTTGTTGCCGCTTGCCGCAGTGCATTAATTTTAATGATTTGCCTTTTGTGGCAAAAGTATTAGTGCAAATATTTGCACACACTCTCATGCAGACACACACACACACAAACATACACACGTGCTTGGTGTGCAACTGATAAGGTTTAATTAGCATATGCGAGAGTTGCTGCTGCTGCTGGCACAGGTGGCAAGCAAATGGATTAAAATTAAGGTCACATCAAAGCAGCGCCAAACTGTTTATTGAATGTGCTGGCCGCGTTGCGTATACGCCGCGTGCCACAAGCTATTAAATGCCATCAAAATGTCCGCTGTGGCTAGCGTAAAAAGTTGCAACAGTTGCTCCCAGCAGACGCAGGGGGAGGGGAGGAGGTGTGGCTGCTTGACTTGTGGTCGCCTCGCCTCGACCTGTTTACGGTTTTTTAGTGTTTTTCACTATGCAAAAAGTGGAGCCGCGTCCTGGGAACTATTAGCAACTTGCGGGTGAAGTGACACACTGTTGTGAGGGTGTGTGTGTGTGTGTGTATGTGTGTGAAAACTTTTAATAGATTTGTGCGACTTGTTTTTTATGCTTGTTGTTGTTGTTCTCCCCACAGACCTGCCCGCAACGATGTGCCCTCCATGTACATCGAGGAGGACGAACTGAACGAACTGGAGGAGGGCGGCGGACGCGCAGCCGAGATTCGAGCACGCATTACGCCAGCGACATCGCACCTATGCGGCGGTGGGGGTGCTGCTGGTGTTGCCTCAGGACTTGGCGGCGTTGGCTCTGCCGGCGGTGGCATTGTGGGCGTGGCCGGACCACATCATTACATCTCCGAGAGCTTCATACAGTACGCGCAGCCCAGTCTAAACGGTACTATTCCAAAATCTATACTCAACAGACTGTAGCCAGTCGTAGCAGTAGTCGTAGTAGTAGTAGCTCCTAGTCTAGTCTACTTAACTATATCCATATGCACTATCTATATATCTATCTATATACACACACGACTATTAGTTCACTTAGCTCTCTTGCATCCACACACTGCACTTGATTTGCCTTCTTGTTTACCTCTTGAGCGCGCACTTGGCGCATTCATTCGTGTATTCATAGTTTAGCCACGTCTTGTCAACTGTAAATACTCTGTAGCTGATAATTTAAATGAGCGCACTCGTCTCGTTTTGAAGTGCATCATACTTTGCCTGCCAATGCGAAACGAATATGAAATGTAATCGAAGCTAATTAATAAAATTCGCTCTTCTATTATTCTGTTTTTCGCATTTTAGTTTTATGATTTTGTAGCTATAATTAATTTTAATGGCTTTTTCGAGTGCATGCGAGTGCAATGCCAAATGGGTTGGAAGTGAGTGCCTGTGTGTGTGAGAGTGTATGAGTGTGGGAAAGTAGTTTAAGCTACATTGTGCTTTGACACTGTACAACATGGTTGATTTTTCCATTGTTCATGTTTACACATGTTTGCCAGCACGCCAAACAAAATGAATTGCATAGCTGAATGGCCGAATGAGTGACTAAGTGAATAAGTGAATAACCAATGGGAAACAGGCAGCACTAATTGGCCCTTATTTCGTTTTGTAAAGTAGCTTTATTTCATTTAATGTTCTAATTAGCTTTGTATCGAAAACGATTGCAGTTCGATGCGAGCTCTGTTGAATTTGATTTGTTTTTATCGGCATCGAACAGCAGCACTCTCTCGACAAGCGCGTGCGTGTTTGTGCGTGCACAATCCTCTCACAATAGAATACCTCCTTCCCCTCTCTACCCCAGCGTACTCACATCACCAGCCCCGTACTTAGTTGACATGGACAGCTCGCTAGAAACCCGACATAGAACTAGTTCGCTCTCAAGTTCCCCCCGCTCTCTCTCTCTCTCTCTCTCGCTATCTCCCTCTCTCTCACTCTCGTTCTCTTCATCTCCTTCTTTGCTCTTTCTCTAACCCTCTCCTTGACTTGTTGCAAGGCTGTAAATACCTTGATAAATATATTTAGAGCAATGTAGTGCACCAAATACCTTAGTAGAGTTGCCACTCGCATCGCATCTCTTGGCGGTGCCAACCAGAGTTACCATTACCATTATCGTTATCGTTATTTCCCACCTTACTCGAACTAGGCGATGTGCTGCTACCGTTGCTTGTCACCAGCCAACGTTATCATCGGCCCGCTGCTGCTGCTGCTCAGACTCCCTCGGACGTGGTCGTTGCTATGCCGCATCCCGTTGCTGCCAAGCTGTGTGCAACAGCTGGCGATGCAGCCGCCTGGCCGCCAAAATGTATGCAAACTCAATTTTCCTACAGCCAACAATAAAATACTGTGCACCAGGCTGAGAGCACAACAACACCAGCAACAACAACAACAAGAACAACAAGCAAAAGCAGTAACAATAACTTCATAGAAATATTGCCAGGAAAGCAGCAGCGCAACTGAGTTCAGCTCAGATACAGGTGGCACCTGCAAGGGGGCACCTGTGCAGTGAAAAGAACTTGCTTCATTTCTCTCTCTCTTTCTCTCTCTCTCTCTCTCTCTCTGTGCTGTCCCTATCTCTTTCTGTCTCTGCTTCGCTCTGAGTTGAATGTCAAAACGGAAGAATTTACTTGATTTCACATTTTAATTTATGGCAATTGTCATGATTTTGTATCTTCATTCGTGTCTGGAATTCCCATATTGTGCTACATAGAATTTTCACAGTTTTTCCTCAGTTTTCCTCACTTTGGGGACGCCTTAGCTTTGGCATTTTGCTGTGCTCTGTTGCTGTGTGCAAATTGCTCCACAAAGCCACAAATTTCTTTTAATTTGCGGCATTTTACTAATTGTTGATGGCATTTCTTGACCAGCACGTTGTTTACCCCTCTTTGCAACTGTTTAAGTGTCTGTGCGTATGTGTGTGTAGAGCAATTTCTAATTTAAATCTTTTCCTGTGCGGCAAGTCTTTGTGGTCTTTACCTAGTTCAATGTGTGTGTGTGTGTGTGTGTGGGGGGCAATATAAAGCGTTTTTCAAACAATTAAACGACTTTTGTGCACAAACTATCGACAGTCTGCTGTTGCTATATAATCTAATAGAGGCTTATTCCAGTTGACCAAACGAAATGTTGACTAACAGCAACAAAAATAAGAACAACAACAGCAACAACAACAGCAAGTGACATTTAAAATATTGCATTCGAGAAAGGAGAAAGGAGCAACTGCTGCCCGAATGGGGTCGCTTTTGTGCTGAATTCAGTCTCTGTTTGCATTTGTATTGCTGGCTGCCTCTCTGGCTGCGTCTCTGTCTGTCTCACTTGGTTGCCCTTTGCATGTTTTGCATGCATAAAAGTCACATGTATACACATACACACATACATGTGCAAATACTTGCAGCACTCACTGCTCGCTCTGTTTACTCTCGCTCTCCGTCTCTCTCTCTCTCCGTGTCGACTTTGTTTTAACTTTGAATTGCATAAATTTCAATTATGTATTGCACAAGCACTAAATTAAATGGCTAAAAAAGAGAGAGAAATATGTACAAAGAGAGATAGAAAGAGGGAGACACAGCACTTGCAAATATTATTATTTAATGCGCTGCTCTTACGTATACGTAATATTTTTGCAATGCGCTGCACTGTCTGCATCCTTCTCCACTCTCTTTGGCAAATTAGCTACATTTGATTTTGTCAACATTTTAATTCGCCTTATTTGTTTATGATTTTTGATGTCTTAACTTTTTATCCGACAACTTTTAATTGATGTGCTCAGCCGCAGGCAGCGAGGCGACGCATTTGCATAAGTATGTGTGCTCTGTTTATGTGCACAGCCCCTCAAAAGTTGCCTGAGACAGTCAGACAGACAAGTCACTAACATGAGAAGAAGTCAGCTTAAGATGCGACTAAAAATGAAACTGTTGCACAAAACTGAAGGTCAAACAGCTTAAAGTTGCTCGAATAGCGGATACTCTGCAACAAGTATGCTGGAGAGAGAGAGAGATAGAGAGAGAGTGAAGGTGAAGTGCAAGCTTAGACATAAGTTGCAATTTTGAAGGGATAAGTCGAGCAAAGAAACAAAATTAATTCACCTCATTGTTTCCTTTTTCTACTTATTACTTTGCCAGGTAGAAAAGGCATTTAATTTGCATATAAAATACATCTGTGTATTAATTAAAAGGCAAATAGTTTTACCCGGAATTTAGCTAAGTGGCTGCACATCTCCGTCAGCAGCTGCGCGCTCTTTGCCCTTTTTTTGTCTGTGTCTTTCTCGAGCTTCATATGAGAACTTATGTACTCGCAGCGTCATGCATAAGTCAGACAGTAGCTCAGCAGTTCAGACCGGCACAGGCAAGTAAGCTACTCACACAACAAGAGAGAGGGAGAGAGAGAGAGCGAGAGAAGAAGTGGGAGGGAGGGCAGCTTGTTACTTCTGGTACTTGTGCTGCTGCTGCTGTCATTTGCCAACGATTTTAATTGCATACAACGCCGGCAAAAGGTGCCTTAAGCAGGAGGAAGGTAGACAGAGAGAGAGAGAGAGAGAGAGAGAGAGGGGGAAATGGAAAAAGCAGGTTTCGAGGCACTACTTATGGCTCAGCTCGCGAATCAGCTCGACTTGGCTGGGCTTGGATTTCGCGGAGGCAAATGCGTTTGACTTTTTCAGCTTGCTGTTGTCTGTGTGCGAGTTTGTATCTGTGTGTTTCTTTTTTTTTGCGCACATTTGTTTTTGCTCGTCTTTTTGTCTTGACGTTTGTTTTGTTTGTCTGCGTCTGGGTAACATTCTGTGTGGGAGTGTGGCACTCAACCTTGTGCCGTCTCAGCTGCCCCAAGATGTATGCTACACATGTGTGTTTCTGTGTGCGTGCTGCTTGGTTTCTTGTGCACTTCACTGGCACTCGTCTAATTAGACAAAGTTGAGCACGAGGCCGGCGCTGGGCACTGGCAGAGGCGCGTCATTTGTTGCCGCTTGAGATTGGGAGCTGTTGCCGCTGCTGCTTTAAGGGTGCCTTAAAGTATGCAGTAAAAATGGTGTGCGTCGCTGTGGCATCTCCACTTTGATGTTTGCGCCAGAGAACCGCATGAATTGCCGCACAATTTGCTTTGGCAACATTGTTGATGCGGCCTATGCTGCCACACGCACACAAGTAGGTTACACTGTGGCACTTCAATGTCAACGCTCATTCATTTGTCGACGCTTTCCGCACTTCCGACCTTCCCTTTCGTGCGTGGCCCCGTTGCCCTATTTGCCTTTAGCCTCTGGGGCTGGCAACATTTTTTGCGACATTTGACATTTTTAATGCTGCCAGGCATGGTGTGAAAGGCACACACACACACACTCACACCCGCACACACACAAGGACTGTCGGCAGTTGCTTTAGTTTGTGCGTCTTTATGACTCAAAGACGCCACACAAATGTGACATAAAAGGCGATAATAATAAAATATAACACAGGGCGAACGTTAAATAACAAACTGCAAAATCGTAAACAACAAACGAGAAATGGCTGCCAACAGCCAGCGCTAGATGGCGCTTAAGTTTCACTCGACTCTCGGACTCGGCGACTCTGAAATGTGCGATAAAAATTAAGAAATTGTTGAATTATTTTATGTTTACGATGCTGACAAAGACTAAGTTGACTGTGCGACTCGGGATGGGGTAGTTATAATAATATTTATATGATGTTGTGCTTTGATTTTGCTTGCTGTTTTTACTGTTCTTGTTGTTGTTGTTGTTGCTGCTGCTCTTATCGGCGCACAGAACATTTCGTCACGCTTTTTTAATATTTGCTAATAGCTGCGTTTGCCATTTGCTTCCATTCTTTTTGTGCTTTCATTTTATTTGTTGATTTGCTGCCACAAACAATTTGCAACTACTGCCACCACAACTGTTATTCGATGTCGTTTTGAAAGTGTTGTGAAATTTCACGAATTTACCGAAAATCGCAAAACAAAATGAAACAATGAAAACAATGAAATAAGCAAAACTAATCGGTAAACATTGCGCTTGTTTCTTTTTTCCTCTCCCCTCAACATGAACGCCCGCATCTCACGCACACTCACTAACACACACACACACACACACGCATAAATTCACACCCATACACACACGCATTGTTGTTGTTGATTTTGTTTTATGCCAACCAACCAAAGTGTATATTGCAGACCCGGATCTGATATTACCGCGCGGCGAATTGGAATTTACGACTCTGGATCCCACGCTGAAGTAATTGTAAAAAGTAATAATATCTACGGCAGTACACATAAGTCCATCCCCCGCCCGACCGCCCTTCCCCCCCTGGTCCACAACAACAACACACACCATGATGCACTATAAAAGCCTGGACGGCCCCGGGCATCATAATTCATGGGCATTTCATTTTACATAGCTGTAAATTTTTAGCATAAATTTAAATATATTAATGTCAAAGGTATAGCATAAGTACCATACAAGCATCGTCTGCCAGCATACATATGTCTCTGTGTCAGCATAGCAAAAGCAAAAAAAAAAACCAAACAAAACCAAAACCTTTTTGTAATTTTCAAGCGGATTAGTGTTATGGCGAAGCAACAAATGAGAGAGCAAGAGGAGAAAGGCTAAGCAACTGTCTCCCATTCTCTCATTCTACAAATCTTGTAACTGAAATCAAAAGGCGTAAGAAAACTTTGTAAATATGATCATCACACAACACACATTTACACACACACACACCAAAGAGAATCAAAAGAGAGATACGAATATGGAGATTGCACCAGCCAGACATCAAATGTACATAAAGGTACCGGGCAAACATGAATCAAACTGCATTTAAATGTTACGAAATAAAACAACAACTAACTTTATTTACTGAACCATTAAGTTGTTAAGCTAGACAATAGGCGAATACTTTAGAGCATAGGCCTGCCAGGAAATCCACTTGAATTGTAATTAGACACTAGGCGAAGGTGTGAGAGATTTATGAAATTTGTCCACGAAAAGGCTTGCGAAGTGAGCCGCTCAACGATATTCGATGCGTCGTCAAGACGGGGCTGGTTCCGTTCTTCAATTGAATGTTCACAATTTGTACATTTTATTCTTGGACAGCGGGCAAACAAATTGCCAAGACCACGCCCCCCAGGCTGAGCATCGCCGCATTTATGCGAGTGTAACTAACGTTGTATTTATATTCAGTTCATGAATATTCTATTACCATAACAAAGGCTGGCAGCAAAAGTGAGCGCAAACTTTGAGTGCATAATGAATAAATGTTAAATAAATTACCAACTAACAAGCCAAAGCGAGCAAAGAACAACAACAGAGACAACTAGAACAACAACTACAGCTATAGAGGATAAACAGAAACAACTACAATAATACGAATTAATTCATTGAATGTAAATGTTATAAATAACTAAAGTAATCGACTAAACTACACACAATCTTAAATAACATAATAACAATATTCATATTATGAATGTGAATGTGAATATCAAATATGGGCAGCCTAGCAAAATATACAAACGAACACACTGCGTATACGCAACGGCATTATTTCAATTTAAAGCGCAGAGCAGCAGACGAGGCGAGTCGAGAAAACGAACGAGCTGATTGAACTGACTTCCGTCTCGCCCGCTGTTGCTGTCTCTTTCACACACACACTGACACACACACACTCTGTCAGTCTCTCTGCAAAACTAAACTGATTGTTTTTAAGGCGAAATTTAGCAAGTATAAATTTACATTTAAATTTAAATTTACATTAAACGATAAATATATATTATATATTTTACAATTAAGCCGAAACTACTGAGTGTGTTAATAATATTAATGAGAATACTTAATAAATAAACCGAATTCAAGAGAAAGTCAAACACTCGAAATCAATTTCAATCAGAAAGCGCCAGCCAGTTGCAGACGCTGAATGCCAACACTTCTCAAGCCAAGTTGACGACGACGCCGCGACTAAGTGATATTAATGCCCGGCGAATCCCCTGGCTAAGACTCAGCACAGCTGCCCTGCTCCTCTCTGCCCCCCCAGCCTAAGGCTGGCTTCATTAAATGCACTTGGCCATTGCTCTTGCCGCAACGAGCCGCGTAATCGAAACAACAGAAAGGCGGTCAGCGAAGTCGACATTCATTAATTTACACGGGCAACGAGCAGAGGCACCTCCCACCCTCCTCTCCCTCTCTCGATCCAGTGCTAACAGAACATTCAGTTGAATGGGCTGCAACTCGAGTTGCAGTCGAGATTAAAACACTTCGCAGCAGCAGCAAACTCGACGTAAAGTTTTCAACTGCAGTTTATACTGCAATTTCAAACCAGTTTGCTGAATTGCCTGGCGAATTTACGAGAACTCGTCGTATTAGTTGAAACTTTGTCGGTTCGATAATTATATTAAAAAATATTTCCCACAAACTTGGCTTAAAATGTAATAAAAAGTGTTGGCAAACTAATCAATGGCATAACAAGAGAGAAAGAGAATCGCTGTGGCAATGGCTGGATAAAGTTTATTAATAATTACAGATTATATAGAAGTACACTTCGACTATATTCAAGTGACTAACTAGCAGCTAGTTGCACTCTGCAGGTAAGTAATCAGTTCTTGCAAACCTTCATTAACCATAATCAATATTGCAATCGAAAGATTTCAAAATGGTTGCTCTTTTTTTAAGCGGATTATTCTGGCGAACTTTCTTTTATTTGCAAGCTCTTTTTTAAGCCACTTTTGTTGCTCGTTTCCTCGCATATTCGGCGCTCTACTTTGTGTTCCTTCTCACTAATGCCACGTAAATCCCAAGGATTTACACTTAAGTGCGCAAATCGAAATGCTGGGACTCGCCTGACCAGTTGACCAGTTGCTTGCGTGACTCGTTGTGACACGGACTGCTTAACCTTTGAGGCTGCAGCTCACAGGCAAATTAGAGCGGAGCAAATCTTTTGCTCCATTCACACAATACACAAAGGTCCGCTTAGGCCATGGGACACAAGTGCTGAAATATTAATGCGCCAACTAAATGCCGTCGAGCTGGAGCTGCCTGCCTGTCCGGAGACCATAAATGTCAGCTTTGAATTCAATTAGCTGGCACAACTTTGCTGCTGCTGCTGCTGCGGCTGCTGCGGTCGTTAAGGGGGTGAGAAAGTCATAACCAGCATTGATGCACTGCAGCAATTATTGGACTCTCTTGTTGACAACATGGCCAATGGGGCTGTTACTTTCCCACTGCCCACATCTTGCCGTCGTCTGTCTGACTTCTGTTGGCATCCTGACATTCTCCGCCGGCCATAACAATCGCAATGACAATCATCATCACATCAATGGCCAATCCAGTCGGCAACTGCAATGTGGCCAGCCAGTCACGACTCTGTCTCTGCCGCTTAAATTTGACAGCCCGCAAACGTTGTCGAGGCCAGCAAAGAGTTTGTTTGCTTGGCTTACGTGCATGTGAGGTTGGAAGTACCAAGAGGCGACCCTTGTCTCGAATGTCAAACAGTTTATTTAGTTTATGTCGGCAAAGATATTAGCTGGCTATACTTACTTAACATACTTAGTACGCAGTGTATCTTCGTGCTTAGTTAGTCTTGTATTTACAGATATTAAGTTACCTTTTCAACATCATACAAGTTTGCTTTCATTTCTGACAATTATGTCGGGTTGCTCTGCCGGCTAAGGGAGCAATCAGCTCGAGCTCGACAACTGTGCGCGAATCTATGCCAAGGACATGACGTGCACAATTGTTTTGGCCCACCTCCCTCACTCTGGCTGCCTGTAAGTGTATCAGTGTGTGTGTGTGTGTCTGTGAGAACCGCAATCAAAACATGCTTCAGCTTGGACATTTTCAACGTTTATTTTGCAACAGCGGCCTTAAATCTAATTTATGTAAACTCTTTAAAACGCCAACTGGCTGGCTGTGTCTGCGTCTGCTTCTGTATCTGGATCTGTGTGTGTGTCTCTGTCCCTGTATGTGTGTGTGTGAGTGTGTCTCTGCTTTACCAGCTTCTCTTTCTATAGATATTTTATTATAATAAAGCGCATTTCATTTACTTTTATGCAATTATTTCTTCACCTCCCTCGCTGCTTCTCTCCTCTCTCTCTCCTCTCTCTCTCTTCTGTCTCTTTTGCTCGTTGTTTCTTACACAATTCGCAAATCTGAACGTTTTTTTCGCCGTTGAATGCAATTATTCTCCATTTACAATGCACTCAACGCGAAGTGAATCCGCCGCAACGTGAAGCGAGTGTGCGTTGACCGGCCAGCGAATACCTTAGCCAGGTGCAAGGAGTCTGCTCGATATACCTATGTTACTGTCTTATCGAGATGTCACTACTACTACGACTAACTAGGTGCAGTGCAAGTCGAGGGAGCAGGCGAGGAAGGAGGCAAGTAAATAAAATTGCAAATAAAATAAAAATGTGGAAATGCCAAAGAAATGCACAGTGCATATTTTACATTTATTCGCATTCGTCGCTGCGGCTGCTGCTGCTGCTGCTGCTTTTAAGCGCGCACAAAGGCGACGAGAGGCGATGGCAGGCGATGAGCAGGAGGAGAAGGAGAAGGAGGAGGAGAGGGAGGCAGAGGACGCAGCTTCCCAGGGCTGCCGCGTCGTGCTGGTAAGCCGAGCGTTAATAACAGCGCTTATCTGTGGCATTAGCAGCGTACACAGCAATAGCAATAGCTATGGCGACAGCAAAACAGTGGGCAAAAGAGACAGCCAGAGAGAGACAGAGACAGTGAGGGAGATAGCAAGGCAAAAAAATGATAATGAAAAAAGTGAAATAAAAGCGCAACAACAGCGACAACAACACAGACAAACAGCCGAATGGCAAACAAAACAGAATTCAACAGCGAAGAGCAAAGAGCTGAATAACTGCTTTGAAACAGGCAGTGGAACGAGCAGAGGAGAGTGGAGAGTGGAGAGGGGGTAACTCTGTGGGTGCAACTACATACATAAGTAATTCAAGCTGCTGCAGCTGCTGCTGGCTGGCTGGCTGGCTGGCTGGCTGGCGTGACAACTTCAACTGACAGCGGCGCACAGTGCGCCATCATCCATTATCAGCAGTTGAGCATCTTAAAGTGCAGCAAGGCAGCAGAAACAACACAGGAAGCGAACAAAAACACTGCAAAAAAAAGCGACAACAACAAAGGAGAGCGAACACAGAGAGAAAGTAAGAGGGGGAGAGGGAAACAAAAACAGTTTGGACAGCGGGCGGTCGCATAAAAAGCGCAACGAGCGCGGAGAACAAAATGTCGCATTGTTTTAATGCATTTGGCGCAGCGGCGATGACGTTGATGCTGCGAACACACACAGTGCGTATGGGTAATGTCCCGCCAAACCACAAAAGCCAACGCCCGCGGGCAGTGGGCAATGCCATATTACGTATACGCCGCGTGTTACTTGGCATTCGGTTCGCCGACAGCGTTTGCAAGCGAACTCGATTGCCGTTGCTGCTGATGCTGATGCTGCTGCTGCTGCTGCTGTTGCTGGTGGTTTTGTTTATGCGCCTCGATGGCACTCGCCTGCCCGGGAGAATCCTTAACTGTGAACGTCACATAGTAACGTTTATTGCTGTCCAACTTATCCGCTGGCAGTGAAATTAGTTGTTTACTCTTTCCGTGTGACAGCTCCAGTGCAACTTTGTGGTGGCTCCCGCTGCCGCTGCAATTGCCAGCACGGCCAGCAAAGCCAGCGGACACGCCCACACCACCTCCCCCGCTGGAGGCACGACCAGTGGTCAGGATTTTTGGCAGATAAAAACTGCTGACGCTGCCGGCCTTTTTGTATGGTCCGAATCCAAACTTGGGCATCGTGTGGTGATTCATCATGGGAACTGCAATAAAAATGGAGGGAGAAGTGTATGAGAGAGAGAGAGAGGTAGAAAGAGGGAGAAGGAGATAGAAAGAGAGAGAGGGAGTGGGAGAGGCAGAGAGAGAGGGAGAGAGAGACGGAGAGAGGATGAAGAAGATTGAGAAAGCTTGCGCCTGTATTTGATTAATGATCACCTAAGATCAGCTTAATTAAGTGCATGCTGCTTTTATAAGACATAACAGAAAGAGAGTGAGAAAGAGAGAGAAGAGATAGAGAGAGAGAGAGGCACGATAGCTGTGGGAAAGGGAGCGCAAGTGTGTGTTAGGTGTCACACATTGGCTTTATAGCATGCAGCAGAGGAAGCTGCAGCTGCATTTCAAGCTGAATCTTCGCCAGCCAATTGCCATGAAGTTCTCTCAGCTAACGACTTAATTTTCTCGCTTTCCCTTGGCCACAGCTATCACAGTGTTGCCACAGTGTTGCTATTGCAGCTGCTGCTCTGGCAGCCGTCGCTCAAGGCTCAACTGCAGGGGAGGGTTGAGGGCGAGAACTAAGCGCGTTTTCAACGCGGATTAGTGTTGACTTCGCAGCCGTTCTACAAAGCCCCAACTGTAACTGTAGCTGCTTGTATATATAGCCTTATATAGCTTAATATATATATATATATGCCAGTATTTGTATAAACAGAGCAGCAGAGCCAGAGCAATGAATGCGTTTTTAATTTGGCATAAGCCGGACGCATCCTTTGGCCAACGCAGCGCAGCCTGACGGCGTTGTAATAAAAGTTGAAAAGGCGCAAGGCAAAGCAAATGCTGAAGATGAGGGGGCGGGGAGGGGGAAAGGGCTCCGAGTTGAGGAAATATTTTTAATGCGCGCACTCGGGCACTAGGCTGCTCGGCCAAATGAATAAACTGCTCGTAATTAGGATTTATTTTAATGCTGTCGGCGCATTTGCCGCCTTGGCCCTTTTGAAATCGAGTGGCTCTGGCATCCGCTTGACCCGAGCGAAAGTGTAACAACACTTTACCCCTCCCTCACTCCCTCTCATTTATTCTTCCCTCCTCTCTTGGTGGCACTTACTGTAGGCTGCGCAGGGTATGCCCGTGTAGGCGTGCGCCGCATGCAGGCAGCGATGCGTCTTGGTGGTGCACTGCAGCGCCTTCTCGTACGCATTGTAGTCGGGACTCAAGCGACGCTCGGCCTAAAAAGAGAGAGAGAGAGAGAGAGAGAGAGAGAGGTAGATGAAGTGGTAAATGTTATATGGCATATGTATTGTTCTCGCTTTGTACCCACCTCCTCGTACACCTCGTTAATGTTCTGAAAGTTGTTGTTGCCCGGCTTCTGTAGCCCCTTGAGGGTCTCGTAGAGGAAGAGCTCAAAGTTCTTGAACGTATACTCGGTGAATGTGTAACGCCTCAGCCTTGTGCCCGTTTCGCCGCCCAGCAGCACGCACGATTTGTGATAGTCGTCAACGGCGCGCTTCACCAGCACCGACTCGTTCAGCTTGTTCGAGCGTATCTGCAGCGACTTCAGCTCCAGCAGATGCTGAAAGATCTTGCGCTCCATGTAGTATCTGTGGCAGAGAGGGAGTGGGAGAGAGAAGGAGAGGGAGACAGTGAGATAAGGTTGTGAGGGCAGCGCAGGGCCAGAAAAGCGCAGCATTGTCCTCACGTTTCCTGCTTGCCAACTTGCTGTCTGCCGCTTCCGTCTGCCTGCCATCTCATCATCATCATCATCATCAGAGAGACAGCGGAAGGGGCAGTGGCAGGGGCAGGAGAGGAACGGCAGCTAGCGCATAAAATAAATGTTTGCAAATGTACGTAAATTGTCATTTTGATATTTCGCGGGGCAAACAAAGCCGGCGCCCATGCTGTGCCTGTGCCTGACACACACAGCAGCGACCCCTAGTTGAGCCAGCAAAGAAGGGAGAGAGAGAGAAAGAGAGAGAGAGAGGGGGAGCAAAAGGGGACAGAGTAATGAAGGCACAATGCGAAAACGCAATAAAAGGCATCATGTTATTAAAATTTCAAAAATACTAAAAGTGCGTGAGAGCGGAAGCACGAAAAAAAAGAATTCTATTAATAATTGAGAGCACATAAAGCGGAGCACAGCAGCAGCCACGGCTGGAGCTGGAGCTGGAGCAGCAGTTGGCAAATTAAAGTCGTAGCCGTAGCCAGCAGCAAACGGCATAAAATCTAATTGAAAATTTTTTATTAAAAACTAAGCAAATATTGAAAACATGCGAAGACGCGGCGGATGAACTCGTTGTCGTTGTCCTTGTTGCTGGTTGGTTGTGCCTTGCGGCTCTTTAAGCCTGCCCCTTTGAGCGGCGACACTTGAAACTTTGTTGTTGCCCTCGCACAGGGCTCCGCTCTTCTCCCTCCCTGGCCAACAAGCTGGCAAATCAACTGACTGAGGCCTTCTAAGCCCCTCGCAACGAAATGCATTTTTTGGCCAAAAACTGAGCAAATTTGTCGAGTGCACTCGACACAGCGCACAGCGTGCTGAGTAGCGTTCTGAAATTGTTTATGCAGCAAAGGGAGAGGGGGGCAGAAGGAGCGAGGGGGCCGCGAATTGGTTGGCAATTTATGCAGTTGCCGCTTGACACTGTTCGCCACTTGGCTGCACTGCAAAATTATGCGAAACAATTTGACTTTGAAACAAAAATGGCAGAAAAACCCGTTAAGCCGTTCGGTGGCAGCGAGGCAGCAAGGCAGCGAGGCTGCAACGCGATTTCGAGGCAAATAATGAGAAGGTTGCGGGTGCCAATGTTGCAGTTGCTGCTTCCACTGCTGCAGCTGCTGCTGCTTCTTCTAGTTCCACTTGCTGTTCTTCTTCTTCTTATTCTTCTTCTGTTTCAACCGAAAGTGCTGCTTGCAGCGCTAAAACTGCGTAACAAATTGCCCCTTCTGCTTGCCTGCCTCCTCGCTCTCTGCCCCGCTCTCTACCCCTCTCTTTCACACTGTCTTTCATCGTCATCTCCCCTCTGGTTACCTGCGCCAACGATCCGCAGGCAGCCGCAATGGCCGCAGCTACTTGGAAATCTCTCTTACGCTTATTTAGCCGCTCAGGCCATTCCCATTACCAGCTCCCCCTACTTCTCCTGCTCTTCCTTCTTCTGCTGCTCCTCCTTCTGCTCTGCTCTGCCTTGTTTGCCGAAGCGCTTTTCAATTTTACGCCTCGCTTTGGCTTCACTCTGCGCCTCAATTGCTCGCTCGACTTTCCTTTCCTTTCGTTTCCTTTGCTCTGCTCTGCTTTGCACAACTATTTGTACGCGCCGCTCGCCACTTTTTGCCCCACTGCAAATAGTTTTTGCCATAGTGTGTCCTTGGCACATTTTTTGCTGCCGTCGCTGCTGCGCTGCTGTTGCTCGTGCTGCTGATTTCCGTTTCCGTTTTACGTTCGCTTAGTACAACTTTCATTGCATTTTCTTGTGCGCGTTGATTTTGTGCTTTTGCAGTGACCGACTCACTGTCACGCCCCACCTTCTCCTCCGCCTCCACCCTGCCAACTTGTCCTTCGCCCGCTCAACGCCAACGGCTTCCTGTTTGTGACACAAATGTGACAAGCAAAAAGTGCGCCCTGCACCAAAGTGGATGGAGTGGAAACATGGCCCCAGGATGCCAAAGGAAAACGGGCAAAGGGAACGGGGGGGGGAGCTGAGGCTGTTGACAACGACAGTGACAACGAAATGCAAAGAAATTAAGCGCTCCACAAGCTGCACTAACAACTGCAACACCTACACAGGCACAGCAGCAACAGCAACAGCAACAGCAAGTGTCTCTGCCCGCCGGCAGTTTGCAATGCATAAACAACAAAAGCAAACAAAACAAAAAATCAAACGATTTGCGTGCATGTTGCACGAGTGTGTGTTCGTCTGTGTGTGCGAGCATATGTGTGCACATTGATGTGCTGCAGGTGGCGCAGCTGAGGCAGGTGATGCCCGACAAGATTTCGCCGCAAAGTGCCCGCCAACAGGCTGCCAATCGCAGGCAGCGAACTCCTTCAAAGTTTTTTCCGCTTTTTCGGCAAAAACTTTCTCGCCTCATTTTTCAACGCACTGAGTCTGCGGCTCAAAAGTTTGAAGAGCCTCGTCTTAAAGGCTGAAGAGTTAGCGTTTAAGAGAAAAAGAGAGGGAGAGAGAAGAGAGAGAGAGACACGAAGGCGAGACTGCGCTTTAAGTGCGACTTGGCAACTTGAGGCAAAGATGACTTAATATATCGCCTAAATAGTTTGCCATAAGTGGGGAAGAAACACCTGAATAGACTCATGCTGAACTGCTCCACACCGGACCGGGCTTATTCACAAGGACACAGCATACAAAACTGAAATAAAAGCGAAACGAAAGCAAAAGTTGCCCGACGCAGTTGGTAAATCCAAATATTTAACAATGTCAATTACGTGAGCGCACATTATAAATCCCAAATCTCACCTGTGCTGCTGGGACACACGCACACACACACACAGACAAACAATGATAGCACACACACACAGACAATCTCTCTTTGTATACGCACGCAATGCCGGCAAGTTATTTGTTTAATTTATGCGTCAGATAAAATTTTAATCTCTTCAGAGCCAAAGCGAGAAACAAAATAAAGTTGCCGGAGAACACCAAACACAAAAACCAAAAACGACAGAAAGCACAAAAAAGTGGAAGAAAGACTGCCTTGGGTATGCCGAAGACTCAATACCCTTGAAGGTGCTTATCTACTTAGATTGTTACAATAATGGATGTATGCAATAGGGAAGGATTGATTGCTATTGTGTATATGCAATATTATGTCTCACTTTGATTGAGATTTATGAGTAAAGTTATTTCACCAATCAGAACTGATCTTCAATTAAAAATCTTTATTTCGGGCGATTGTTCCTATGGCAGCTATATGTTATAGTGCCTCGATAAGAATAAAACTTCATACTCATATAAAATATAAAAAAACTACAATGTAGTCAATTTGTTTTTAATATCTTGACAAATAACAAAAGTCTGCCGATAGTTTGTATGGCAGCTATACGATATATATTGCTCCGATCAGGCTCTTTCTGACTTATCTACAACTTGCAGCTATATAAAACATAGAATAAATATACTTAATAGATTCAAACATGTATCTTCATGAACCCTGCAAACTCCCAGCGCAAATGCAAATACCCTCAGCAAGTGTATTAAAAAATACCCGGAAAAAAAACCAAATATGCTACTGATATAAATAAAATTCTCTATTTACACACTTTTCATGGTGTTTTGCCAACTTCCGCCCACTGCCACGTCGCATCCTCGAGTATTCTACCGGGTGCTCTAGATTCGTTTTCGCTTTGGCTTTAGCTGCCTCCGCATACTTGTTCTTCACCCTCCACCCCTCCCCCTACAGCACTAACGGCAAACGAACTCTCGACCGGCCTCGAGTGGATTTCGTTGGATTTTTTATGTATTTTACAAGAATTAATTGACTCACACTCGGCTGACTTGACTTGTTAAAAATTGCGTTAGACTCTTGTTTGACTGGGCGTATACGTAATGCGTATTTGCATTGCAAGCTGCAAGAGAAAAAGAAGTTGCCTTGCCGCGTACATATTGCAAATTAGCCAAGTGAAAATTGTGTATTATATATACATTTTATTTTCTGTTGCAAATTTATTCATAGCCCCGAGGGAAGATTACAAAAATTAATAAAAGTCAGCTTAGTTCCATTTTAATTAAGTTTCTCAACATGCAAATCCCACAATTACAATTTACAATTGACTTTTACTTTGACGTAGAACTTTAAATTGAAGCCAGCCTAAGCTCCTAATCGGAAATAGATATAGCCAGCGTGGCGCACAGCGTGTTTGACAAACATCGACATCGCCAGAGTGCGAAACTAATTTCATGTTCAACTTAACGTCGCTGCTTAATACCTTGCCGCGAAAGGATTTCCGTAACAAGGTCGCAAACGGGCATCAGAACAAATGCCGATTGTCTCGCTGCGCCCTTTCTTCCTTTCTCCCTCTCCCTCTTTCTCTCTCGCTAATCTGGGCTAATTCCACTTACAATTAGTATTAGCGCCTTGTTAATGTTGCCAACGTCGCTGTCGCTGTCGCTGTCAGTGTCTCATTCTCTCCGTCTGCCTCTGCCTCCGTCTCCGTCTGTGTCTGCTGCAAGCTGCGCCCTATTTTCATATTTTCCGCCGCTTTTCTGCATAAACAAAACACTCGCCGCAGGTGGGCGTTGGCCTTCGGTGCTAACGCGGAGGCGTGACAAAGTGGGTAGAGAAGAGAGAGAGGGAGGGACTTGGTGGGTTTTGTGCCTGTGCCTTGCCACTTAATTAAAATGCGCAACTCTTTGCCGGAAATGAGCATTTCAGCTAATGACAGAGGCCATTGGGGAGGCTGGGGGGAAAGGTTGCGCTCGGAGATTTGCAGCCGTTCGTATAAATTAAAATAAATCAGCAATAACAAATGAGAATTTTCAGGGGGCTGGCAACGGTCACCTGATGCCCTACTGAAAGGCAATGAATATTTTTGCAGAATTGTTGAAAAATAAACAAAAAATAAAATAAATGAATATAAAATCATTAAAATATAGAGATTAAATAGTAAAGAACTTAACAAATTGGGCACTAGGATAGATATAGAAATTCCTATTAGTAATATGTTATTTGATAAATAAAGATAACAGAATTAAATGGGTTAAAAAAAATTTCAAATTAATTCACATTTCAACAAATGATCAAGCTGCCTTCTCTGTCTCTCTTCTTTATCTCTTTATTTCTCTCTCTGTCTCTCTCTTTTTCTCTCTCCCTCTCTATTTCTTCCTATGCTTATCTTTTTCTCTTTCTTTCTTTTCTCTGCACCACTCTAAACCACTCTCTTTTTCCATTCTACAATCGCTTCCGCAATCGAACATCCGTTCACCGAGGGGGTTGAGCAGCAATTGTAGTTTCCGCAACGGATGCGCAATATTGATAAAAATTATCGCTGCTTTTCGCGATATATATGTATATGAATTAATTAAAAGCGCAAATGCTTAATTGAAAATTAATGCACGTAACGACTGTTAATTAATTATAATCTACGCTCATGTAAATGAGCAGAAAAGGTAAATTCAACTGGAGCAAATGCCTTAAGGATGACAAACAAAGATAAATTAGAGGCAACCAAAAAAAAGGTGTTTCTATTTTAAGAATTAAGGTGTACAAAGAGAGAGAAAGGCAGACAGATAACGAGTGAGACACAAAGAGCGAAGGAAGAAATAGAAAGACAGAGCGATTAAGGAACATTGAGTACAATCAAAGAATGTCTCTGTTAGGTTTTGTGAAAGCAGCACTTTCTAGCTAGTTACTTTGAAAAAAGTTAGTCAGCATTATAGATAAGAATTCATTTTCATTATTAAATAAAAATTGTCATTTAACACCCATTGAAATATCTGAATCACATTATTATATTTCCTGGTAGAAATCGAAGGCTTGTGCGATGTTCGATTTCATATCATAGCTTCATACGATCCATCTGATCGACTGTGATATACCCTTTCTCATATCTTCTACTTTTAGCTTATTTTGTGTTGCATACTTTAGGGAGGCGC
The DNA here is from genome assembly GCA_018904595.1 of Zaprionus indianus. Lineage (NCBI taxonomy): Eukaryota > Metazoa > Arthropoda > Insecta > Diptera > Drosophilidae > Zaprionus > Zaprionus indianus. The sequence continues at coordinate 55,761 of JAEIHA010000860.1, read as the reverse complement.
TTCGAAATCAGCATCTGCTGATACTATTTCTTTAATATCTTCTTTATTAATCATCCGATTGGTGCCAAATTTTCAGAGCTCATTTGAGTATTAATTGATGTTGTGATTACTAAAAGTAAACTGGATTGATCTGCATAAAATAACAGATTGTGACTAAATTTGACAGCACCGGCTATTGTAATATCTCAGAACTAGGATTTTATGTGAACGTAACATTAATAATTAAGAAAGAATAAACTTATTTAGTTTTTACCTGAAAATTAGGATGGTAAACATTCATCTTAAATATTCATTGAGTTAATTTAACTAATTTTAAAGTGATTTTTGTGGAAAAATAAGAATGATTGCAAGTGATAAGATATCTAAACCTAGTTAACCTTTGTTTCTAAATATTGCTAATCGATAGGTCTTCATCAATACTGCCAGCCCACAAAATATTGGTGGAAATTAGAAATAAATTGTAGCAATCAATTTGGTTAGATATAAATGCAGATATAGCTGCGTGACAAATTGGGACTTTTGCTGTCGCATAAGTTGACACAGCGGAAAAGCAATTGAATTGCGCCTGTAATTCGCCTCGTTTCCTGTGCTCGTGGTTTCCTCATGCGCCCCACTTCCAACTCAAAGTTGCGCACTGCGCTAGAGCACTTGTTTCAATTGTCTGCAGAGGGATGGGAGGGGGCAATGTTAATTCCCAAGTACAAGGGGTGGGGAAGCACATTAATGCCGCGTTTATTGCCTTTAACCGCATTATGATAACGTTAAAGCGCGCATTTTTATGGCTAGCCAGGAAACTGTAGCCAATTTATACGCCGGACCAACAATGGCGTGGCAGCCAATCCCCCTTCCCCCTCCCCTGTGCTCTTCTTTTAAAAAAATGAGAAATGTTGCCAAGGCTATTAAGTGCCCAACTAAATTAACTTTAAGGCGGCCAGAGGCAGACGCCGACCCCAACAGCGACTCCGATTTCAACTGAGGCGCATTCCCAATCCCAGTCCCGGTCCCAGTCCCAGTTCGGTTGTGGCGCCCGCCGCTTTGATAACATTAAACAGCAGAAAAGAGAGAGGGAAGGGAGCGAGAGCGGCAAAGTGCGTGATATAATGCGAATCCAAGATGAATGCTCGGCACGGGGACATTCAAGTTGATTAAAATCAAGCATCAAGTAAATAAATCTACGGCCCACGACCAAGAGGAGAGGAGGCCAGCAGTCCAGTCCAGGCCAGGCTTCTTGCCTGGGTGATTAATTTAAGTGGCTCGCTGGCCACTTTGAAGCCTGAAGACTGGCCAGCGCAATCAGTTGCTCCGAAAATCACGAATCACGGATCACGACTCACCTGCGAATGTTGCGCTGTATGGAGCGCGTGACGGCGCCCATGTCGCAGGCTCCCTTGTCGCCGGGCTTACGATTCTCCAGGCGGCTGCTGCACGAACGCCCATCCAATGTGGCATAGATGGGACGCCGAGGCATGGCAGTGTGCGAGCTGCGTGGTGTGGGTATTTTGGTGCGTTCGGCACGCGGACTAGGCTCGAACCCAGAGTCCTGATCCTTGCTGGTGGTTGCCAGTCCCGTGTTGCTACCCTCACGCGACTCCTGTGCGTGCTTCCAGTTGCTGCGTGTCTTGGCGCCACTGCGTACACGTTTCTTGAGCCGCCGCTTGCGTCCATTGGCCAAGCCATCGCCATACACTGCTGCAGTGGCATCCAAGTCTCCGCCCACCTCCCCTGTCGCCATGCCAACGCCATGTCGTGCGCCTAGAAAACGACGCAATGCGCTATCGTGCTCCGGATCAATGTCATCAGCATCTTCGTAATCATCGCCAGCGTCGTCGTCGTCATCGAACTCCTCGTACTCGTAGTCAGCCTTGTCGAGCAGCTCTGCTGCACTGGGCAACTTGCCGCCCCCTGCCGGCTGTGCGTCGTGCAACACCTGAAAGCCCTGTTTGTTGCTGTGCTGCTGCTGCTGCTGGTGCTCCTCCATGGACTCGCCCATGGACTCATCGCTCTTCAGCACTTGGAAGCTAGACTTGCGTTCAGTTTCGACTTCGCTGCCGGCAGCCTTCCCACTTGGACTGGGCTCATCCTCAGCTGAGTCGGAGGGCAGCAGTGTAAAGGAGCGACGCGACTCCTGTTCCCGTTGTGGTTGCTGTTGTTGCTGTGGCTGTGGCTGTTGCTGCTGCTGAGACTGCGGACGTGGCTGCTGTGCGGCTGCCGAGGGTTTTTGCTGTGCATCTTTGGGCTCAGTCTGCGGTCTGGGCGGCGTTGAGGCTGGCAAAGGTTTTACCTCCGTTTTGGGCTCAGCCGGCAGCTGTTGCTTCGGTTCGGCGTCTGCTGCCATTGCGGCTGCTGTGGGTTCGGGCGGCAGCTCGGCAGCAGGCTGTGGTTGCTCGGCAGCTGCTGCTGCTGTTGCTGTTGCTGCTGGCGGTGGCTTAGCTGCGGGTGGTGGCGGTGCGGAGGGCGTGGCAGTGGCAGTGTCTGCAGGCTCTGTAGCTTTTTCGGCTTGTGCATCGCTAGGTTCCTCCTTCGCCTCCTCCTGCTGTCCCTCCTCCTTCTCCCTCTCCTGTACAGAGGCTTCTTCGGTGGAGCTCTTCGACTCACTGCTTAGTGCTGTGGCAGCAATTTTAATCATCTGTTCAACTTCATTGGACACCAACTGGGTTTCCTCCTCACTCAGCTGCAGCTTCGCTTCTTTCTCAGGCGAAGCAACTGCCTCTGCTGCTGCCTCTGCTGCTGGTGGCGCCTCTTCAACAGACTTGGATGACTGCAGTTCGGCATCGTGATGCACATCGACTTGGGTGACCACTGACTTGGCTGCCTCTGGCTCATCGTCTGTCAGCTCCATGGCATGAGTCTCCACAACCTTCAGGCTGTCCGGCTCCACTGGCTCCGCTTCCGCCTCCATTGACCGTTGCGTCTGTTTGGCGCTCTGTGGCGGCGACTTGATGAAGGTGCCCGCCGTTGGCATTGGCGGTTGCTCCTCCACAATGGCCACCTTGTGCTCTACCTTCTTGGGTGATTCGCCTTCTCTCTTCTCCTCCTGCTCACTGTCGGCCAGCTCTTTGGAGCGGCGCATGGAAGTCGATCGCTTGCGTTGCACCACGCGCTGCTTCTGCCGCTTGTGGTAGCAACAATTCTCACACGAATCCTCATCGTCATCCTGATCATCCTCATCCATCTCAGCCTCACTGCTGCTGCTGGCCCTGGAACGTTCCCGGGACTTGCCCCGACGTCGTATCTCGATGTTGCTCTTGGAGCGGCAAATATCGCTGCATCGCTCGTGTTTGCTTTCGCCGCAGCTGTTGGTGCGTCGTCGCACCTGGCGACGCTTGTGCCGCCGGCAAATGTGCTCCAGCCGCTGTTCCTTGCGATACGATTGCTCTGTGCAACTGCATTCCTGATCCTCACCCTCCTCCTGCTCGTTATCCACTGCCCGCCCGCCATCGGAGTCGGTGCGCTTCAGATAGACCACGTACTTCTTGGAGCTGCGCAGATCGTGCAGCTCCTCCTTCTCCACATACTTCAGGGGACGCACAGGGTCGGAGGCAGTGCCCTCGTGAAAGGGATTGCTGCGCCGTGCGGCCAATCGCAGCTTGCCCGACGGTTGTCCGCCGTGTGACTGCAGGAACTTGGCCGTCGAGCGATGACCTCGCTGCAGGGCACAGTCCAGCGGCGTCAGCACAATGCCACGTGAGTTGCGATACAGTGCATTCACATCGCCACCATAGTCCAGCAAGAGTTTGCACATGTCCGTGTAGTCATTGGCCGCTGCAATGTGCAACAGACTGCGTCCATCGTTGCTGGTGGTGTTCACCTGCTTGGGACGCTGATTCAGCAGCCACTCGAGCAGTTCACGGCGCCCCGAGGCCGCTGCCTCGTGCAACGGCAAGTCACCTTTGGCATTGCGTAGCCAGAGATTGGCGCCACGCTCCTTGAGCAGCTTCAGCGTCTCGAACTGTCCCTTGGAGCAGCCGCAGTGGGCAGGCGTGCGACCCTTGCGATCCTGACGATTCGGATCCGCCTCCAGATCCAGCAGACGCGCCGTGGCATCTGCATGGCCCAGTGTGACAGCATAGTGCAGTGCTGTGCAGCCATTGGAGTCGATGAGATCTGTGGGAGCACCGCACAGGCTGATCAGCGTGTCAATGCACTCGGTGTGGCCACGCGAGCCGGCGCAGTGCAGCGCAGTGAGGCCATCTCTGCAAGGAAGAAGAGGGGGATTAGTTCAGTCATTCTCTATGAATGTACGAGTGTCACGTATGTCACGCTTGTCACCCACTTGTCGGCACTCTCGACCCGTGCACCCGCCTTGACCAGCGCCAGCACCGCCTTGGCGGAGCCAGCGGAGGCGGCCCACAGCAGCGGCTGCCTGCCATCCTTGTCCTGCACATCGACGCTCGTCTGCGGATGCGATAGGAGTATGCCAAGAATTTCCAGTGCCAGTTTGCTGCTGCTCGACTGCTGCAGTTTGCTGTCGCTGTAGCTGGCGCCGCACATCTGGGCCGCATAGTGGAGGGGCGTGCCGCCATTAACATCGGGCTTGGCCACGCTGGCACCCGCGGCCAGCACAGCGCGCAGTGCCTCAATTTCGCCACACACTGCAACGAGAGAGGGGGGAAATGAATGAGAAAGGGAGGTAGGAAGGGGACTCGCTGCTCACCCGTCGCCCAGTGCACCACCGAGTGGCCTTCATTGTCCACCGCATTCACGTCGGCTTTGTTCGCTAGCAGCAAATTGACCATCGCCAAGTTGCCCTGAATAACAGCCAAGTGAAGCGGCGTGAAGCCATCCTCGTCGGCAGACTCCAGCAGCTCTGGAGCTGCGATCGCAATGCTGGCGGCCGCCACGAGGTCGCGCGTCTGTTCCGAGTCCTGCGCGGCACAATAGTGCAGCGCGTTGCGGTTGCTACGGTCACGTTGCCGCAGCAATTGGGGCTGCAAAAAGAGTAAGAAAGGCGAGGGAGGGGGTTAAGTGTGAGTGTTATTCGAATGCATTCACATGGCTTGCTAAATGCAGCAATGCTAGCTCTAGTTGCCATTGCAGTTGCTCTGCAAAATTAAAGAGGCCGCGCTCTGCTAAAGTGAAGCGATTAATAAACTAATTAAAATGTCATTTACATTTCGCAAAAAGTTGTTGCCACACACACACACACACGCACACACACATGCAGAGGTCGAGGTAGGCCGCGCATTTGCTTAATATATTGTGTAATTATTAATTACGTTTATCGGACACACACGCAAATGTTTTTCTTTCATTTCAGAAACCAACCGAAGCTGCCCACCCAAAGTTGAATTGCTTTTTTTTTCATAATTAATTTATGTTAATATTTATTCAAATGTGCGCGCTGTTATCATTGCCCGTCCAGGGTGTGTATGTGTGTGTGTGTGTCGCGTATAATTAAACACGAGTTCAACTGCAATGGCAAATCGAGCACAACTTGTCGATTCGCAATTAATAATCGAACATATTTTCGCGTTAATCACGTGCAAATTGCGCTTGCTGTAAATAATTGAAAATTACTTTTCATTTGCGGCCCGCCTGTGGCCGCTGCTTGTTAGTAACTAAAGCAACAACACACACTGGCCACAACCAAACCAACCAAGTAAACGAGGAAGAAGAAGAAGAAGCAGCACACAAAGAACAGCGAAACATAAACAAAGGCAGTGTTGGCGTCGCCTGGAAAGTGCAAGTGCCGCCGGCCGTTGCGCCGGGCAACGTGGTGAATTGTGGTGTATTTCCAAAAAGGCACCCTCTGCAGTCGGGTGACTCCCCACTCCCCCTTCGGACAGCGGCAATTACCAGATTCACATGAGTCGACCTGGCGCGCAGCACCACATCGAACTCCAGCGGATTGGCGAACATTCTGAGGCAGCACCTTCGTCGTCGTCGTCGTCGCGCGTCGCCGCGTGTCAAAACATGTCAAGTGCAGAAAAAATACTGTCGCCATCATTGAGAACTATGCCACAAAACTTTGCCGCCGCGCCGAGGAGTTCGCATTGCGACGGCGACTACGACGCTGACGATGACGATGATGATGACGCCGACGAAGCCGGCAAAGACTTCAAGACGTCGCACGCAAGCCAAAGAGTCAAGTGAAAATGTTGCCAAATCAGCGAATCAGCGCGATTTAACACGTAAACCCGATATGGGCTAAGCAGGCTAAGGTTGCCCTGCACATTAAGTCCGGCTCGAATGGGTCACTCTATGCGCTGTTTATGAAGTAATAAATAAGAAACTGAACAAAATAAATTGCAGAGTTAGGGAAAAAAATATAAATGTAAAAAATATCTTTACTACAAGTATAGAAAATAAATGTAAAAATAAAATAAGTGATTAACCTGAAAATATTACTGACTGATTGATATAGATAATTACTGATATTATTTTTATTTTTTTTTTTATTCCAATTATTGTCATCAATTTTAGTTTTTAATATTTATTAACATGATTTTTACTATTATTATTTTTATTCTTAGTAAATACATCATTTTTATTAACTTTTAAATGACGTTTTTAATGTTAATGGTGAAATTTCTTTTCTTGAAATATGTGTTTATAAAGTTGTTCAGTTCTTTATTAATTTATTCATTGTGTTAATTTAGCTTTTAAATAATTTATTTTATTATTGGTGTTGTAATTCACTTAACTATTTATGTATTTATTCGCTATTTAATTTTCCATTCATTTATTTAATTTTATTACGTTTTTATTAAGTTATTATTTTATTTATCTCGATTTGGTAAATTTGTTTATTAATGAGTCAATGTTAATATACCTTTTTTTACAATAATTATTTATAATTCGTAAATTTATATATCAGTTTCAATTTGACACAATTACAAAAATATGAATATCATTACGATGTACTATTTAAATAAATATGAATACATATTGAATACCTCTTCTAAGAACCTGCCCAACTTAGCCGCAGCGCACAGGCCAGTCGACGCAATGCGACTTTCTTTGCGATGCACTAATTTCCAGAGTTAGAAACTTTCCTCTTTCGTTCCATGCTGTTTCCGTTATCTTGTCAGCTGGGCCAGAATGATTGAATGTGTTGCTTTTCTAACCAACATTCAATTTAAAGAGAAAAAACATTTTAAGCACGTCGTTCGCTATTTTTATCAGGCGCAAAGCCATCGCGTGACTGACAGAACAACACCCAAAAAGGGGAGAGGATGAGGGGACAGAGAAGAGCTGGTGGTTAGCTGAAGAGAGTGTGTGCACCTTGTTTGGCAACGTCGAAATGCCAAAGTCGTTGTAGTTCAATTTATTGCACATTAAGCCGAGTCAACTAATAGTTCGATGGCAGCCGAAAAGCCAAGACGAAACTTTGCCAAAAAAAGAATAACAAAAGACAAACAAAACAAGTCAAGAAGAGAATAAGAAAAAGAAGAAAAGTAAACTAAAAGTATCTGCAAATTTGCGTGTTTCTGTCCTGTTCATGAAGTGGCGGGGAGAATGGAGGGGAAAAGACAAATGCGAGGAGTACGAGTTATGCATGGGAAGGAAGTATGAAAATTGCTTTCCGTTTTTTCGATTGATTTCCGTCGTCTTTAAAGTAAACTACAGCTCTCTAGGTTAGTAGGGTATTAAAGATGCTGATATGCTTAGAATGAAATATGTATAGGGTAGCTGAATTAAGTGTGAAGCACTGCTTAATACCCCTCATCAAAGCTTTCGATCCTTCTTCAATATTCACTGGCGTTTTCTGCATTTTACTTTTGGGGATTGGTTCGTTCGATAATATTTTTGTTGATTGAATCAAAATGGTTTTGTGGCACTGTTTGGTTAGGCAAACGAAATGCGCGAAGGAAATTTGCATTGTGTGTGTTTGCTTGGCGCCGCAGCAAAAAAGTATTTACAATGAGTTTTATCTTCCCTTTTAACGGCTCCTTTTACTGGGGCCATATCGCAGCTCTCTCTCTCACTCACTCACTCTCTCTCTGTCTCTCTATTTCTTATAGCGAACCTCTCTGCTGTCAGGCGGATTATGAATAATTCAAATAAACTCAAATGATACCTAAAAACTTTGACAGCCAACGTGCTGCACGGGGCAGAGACTGTGGGGCAGTGCGGTGGCAGCGGCTTAACGCAGCATCAAATAAAGTTCTCCTCTTGCTGTTGCTGCTGCTGTTGCTGATGTTGCCTTTGTTATTCTCGCGCTGATGTTGGTATGATTGTTGCCGTTGTCTCTACCACGTCCCCTCTCTCCCTCGCCCACGCCCCTCAGTTGCTGTTGGTGTCATGCAAATTTGCATTTAACTTTCTACGTTTGCCCAACACAAAATGAAATGCGATAATCAAATACGTCCAACAACAATGCGCTCCAATAGCTTCAGACCCCGGCACCAGCTGCTTTCCCTCTACCCTGTCACTCTCCCTCTTCGTGTATCCTGCTCTTTCTGCTGTTGTTCTGCACGAAGCGAGTTAAGATAAAACTTCAGCATTTTCAGTTGGCCATTTGGGGCCAATGGCAAGTCCCAGCCTTGTTGCTGTTTATGCCATTTTAATAGTTTTCAAAACAAATAAAACATGCCGAAGCCGAATATAAAAGCGAAGCCACAAAGGCAACAACAACATCAGCAACAACAACAACAGCAACGACACCAGCGACAGGTTGGGCAAAAAAAGGTCGTCGCTTCAGTCAGCAGAAATTCACAATGCACTCCAGGTTAATTTGTCATATTTTCTGTCTGTTTTCAGGTGACATTATCGGATGAGTTGGGAAGTAAGAAAGTTAACAGAGAATTTGCAGAAATTTGCAATACATTAAAACTGAATTTAATTTGTTTTAGGTTTTAAAAACGAATTAGGATAATTTTTTGGATTAAACATGGAAACCTGAATAAATTGATGAAATAATGTACAATTAAGCACTTACTAAGCATAGTATATTCTTTCTCAGAATCCTTATAACAAGAAGGAAAAAAAGTAACCCCCTTGCAGGTTCATATATCCTCTGATCGTTCCTATACTAGTGATTTTTTATATCTTTCTTTGATTGGCACTGATTTCAAAAATCAAAGCAGGTTTTCATGCACAAACCTCGGTTGTTCTGCTTTATATTGCAGTGCACCTGACTAAATAAGGGACCTGGCACTAAAAATACACACCACGATTTATGGAGTCACCAACCGAAAGGCATCAAGTGAAACAAAGAAACAGTGCGGCAAACGATTTGTTGTAAAATTGCTCATATTTTGCAGCTTCTTATTTGACTTAACTCCCTTCTCTTCCCTTATTCCCACACACACTCCCTAGTTACACCGCAAAGGGTTGAGCCTAAGCCTGAGATGATGGCAGCACTGGCAATGGCGCTTTAAGCACTTCCGGCTAGACGAAAAAGCACAACTGGCAGAAAGTGGAAACTTTCCTTGGAGCGCTCTCTCAGTTTCAGTTTCAGTTTCAGCTTCAAGTCCAGTTCCAGTTCCAGTTTTCGGTTGCGGTAGATTTGCATAACTCCAGCGTTTGCACTTCCGTGGTGAGCCTGCTCTTTCCCGGCCTACACGGGATGTGAGTAAGTTGTGTTGCCTGGCCGGGACGTGAGGACGTGGGAAGAGCCGACGGCGGACCTGGCTTATTATTCATATATCGTAATCCATTAGCATAACAATGAAATGAAGAGATGTGTCCAGAAGTCGCAGCTGCCCACAAAAGACATAGGCCTTTGAATTCATACATACTTTTGTCAGCCTCTCTCTGTGTGCGTGTGTGTGTGTGTGTGTTATGGATATGACGCATACGACACGGTGTACCCATAGATTTTATTGTTTACACGCAGGAAGTGCGTACACATATAAATAAAGCATAAATAATAATGAAAGAAGACGCACAACAACAAGAAAAGGAAGGGACAGAGAAAGTGAGGAGGAGGGAGAGAAATGTCGCACAGTTACATGATAATGCATGAAAAATAAAATACATGCATGCTCTGAAAGCCATGAAAGGCCACAAATGGCAACTGGCATGCGGGCAGGAGCACACACGGAGAGAGAGGGAGGTGAAGACAGAGAAGACTGCAGGAAGAGCAGAAGGCGGTGGACAAGCCGAACATGAAACGAGAATTCGACTTAACGCTTCGTTGGCCATCACATCCGCCATAATTATGTGTGTGACGCGACAACAGAATGGCACATTAAAAGGCCACGATGGGCCCCCACAGTCCAGGCTTGGCTAGTTGCTGCCCCAGGAAGACGCACATAGCATTTTCCTCTGGGCACACAGGGACAGTCGCTGCCCCGGAAGCTCCTTGCGGGCGCCTTAAGGCTTCCATTTGGCAACGGACTGCTTAAGATGTCAAGTGACCGCCAAGCAGCGGGACCACTCAATGGCAAATTTATGCGCACAATACGTAATTCATATGTTAATCGCAAACCGAAGACAGGCGAGGGCAAGGCAGAGTAAACAGAGACAAGGCAGGGCAGGGCGGAGCACTGCAGACAGACTTTCTTGCGGGCTTTTAATTAATGCTAGCATCTAAATGCGCAGGTAGCTCCACACACATACACATGCACACACTTAAGGCTTCGTTGGCATTGTGGGCGAGTGTGGGCGTGGCCTCGTCTCAAGCAGCAACTATAGTTTACATGCAGACAATGTGAGGGGAGCCGAGCAGACAGACTGCTTAACTGTTGTTGTAGCACCTTTTATACTTCTAATTAGTGCCACGTTGCTAGCTGCAGCAACAACAACAATGCTTGCATGCATTGCAGCTGCCGTTGCCTTAGCCTTTGTTGCGGCTGCCTTCGTCTTAGCACTAGATCTTCACCTGCTCCCTTCTCCCTGGCCTTGCCAAGCAGGAAGCGATTCGCTGCACAGCATTCTTAAGTAGTTTTGGCAATTATTTACAGCTACTTTGCTCGCAGCACCCTCCCTCTCTCTCCCTCTCTCTCTCCCTTCGACCCTTTGCCAGACTTAAGGCTTGCCGCACGGATTATTATTATTATGCCGTACCGTGTGCCGCAGCCCCCTCCCTCCCTCCACACTGTAGTGCAACTCAACTTCTGCATAGTTTTTATGCCTTGCAACGGATTAACAACAACGGCAAACTTTGCTTCTGATCTGCAAACTTTGTCGGCGGTCGCTGGCGTCGTTCAATCTCAGGTGGTAAAACGGTTTACTAAATATGAGCAGCGGCAATTTCGTGGCGCCGTCGATGCTTTAATAGCTTTTAAATTGCCAGCACAACTATGTAACGCGGCCAGCAACACGAGAGAGAGTGTGGTAATATAACCTATGAAATAATCAAAGTTGTTGATTAGTTCGATGCTGAGAGAGAGAAAGAAGAGAAGCTTCTCCTTTTTGTCGATTTTTTTTTTACAATTTTTAAGAGCAGATTTAAAGCAAGAGCTGAGCCTGATTAGCGAACTTTTTATCTCTCTATAGAGAAACTCTTTGTTGTAAACATAAGCTTATTGTTTCTTTGTTGTTGGCTACACAGCTTATGAGTTGACGAGCACAAAAGGTGAGAAGTCATACTATCACTTTTCGCTCTCAATCTTTTTCTTGGTGGGAAACAATACATTCTTTTCTCTGCTTCATTTCAACTAGGGAGAAACTTTCTTTTCCCTTTCTTATGCTATCAAATTGTGTACGATATACGATTATATTGTTTCTAAAACAATATTAAACAAATCAACTGGATTTTCTTTGACGACAAGCTGAGTGTCTCTTCGCTGTAACCAATTCTTCTTTCTTTTTGCATACCTTCTATTCATATCTCCCTGAAATTCTGCAGTGTATCTCAATTTTACAATATAAGAATGTCGTTTCTGTACTTAAATGAATTATCTGCAATATGAAAGCTGCCCAGGCTGCTTATGCCTGCAAACGTGAGACCCCCTCACTTATTTAGACCTTTTTACTGCCCCTGCCTCTCTTCATCCTCCACTCCTTATCCCCTTCTGGCTCTCTCTTTCTTTTCAACATCTAAAACATGTCTTATGAATACTTTAACATGCCCAGCTGCCGCCGAAGGTAAACTGTATTCGCCTGATTTTGGAGTGGATGGATGCGTGTCCGGGTGGAGATGGATGTTGCCCGGCAAAATGTCGTCTGCATAATTCATTGGCCAAGTTGTAAGTCAAGGCTCAAGTTTTCTCTAAATCAAATTAAGTTTACAAAATATTTTACAAACTTTGCTCGGGCTGAGCTCAATTAAAAATTATGCTCCCCTCCTGCGCAGCTCCCCCTCTCGCTCTCTCTCTCTCTTAAAGTAATTTCCGCAACAAAAACTTTCTGCTGGCCAACAAACTAAGGCAGAGAGAGTGGGAGAGTGGGGGAGTAAAGGAAGCAGAAGTAAGAGGAGCTGGGGCTCAAACAGTGCTGCGAAGCGCATTAAAATTAGTAACAAGCACTGCTCATTTGCGTCAACTTTTCATGTTATTATGCACTTTCAGTAAATATTGTTGGACTGTGGCAAAACTTTGGCTACGCTCCCTCACATGTGATTAGCCTGCCGAGCATTTCCTTGAGCAGAAATCACTGCTGCTGCTCGCAATTCGAAGTGGAACTGGAAACTGGCAAATGGCAACTGCGAACTGCGAACTGCGAACTGCGAACTCTGAACTGGGAATGGAGTCGAGCAGCCGGCAAATTCATATGCGGATTTCCTCGATGTTTCCCAACTCCAGCAGCAACTTCGACTGCAACTTGGCAACTCTGGTTGACCGCTGCGGAAGTCATTGCGCAAGCCAAACAACAGTGGCAACAAAATGCTGAGCAGGAGTAGGGAGGGGGAAGCAGAAGGAGAAGGGGAAGGAGAAGGGGCAGGGGAAACCAACTGCCATCGCTGTCGTTGATGTCGTCGGGCAAGACAAATTTCTACGATTTCAGTAATTAATTTGCCATTTCAAAGTTTGCCAGTCATAGAGAGAGAGAGAGACAGTTATCCCTTGCTCGCATGGCCAGCAGCCCGTCATCATCATCATCTTCTGTCCGTCTGTTCGTCCGTCTGCTGGTGGTTTCTAATTAATTGGCCAGCTGCAAAACCAAATAGGCCACCACATATGGACACAGCAACCGACCAGACTGGGTGCAAAGTTTCTATTGCTCCGGTTTTTTGCTCAATTAGTTCTCGCTGCGCATTTTGCTTTGAGTTCAGTTTCATGCTTGTCACCCCCCCCACTCCCCTCATATTCACTGTTCATAGCTGACTTTTATGCAGACATTTGTTGGACCCCATAAAGTCGGTGGCGTAATTAATTACAGCTCAACATGCAAAACTGTCAAAATGCGACTATAAATTTCGCATTGAGGTAAATACCGTAATGATGCCGAATTCGATTCGATTCGATTTCGAATGCGAATTCGAGCAGCAGCTGCCTAATCTATTATCAATTAAAGCCATCAACCCCCCCTCCACCCCCTGCTCTGTTTATGAAGTCGTCTCACATATACCATTAGCAGCACAAGCCTTTCGCTCCAGCTCCGTCTGCGGTCTGTGCGTAATTACAAGAAATGTGCAAATTACTCGCAATTAAATCGAGCGCAAAACAGGAACGGACACCAGACTAAAAGGGCGTGGTGTAGCATAGCACAGTGCGAGTATATATTGTAGTATGTATGTACAGTATTGGTATGCGACCCAATTCGGCAAAGGGTTGGTTCGTTCGGTTTGCTGTACACTTGCAGTGGGTATATTATCTTTAGACAGAAGTATGAAACAGTCAAAGAAAGACTCTCTGATTTTGTTAAGTATATACAGTCTGTTTGATAAGTCTTAACACGTATGTAGCCTATATTTATAGGTGGTACACATGTGTGAAGAGTTAATCTATATTGTAGATTGAATATTCTTTGACTGCATCCATTTAAAGTAAGTTGATATTCCTTTGTCTGACTATTCGTCATACTTGATGTCTTCTATTTACATAAGCAGAATCAATCAAGAATTATCCTGACTTTAAAGTTTCCTTAAACTGAATAATAATATCATCTACAATAATATAAACCAATGAAGTTGTTTACCATTAGCTGCAAGGGTATTAAGACTTCGTTGTCTTCAAAGCTATTCTTTCCCTCTCTTGTTTCTTTTATCGCGTCAATTTGGTTTTACCTTTTGGACAAATGACGATGGCACGATTAATTAGAAATTCAAGTGAGTGCGACTAAAGTTAAATAGATATTGCAAAATGTTCAATTTGAATGTCCGCAACCAAAGGCAAATCAAAAGGGAAGGCAGGCAGAGTCAGAGTCGGGAGAGAAGCGTAACGAGTGATTGAACAAGCGGAGCTACAATCAACAATGAATGAATGACTGAATAAATGAGCGCAACTGAACGACTGAGTGAGTGCAGCAGCAGCAGCAACAGCAGCAGAGTCGTCTCGAAAGACTAACGGAAGCTGGGTAGAAAGCAAACTTTTCAACGTCATTTTTAATGAAATTTCAACAAAAATGTTACAAACGTGGCCAGAAAAGCAGAGTGAAACGAGGGCGGCGGAGGGCGTGGCAAGCTGAGCTAGCAAAAAGCAAAAATTGCAATTAAAATTACCAAGCGAAGGCCAGCACAGAAAGAGAGAGAGAGTAAGTCAGGGAGCGTCAGTGGGAGAGAGGGACGCCTGTAGGCGTGGCAAGGCAAAGGTGCAGACAGAGCGCGGAGTCCAAATTAATAATAATTTGCGCATTGACGGAGCAGGCAGGCAGCAACACAAATAACAACAACAACAATAACAACAACAGCAACGGCAACAAAAACAAAGCAAAAGCCTGAAAAGAAAGAACGCAAACGAACGAAAGAGAGAAGCGTAATTAAAATTGGTCGAAATGGAAAGGGAACAGGGCGAAGAAGGGGGAGGGGAATGCTCGATAACCATGGCTCCAAGGTCAGCCAATCGACACTAATGGAAAGTCCGGGCAAATACAATATAATGGGAAATTGCACAGTTCACTCGGGCGGGCACAATCGAGCGGCAATTTCAATCATTGCAAGAGTTCTGCTGCAGCAGGCCAAGTAACCTTCTCTATATATAGTCAATATTTCGTAATATACTATAAATCGTTAGCAGATTGTCGTAGCACAACAGTTGCCCAGGGACTGTTGAGCATTTGCATTTGGAAGTTTGCATTTTAAATATTAAACAATTCTTTTGCTGTTGCGTTGTTGTAACAAAGTGCGTTCCGTTCACATACAAAATTAATTTCAAGAGGCAACTTTCAACATGCTAGAGCACTCGTTACCCCCCTTCCACCCCCTCCTGTTTCAGGCAGACTTCTGCCTGAAGGGAGAGGACAACGTACAGTTTGCGAGCCAGCGGGTGCTTCGTACAGCGGGCGGCACTGTCAACGCCAGAGCAGACATACGACATACCCTGTAATTGCATGTTAACACAGTGGGTGTGATTTACAGCAATCATCAGGCAGAGATTGTATAACATAACATTTAGCTGAAGACACGGCAAGCAGCAGCTAACTCAGCATAGAGCTGAAGGCAGTTAGACATGTTATATCATCGAATAGATCTAAGCAGCATACAGAAGATACTTGAATGTTGCATACAGCATGCTGCTTATATCAGACCCCCTGGGAGAGACCATGGACAACATACAGAGCATACATCAGACATTAATCAATATACAGAATACTATTTGACATCAAACAGTAACTGATAAACGGAATATATCATACACCATAATACTTGGGCATATACAACATATAGAAGACAACAAACAGATGACAACAGACAAGATATAGACAACAGAAATACATTGCATACAGAATACAAGGCAACATCATACACAACAGCAATCAACAGACAGCGCACAGCATACAGCATACTAGGCTATTGCATTCAGAAACAGCAGCAACATACACAGCATACAGCATACATCAATCAATATTAAGAATACCCAGAATATTATTTGACATGAAAAGCAACAGACAACAGAATAGATCATACTCCACAATATTAAGACTTAGACAACATACAGAAGACTGCAGACAAAACACTGCATTCAACAGCGAGAAGCTGCGTCATACAGAAACAGCCACAACATACACAGCATACAGCATACACATATACACAATACCAGTTGACATCACACATCAACAGACAGCAGAATAGATCATACACAACAATAGTTAGACTTACACAACATACTGAAGACAATCAACAACAAACAACATTTAGACAACAGGCAGAGCATTGAATATGTATGTATGTATATTCTCAGCATACAGCATACATCAGACACCAATCAATATACAGAATCATGCAGCTCATTAACCACAATACTTAACTTACACATCATACAGACAACAAACAGAAGACAACAGACAGAGCACTGCGTACAGCATACAAGGCGACATCATACAGAAGCTGCACATATATACAACGTACATAGCAAAAAGAAAATTCAGATATCGATAAAGAACATGCATAATGTACCCCACAGCAGACCTATTCAGCATACACAACATACAGCAATCAGTCCCTACACACTGCAGACAGCACAGCAATACAGCGTATCCTGGCCGTCGAGTACTGCCCTTATTACTGCGACTATCCCTAGCTAGCACTGTTAATATTATTTGCAGCAAACAATAGCTGCCTGCTGCTGCTGCTGTTTGGTGGTGCTGGTGGTGCTGGTGGTACTGCTGCCTTAGCAACGAATCTCGCTGAGCAAAAATCAACTTCTGCAGCTGACTTTTCGAACAAAAACTTTTGCTTAGAGCTTGTAAACGTGGTCTTCTCCTGATGCTGGGAGATTGTGCAGAAGCGAAGGGGGAAGGGGGGAAAGGGAGGAGGGAACTGAAAATCTTGAGTGAAAATAAATAATTTACACCTGCAGCTATCTTTGGGGCGGCAGCTGTCCGCTTTGTGTGCTGCAAAGACGCACATGCTCGTAAAGATGGACATTCCCTGGCACTCGATGCCAAGCCCTCTAAACCTCAACTCCAGCCCCACCTTCTGCCAGGCAGGCACTCGTTCACTGGCTCGTCGAATTACCGAACTGAGGTGAAAAGTTTCAGTTTCGAATTTTTAGCAGAATTGTGGTTTAAACTTTAAGGCAAGGAAAACAGCAGCAATAAAATTAGAGCTGCACGCCAAGGTAGCAGAGAGCAAGGCGGGAATCCTTAGGGAAGGAAGGGAAATGCTCGCAGCCCCAGCGCCAAACAATGCCAGAAGCCAAAAAGTTTTATTTTCTAAGAAATTAAGACTTAATTGGTAAAAGCAGCAACAACATCAACATCAACAGCAACAGCAACAGCAGCAGCAACAAAAGCTGAGCAAGACAATAAAAACGAAAGAGAGGACAACGTAGCCCACCGTAGAGTGGGTGGGAAAAACCAACATCAATGAAAAGTTTAAGCAAAACAAAAGGGAGGCGAGTAAACAAAGCCGATGAATGTTGCTCTCGGAGTTAGCTCTCAAGTAGCTGCAAAGACGACAACGATGGCCCAGGCCCGAGTGGCAGGCTCAATGGAAGGCCCTCGACTAAGTGAATAGTTTTTATTGCTCATACGACATGTTGTAGAGCAAACGACTTATCGTTATTGCCTCCACTCATATGCAAAGCACAGCAAAGCCATAAAGACAACTGCGTCAACATCCCAAGGCCGTCAGTCTGTCAATCATTCTGCCAGTCAGTCAGCCTGTTGGGGTATTAGGCATAATCTTAATTAAAATACATACAAAAGACGCGAAGCAAACAGAGCAGTGCGACAAAAGTAAATAAGAATTGTTTAAAATATTCAACAAACAAAAGTATCGACAAGAGCAGCAACAAAAGGAACCGGATGGGAATGAGAACGAGGAAGAGGAAGAGGGAGGAGCTGCTCCAGTGCCGTGAGCCAACTGCGCCGGAACGCGGTTCAGCTTCAGGACTGGCTAAAAGTTTTAATAGGTTACGCGGCCTTATCGAGTAAAGACAAATTAAAGCGTGTCCTGCAGCCAAAAGATTACGCAATGTGAATAAAAAGTAAGCTTTAATTTAAGCTTAGAAATGCAAACAAGTTGGCACAAAAATTATGTAAATTATTTAATATACTCGTATTGTCAGTTTAATAAACATGTTGAAAATTAAAGAGTATAGACTGACATTCGATATAAATTTATTGCTTTGGTTTTGATAATACTTTAATTAAACCTGCATAATTGCTTATCTATATTTATATTATTTTTAATTGATTTGGAATGCTCTGTATTTCAATAATAAATACAATAAAGGTTTTTATATACCATATGCAGATCATTTTTGTTTGAAATTAAATACTTGTTAGTAACCTTTTTACAAATAACTGCAAAGAGTATTTTCGAATCATTACTTGATTACAAGTAGTTTAGGTTACATGCTTTCTATGTATATTTGTTCTTTATTCATAAATTCATTTAATTTGTATTTGCTTTATAATTTTAGTTAATTAACAAAAATAAATTGTTTAATTATGGCAACTAACACAACTTTCTCTCTTACTCATCTCCCTCCTATCCCCTAATTCCTCTAATTGCTCGCTTATTTTCAATCAATTTCAAATACTTGAGCTCTTTCCTCCATTTTACATCGAACAATTTCGACTGGTTAAATTTCACTTGAATTTTAAGTAGAAACCATCAAGGAATACTACTTTGATTCGGCCTGACTGCATTCCAATTAAACATCGTCCGATTGGAGAGAGATAGCAAGAAAAAGGGAGAGAGGAAGAGTGTGAGCTAACTTTCAGCTTCGTTTAATTGTGACACGCTCGTTGTTCTCATTACGATTTCATACCAGGACGGGGGTAATGGAGGGCGTGGCACGAATTGTGGCTGGTACTCCTTGTTGCTCTTACTGCTGTTGTTGTTGATGTTGTTGTTTATGGCGCACATAAAGCGCGCAGTGTGCGGCACAAGTAAGTAATAATTGCCAACATTTGCCATATTTCACAGGCAAATAAACCAGTCGAGGGGCAGGAGCAGGGAGAGAGACTGCTGTCAAGGTTAGAATCTGCCTCGAAATACCATCGAGCAATTACATAACCGAGTGAACTGACGTCAGGCTTGAAAACTTGAAGGTTGAATATGAAATTTGGCATTGTCGTTCACGCCAAAAAGTACAAAAGTATCTCGAAGTGCGCGCAATGTTCCTTCACATCGGGCAATTTCACATCAAATTTGGCGTCAATATCAATTACACAGCCCAAAGGCAGAAGAAGTCGTGAACTGTCCGGAAATGAAAGCAGTTTCTCGATTCGAGACGGAGAAGTAGGAGGAGGTTGGGCAGCAATAATTGCAAAAACTAGCAACATGACAATTTGCAGGGGGGAACAGGGCGGGAGGCGGGAGGACAACCATTCGAGAGCCTTGGAAATTTATCTGCGTTCAATTAAAAACTTTTCAAATTTCAATTAAATGACAAAATTGGCATATTTAGGCGCATGACGGACGAGGCGAGCCACAGTCAAAGAGAGAGGAAGGGCAAGAAACATGCTCGGGCTAACGCACAATTCGGGAGCCATAACTAAGCCGGGGGGATTATTTTGTCAATTTCAAATGTCCTGCCATTTACAGCATTTTAATTCGGCTCCGGGAATTTCTCTTGCTCGGTCGTTCTCAGCCTCTGCTGCTGTTCTGGCTTTGCTTCTGCTTCTGTTTTGGTGCTGGTTTGCTTTTTGTTTTGGGCCCTTTTCTGGTTGTTATGTTCGGCCTGCTTGTCGAAATGTTTATGAAGCAATTAGGCCCGAGGAGGAGGCGCACGAGAACAATGAGTGGGTGAGTGAGAAATGACTGCAAGCGAAACTTTAAAGACGCTCCGTCATGTCAGCTCTCCCCCTTCCTCTCTCTCTCCCTCTCTCTGTCATTCATTCCAACACCTTCTGCTGCTTAGCGCCGGCTCATCGTGACAACAAAAAAGATTAGAATCTTGTTACGCCTTCGCCTGATTTCAGTCTGGGAACATCACGTTGCTTTGGCTCCGGCTTTGGCTTTAACTGGGCAACTTGTTCTGCGAGTCAACTTGTCATGTTACGAGTGAGTAAGTCCCCACGGCATCTTGCTTTCTCCCTGCCTCCGACTTAATTCTAGGGATTGTGCACCTACCTTTGCGCGCATCTGGGCGAGCACCTGGACAATGTCGCCGTGCTGACACGCATACATTAGACTGCTGCAGCCCACGGCGAGACGCGTTTTTATCGCAGTTGTTCGAGTTCTTGTCGCTGCTGCTGTTGCAGTCACATTCGCTGTGGCACTCACAATCGTCGTTGCAGCCACATCCGCTTGGGCATCCGCAGCCGCAACTGGAGGCGGCGCTGTGCGCTTTGTTGATTTGCCTTGGCGCAACTTGCTAGTGGTTGCGGCTGTTGTTGTTGCAGTTGTTGTTGTTGCTGCTGTTGCTGTCGTCTTCATTGTCATTGTCGCTGTCGCTGCACGTGACCGTCGCAGCGGCAACGGACTCTCAAATTGCAACTGCTTTTTGCTGGCAAATTCGACTGTTTTGGCCTTCAGGCGTGGCGGCTTGGCCGGTGCCGCAGCCTCTGAAGCTGCGCCGTGCCGCGTTTCCGTTTTCGGACGTTGTTGCATAATTCTGACTTTGCTTGTTGTTGTTGTAGTGGTGGATGTTACTGTGTTCGTTGTTGCTGCTGCGGGCGGGCTTTGTATTTGTTGCGCTTTTTGCTTTTGTATTTGCTGCCAACAATTTTCGTTGCACTCATTTTACGCGATGCCGCAGCAAGTTAACGCGCCCCGTCGCACGTATTTACCTATTTATAATTAAAGCCTAATTTGTTTGCGCGCGAGTGGCAGCAGAAGAGGGGTGGCTGAGTGGGGGCGGGGTCGTCATGCGGGCTGCCTGCGCTGCTGCTAGTTGCCACTAGTTGTGGTTAATAGCGACAGTTTTCGCGCACACAAAGTAAATACGGAGCGAAGCTCTCAAGCGTAAACGGAAGTTGCTCTTACACACATGCATGTGTGAGTGTGTCTCTGTGTGTGTGTGTGTTTGCTCTAATGCGCCAACTGCTTTCGCTTGAACGCCTTTTAAATTTTCAACAGGCTGCGACATGCGGTGAAATGAGCGCGAATCGACGCGAAGAGATGTCGCGCAGTAACAGCACCAGCAGCGGCAGCAGCAGCGCAGCCACGGGGCGCTTTCAATAATTAATTTCGGTTTTTATCAAAGGCGCGCACACACACACACACACTTGCACATGTGCGCTCGCTACTCTCAGCTCGACAGACTGGGGAATTAGACGGCGACTGTGGCAACTGTCAAATAGACAACGCAAGCAGCGCAAAAACAACAACAGCTCAGACTCTCAAAACTCCCCAAAGGGGGGGGGGGGATGGAGTTGTAACGCCCTGCCCCGCCCTCGCCCCTAACTCACTCCCTACAGCCATGCTCAACGTCCTGCTGATGCTGCCAGCCTCGTGAAGCGCTGAAAAGTATGCTATGAAAAATTCAGTGCGCTTCTCCCACACACACGAATTTGATTTAAATTTCCCTTTCACAATTTTCACACATAAGCGCTGCTCATTTGCCAGCGATATCAAAGTGAATTTCGCTGTTAAATCGCACGGCAAATAGTTTTTCCAAATAATGATTACGCCCGTCAAACCCGCACACACACACACACACATGCAGGTTTGTTAAGTTGTTGTTTATTTTTGGCAATCATCACGTATAAATTATGACAATGCGCAAAGAGTAGAGCGAAAGGTGCTTAAAAGCAAAAGGAAATCTGAAATGGTTTGGGAGGGGGGTGTGGGGGGTGTGGCAGTTGGACCGTGGGATGAGCACGATAATGACAGCAGCTGCTTTTGCCTTTTATAAAGCGATAAATGGGGAAAAGCTGCGCAAACCTATCGGTTGATTGAAAACCGAAATGGAATTAAATAAATACGAGCACGCAGATAGCTCTGCCAATGGCGCAGCGCTGCCTCGCTGACTGCGGCTCTGGAATGGCGATTACCACGCACCGCATTAAATTTCGAAGAGCACGTAAAATCGCAGCAGCAGCAGCAGCGACTGCGACTGCGGCAGAGCTGTATCTGCGGCTTATTTCGCTGCTCGGCTGCGTTGGATTGTTTGTTGCCTTACGGCTGCTTTTTGTGCGGGCCGCAGCAGATTTACATTTCATTTGCGATGGTTGCAGCCCTTCCCCTGCCTCCCTCTCTCCCTACCTCCCCACCTCCGCTGCTGCCCATCAACCATGGCCTGATGATGATTTTGGCAAGGTTTACGAGGCGTTGAGCATCGTTGGCATCGTTGGAATTGCGCGAATCTCTACCGACTGCGTCGCCGCTGCCTCACTGCTGCTGCTGCTACTGGTGCTGCTGCTGCTGCTGCTGCTTTAGTCGACGTCGACAGGCGTTGCCTTTTAATAAATTAATAAAAAAGCCCAGCTTCGTGCCGCAGCGAAATGCAATAAAATTTTACTGACGACTAGTGAAAACCAGCTCAAACACAAACGCGAATGCGGCTTGGCTTGGCTTGAGTATGCAAAGAGTTTGAGGTTCATTAGCCGACAATAAGATGGCGATGAATTGAGTTACGAAATGGCAGGGGGGAGACAGAAGAAAGGCACATCGTTTACTGGCATGACAAAGCAGATTCGGCTAGGCAAGGCAAATGAATAAATTGAATTTACTTGAGGTTAGAAAGAAAGTTCACCGAACCTAGTGGGCAATGCAGCATGGGAGTAGATACTCAATAATGCCTTTGGTATATGTTTGCTGTCTCTGTCGCACTCTCCTCAGCTCCTTCTCTCTGTGCACTCTGCACAACTCAATTTTAACCCCTTAACGATGTCTCTGCATGTTTGCATTGACATGCGAGTTTCGCAGCGACAATGGCCACACTCGGTGTGCTTGGCATGCAATTAAGTGATATTCTATACAATTGAGACTGAGTTGCAATGCACAACACGCATACGCAGCGTATGCCAGAACAAATTAAACTTGTGCGCTTTCACTACTGTATCTCTCTTCAAAACTTCCCCCTCTTTCTCTCTCTCTCTCTCTCTCTTCTTCACTGTCTCTGCCACTCTCCCTCTGTCTCTCTCTCTCTCCATCTGCTGCTGTCTTCTTCTGCTGTTGAGCTGCATACACATGTGTGCCATAATCGTTAAGCAGTTTTATGGTGTTGCCATAATTATTCTATTATTAAGTAGCAAAACATTTGTCATGCACGCAATGCCTGGCATTATTATTGTTCTTGTAGTTGTCGTTGTTGTTGTTGTAGCTGCTGCTGTTGCTGCTGTTGGTATTGCTGCTGCGGCTGTTTATAAGTGATTAAACGTAGCCAACATTGGTAAACTGGCAATGCGCCTTAGGACCTCTGTCCTCTGATGTGCTCTGTGTCCTCTGTCCACATTAATGTACACACACTTGTGTCTGTGTGTCTGTGTGTGTGCGTGGGTGTGTTTGCGTGTGCTTAGACATGTTGGCAGTCACCCAAACTATTCAAGTGTGCCTCTTTGCCAGTGTGTGTGTGTGTGCGGTTACTGTGCGAATGCTGTGAATGCTGTTAAACGCAAACTCAGCCGCTTGGCAAATAAACATTTTAGCAAATTTACTGCCAACTGACAGCTGTCAGCTTTATAACCACCATCAAACAATGACGGCAAGAAGAAGCACCGCACACACAATCACACTCCCACTCACAAACACTACACACACTATTACAACAGCAACACTGCGAGCACGCTAGCTAAAGGTGTGCACAGACCGCAGACCTATTTGCAGAGGCGCACGGAAAGAGACAAACACATAGGCAGCGACAACTAAATAGACACACACACACACACGCAGATACAGCTAGCTCAAGTGGCGCACACACACACACACACATAGAGAAAGCAGTGCGACTGAGCAGCCTGGCAGTTTGCTCCCCCCACTTAACACTTCATTGAAAAACCACTCAAAAAGCCACTTTACCAACGAGTGTGAAACCCTAAGGGGGAGCGGCACAGTACGTAATGCCAACGCATACACACACGCACGCACAAACACACACACAGATAACACCCTCACCTAGCTGCGTATCGGGGCAGATGAACTATTTTGTCTGGGCAGCTTGTTGTTATTTGTTTGCCTCAGCTCCTTTCTGCTGCGAGCTCTGCCCTTTTGCTGTGGGATGCCTTTGACTTTGTCTTTGACTTTGGGCCACCAAATAGCTGGCTAATTATGCTCGTAAAAGCCAATACAGCTGGCTGCCATCTAATGAAAATTTAATGCATCTGCAGCAGCAGCAGCCGCCGCAGTAGAAGCAGCATCAGCTGCAGCTCGACAAAAGCATTCTCAGCGCAAAACTGAAATTCCAGCAAAATATATTTTAATTCTCTCCCAAGGCACTAGCGCGGCAGGGGGGACGGAGGTAGGGGGTGCTGTACTGAAGGGCACTCTCTGGTTAACTGGCTGTGTCCAGTGTTTACCTTTGACTGCATTTACAGCACAAATTGTTGACATTTTCACGTCACTCAGAGGGTTTTTCACACAGAGCACTGGAATTTTCGCAACGCTGCGTTTGAGCTGAGCGACTTTGCTGTGTTGCTCTCTGCTGCTGCTGTCCAAGTCAAGCTGTGTTTTCACCGCATTTGTGCTCGATGCTGCTGACGTTTGACTTGTCACTCGAAAAACACACACTACACACTGCCCACCCCTCGAGTTTTCTCCACTTTTCAACCACAATTTTCTTCGGCCATTCACATTATCATGACAGATAAGAAGAAAATACTGTGCACTTCGCGTTGCTGGCCAGGCACCGTTGGAATCTATCGAACAACTGGACTGCCAATGCATTTATGAGTGTGTGTGCCTGCTCTAGGTCTCTCTGCCTTCCAGTCAAGCTGTGCGTGTGTGTGTGTGTGTGTACCTTTGGTGCATGCTCCGTGTTATTGTGTTGGCCACCCAAGTTGCCATGGCAATGAGGAGGCGAGTGGCCATTTGGCAACCCAAATGCAGAGCACAGCTCGCCCCCAACTCACGCACACACACACACGCACACCCCTTGCGTGCTAGCTAGACAGAGCAAAGGAGAGAGAGAGAGAGAGACAGAGAGAGGGAGCGCGAGTTGCGTTAACAAAGTTTGGCGACTTAATTGGGTTAAATATTGTGCTTTTTATTGGTTTCAGCTCGGGTAATCATGACCAGCTACGAATCTACTCATGCACTCACAAACTCACACATTCAAGCACTCACATACTTAAACAGTCTGGCAACTTGTCCGGCTGCCAGGCTGGAAAATTGAAATAGCAAAAGTGCCAAGTTCATGCTGAAATGCTGCCATGTTCATATGCCAAAAAGAAAAGCCTTAACGGCTGACAGTGAGGCTAAGCGTTTAAATTTCAATTAAGCCAAAAGCCAGCCACACGCCTGTACACTCTCAGCACACACACACACACTCGCACACACACTCACGCTTACCCTCGCACGTTTGTAGCTGTTACAGCTCATAAATTCCTTGACTTGTGTCGGGATGTGTTAGCCCGGCCAACATTTTCTCTACCACCGAATGCCGAAAAGTTTCTCGCTGTGGCATGTCAAGAACAGTAGCAGCAGCAGCAGCAGCAGCAGCAGTGGCAGCAGCAGCAGCAGAAGCAGTCGCAGCAGCAGCAACAATTGTAGCCACCCCGGCTGAGCCGAGCAGTCAGTTAAGTGCCCCAGAAATAAACTGCACACATTGTGAACTGTGCGGGCAGCTTTGGCAGCTGCATTTGCTGCACGAATCGAAACAGCAGCAGCCAGGCAAATTTCGAGAGGCGCCCCTGGGCGTGGCAGTAAGTGCTCCAGCCTTTGCTGGTGCTGCTGCTGCTGCATGCAGTTCTTTTAATTAAAATTGCTCTCGGCGAGTGACTGCTTTCAAGCTCGGCACCGAGCAACTGAGCTGCTCGCTTCGTAGCTCGACTAAGAGCTCCTTCTTATCTGCCACACACACCAACACCAACACACACACACACACACACATATGCGTACAGCAGTGGCTTATGTATTTATGCGTCTCTGAGTCGTCCAGTTATGCTCGTGCCCAGTGTGCAGGTACTTGTTGATGTTGCTCCTTGCCTGGAGTTGCCCGCATTTGCATCCCGCTTGCCGCTTGCCGCTTGCCGCTTGCTACCTGCCTCGCCCGCATGCTTTCGCTGGCAAAATGTGATAGTTTCATGTGGCAGTTTGTTTGTTTGTTTGCTTTTGGCTCACTTTGGCCTGTCGGCTTGTCAGTTGTTGGCTCATAAACAGGTTGCTGACAGGGTGCTCGCCTCGCACTTAAAAGCACTGACAGGTGCATGCGTGCAACTTTGTTGTGCTAATTCCACGATGGCAGCTGTCTCCCCCTCCCTCTCCCTCTCTTTCTCTTTTTCTATCTCTCTGTCTCTCTGTCTGTCTCGCTCGCACTATCAACTACTTTGCAACACATCAGATCTTTTGATATGCCCCATAAATGCTTCAAATAGTTGCTAATTTAAGTTTACTTTCTAGCCAAGCACAGAAGGAGAAAAGGGGGATGTGGCTTGGGGGTTTGCATTGAGCTGCTCACTCAAGTGCTGAGCCACCTTATTGCACCTGACAGTTCGCCCTAAGTGCTCGAGTCACATACGAAGCCTCTACCACTCTCCCACTCTCTCTCTCTGATTAGAACTTTGGCGTTGTCTGGGCAACCATAGTAGGAAATGCGATTGCGACAAGTGTATTTATTACAAAGATAATTAGTTGAATCTTTGACAAAAGCTGTCGAACGGTTTGCAGATATCTAACTTACTTCCTCTCTACCTGAGTTGCTCTCTGCCTCCCTCTCTTGCGAGAACCTTTTGTTAATATATCTGTAGCTCCCTCTGTCTCTCTCTCTCTTCCCTGAATCTTAATTGAAACAGCTCAACACAGCAGCACAGTGCAGCTTAAAGATTAATTATCCTTCGCCACACACAGAGAGTGTCTACATATATATGCACAGTTGTGTGCGCAGTGTCGTAGGGGAAGGGAGTGAGGCATGTTGCCCCCTTTGGCGATTCCCAAGTCAATTATATGCCAAGTGTTGATTTCAGTTAATTGCTGACACCGTTTAATGGCACACACAATTGAACTGACTGACCTAACCTGAACTGTTGCCCCGCCCGCTTTTTGACCCAATTGTTCGCATAATTAATTCGCGCTCTTGTCAAAGGAAACCGATTTATATTTAAATCATTATTACAAGAGAATCCTCAACGCCAGCTTTGTTTCATTAAGTTTTACTGCGAACTCCCTTTGAGATTTAGTTTGCTCTCTCTCTCCCTCTCTCTTTCTCTTGCTCTCCTTCTCTTGCCCTTAGAACTCTTGGCGAACTCTTTGCAATTTCAACTTGGTTTATAGTGCGTAACGCCATCAAAAATAGTTAAAAGCATTGAAAATGCTTTTAGCTCAAATGCGCAGCGAGTGCGGCCGTTTTGGCAATGCGTGAAAAGTTTTATGCTTTCCACACACACACACACACACAAACATAAACTCAGACAGACACCTACACAAATGGCAGACAAATAGCATTATAATAGACTCGACTGCAGTAACCCAAACTCTTTTAATTGCGCCTCCCTCGAAATATGTCTGCAAATATTTTAGCATACTTATTGGGGCAGCTCTCTGCACGGGCAAAGTTTAAATTGTTTACCGTTTGCTTTTTTTATTGTTCGACGGCCCATAAAAAACTGCTGCTGCCGCTGCGTTCACGATAAATATGCTGTATAAGTATGTGTAAGTAAAACTTTTTTTTTCCCCAGCAGCAGCAATAAATTTTATTAGCATAAAATTCGTAAAGCGCTTTTCGAAGATTTTCGGCCGCCGGCCAGTTTCTTGTGTATTTATTGCATACTTTTGTGCACAACTTTTAAAAAAAGGACGCAGCGCCCCAAGCCTGACCCAATTGTTGCGCGAAACTTGAAGGTGCAACAGCCAACGTTGTTGCCGTTGCACAAAGTGGGCGAAAATTTGATGCTAAACTATGAGGAAAATTATATCTACTTGTTATGCACTCGGAAAATTGATGCTCCAATAAGACATTTGCTGCGGCATTGAAATTTTATTCAATTTTTTCGTTCAGAAGAAGAAAAGTGTATTTCCTTTAAATTCAATATCAGCAACGTATTATAAGTGTGCATTTAGAAAATTAAATTTTGATATAAATTTCAGTATTTGAAAATATATCTAATATATTTGTGGTTAAAGAAAAATAGCCAAGAACTTTTTATTATGTTCGTTTCAATTTCTCTTCCCCGTTTGTTTAATCCACCGCATCCAAAAATAACTCTGACGTGCCGTCATTAGGGTTTCCCACAACTGTCTAGTTTATTGCAGCGAAATTCTGAACAGCACTAGCAATAATGCGCTCGCTCTGGCAGCAGTGGCAATTAAAATATTTGTTTTTATTAGAGGAGCCACTTATGGCCAATAAAACAAAAACGAAGCCATAAAATACGCCAAAGAACTTGAATAACCTCGTTGATTATTTGTTATACCACAAACGTTTATGTAGCATACTTTTCGGCACTTAAAAGTGCTTGCAAATTCAGTTTAAAGTTTTTAATACCAGCTCTTTAATCAGCTTACCAGTCAACGATTGCAGTCGTTTCTTTTCTCACTGCAAGAGAGAAGGATCAATCTCGCTGCTGCTCCAGCTTCTTGGGCACAGTGAATGGCAATCGAGTCGTTTGGCAACTAAACGCGAACTGACCGCAAAATAATTTGCTAGTTAAAGGCGACGACTAACTGATATCGGACCGGGACCGCACTCAGGTGCGCCAATGAGGCATAGCGTCGCGTTGCCTGCCAACTTCGAATCCAAACTGACCGCAAAACATTTGCAATTCGAACTTTATGCCGCACAAGGCACTGGCGATGGCAATGACGATGGCAAATGGACAGCGGAATGAGTTGAGGGGCAGGGGAGGAAACGTGCCGTGGTGACGTACATGACTGCGACGCCGGCAGCGACGTCAACTCCAAAATAATAACAATAAAAATCAAAAGCAGTAAAAACCAAAAACGCGAATCCAAAGCAGCCAACCAAATGCAAATGTGTGCGAGTGTGCAAGTGTGCGAGTGTGCGAGTGTGTTGCCCAAGGGCTTGGCATCGTTGCAAAAGAAATTATGGCCGGGTTGTTCTTGTTGCTGGCGCGAGCAGCAACAGCAGCAGCAGCAGCGACGTTGCGTTGCGTTGCTGCCGCTGTGCTAATTTGTGTTTGCGGCTTTTGCACATCAAGGGGCAGCTGGCAGCTGGCAAGAGGCAACTCGCGACTGGCAACTGGCAACTGGCAAGGGGCAAGTGGCAAGTGGCAAGTGTTGTTGCTGCTGCTGCCAATGTTGCTGCCACTGCCACTGCCGCTGCTGTGGTTTGCTGGTCGGTCAGCGCGAAAAATGAAGTTGACCTGCTTTTGGTAGGGCCTAAACTTGGCTAACGCGTCTAAAAGTAGAACAGCAACACACACACACACCGGCACTCACACAGTCGAACACTTCCGAGCAAATTTACATAGGCTCAGGCAAGAAATTATGCATGCCACTGTTGATATTGAAAAGCCTCGCCGCCACGTCGCCTCGCTGCCACGTCGCGTCGCGTTGCCACCCACTCGCAAAGCAAAACGAAGCAAAGTGCTGCAAAGTGAAGCAAAGTGAAGTCGAATGAAGTGAGCCAGCGGCGAAGCAACTTTCACTTTCGTCCACAATATCGCCCATTTTGCAGGCCATAAACACGTAAGGCACGAAGAGCAAACAAAACAAAATACTCGATGCCAAGACAGCGACGCCGACAGCGACGTCGACATGCAAATCTAACTAGCCGCAGGTGTGTTTGCTCTGCTCCGGCGTCGACTGCGACGCAGGAAGTCGTTACAGCGAAAGGGCGCGACGTCAGCGCAACCTTTGTGGGTCAAAGAAGAACAAAAAAAAAAACTATACAACATGGAGTTGGCATAACTGTGCCACCGTATGGCATTTACCAAAGTCAAACGCATTGACCAAGCCCGAGTAGAGTGCCCGAGTGTTGCGACGCCCCAAATTTCGACGGCATATAAATCAGTAAACGGCCGAGTGCCGTCGGGAACTTGGCACAAATCCATTAACACTCACATTCGCATTGTCGCATGCAAAGCTGCCTCTACTCTTTTCTCTTGTTGGTAATTGCAATCTATTTGGGTAAACTTGGCCAACATGCGAGGCAAGTCGGGGCAACTCGAGGCAAGCAGGGGCAAGTGGAGGCGAACCGGGCCAAGCCCAAGAAATCAGCTGAGCTGACTCGGAGCAAGAGCGGCTCCTTTGCGAAATGAACTTTTAATAAATTCATTACGATAGCACTTTACGGTCGTCGGCCACGCCCTGCTTCGGCAAGGAAGGGGCGGCAGTGAGCTGCACAGAGCGCTGCATTGGTTTAATGCACCGCCTGACGTTACGTATACGCCCCATACATTTATGGACAATCAACTTTATGGCCATAGCACTCACTGCAGATGTGTATGAGTGTGAGTGTGTGTGTGTGTGTGTGTGTGAGTGTGTATGTGCTCTGTTTATTGCCGCTCTGCACTTGCGCTTGACATTTCGAAGATATTTTCAAATCGAACTTGTGGGAAACGTTCTTTAGATCTCGTTTTATTGATGTACTGGCTCACTAACAGCTCTTAAGCGTTTAGATAAATGTGCTATAAAATAAATAAGCAAAATATGCACGAAGTATGTTATCAAGAAATCAATAGCACGAAATATGTTAGTTTAACGCAACTACTGACAGTATCATATGCATCCCAGTCGTGAGTGGTTTCTTGTATGTCTGTGATAAATAAACGAGAAACTTTCATTTGAAGAATTGTGAGCAAACTTTCTACTGTTTCTTCATAACATAAAGAAAAAGTATTCGTATAAGTTTCGACTGTTTATTTTCAGTGACATTAAAACTTGACCTACATGCTACGACAGACTTCCCAGACTAAATAGCATATTATTTTGTGTTGAGTTATTAAATTTTAGTTTTCTTAAAATGAAACAAAAACTAAAAAACGTTTTACGCATATGAAGTGCAAGTTTTTCAAACTGAAATAAGTTTTCTTTTCTTTTTATGGTCATTAATTTCACAAAAAGTCTACAGACACAGAGAGGAAGTTTATTTGATATATGCTTTAGTTATTAATTAAAACTAAACTTAAATAAAACTGCATTTTTAAAGATTCTTTACTGTACTTTCTTTCAAACCAATATATTGAAACTAAAATATCCTTATCTTGCTTTTTTACTATTTATATTATATTCCTCCCGCAACCTCATCGATCACGACAATTCTACTGATGGCAATTTAATAAAGCTAGCTCAACGAATTGAAATAATTAGCCAATTTCCACTATTTGCCAAGAAAGAAAAACAAAAAGTGTGTGACACAAATACTTGGAACATAATTGCGGTAATCAGTGTGCCGGTCAAGGTCAGCATTTAGTTGAAGTCAGTTAAAAGTGTACGAAAGGTGTACGAAACGACCTAGTGAAATTTTGCGATTTAATCTTTAAATGAAATAAATTACAGCCGCACATCGCAATGAGCTGACCCAAATTGTGCCAGCAACGACAACAAAATGACACTGGGAAATGGAAATGAAAGTCAGAGAGAAAATGGCAACAACTGCAGCTGCAGAGAACAACTGATTAGCGCTAATTGTGCGCC
Source organism: Zaprionus indianus (assembly GCA_018904595.1). NCBI lineage: Eukaryota > Metazoa > Arthropoda > Insecta > Diptera > Drosophilidae > Zaprionus > Zaprionus indianus. The sequence goes on along the minus strand of JAEIHA010000860.1, from coordinate 24,185 downwards.
CGGAAATAGAAACGATACGATCCAAAAAAGAGAAATAGAGAAGAGTAAATTGTATTTAATATATATTAGAGTCAAATTGAGGTCATGTCTCGAATTAAACGTTAGAGAGATGGCAGCAGGCAACGATATCAATGTCATCGAGTGGGCTCAACGCATCAAAAGTCTCGCAAAATTATTCAGTATTCAACATCTCGCTCTCGCAAAGTCTAATCGAAATTATGGCTCAGGTAGGCTATGAAAATTAATTTAGTTTGTTTAGTATGAAAACTAATAATTTATTACATTCTCATTCAACAACGGACAAGGTTAACAAAATTTCAGTTCTACGAAAAATGTTCGGTTTCGATAAAAAAAAAACCGCTAAGTCATACATTGTCCCACAGAATTCGACAGTTAATATTGAACAAAAAAGTCAGGTTTCAGGGAGCAAATCGCCAATATTAAAGAGAATCACTACGAGCGCAATATGAACACTTGCCCACATTGTGAGAACATGGCAAAAAACTTTTTGTATCTGGAGAGTTTGATACGCAACAATTGTGATAAGAACCCAAAGTGCAGCTTGTGTCAATCGTCGCTGAAGTATCTACAGTATGTGAATAGAAACATAATGCAGGTTTTCGGGAATTTTGATTCGATTGTCCAGGCTGCCAGAGTTTTTTCCACTCAATCCCCAACAATGCCCAAATATTCAGTGAAGCCTCGACCTGCTGTCCCAGCGGTGCGAGCAACTGGCGGTGCCATTGCACAGACGACAAAGTCCGTTAAGAATTTGAAAACACGTAAATCACATAAACCCAAAAAACCATCCACACTGAATTCTTCCAAATCGGGCAAAAGTATCGGCAAGGCGAGCACGGGCAATAAAACGAAACTGGGTGGCAAGACACACTCGGCTCATGGAAAGATGGTGCTGAAAAGTAAATTCCGTGCCAAGGGCGGTAGATCTACGCCGCCACCAAAACTGGCCAAGCAGCTCAGTAAGGTTGTTCGCAGCGCAAGTCAGTATCAAAATCTGCACGGCATACGTTCCAAGCTGAAGGGCGTGTCCAAGAAACAGAAGAAAGTGCGTCATCTCCCAGCGCCCACAAGCATAAACTGGAATCTACTCAAGCGCAATATGCCCCAACGAGCAAAGCCGTATGGCGTTCATTAATTTGTCTATACAAGGCCGTGAGAGCGTAGCTGCATTCAAACTGTGTGGAAGTCGGAATCTGAAAAGCGGATAAAGAAACAATATCTACATCCCAAACTATCCTGTACAGCCAAACTCCGTTAGACACTAAATTCTCTGTAAGTTGCAGCTTTTGTAACATTTTTAAATTCTTTAAATTTTGTTATAAATTTTTAAACAATTCTCTAAATGGATCTTTCTATGTGGTACCGGGGGCAGTGTTACACATGTGACGTCTCTCAAATTAGCATAATTTCCCGCTAACACGGGTACTCGTTTGTAAAGCTCGCGTTTTACCCTTTTTGAATTTGTGAAATTTCATAGAATATTAGCGACGGCAAGCGGCATTTATGGACATTGTTGTGGCTATTAGCAGGAGGCGTATTCAAATTCCATAAAGTGCGTAATTTCTCTATCAAGTCAATTTTTGACATAATTTCATCACATTTCTGTTTTAACGGGTTTTAATATTTTGTTGTATTAATTTATAATTTTAGAGGAGCTTACTCAAAATTACCTTTAGTGTTTTTTATTTTTTGTACCATTCGACCTTAGACTAAGAATATCTATTTACACCTTCCAAATCACTTCGATTAATTCGATCGAACAATAAACACTGAAGTTATTTAAGAAAGTATAACCATAGCACCAACTGCGTGTGTCAGTCCACAAGGGAGACAGCCGAGCATCATATGATCTATCTTATAAGTTAAATACTTATATGGCATTTTAACATACATAGGTCAAAGAGTATCCGACTGTCGATTGCATTCCACCGTAACCTTTGCCTCTGGTTTATTGTGTCTCTTATGTGTTTTGTATTTTCTTTTTTGTATTAATTGCTGCAAATATTATTTTTAATACGAGTGTTGACTAACGTGCAATTAGTGTCCTCTTGCCTCTCCTTTTGCCACTCGCAAAATTTAGCTCTTTACCTGTGACCGATAGAAGCTTTGGGCGCGTGTGCCACAACCAAATATTTTGTCAATTTAAATTCAAGCGCTTTGCAAACGGTCACCAGGCTCACGGCGAGTTGGGATTGGGTTTCGTTGGAGAGAGGGTAGCTCTTGTGGGACTGCCGGAAAACGGGTAAGCAGATTTCGAACCCAAACTGACTTTTTTGGGCCGCGTCCGGCAGTTTGACAATTTTTCGCCATGCGCCCCAAAGTATGCTGCATACGCAGCTGTGACCCCGCTCCCTGGAGGACCGACCCGACATTTGTTTATTCCGCCACTAACCATTTGTGTGCCTGTGCGCGTGTGTGTGTGTGTGTTTGTTTCTGTGCGGCTGTGTGTGTCCATGTGTGGGTGCTCGCTTCAATGGCCATTTGGCTAAAACTTATTAGACACGAGTGTATTTAGCGCATATGTGCCTGGTTATGTGTAACTAACTGCGGGCTCTGCCCTCTTCCAGGCCACAAGGCTGACAATTTCGAACCTACGCCAATGTGTGTCTGTGCGTGTGCATCTGTGTGTGTGTGTGCACAATCACATAAGCATAAATCGGATTCCCGTAGCACATTCGCAAACGCAACATGGGAATATTAAACCAGTTCATAAGTTAAATATAAAATAAACATTTTTCATACATTCAAACATTCATATGTTAATTATATCAGAATTTCATTTTAAAATGCCGCAAGCACTATATATGAATTCAAAGCTGACCTCAATAAGCTATACAGTATTCTTTAGTCAATTAAAGTTTTATTGAAAACATTTCGAAATGATTTGGCATTGTTTTGAAATGTCTTTGTGCATCAAATTAAATTTTAATAAATGTTTGCAGGCTAAAAAAAACTTTGAATACAATAATTATTAACAAGCAAATGAGAAAAAGATGTTGATATATTTATTTAAAATAATAACAAAATTCATAATGTATAAGATGTATAAAATATTTATATTATAATGTGTACCATTTAATAGAAACATATTGAAGAAAACAATTGAAGAACAAATAAGCATTCAGTGCATGTTCATGTTATTATTAATCTTTTCTTATCAGCACTTCTACTCTGCATTACATGCGGGGTATTTTGAAGTCGTGCATTACGTTTCGTTTGAATTGAAAATATTAATTTGCCTCCTCCCTCCCTGTAAACGGGGCCAAAACAATGTTGGTGGCCCGAGCAAAAAGTGTGCGACGCTGCCGCACAATTCCTTTGTAATTAGATAACGCAACAAAGCAGCAACATGGCCACCGCAGCATTTCCGTCCCGTAACCTCCTCTCATCCCCTCCCCTCCCCTCGCCGTGCGGCATCTCGTTCGAGCCGCTTGACCGGGTCCAGACAAGCGTATTCGATGCGCTTCGAACACACAACACGCCCACACAATGAGGGCAACTGCGACGCAACCAACACCCTCCTGAAATCCCCAATAGGTACACCCCCTTCTGCATTCCCACTGCATTTCCCGGTGAAAATTCGTACGTAAAATGTTTCAAAGCCTTTTCTGATTATTTTGCAAAATCGTAACATTTACCGTTGCCATTGGCAGCATAATTAGCCACCACCACGCCCCTAGAAACACAGTGCAGCCCCCAACAGACTCCTGCCTGTATCTCCTCTCTCCCCTCTCCCCTTTCGATACGCATTTCTTGTTATTGTGCAATTTCGGAACCATCGCGCACGCTCGACTGCATTTTGCCGTTGCAGATGAGGAAGATTTTAATCAATCGATGCAAGGCGCACTCAATGGAAGAACAATTCGAGCAGCAGCCTCAACAATTAGCTACGATTTGCAAATTGGATATAGTCAAGCAACGGATCAGGCACGTGTGCTGACACGCAAATTTATCACGCTCAAGAAACATTCAACTTGGAAGCTGACTCCGAGCTTCAGGGCTTTGCGTGATGCAGCATGGCTACGACTGGCCATAATTAGCCGAGGAGAGCAAGTGAGAGTGGGGGAGCGACGGGGGGGGGGGTGGTCCAAACAAATGACCCACAAGCAGAAGATTTAGTGCGCTCTCATGCAACTAAACTTAATATTTCACGTGCATTTAACCTCCGGGTTTAAATGTCGTAATTTTCTCATTGGCATCCAGCCGCACCACACTACCCCCGTGCCCCCTCCCCCCACTCTCTACTCTTGCGCTTCCCGAGGCATTGCACGAATGTTTTACTGTCTCAAAGTTTGTCTCAATTACGTGCGTGCCAGACTGGAGCAGCCACTTCCCCCCTTGCCAGTCTGAGCCGGCACAGATATTAAGCTGCTTTGAGGAGTGCGTCGAGTGCGAGTGCGAGTGCGAGTATAGAACATTTCTCAGCGCGTACCGAAGTTTCAGTTCAGTTTCACTTCTAGCCAAGGCGACCTACAACCAGACCACCCTGCCCCGCCCCATTCAGTTTGTCATTGGCAACTTTTTAATTAAAAGTTTCATCCGAGTAATGGGATATTTGCACTAGGAAATGCGACGACGACGACGAAGGAGACGAAGATAGAGACGCAGACGACGATACCACGATGATACTTGCGCAATATTTGTGGGTGTCGTGCGGGCTGTGCCACTTTGACTCGATTGGTTGCAAGTATCTAATTGCCAAAAGGATTTGCCTTACAAAATGTTGCGCTGACCCACCAACATGCTCCACCTCCCCCCTCCCCCACGCCTTGTCTCCCTCCCACTGTCAATTCCTTTTTTATTGGCCGCCAAACTTTAGCCAGCCACAGCCAAACTATGCCAACCCCAGCCCCCTCCCTCTCGTCTCTCCTCGCACAACCGCCGCACGACGTGCACCAAGTTAATGAGCGGCTAACGTCACGTGCGCAATTAATGTGAAGCCGTTTTAATTAAGGGGCTGCTAGCCGCGTCCCAGTTGCGATGATCGAGTGGACCAGCCCGGAGGTGAGCTAGTGCTAGACTAAAGCTTATCAGGCTTATAAATTTTCACTTTCAAAATGCACAGATATTTTAAAGTTTATACATATAAAAATCTACTGCAATGGAGATGAAGATGAAGCAGTCTAAGGATCACTGACCGAGTAGATTTGGCCGCGTCCTTGGAAACTTAACAGAGACCAAATACGGCACGAAATAAGCACAGATGTTCTAGTCTTGATTTGGCTGTCTATAGCTAATCAGGCTTATACTAAGGTAATGTGGGACTTGGCTATAAAATGACTTGAAAAATCGAGTCGCACTTGTCATGTAAAATACACGATTATTTTATTTGAAAATTATATGGTGATTATATTTAGTAAAACTTAAATATAGGTAACATCAAATTAGTTTCTTATTAATGTTTCTGAATTGTCGTTTAGTAAAGCCTCAATATGAGTTAATCCTTTCTATTTCATGTTTTACTTCGCTGCCAGTCCCCCGACAATTAGCGTAAGCCATCTTATTTGGCGTTGCCAGATCAATCTCATAAGAATCGTTAAGTCTTCTTTAATCTAGAAATATATTAAATCTAGAAATATTTTCACTGAATACATGTCAGTCCATAATACCGCGCTACTTTTGCGTTATGCAACACTATTCTATCGATAGTGATACCGGCTATTCAATCGATAGGGTTATCGGTTACAAAATATACTCACGAAAGTGAAAGGGCTAAGGTCACACTTAATAACAAAATACTGCTAAGCATCGAACAGCGATCGGAGTTTAAAAAAAAATTTAAACACAAAATGTATTTAAATGAACGCTTTCGATAGTTCCGAACATCAGTAAATTGAGCAAAGTGTATCGAAGTGTTTTAAATAATTATTTTTGAACCCAAAATTTAACTTTCAAGCAACCCGTTTGCCTTTACACCTGACAACGTCATTTAAAAGGCTCTTTTTCACTTTATGCCTTATTCTCTTGGGCAACTTTGTCGAAGAGCAGTTAACCGCTTTTTGGCAACTTCATAAAAGATGAATGTCAACTAATTTTCAGTGCGAGGCACCTTTTAATAAGCAAAATAAAGAACCGTTTGACTTGGGTGTGGCTATTTGTGGGTCGATTCATAAGCAAAAAAAAAAAGGACAAAGGCACCAAGCAAGTATTTATGTGTTGGACAGTGTAAGCAGTCCAGTCTTCCTGTAACGATGTACAGAAGAGCAAGGGTGTTGCCTAATCGCAGGCGGATGTCCGTTCAGAAATTTGCTTTCATTGTTTTCAGTTGTTCGAGGCGCTTTTGCCTTTTTGGCATTTCCAGCATTTCGTCCTTTTTTTCGACGTACGTCTTTACGTGTGTGTGGTTGTGTGTATTGGGTGTATGTGTGTTTTTGTCGTGCTGCATTCTTGTCGAGTTTGTTGTCAGCATTCCCTTTCAATTTCCTCATCCACTCGAACCAGCATCCTTCCGCTGACTTGTCGTCGTCATCGGGAGCAATCCAACAATGTCTGCTCCACGTCGGTCAATCGTCAGCAGTGAATCCAAATGACAAAGCTCCCCGTCCGTTTGTCAATCAATTGTGAATTGTTTATTGAATGTTGTCGTTAGGCCGCATACAACACCACCGCCAAGAATCATATTTGTTGTTGTTCTTGCTGTTGTTGTTCGATTTGTTGTTGCTGCTACAGCGAACTGGTTTTGTTTCAACATCGAACAGCAGCTGACCAGGCCCACCAGGCTGACTAGAACAAGGACTAGGCCAGCCAGTCGTCAGCGTTGTTTACACTGCCAATGGCAAATGCTTTGTCTACTACTCCCTCTCCCTCCCTCTCTCTACTTCTCTCTCTCTCTCTGCTACTCTCACTCTTTCTCTCCCTTTTTCCCTCTCACTCCCTGCTTCTCTGTCTCTTGCTTTTCGTCTTTTTTGCGAGGCGTTTTAATGGAAAACTGTGCACTGATCGATTTGTTGATGTTGCCAGGCGCTTTGTCCCATGTCCATGCCATACCCAGGCATACCCTAGCCAGGCGCCAGGCGCCATTTGTCAAGCAATTTGTAACACGGCGAGCAGACAATTAAATCAATTAACTTGCAGGCAGCACCAAAAATGCAGCAAAATTGGCAAACAGAGAAAAAGAAATGAAATGTTTAAAAAATTTTAAACTTCTTCATCTATAGAGACTAGTTTGCATTAGCTCCCTCACTCATTAGCTAAAGCTAGAGTATTTCAGCTGCGAGCATTGACTGCATGGCATGTACTGCTCTGGCGAGATTACTAATACGCAATGTGGTCGCTTTAAATAGATACTACTCCCAGAGCTCTCATAATCTTGCCCAAATGGCATTTGTTCGACTCGAATAGTGTTGACTCGCCACACACACACACACAGAGACAGACACACACACACATGCAAAGTGGAGCATGCTTAACAAATGCATGAAATGGCTTTTAAACGAGCGCGACGCCGTGCAGTCTGACAGCCACGGCATGTGATGATTTGTTCGTTCATAATGAAACTCATCAGCAGCAGCAGCAACAGCAGCAGCAGCAGCTAGCGGAGCAGAGAAGGCTTCCCAATTGGCTTGGCATAAATTCAAAAAGAACAAAACGTAGTAAAAATATGAAAGCAATGCGACAGGCAAGCAAGAGGGGGAGGGAAAGTGAGTGAAGATTGTAGTAAAAGCATTTTGCAGTTTCATTTTTCATGGCTCAGTGCCGGACGCTGTCCGTCGTGTGCTCCCACTCCCCCCCCCTCCCACTTCCCCTCCCTTTCTCCACCTCTGTCTCTGTGCGATTTACTTAATTTGAAGTGAGCCTGGACCATCAAGAAACTGCTTTTAAAATCAATTTGGCGTTTATTTTTCTTGGAGGTTTTGCAGCGCTTTGCCTTGTTGCTTTTGTTTTCTTGTTCTTTCCTCTCTTTTCTTTTCTTTTTTTTTTAATGTTTGCCTTGGACCCGCTGAGTATTTATGCACATATTTTTGCGTTCAGCTCGGTTCGACAAATGGACACGGCATAATGCGAGAATGAAAAGCTTTCACAATTTACCGCAGCGAAACTGACGTAACATAATCTGTTTAAATGTTAAACTTATTATTTACAGTTACACACACAGACCACACACACATACATACAAACAGCTCTCTGTCGGGGGAGTGTGCGTGTGTGTGTGTGTGTGTTTGTGTGTTTAACATGCAGTCAAAGAGTAAGTGGAATTTAAGTCGAGCACAAACAGAGAGCGACAAGCAAATTCATTAAGACGGTACAGCAGACACGCCCCCACGCCCCTCGCCTCACTCGCCTTGGCGTACGCTAGTTAAGCTGCTCCACAAAAGACCGCAACAGTTGTGGCTGCCAGTGGAAATGAGGGCGCTGCATTTATCCAGAGAGTGACTGCCAGCCAGATGCAGCCTGAGTTGCTTTCCTGATGCGATGTCGCTGATATTTAAAAGTGAAGTTGCTCGACTATCAAAGTTATATTGCGATCCGAGATGTCATCATCAGCAGCAGCATCATCACCGTCGTCATCATCAGCACCATCATGAACATCATACACACACTTGTCATACCCTGCACTGGCACTAAGACTGGGGGTATATAGATTAGTGGCAGCGCAAGCGGGCAAAGTCAACATCGCGCTGCATCCAAATGGTCTTTGAGTAGCACTCAAGCGTTGCACGTAGCTACTTGAGATCTTGGCAGGGCACTGCAGGGCATCTCTTGGCTGAGCACTTTCCTGTCGAGTTGAGTTGAGTTGAGTTGCGTCGAGACTTGTTTTTCCTTACTGTACTTGCGGTAATTGCGTAGCATTTTAAGCACGCTGGCAACACTCACTTCTGCTGCTGCTTACTTGACACATGTCACTCACTCAGCCAGGCGGCCAGGCAGTCAGTCAGTCAGGCTCTCACTCAGTCAGTCAGTCAGTCATTCTCTCAGTCAGTTTCGCAGTCAGTCACTCAGTCAGTCATTCTCTCAGTCAGTTTCGCAGTCAGTCTCTCCGTCAGTCACTCAGTCCGTTCGTGGCTGGGCGAGTGCAAAGCTTTGGGCCGGAACGTTCGCTGCAATCCGCCTGGCATAAAGTCTACTTTCTGTGTGTGTATGTGTGTGTGTGTGTATAAAATGCACTTTCCTTGGCTAAAGTTATTCTTGTTGCACTTAATGCTACGCGTGTGTGTGTGTGTGTGCCCCTTTATGGAGTGGTCATTGCCTGGCATTTTGAAGCATTACCCGCACGTTTCTTCTTCTGGAGCATTTTTAAATTTCACATAATACGCATACGCCACGTTGGCCAGTACACTTTGCAAGCTTCGTCTGCAAATGGAAAACAGATTTATGAATAACAGCAGCTATATGTATGCACATAAATGTATATAGTGTGCATGTGTTAATCGCGATGCAGCTCCGATTTGGATGCAGCTGAAGTTGATTTTGAGTTATGCGAACGGAAATTGCATTTCACTTGCTTCGTGCTGCGCAATTAAAGTCTGTTTCAGAGGCAAGCAAAGAGAGGAGACGTGCTTAAAGGGGCTGGGAGAGAGGGGCGGGGTTAGCTGTCATTAAACTTTGCCCATTTGCATTAGAAACTGCTGCTGGCTCCGACAGGCGCAGCGCGCACACACTTTAAAATCAGAGTTTTTTATTCTCGCTTAAAGTTTGATCGATATGCGATGTGCGAGTGTGTGTGTGTGTGTGCGAGTGTGTGCGTGTGTGTGTTGGTGCTGCGGCTCGCGCTGACGCCCAGCTGCAGCCAAGTGGTGCTGCCTGGCATTAGACACCAGGCAAGTGAGTGACTGCGGGTCAAAATCATTTCAAAACCAAACGCCGCGCCGAGCTGTTTGCCTTGTTCGTCATTAATTGATTCGTTTGCCTTGCGACCATGTCCGTATCCGATGGCGATGTGGACATGGATGTGAATGCAGCTCTGCCCGCTGCCAGCAGCGATGATGACTCTCTGCCCATGCCCGGCGGCCAGCAAGGGGGCGTGTTGCGTGATTGGAGCGATGCACGCTTGGAGCGCGTGGCCAGCTACACGACGACCACAATGCGACTCAAACCCGACAAATGGTCCAAAATGATGGCCAACGATAGTTTCCGGGTGAGTACGCCCCCCCTCTCTCTATCCCTTTCTCTCTCTCGCACACACTTCATTTGCCGCCTGTCTGCAGTGCATCGTGCTGGACTGGCTGCACGGCCGCAGTCGGGTGCTCATCATGACGCTCAGTCCGGGCAGCGAACTAGTGCCGCGTAGCTGTGTAAGTGATCTGTATCGCAGTTATATGTTGCCTGCAGCAGCGGCAGCCACCACACGCACCACCGAAGGTGCTGTTGGTAATGATGCCACCAGTGCTGCCACAGCAGCTGTGGTGGCAGCAGCAACCACAACGGGCACACTACTGGTTCCCATGCCACTGGCGTCGTCAAGCTTCACCACGCTGGACGGTGTGCCGCGCGGCAAGTGTGCCTACTTTATACGCCACAATGTGGCACAGCCGCTGACGGCGGCCAACTTCCAGAGCACCGTGCTCTACGGTGACTTTCCGGTGCACAGTAAAATCGAAACAATGTCGCTGCTCTTCGACGATGTGCTGCAGCCACTGCTGGAGCGAGCAGAGCGCCAATGGCCTCAGCCTGTGCGCAAGGATCTGCAGGCTCGCCTCAAGGAGGTGCGCAACACGCTGACAGAGGTGGGTACCGGGGGAAGGGGGGGAGGCTGAGCACAAATCATGAATTGGGCTGCCTTATCGCTGCGCATTAATCGAATTGAGTGCAGCGAGGCGAGCGGACAAAGGCAGGCCCAAGTTCGAATGTATTTTGGCTTAATTGGGCAAACTTTTCATGTGTCTATAAGCGCTATTTATACTTTATTGTTATCCCCCCTGCAGATTAAGGGCAAGACCAACAATCGCACGATTTTATCGTTATTAGTTTCGCCAACAATCGTCGACGAAGTGTCCCTCCAGCTCGAGCGGGGGTAAGTGTTTGCTGAAGAAGAGGAAGCATGAGAATAAGAAGAAGAAGAAGTCGTAGAAGTATACGCAGCACAGTCCATTGTCTCGAAGGGGCAGCTTTCCCTTCTCTACTCCCTCTCAGCTTCCACCGATGACTCTTTTTGGTTTCCCTTTTGTTTTGTTTATGTAGCCGGAAATCGATGCAAGGGTGAAGCAGAAACTTTTGCACAACAATGTCCCTCCCACACCCCCTGCAGGTTTAATTAAAGACTTTCCGAATCGAATAAAATATGCGAAAAATTGTCAGTTGCCTTTTTGGGCATTTGCTTTAATTAAATAAACATTCAATTTAATTGAAAGAGAGAGCAGACAAAATCGAGAGAACTCATATCAATATTACTTATTGCATGCCAAGCACTCGATTGGGTTTTATTTTTCATGTGCAGCAGGAAAATTGGCCAAAGATTATGTTGCTCGACTGGCAGCAAACGATGACATAATGGAAACAAGTTATTAAATCAAATGAATCGAGGTCAATTTTATTACGTATACGTACTGTTTTCGACAGATAGTCAATAAAAGTTATGCAGGAAAGCGGGAGGAGGAGTAAGAGAAGCAAGAGAGGGCAATAAAGGAGGGAAAGGCATAAAGTAGAGAAGGGAGAAAAGATGCCATACATATATTAAGAAACCGATATCGAAAGGGGAGACGAAACGTATTTAGATTTCTACGTATGCGTAATATTTTCAACATGCAGTCAAAGAAAGTCACAAGAGTTAGGGAGAGGAAGGTTTCATACATCTTAAATTCTTCCGTTATCCTTGAAAGTAATCTGCGACCCGCATTGGATCCGAAGTTTCGCAACCTACTCGAAGAGATGTTCATCAATTGGACCACACAGATGCATGACATCGTCATGGAGCGTTCAGAATCGGTGGGTCTAACCAGCACGTCCCAAACAACAACAGCAACACCGACAAAGCATTTGAACCTGGTTGCGCTGCCGGCGCAAGAGATTGCATTCTGGACAAATCGCAAGCTCAATTTGCAGAACATCTACGAGCAACTGCGCGAGGAGCAGCACAAGCGACTGGCCTGCATACTGGAGCGCATCGAGTCCGTGTACTATGAACCCTATGCCCGGGGCTTCCGTCAGTTGGTGACTGCCTGGCTGGAGGCCAAGGATGTATCGCTGTGGCTGCAGCCGCTGCTGCGGCAAACAGCCGCCTTCAATTCGGTGCAATTCAGCAATGCACTGGAGCTGGTGGCACCGCTGGTGCATGTGCTGCACCTGATCTGGACAAATGCGCACAACTATCGCAGCACGCAACGAATGAGTGTGCTGCTGCGCTGCATCTGCAACATGCTGGTGCATCGTGCTGCCGAAGATCTTGAATTTCCACAGCTCTTTCAGGGCGATGCCGATGAGGGGCTGCAGCGTATCCGCAAGACGGGCGATGTGCTGGAGTTCTTCAAGTGAGTTGAGTTCGTTGAGGAGAGTTTCTTTGCTCTTATTTTACGTTGGCTTCGCAGGCAACGAATGCTGCACTATAAGGAGCGCTATGCAAGTGGGCAAATAGTGTTGCCAGCACTGCCAGGTTCTTCGACGGCTGCTACGCCACCAACGCCGCCGACACCTGATGACTTGGCGCAGCTGTGGCGCTTCTCCAACGAGCAGGTGTTTGGCCAAACACTCGATGGCTTTCTGCTGCAGTTGACGGAGCTGCGTCATGTCTTCGAGGCTGCCGTCCAGTTTCAGCAGCTGGAGAAGCTGGAAATTGGCGGTTTGCGTGGTAAAATGCTCACCGAGCGCATCAGGCAGGTGGGTATGAAGGGGCACCTTCATCTCTCTCGCTTTTAGATTTCCCTCTTTTAGATCTTCAACGAGTTCAAAGTACTCTTCGAGCAATGGACGGATGTGGACATCGATCTGGCTGCGCCAGCTGCCCACAAATGGAAATGCTTCAAGCGCGAGCAGAGCATTTTCTTTGCCCGTATGCAGGTGCTGGAGCAGAAGCTGGCCACAGTGTTGCAACAGGCATACGAGCAGTGCAACAGCTGGATGCAGTTGCTCAAGCTGACGCAAATGTTTGGCTTGCTGCTGCAACGAAGTGTTGTCCAAGCAGAGCTAGTGCATCTGCTGCCACACATGCTGCAGATCTATCACGAAGAGTTGCAGCAACTGGAACAGAGCATGGCCACGGTATTGCTGCAGTATCAGCTGCAAGGATTGGATGCGTTGCCTGCAGCCTGGAACTTTCCACCTGTTGCAGGTGCCATGATGTGGCTGGAGCAGCATTTCCATCGCTGCGATGAGCTGGGCGCCAAGGAGCTAACGGAACTGATCGAGCGACTGTGAGTGGGGAAAGGATTCTCTCATTAGACTCTTTACACGATCTTCTTCCCTTTCCTATTTCTCCACCTCTTTCTGCACCTCCACCTCTACCTCTACCTCTACCTCTACCTCTACCTCTACCTCTACCTCTACCTCTACCTCTACCTCTACCTCTACCTCTACCTCTACCTCTACCTCTACCTCTACCTCTACCTCTACCTCTACCTCTACCTCTACCTCTACCTCTACCTCTACCTCTACCTCTACCTCTACCTCTACCTCTTCCCCTACCTTTACCTCCTCGCCCCTTAGTTTGGCAGCCAAATCGGAGTTAATTGTGCTGCCCCTGCCTTGGGATGCGCTTGTCACGCGTCGCAATCTGCTCACCACCAAGATGTGCAATCTGCAGTTGAGCATCTGGCACAACTGGCAAGAGAGCATCGAGCAACTAATTGCCCAGGGCCTGTCCGAGCCGGTACTGCTGCAATCTCAGGGTGCTGGTCAACCACTGCAGCCAAACTTTGCCCAGTCGCTCTTCACGCTGCTCAAGGAGACGAAGTATCTGCTCTCCCTGCAGGCTGCCGGAAGTCTCTCTTCGAAGCTCTTTCAAATGCCCGACGTCCTGCTCACGCTGTACGTGGACAAAGATGCCTATTGGCAACGTCGCATACGCCTGGTGAAAATAGATGAGTTCTATAACGGCATACGGTCGGGGCAATGTGCCGAGGCGGAGCTGCAACTGATTGCCAGTGAGTTAGCCACAATCGATGACCTGGTGGCGAGGGCAAGCACAGAGCTCACCTGGAGCAGCTATGGTGAGTGTTGAAAGCAGTATCAATATATCATTATATCAAAATATCAATATATCATTATATCATTATATCAATATATCAATATATCAATATATCAACATATCAATATATCAATATATCAATATATCAATATATCAATATATCAATATATCAATATATCATTATATCAAAATATCAATATATCAATATATCAATATATCAATATATCAATATATCAATATATCAATATATCAATATATCAATATATCAATATATCAATATATCAATATATCAATATATCAATATATCAATATATCAATATATCAATATATCAATATATCAATATATCAATATATCAATATATCAATATATCAATATATCAATATATCAATATATCAATATATCAATATATCAATATATCAATATATCAATATATCAATATATCAATATATCATTATATCATTATATCAATTATCATCTTTCGCTTGCAGATGCAGCCCTCGTGGAGAGCATCTACGACAAGTCGCGTGCTCTCTACGCTCGCCTGCAGCAATCACACGACAATCTCTCGGCCATCTTGGCCAGCATGCAACGCTGGAGTCGCGAGCCACTGCATCAGCGCAGTCTCTACGGGCGCAATCTGCTCGATTTGCGGCATCAACAGGAGCGAGTGCGTTTGCGTCTGCTGCAGTGCGATGAGACGCGTTGCCTGCTCAATCGTCTGCTGATTGCCAACTTCTGTTTGTTCTTCGACTACGAGACGCAGAAGTTTCAATTGTATTCACAGGATCTCAGTGTGCAGGAGGTGAGAGGGGGATTGGCCTTGTGTTCTTTACCAGCTCCTTGTTGTTATTTGTTATTATTGTCGCAATTGTTTATTGTCTACTCTACAGTTTGTGCGCGAATTTCCGGATGAGCAGCGCCGTCAGTTTGGCAAATATTTAAGCAAAGTCGATGAGTTGATTTGCCATGAAGTGCGCCAGGCCATGAGGATCAGGTGGAGTGACTGCTGACTCCCCTCCACCCCTTTCCACACCCACTACGCACATTGGCATTCGCACCTGATCGAAGCGCGAATAAGAACTGCCGCACACTCGACTAAATGCCACGGCACGCAAAGCACTCAAGCAAACAGGCAAGCCAGTAAAGCACTCGACCTGCGTATTACCCACTCAACCGACGACCCTTATGCCATTCTCCTTTTCCCCCTTCTTCCCTGCCCCTTTAGCTGTTTCTTCTGCACGTGCAACAAAACAAGTTCATTACATTTTGGCACGCTGGCAGCGCCTTTCATGTCTCATCAAAACTAATCAAGTAAATGAACACGAATTTATAACTCACCCGCAACCGCAAGACAGACGGACAGACACCCACACAAAAACACACACACACACAAAGAACTCACATACACTTATACACCTTCACATAAACTCACCGGCAACCGCAGCAAAGACATACAGCAACAAGAAGTAGTCGACGTTGCTGCAGGCAGCGCATTCATGCGTCAATTGCATGTTTCACTTAGCGGCACTTCGTGATTGCATGCAGAGTCCTCAGCAGCAGCAACTGCAACAGCAACAGCAACAACAACAACAACAGCAGCAGTTGCAAAAACAACAACAACAAAAACAACAAATGCAGCAGCAAACGAATCGCAAACGAAATAAGCACAAAACAAACTCAGCACTAAATTTAATTTTCGCATACGCCGTGTAATTCAGTTTAGAGTATTTGCACAAGGAAATGACAGCAACAACAACAGCAACAGCAGCAGCAGCAGCTACTGCAACAAGAGCGACTCCCAATGTCGCCCTGGTAGATTCAAGTGCGGCCTTGCCAGGCATGGCTAGATTGCTGCTACAACAAATCACAGCGCCGCAAGCAGCAACGACAACTGCAGCAGCAACAACAACAACAACAGCACAAGCAGCAGGAAACGATGCACCGCTATTCGAAGTGAAATTGGAGCTGACGGAAACGGAAATACGTTTTTCGCCTGCCTTTGATGCAAGTGTTGAAAATAATTTTCAACAAATTGTCGAGCAGCTGTTGCTGGATATAAAACAGACATGCGACTGCATGCCAAGAATTGTGTCTGACAGCGACGCGCCGTCCGACGAGGAGGAGCACGAGGAGCAGGAGCAGCAACATAAGGATGAGCATGAGTTCAGGCACAACACGAACTGCAGCCAAGGTACTTACTACGCCTCGACACGACACACGAGACAAGACAAGACAACATGACGCGACGCGACAGACAGACTATGTCAGATTCCCTGCATTTGCTTATGCCACTATCTCTGTTTGTTGCTCCTCTACTCCGACTGCAGCTGCTCCGGCTGATGACTTGGAAATGCTATGCGGCGCAATACGCCGCGCTCTGGCCGACACGATGCAGGCGGCGTTGAATTATGCTGCCAAATTCCACGCCTATGCGTTCCTCTGGACCCAGCGCCAGGCCGATGTGCTCGCCTCCAGCATGCTGACGGCGCGCGAACAGACGACCCACATCAGCGGCAGCGGCTATGCCATCATGGAGACGTTCAAAAAGGAGGTGAGCCAAAAAAGAAAATAAAGCACAACAAAAAAAAAAAAAAAAAACAAGAGCACTCGCGCCAACTGTGTGTCGACGCTGTGTTGCGCCCACGCCCAGACGGACAGAGGGACAACGAGACGACGGGCGACGACGACGGTTGGCAGATGGACGAGGGCAGAAGTGAGCGATCCGGAGCAAGAGTGGCTCGCCGGGTCACTCAATTGGCAACCACACAATTTACGTTGTGTAACCCCTGAGACCAATAACGCTTGATAAATGTCGACCATTTAGGGTCAAATGTGTGGCCAAATCGAGTGAGCTGAGCCAAATCTGTGGATCTAAAATGCTATGGAGAGGGAAGGAGAGAGGCAGCAACCCCTCTGTTTCTGTTTAACCACATGGCGCCGTTCGCGCTGACTTATGCCAAACTAAACAGTGCGAGTGGCAAATCGCTTGCGTATGCGTAATATTTTCTTTAAACAATTATCAAACGCCCCGAAAAGTATGCAATAAATAACCAAAAGACGCACAGAGAACCAGATAAACAAGCAACAACAAATCATGGTCGCAAGGCAATACTACGACTACGACTGCCAGCATTGGGTGTCCAAATTAAATGAACGCAGGTCGAGTTTTCCAAACAACGAAACAGTGATATACTCTTAATGCAAGTCACTATACACCTACATAGAAATGGTATTACTGAAATACTATCGATGTAGCTACTGTCGATAGTAATGGAAGAGTTTATTTGAAGATCAAAGCTTTACATTTTGATTACTAAGTAAAAATGCTCTAAATGGAACCTAATAGAAATAAAAATTAGTTCATTTAAATACTATCGGTTTAGCTACAATCAATCAGTACATGCGATAGTTTGCTTTTTGCAATAGTTTTGATTTACCAGCCAGAGATTAAACAAGTTTGTGGTATTTACCTGGAACTATCGCATGAAATATTGGCACTACGCTATCGATTGTACAAAAAAACTATCGCAGATCGCAAATCGATACATAACCGATAGTAAAATGTATATGTGCCTATATTATATAGAAAGTTTTACTTATTAATCGATGAAGTTAATGTACCATCGATATCACATTCGTTAGTTTGGCTCAAGTCAAAATCCTTACAATATTTCTAGCTAGAACCTATAGCCATACCAGCTCTAGTTCCCACTAGACTACCTAATGCAAAAGTCTCAATATTTAACCGTCTTAGCTGGCAACCTGCTGTACTATGCCCCCTGAGACAAAGGGCAGCCAAAATCACTGACCGGCACTTTATTTATGAGCGGCCATTGAGAGTCGCCTCTGGCGCAGCTGGTGCGCTTAATAAACACTTTGTTTGAGCCCGTACAAATACACATATGTGCACACACACACACACACATATGGATATGTATGTGCAGTTTGTATGAATATTTGCGAGTAATGGACACACGGATTTGGCTCTTTGTTGACCACACACATGCACACATATGTGCTAAATTAGCAAATAAATTTGGCTTAGTTCAGGCAAATGAAGTTGTCAACGCCCTGCCGAGAAACCGAGAAACAAAACAAAGTAAAAACACTTCGTTCCTTGCCACAGATCGAGCGCTATAACGAATTGCACGACAGCATTGACCAATGCGAAAGTCAGTACTGCATAAACGGTTGGCTAGCTCTGGACCTAAAGCCGCTCAAGCATGGACTACTTAATCTGGCCTGCAAATGGTCGCATCTCTTCAAGAAGTGGCTACTGCGCTATGTGCAGCGAACGCTTCAGGTGAGTGTTGCCATTATAACTTTACTATTTTTTGTGTGACTTAGTTTTAATTTGGAGTAGAATTAATTAATAAAAATTGAGATTTGATTTGGGAAGATGTTGTACAAGGAGAATTCTTACCGAACTACGTAAAATCCATAATCCAAACAGCCTGCAATCACCTTTCTCCAACTGTTATAGAACTATCCAATCTATAATATCTCTCGCCTACCCCATTTGCAGGAGCTGAACGCCTTCATAGCACGCAGCCAGGAGACGCTGCAGCTGTACATTGCACGTCAGAATTTCAAGGACCTGCTCCGCGTGCTGACTGTCATGGCGGAAATCCGGCAGCGCGAACCGTATGCGGACAATGTCTTCAAGCCGCTGAAGGACATAATGGCGCTGCTGAAGAGCTACAATGTGGAGTTCGAGTCGCAGTTGCTGCGCAGCATCGAACAGCTGCCGCTGCACTGGCAGCAGCTCAAACAGCAGGCGCTGGCCAAGCAGGAGGCGTTGCAGGAAACACGCTACTATCAGCAGCAGCGCGTAGCGGCGCTCATTGGTCTGCACACGTGCCACGTGCAACACTATGCGAAGCAATTTCAACGCATGCCGGTAAATGTAGCCAAATTTCATCGCGCCACATTCCATTTGCCATATTCCCATTTCGAATCTTCCTCTCTCTCTCTCTGTCTCTCTTCGTGCAGTTCTTTCGTGTTCCGTGTCCAGAAATTTACGATGTCTGCGATGAGGTTTACGTGCAACTTCATCGCTTTGGCAGCCAGCAGCGTCGCTTAGCGCGTTGGGCACGGCTGCTCGATATCGCGGAGCCCGATACGACCACATTGCAGCATTGTCGAACGGAACTTAGACGTGTCAAGGTAAATAAGACTGCGTGTGTGTGTGTGTGTGTGTGTGTGTGTGTGTGTGTGTGTGTGTGTGTGTGTGTGTGTGTGTGTGTGTGTGTGTGTGTGTGTGTGTGTGGGTGTGCGACTGTGTGTGACTCGGTGTGAAAACACTTGTTTGTGCCCGCAGCAATTGTGGGACTTTGTGCGCGTCATCGAATCCTGCATTGTTGACTGGCATGCAACACCTTGGCAACGCATCGATACGGACGACGTGGAGCATGAGTGTAAGAAGTTCACGCGCGATCTGCGCACCCTGGACAAGTGCATACGCGACTGGGCCCCGTACGTTTACATTGTGGCTGTGCTGCGTGAACTGGTTGCCTCGCTGCGCGCCGTCACCGAGCTGCAGAATCCGGCAATCACCGAACGACATTGGCTGGAGCTGATGCAGCTGGCAAAGGTACGTGTATCAGGTGTGGCAACTAAGGCAACTCTATCAAATTGCAAGTGTGCGCCCCCTCAATGGAATTTACCAAACCTCGGGGTCGGCCCTGCCTGGCATATCATTTCGACAAATCCATTTGATTGGGTTGCACCTCATTATTTAGGCATTGCCTGAGCTGGCGCGCCTTCGCTTGTTGTGTGCCTGTGTGGTCTATTTGGCCCAAGAACAGCTTTCCAGTGACCGCATACAAAGGCCCAACCTCAATGCATCTAATCGTTGAATCAATATCCTTAGATTTGCAGCTTTAAATGTAGTTTTGAGGTTTCCTTACTGAACCGATATTGATAGTAAGATAGTTTATCGACCTATGCGATAGTTCCGCAGATTTTTAAAATACCCACAGGAGAGTAACGCTGATACTTCCGATAATTTTCCGCACACTTTCTTAAATTTGAACTTCCAAGTATAATATGCAGACTCAGGGGTAAATAATTATATATAATCCGGATTATAATCCGTGATACGATAGCTGAAATTCATACTATCGAAGTGGAATTATAATTTACAGTTTATCGACTAATGCGATAGTTTCGCAGATCTCTAAATTACCTACATTTTACTCCGATTTACAGCTTCAAAAATAATATGCTGACTCTGTGATCCATAATCTATTATAACATGGCTCAAATTCATAGTATCTAAGTGGAACGATAGTACACATGATAGTTTTATACGTTCCAGAAAAGCTGCGAAAGCTACTCTAGTTAAACTGAGAATAGTTACGATAGTTACGCAGTTTCCCAAAGTATTCACTTGAACAACTTACTTAGTAAAAAAATGCAAATGTATCTTGCAACTGTTGCAAAGCAGAAACAGGAATTCAAGTGAATGTTACCTGTATTGCAGCAACAAGATACATTCGCATTCATTCACAAAGTATCTGATATCCTCTTTGCTTGTATTCTTTTGTTTCTGACTTATTTGCAGCTAATTGGAGAGCATAAATCGGAAGAGGTGGTAAGTAGAAATCACCTACGGACAGGAATGAGAGATACACATACGAGGGTCGTTTGAAAAGTCCGTGACTTTTTGTATTTGCCGCGCACCTGCTCTAAATACAACACTGCTCCTGTCAGCAGTTATCGATTAACAGCTGACTGTAAAATTTTGAGAAAGCTGCGTTTTTTGGTTTGCGTTTTATAGGCATTGAAAGCAGACGATCTCGTGAATTTTAACGAAAATGGAAAAAAGTGAATTTCGTGTGCTAATTAAGCATTATTTTTTGCGTAAAAAATCCATCACCGAAACCAAGGAAAGACTTGATAAATATTATGGGGACTCTGCACCATCAATTTCAATGGTTAAGAAATGGTTTACTGAGTTCCGTTGTGGTCGTACCAGTACAAGTGATGCCGAACGTTCAGGTCGGCCAAAAGAGGTCGTCATGCCAGAAATCGTCGACAAAATCCATGGAATGATATTGGATGATCGGAGAATGAAAGTGCGTGAGGTAGCTGAGGCTGTAGGCATCTCAACTGAACGGGTACATCACATTTTACATGAATATTTGGACATGAAAAAGCTTTCCGCGCGATGGGTGCCGCGATTGCTCACACACGACCATAAGCGCAACCGTGTGACCATTTCAAAGGAGTGTTTGGCGATGTTCAACCGCAATCCAAACGAATTTTTGCGCCGTTTCGTTACCGTAGACGAAACATGGATCCACCACACCACACCAGAGACCAAAGAACAATCAAGACAGTGGGTTTCTCCGGGTGAACGTGCACCAAAGAAGGCCAAGGTGGGTCTGTCGGCCAACAAGGTCATGGCCACAGTTTTTTGGGATGCACAAGGTATCATTCACATCGATTACCTTGAAAAGGGTAAAACGATCACCGGCGAATATTATTCAGAGCTTTTGGACAGATTCGATATTGATTTGAAGCAGAAACGACCGCATTTGGCGAAAAAAAAGTGCTGTTCCATCAGGACAATGCACGGGTGCACACGTGTGTAGTCAGCATGGCAAAATTTCATAAATTGGGCTACGAACTGCTACCCCATCCAGCATATTCTCCAGATTTAGCCCCCTGTGACTATTTTTTGTTTCCAAACATGAAGAAATGGCTCGGCGGTAAGAGATTCGGGTCAAATGAAGAGGTCATCACAGAAACAAACGACTTTTTTGAGGGCCTTGAGAAAACCTATTATTTGGAAGGAATAAAAAAATTGGAAAAACGCTGGACTAAATGTATAGAGCTAAAAGGAGATTATGTTGAGAAATAAAACGCTTCTTTGACGAAAAAAATATATTTTATTCAAAAAGTCACGGACTTATCAAACGACCCTCGTATATTGAAAGAGGGATACGATTTTTAATAATCTTTTGTGAGTGCATGGCAGCAATATGTCAAAGAGCTGTTTGTAGTTGCAACTTGTAACTAAATTAATTCGCAAATCCTCAATAATATGCACTAATTAGCAAGCACAGATGAGGTTTCAATTAACTAGAGTAGATTAACGTTGCCAGGGCGACAATTATTGCAGCCTGCCTCATGTGGCAGGCAAGCATATTAAACAGTTACCCAAACCTAAGTCGAAAATTACAAGGTAAAATAATTATGAACAACAGATTAATCTCTGGCTCAGAGTCGACTGCAAACTCGAATTTCCATTTCGGATGTTGAATAATTGAATTTAATTGATGAAAATTATTGACGTGACTTTACACCGAACAAGGCAATTTGACTAGTACATGAATGTACAAATTATTCACATGCACACACACACACCAATGCACATTCTGTCCGATGTCTTAGCTCTCGTACAAATGCAACATGTCCACAACGCTGGAGCAGCTGCTTAGCCTGCAGCTGCAACAGCACGAAGAGGACATCAAGAATACTGTGGATCGTGCCATCAAAGAGATGACAGTCACCAAGGTGTTGGATGACATTAGGGCCACCTGGTCGCATTTGGAATTTGAATTGGAAACGCATCACACACGTCCCACCGTGCAACTACTGAAGGTCTCCGAGGAGCTCATCGAGACGCTGGACGACAATCAAATGCAGCTGCAGAACATATCGACGTCAAAGCATATCGAGTACCTGCTGGACAAGTTGGGTCACTGGCAACGTGTGCTCAGCGGCATCGACAATCTGATTGTCAATTGGTTTGAGGTGCAACGCAAATGGATCTATCTGGAGTGCATATTCATCGGCTCCACGGACATACGGTCCCAGTTGCCGGCAGATGCGGCAAATTTCGAGCGCATCGATGATGATTTCATTGCTTTGCTATCACGAGTTATCCGCGTGCGTGTCGTCATGCAGGTGGTGTTGCAGCACGAGGATGTTCTGCAACAGTTGCTCGAGTTGCAACAGCGTTTGGCCATGTGTGAGAAGGCACTGAATGATTATCTGGAGACAAAACGTTTGGCCTTTCCACGATTCTATTTCATCTCTGCAGCAGATCTCCTGGACATACTCTCGAATGGCAATAATCCGCAGGTAATCGATCGTCACTTGATCAAACTATTTGATTCAATACTGCGATTGCAATACGAAACAAACACTACGCACGCTCTCGGCATGCATTCCAAGGAGAACGATGAGTATGTTGCCTTTGTGGTGCATCCGCAGCGCAGCGAACTGACTGTCTTCATCGAGTGCAGCGGCCGGGTGGAACTCTGGCTCCGCGCAGTCATCCAACATATGCGCAGCACTCTCCACGAACTCTTTCGACGGGCACTCAATGCGTTTGGCGAGAAGACGCGTGACCTTTGGCTTTATGATTGGCCTGCACAGGTGGCACTCTGCTGTAGTCAGATTCACTGGACTACTGATGTGAATCGTTCGTTTGCCAGCATGGAGGAGGGCTATGAGGGCGCCATGAAGGAGCTGCACAAGCGTCAGATAGCTCAACTGAACGCCCTAATCAATTTGCTGCTCGGTGAACTCTCACCTGGCGATCGGCAGAAAATTATGACCATCTGCACGATTGATGTGCATTCTCGTGACGTGATTGGCAAAATTATAACGTCCAAGGTGGACAACTCGTTGGCCTTTCAGTGGCAGAGTCAACTAAGACATCGCTGGGATGACGAGCAGATGTCATCTTCAGGCAGTTCTAGCACAGTCGGTGGCGGCGGCGGCGGCGAGGAGGATTGTTTTGCCAACATTTGTGATGCTGAGTTCCGATATGCGTATGAGTACCTGGGTAACACATCAAGACTGGTTATCACACCTCTCACCGATCGTTGCTATATCACACTTACTCAGGTAAGTGCAAATTCTTTAAATTAACTTGTTTACAAGTATTTTGTATTTTAATAACTGTTTGTTGGTTAATTTGACTATGTGGAAACTCCACTGTCAATTGCATCGCCAATTACATGTTAATTCCTCTTTCCAAAAGTTTTACCATTTAATCGATAACAATACAAAATCGATAAGACTTTCAAAAGCCACTAAAATTGTAAATGCTAGAATTCTAATTATTTTATAGGTAACTCTACGTGCTCT